>BNCR01000016.1:4712960-5312960 GCA_014656515.1 Oryzias celebensis
AAAATAGAAAATATCCTTTTTTGAGACAGTTTTATCATTTTATTTTTTTGATATTAATGGCTTAGCAATATGCCGCACTGGTAACAAAGTAACTACAGATCCCATCATGTAGTAAGTCAGCCGCCTTGCCAAATACCAGGGTTACCAGAATGGACAATTTCCTACCAAACTGGGCAGTTTGGATTCAAAATTTGCAGGCAAAAATTGCTTTGGGTTGGTGGACATAATTTGGGTAAAAAATAATAATAAATAATTTTGTAATTTAAATGAATCACCAAACATTTTTGGAGCAATCTTAAGTGATAGGTCATTTCAGTCACCATTTTTTGCAATATGGACGCTGCCATGTTGGAGCCGGACGTCGTCAGTAATCAGTGATTGGGTCAAGCGGGTCTGAATCATCGTTTCTATGGTATCCGCACTCTCCAGTTAGCAGTGAGCTTGTTGGAGGTCCTCACCCCTACCATTTGAAAGCTGGCTACATAAAATCTGTTCATTTTTTTAAACATTTGACCTGGGGACCAATAGACAATATTTTCTTCTTTGAGGCATCGCATTTGAGTTTATAACTTGAATAATACTACAAAAAAATAGGATTATCAAGAATGTGAAAAAAAAGTTATCAGAGCAAGAATGGTTATTCGGACAAACAGAATGCTGAGTAATAGCTGTTTATTTCTCTATAGAAGTCTGTGGGATTTTGGCTTCGTGGAGCCAGCGGCTACTTCCTGTTTGGAACGTGAGGGAGGGGTCACTCAGTCCAGTTCTCATATCATAGTCAACGCTTGTAGCAAATCAGCTGCCAGTTATAAAAAAAAAAATCTGCCAAATTCAAATGAAACTTAAAATGACAAAACAAAAAGAGGGTTCCATATTTAGAATTAATTCACTCTGGCTTCTCCCATGGATGATTTTTCCAGTTTTGTCCCACTAACATGATTCTGAAGAAAGAGTGTGGCTCCCCTCCATTGAGAATCCCACAGGATTGATGTGGCTCACTGGGATCCAAAAATCAGCCTTTGAAGAGGGAAAAGCTTCACCATCTTTCTACACGTTTTGGTTTAGACATGGCCCTCACACAAGCGGGACACCACCCAAACCGACAGGAAGTGTCACAGCTGGGGTTGCAGATGTGGTTAGTTCTGTGGTTAGTTCCGTGGTTAGTTCCGTGGTTAGTTCCGTGGTTAGTTCCGTGGTTAGTTCCGTGGTGGTGATTTATTTTGGTGGCAGGGAGTGGACCCAGCATTGCTCAGTGGATCGTTGTCTTACTGTGATTACTGCCCTCCAATGTGGGTTGCTAAGAGGTGGAGGCTCATATTGGATCAGAGCTGATGGAGGCATCCTCCAAACCCCAGCTTCAACTTCACCTCTTTAAGGAGTCGTCCACCAGCCGGCGGAACTGTTTTTAGCTGGATCTGGGCTCTCTCCACCGCCTTCCTTCCTGACAGCATGTGGCGTCCTGCTGTCTCCTCCATGCTCAACTATCTTTGCTTGTTAGTTGTGGTTAAAGTGAAGCTGTGGGGGTGCGCTGCCATTTTCTTGCATCCCTTGTTTTCTCGTTTCTATTGGTCGGGAAAGTGAGGCGAATGCAGGTCATGTCTAACATCCTTTTCTTGCATTACTATCTGGGTTTAAATGTTTCATGTTATTTGGCCTTTCGATTTCCTTGAAGCCTTATTGCTTCACCTTGTTTAAACGCACTATTTGGTTAAATACCGTACGTTTCAGGGTGTAATGGTTTTTTTTGATAGTTTGGCCATGTTTATCTGTGAATTGAAGAAAAAAATGAATATCGACTCATTTTAGTTATTTCCCCACTAAAAACCCATGGAGGGCACCATAGGTGTGTGGATCAGTATTTACAAATGACAGTAACGCAGTAGAAGAAGCACCGTCTAAACCAAAAAGAGGAGAATCTGATATTTTTCTTATTTGCATTGAAACATTAATCTTTTTTTAAATATTTTTCCTTACTCAGACTAATGCAGCACAGAAAGTCATCAAACTGGGTTACAGCTATGGAAGTACTGCTAACGATTCCTGCAGTACAACGGTAACTATTGTATAAAAAAAATTAAAAGATCTCATGAACTCAGACACACAGACGTTTTACCGATGCTTTTGTAGAACTCTTCAAATAAATCAACCTGATCTCTCAGCGTCATCTGTGTCTGCTGTTCATTCGAAATGGCATACATAGAGTCAATTCTTATATGTAGCAATGAGGCTAAGTAATTGACAATAGCTTTTCTCACATGCAGTGAGTGGGAGGGTCTAGTTTATCAACACATTTTTGGACAAGCATTGAGCATTGAATTTCACGCGAATCAAGAGACGCAGCGGATGCAAATTTGACATGTGAGTCGTGTTTGGTGTGAATGCAGCATTACGCAGGGCTTGTCGGATTTGTTCAGAAGTCTTTTCTTCGCTAAAGTGCAACTTATACTCTGGGGAGCCTCATATTTCTTTTGGTATTCTTTGGAATACTGCAACTTGTTCTCCGGAAAATACAGAGCGCTTTTTGCGACACCCATCATCCCACAGACAAAACAGGGTAAAACAGGAAGATGCAAAAAGACAGAAAACAAAGCAAAGAGCAAAAACAGTCATGTACAACGTTTGAGCTTTTCTAACAAAGACAAAAACCAATGCTGATGAACAGCTGCATTTGTATTAATTAATGTCAACAAAGCAGAGGACTGAGTGTCATTAAAGTCTTGTTCTGCAGGAGGATTCAATACTTTATTAAAAGCTCCTTTAAGACAGCTTTCCATTAGTTTGGTAGCATAGCAACAGAACAAGTTAGAATCCTATCTGGGTGATGCAGCTTCTTCTAAACAATCCATGGTAGAGGACATGACGGAATCAGGCCTGGTTAGCGTAAAAGACCAAGAAGGCCAGAACTGCGGGTTAATGAAGCACCTCTGAGTCTGAAATTGGCTGCAAACGTTAAGCCTTAAGCTAAATCAGGTCAAACTTTGACTCCGGTTTTGTAGTTAAATATGGATGACAACCCCTTTACTTCACAGAAGTACCAACTGTTTGAAAACTGATAACGTAGGAGAAATTAATAATTGCGGTTTGAGCCTAGATGGAATTATATGATACCAAGGCCGAATCTGAGTTCTTGCCCTAACCTGGCTTCTCCCTACCCCATCCAATTGTAAGGGTATTTGAAGGAATGGCGTGTCTAATATGGTTTAATTAAGGGTAGAGGAACTGTGAATTCTGTATCCCTCTGCTGGTAGGGTGAGCCGCAGAGGAGAAACACAATTCTTCACGTGGGTGTGCTCTGAATCACAGAACTTTACATTTAAATGTAAGTAATGCCTTGTTGTTTTAGCATGACTTGTTAAAGTAATAAAACCGATGTTATGTATTTATTGAGCGCTGGCAGCCACGCGCTATCATAGATGATCGGCAAATATTGAAGACATCATTGAGTGTTAGTGCCATCCAAATTTGAAGACATTATTTTTCTAGATTTCTCCGTTTGGAGGGATAATTGTATGGGAAGGAATAAGCCATAAAGGTAGGGTAAGCATTTGAATTCGCCCCAAGTCTTTCATTTAGCCTGAAGCAAGATTCACGAGATTTGCACCACTTCGACTTTTCACACCAAGGCTCTCCCAACTGTTGGTGGCAGGCATGGCGGCTCTTTAGGCACGAGCCTAAGGGGAACTGCAAGAAGACACACCAATGCTCCACTTAAAATGCAGCCACCCCTCTCTATGACCCTCAGCAGGTCCGTAGAGGATATGATTGAGTCAGGACGGACGCGGGTTAACGTTGCACATCTGAGGTTTGCAAATGTCTGCAGACATTATTCACAGCCACACAACATAAAAGAAGCCATCACCTGCATGAAAATACGCAGTTGCAAAACATTTGTTACAGATTTGTGCTTCTGAATCCCCTAAATAGTTAAATGTTGCACCGCAGAAAGACTTCCTTTCCAAACTGATACATACCAAATCAATAAATCCTCACTCACAAGAGGAACACAAACAGGGGTTACCACAGTAACCATGATCACCAGTATCAATGTGGCAGCTTTCAACCTGACTGACTGAGAAAAACATGCAGCACAGCAGCTGATGAACACAGAACTGAGACAACAACTTGTTCAAATGCAGTGCTGTGATGGGAAAATCCTCTGCTACCAAAACTAAGATGGTTTTAGACAGCCCATCCGCATCTATGGCAACCGCCCTGATGGCCTGAGGCAGCCTACTTCAGCCGAACAATGCGCCACAAAATCTGATTAGAGACGCCTCCAGTTTTAAGAACCTAAATATTTAAGCAGCCTCCATACAAACCACTGAACCACAGGACCCAAGCCAGGCAGAACAAACACGCCCATTCATATCCCAACAGCTCATTTTAAGATTCAAACTTCTCCACAGCCTCGATTTTAACAAACTCTTTCTTACCCAGCATGTTGAAGATGAAATCCTTAGCAGTGTGGACCTCTAAGGCAGTCTGGTCCCCAAACTCCCCCTGCTCCAGCAGCACCAGCTCGGACACCTGTGTCGACAGCTGCTCCAGGGGGGCCCCCGAGCGGAAGTCCACCTCCGACAGCTTCTTGACCGGGGCCGGGGAGCGTGGGGTCACTGCGTTCATTATGGACTCCATCTCAACAACCCCTTGGGGCAAAAAAAAAAGAAAAAACATGAAAACCAATTCAATAATCCTCATGAATTTTATCAGTGCATCCTGGTACACAAACATTTGATCTTTCTTCCCATACATTCTGTGAAAATATTTTCAAAGCTGGGCGTGAACTGCTGCAGCACATGAGAAGCACATGACCTCAGAAAACAGAAGTAAACAAAGATGCTTTAATAAACCCAGCTGTTTAAGTTCAAGTTGTTGTTTTTTTATATGAGGAAATGTCCTTT
The DNA here is from genome assembly GCA_014656515.1 of Oryzias celebensis. Taxonomy (NCBI): domain Eukaryota; kingdom Metazoa; phylum Chordata; class Actinopteri; order Beloniformes; family Adrianichthyidae; genus Oryzias; species Oryzias celebensis. The sequence continues at coordinate 4,717,862 of BNCR01000016.1, forward strand.
AGAAGCAGCAATCCCCAACCACCAAACTGCAGACCGGTACCAGACCATGGGACAGTTGGTACCAGGCCACAAGGGGGAAATAAATTCCATCTTATTTCTAATCTTATTCTGAAAAAAAGTTTTATTTTGCAAACCTACAGAATTCTCTCCACCACATTCTACTTATTTTTGATGCGTGGTCATATGACGAAAAACCAAAGAAAGCTGCATTTATCAGACAAAACAAGACTCTTCAAAGATGGATTCATTGCAACAGTTGTTCCCACACACAATAATAATGCACTATATTCAGCAACAGGCTGTCTAATGTTACGAGGAGGCTGAAGTTGGCGTCTGATTTCTTTTTTTTAGCTTCCATTATTATTATTAACAGTTATGGTCTTGGGGAAAATCTGTCACATTTTAATGGTCCCTAATGGTGAACAAATACAGTTTAAAGCAGCTGCAGGTATTTTATAGAAGATGAAGTTAAACTTTACTCTCAACAATTAAGAAACACTGGAGAAAAAGAAAAATACGTTGACATTAAACCAGTCCGTGCCCTGAAAAAGGTTGGAGACCACTGATTTAGGGGGCAAAGGGGGAAATAAATACTTAGATATTTGGGAAAAGAAATACATGACTACAAAAATGTTACTCATGTTTTCTATATCCCTCTTTAAATTTTATTTTCCTCAACTTGACTTTGTGTTCAGTCGACTTAAGTTTTTATTGATCAATTTTTTCAGAGCAATAAAGTCAAAAGCAATGAACCATTTTACAAAACAATGAAAGTTTAATGAATTTTCACTTTAAAAATGTGAAATCTATCCATCAAATTAAATGAGGATGTTTTGTTAATTAATTTGCCAACAAAACTGACTTATTTTAGCATTTTGCTATTCATTTAATACATTTTAGTTTCCCAATAAAGCACCTAAAACTGTCTGTGCATGAAAGGTAACACAAAAGCGAGAATCGTTTACGCCGTTTAGGGAAGCAGAGAGGATTACAATATCAGATTAGAAAAATTAATCCCAACTCCAAACCTAAAGAACATTAAATTTTAAATTTTAAACCTAAAGTGTAAACACGCGCATTATGGCGACAGTTTAGGGATTTTAAGTGCTTTAAACGGAACCAGACGATGTATTGCGCGCAGGAATAGGACGTTTTCACAATTATGAGAAGGACAAGATTGGAAAAAGTTGTAAATAAAGTTCTCTCAGGAGGAGCAACGGCCTCTGCCCTCACAAAACTGGGTCAATTAGCTGCCCCGCACTCGGCTACTTAGCTTAAAGAAGAAATTAGCTTGTTCTCGTCGAGAATTCGACAACAGAAGGCTATATGTTTTGATAGCATAATACCAATAAACCTCAGTGGGACTCGAATGAAGTTTAATGAGGACTTAATGAGGTCACCAGCACTCCCTACTCTCACTGGAGGAGTCAGAACGCTGCCTCGCCCATCCGGCTAATTGTTGTTTATTAGCCGAATATTAGCCTCCTAGCTAGGAATAAATTAGCATTCCAGCTAACAAGTGAGACACAGACCGTCGAAGTGAAGCTCCCCACATTGAAACGCACCTCAACGTCCACGGGGAAAACCTCCACACGAACACGGCATATGCACGAGCCCACGCGGGCGTCGCTAGCTTGCCAGCATAATTAGCCCGCGCGGCTAAGACTCCAGATACCTGTCACGCGGGGACCCAAACGGACCTTCTTCGTTATCTACTGCCGTCCTGCGTCCATCCTCCACCCTCAGCAGTCATCTCCAACAGGTCCCAGGCGCCACCACCTTCCCCCCGGCAACACCGTCCCAGCATTCATGGTCCAGCTCACAGGATTCTGGGATTAGCGGTGTACCAGCGCGTGCCCAGTGGCACGAGTCCACGCTAGTAGTTTTTTGTTTGTTTATTTATTTCCACTATCTTCCGTAGCCTCGTAACGTTGATAAAGTTCGCTTGAATTGGCTTCGAGGGTCCACCTGCGCAGCTTTGACGTGTGTGCAAAGGTGCCCCCCTCCCGGATTTAGAGATGGAAACTCACCGGCTGTGGAGGCTGGCTCTCACATGCCACTACACCCAAATAATTGAGGCATTAGTGGAGCCTCCAGAGCAGGGTTACACTAATGTGCATAATGGAATTAACTGAGGGCAAATGGGAAAGGGGGGGTTTGTTTACTAATCCAGCTAATGCTGTTTCAAGTTTATGATTGGGACACGGCCGGATTTAGGATAAGGGCAGTGATGGGGGAGGGCCCCAATTCTCTCTTTTTAACCCCCTGCAAAAAATATATATATATATATATATATATATATATATATATATATATATATATATATATATATATATATATATTTTACTCATTTACCTAAAAGTCTATTTTTCATTAAATTACAGATCATATCATACGGTGGCTGAAACCTGCCATCGCCAGCAAAAAAAAAAAAAAAAACTGTGTAAACATCTAAAAGTAACTGCAAATATAAAGAAACACTGCAAATTACAGGAAACAAAGCTTAAAATAAAAAAAAAAAATGTTGCAGATAAAGGAAGTTCTACAAATCGAAACGCTGCAAAAAAAAAAGAACAACAAAAGTAAATTGTTGGGGATTGTATTGAGATTAGATACAATATACATAAGATTTGAGAAAGAATACAAGACATTTTAGAAAGAAATTACAATATATGCCTGTTCCTCTGCTGTTTTCATGCTCATGGTGGTGTTGTTGATGGTAATACTGTAAATATTAATCTGCAGCAGCGTTTCTTTTCAATTGCAGAGGTTTTTTGTTTGCAGTTGCTTTTTTTTTTTAGCTGCGATGGCAGGCCTCAGCCACTGTAATATCAACTATAGTATTGATTGATTGATTAATTGATTTGTTTATTTCAAGCATAAGTTGGACAATATACGAAAATAATTCCACAAAATTATCAAACTCATTATTAAGACAATGAAATGCATGGATTGAGAGGAAAGAAAGAAAACAAAAAAAACAAACAAAAAAGAAACCAATGAGTATAACACTTGTTGAAATAGTTTTAGCAAACAAAAAGTTATAGATGTTTTGAAATTCATCTTATATATATATTTTTTTAATTGAGATTATGTATTTCTATTAAAAATTATTACTTAAAGCCAAGTCTGCAAAATAAATCAAAATGTTTTCCTTACTTTAGCATCAACTTAAATCTGATTTATTACAATTCAATCTTTTGACATTCTTTGTAAAAACTGTTAACGCAATAACGTAATTCCAATAGATTCATAAGTGGAAAAAAGCATCTTGGTGCTGCAGTGCAACACTTTGTTGTAGTGAAGTACTTCCTACTCCCTTTCAAGCTTTTAATCAAACTCTATTTGACAATCATTTAAAAGATTCAATGTGACTTGTGTGGATATTGTGTGTATCAGTTCAAATATGTTTATTTAGGATTAGAAACAATAATAATGTTAAGAAGATCATTTTTAAATGTTCTAATCAATTAATGAATTGATATCTTAAATACATTTGATATGTATTTTTATGTCTTTTTTCTCTTTTTTCATTGATTGAGCTAAACTAATCAATGAGTTTTATTATTATTTTTTGTTTTTATCATAAACATTTATACCCCTTTTTACTGCTTGACATGTTTTTTCTTGAATTTATGGGGACTTTTTATTCTGATTTATGAAGAACATAGAGGCAGATAAAAGGTTTCCTTCTTTTTGCTCCTTTATATTTTTAAATGGTATCTCCTGGTTTATTCTTGTGTTCTTTTTTTTCATTTAAGTAAATAAAATACATTTCCTTCATTTAAAAAAAAGAAAAGAATAAAAAGTGGGGATGTAATTCAGACTGTTCCCACCAAAGCAGAGCTGTCATGAAGCTTGCATCAAATTATCATGTGGTTGTCACATGCAGCTGCAGAAAAAAAGGACCTTGTGCTGTCAGCGTGAGGATTGCTGCCTTTTTGGGTGAGTTTTCTTTTACTGCACACCTGGTCCAGGTTTTCATCTGCTCAGCTGTTTCTGTTGACTTAAAGTTCAGTCTATTTATGTTGATGTTTGTCACACTGTGTTTGTCGTCACACTGGTGGTTTTTGCTTTGGTTCATAGTTTTGCTACCTTTAAGATTTAGTGATAAAGTTTTCTGTCATTCGGTTTCCTGCACATTCTTAATATCTTCGTTCTTGACGTTCAGTTGGGTTTTTTTTTATAAGAGAAAAAAAGGAATGTTTTTTGTTTGTTTAGACATTTATGTCACATATAAACATGCATCTTATGTTACTCATCATGTGTGCAAAAACAGAGAATTACATAAACACCACGAGGGACTGAAAAGACCTGCACAGGTTGTACACTTGCTGTGAACATAGTTAATAAAGTCTGACTGACGTATCTCTAACTCTTTTGTCACACTGTATACACCTCACAGTTTGGTGCTCTTTATATATTACACAAATTAAAATAAAGAGCATTCATTGACGGTGCACCTTGATAATCCAGTTTGTCACATAGTGCAGAAAATACGATATAAAAACAAAATGAAGTAGGAAGCTAGTGGGAGAACATGTAAACAGAGAGCTCTCAGCAACGGGGAGGGAAAAGGGAGTAGAATTGCCCACAATTCAGAGGTGAATTAATCAGCTCCTGCCATTCCGCAGAAAAAATATCCTAGAAAAAGACACGTTTTTACATGTTTGCTAAAAAGGCACATTCAAATAACAAGACTATTGGGAACTAATAGTATTACTGTATAATAAATTTAAAGAACCAAAATGAAAGTTGACATAATAAACTGCTCATGTACATTGCTAGAGTGAAAATATTCTACGTTTATTTAAAAAAAAGCATATAATTTGAGGTTCACCAACTGTTTGTCATTGTTTTCATTATGAAATAGTTGAATTAAACAAAAACGAGATAATGTGTTGTCTATGGCACCGTTAAGTCTCTCTTAATGCTAGTGAAAGCACTAAAAGCTGTTCCTCACAGCACGGCAGACACTTGTAGCTTAATGTGCGTAGGCGTCCTTGACAACGCTCTGTCATTCATTTTCTGCATGCTAAATTTCACTGGATTGATGGCACCGGGCGCAACCTGTCAGACCTCTATCAGCCATCACACTGACTTTAAGAAGAGCTGACAATATGCAGCCACACAGAGCCTGATTCATCAACCCTCCCTGGGGGATAAGTGGATCATTTATCAAGATAACGCTGCATGCATACCGCTAAATGAGCAAGTTGAGGGGGCGTCATGAGCCGTCTACCAAATGAGAGTCAAGAAACAACCCCGACCTTCGGCTGATACTTCAAAAATGAATGTACTGTCTCATAAACTGGCTGCTTTCATTCCCGTCTTTTTTTCCACCGAGAACTGGAGAAACAATTGTAGCTTTCTTCACAGATGTCATTCCTGTCTCGATTCAGAGCTAACGCTAAAGTACTTTCCATTTTGCAAGTCAAATCAGGTTAAAACTGCGAGCTTGTGGTGGTTTTGTCTCAGTTGAAAAGATGTATGTTCAGCACTAAACCCAAAGTTTCAGTCTGGCAGCAATCTTCAACACCATTAGTGAAGGAAAAGTGATTTAGAGGACCAAAGCCAGAAGAGACAAAAGGAAAGTAGTGAGAAAAAAAAGAAATGAGTGCCACTTAATAGTAAAACATATTTACAATTTTATTTTTGAACCTAAAATATTGACAAATCTGACTTTCTGTCAGCTATTAGTAGCACTGTAGATTGAAGTAATGTAACTTTTCTCATTTTAAAAGCAAATTGAGTTCAATTATTTCTTTAAAAAAGTAAACATCCACTAAAATGAGTTCTTAAATTCACATGAAAAGAAAATTTTACTTAAATCTGTGTGGAGTTTGCGTGTTCTCCCTGTGCATGTGTGGGATTCCAGCTTCCTCCCAGAGCTCAAAAAAGTACTTCATAGGTGAATTTGTTACTAGGTGTGTATGGGTGTGTGGTTGTGGCCCTGCAACAGACTGGCGACCTCTCCAGGGTGTACCTTTAATTTGCTTTACTAATTTACTTACACCACACTCTAGACGTTAGCAAGGTGCGTGTACTGGCCACTACTGACCAGCCGCAAATGACTCTGGCATGGGGTGCGCCCGTGGGACACCTAAAGTATTCCCACACAAACTACACTCTGATTGCTAAATTTACTAATTTCTAAAATTTTGAATTATGAAAGACTTGGTGTCGTATAATTCTGACTGGGATAAATTCTCTGTGATCAATTTTCAAACACTGCCGTCTACTCATACGTCACTACCAAGTCAGAGTCCCTGATTGGTCAAAGTTCAGCCTCGGTTAACTTTCACTGCGCATTCGATAGCAGCGCATTTTGTACATTAAGCCCAAAAACGGACTAAAAAATGTGTGTAGTGATACGTGAGAGCTTTGAACGCAGAAGCCTGAAACATGCATTTACATAGACTTTTTATTGAAAGTGGCTGCTTGAAGGCGTGTTGCCGAGGCTGGTTTAAATGAAGTAAAAGTCATCACCACGGCTTGTTGCCCTCAGCGTGCCCAAAAAATCCAATGTTTAGAAACATTTTTGGTCTACAGGCTCCCCAAGCAGTCTAGGACCTTGATATTTAGATCGTAAACTTACCTGTTAGGGCAGTTAGGACGAAGTAAAAACTACAGAAATGTTGTAGGTTATGGTTTGATGAAGGACATCATCATCAACATATATTTAAATTAGAAAACAACAGACACAATATTTTTTTCTGAATATTCGTTTAGACCAAAAAAGACTTACCCTATATGCATATAAAGCCTCTTTTGGTAAACTATCGTTGCATTTAAATCGGTGACTTCCAGATATGTGACAAATGGAATCACAGTACTCAAAGCAAGTACCTATAAAACCAATCCATTGTTCAGTTACTTAGTTATATCCATATGATACAGTGATAAAGTCAGCAGCATTATCCCCTCAGCAATATCACAGCAGCTCTCTCTGATGCGCTGTAGTGTGAGCAATAAGGTAATCAAGTTAAGGACCTTTTTATCAGCCCATGTTTCCACCTGTAAACCATGTCGGTAAATACAGTTTATGTGACATCATTTACAATGTGCAATCCAAACTGCTGCCTCCATCTATACCGTATCCCAGAGGGCCGGTAACCATCCCCACACATTGCATTTCTGTGTAAGACGGCGGCTGCTGATAGTCCTTGTGATGATAAGAGAACAATGGCAGCTCCCACTGGAGTCATCCTCGGCTGCAGAGAAAGGGCCGGGCACAACGCCGTGAAAAATGTCAACAGTGACGGGCGCCACTGTCTTTTGAAGTGATGTAGGAATCTATCTGACGGTGAGATAAAGCTGACCGTCATTTAAGCGGCTCTGAAGAGGTCAGAAGGGGCACCGGAGTGCCGGAGAACTCAAGAGCGTTCCAGTCATTCCGCTTCACCGTTTGAGTCCCAGCTGCCTGATTGATGCCTTTGAGAGGATTTGGCTCTGCAGCGGTGTGTATTATTGAGCAGGCACTTTAATATATTGCCTGTATGTGTCAGTGGGAAGGAGTTTGTGTGTCCCCTGCTCCCGCCAAATGAGAGGGAGGAAGTTTTATGGGTAATTGAGTCTGATTTCTCAGCTAAAGAGTTTTATTTAGCTCTTTTGATGGAGGATCTAGAGTGACCATATCCATCCAGTCAGTCTATCAAAGCTGTAAGCTCACTATTACCTTATTTCTATACATGTTTGTGTGGGGAAAAAAATGACTGACTTTGAAATAAATGGAATTGAAAGCCTTTCTAACCTCAGTAGAAATAAAGTTAAAGCCTTAGTCACAGGCACCAGTATAGATGCGATGGGTTTTTGGCTTGTCCAGGCCTGTAAATGGTCAAAGAGAGGAGAGGTTGCATCTTAAGGGAAGCACAGGTGTGTCTTGCAGTCCCCTTGAGGTTGTACCGCCACCTCAAGGGATGTCATGAAATGGAACGCACAATGGTTGTGTGTGTTGTTAGCGTATTGTGAAGTATTCATAAGATAAGTTGCCTGCGCTAATGAAGTATGCGTGATGCTGTCATACAGAACCACACTCTAGTGTTGTACAGGACCCTTACTGATGGCCACAAACGCAGCATGGATGGGGTGTGCATGTGATACATAAGGATATCATTACAAACTGCACTGATTGTTTAATGTCTTCATTTCTAACAAGCTGCATGCAAGAATCACGTAAATATCACCAACAAGCTCCTTGCACACGATTTGGGGGATTCAAAACGTAAAAAATTCACATGACATGCCTGCGTCTCATTCACCCTTACTTACCCTTGAGTGTTGTAAAAGTGTTCACTATGACCTGTTGCTCTCAGCATGTGAATAAAATGAGTGTGAACAATTTTCCTATCTGAGTTCATCGACCTCAATATTTTTTGTGGGACACCTGTGTGTCTCATAGAGGTGTCCCACATTCACTTATTTCGTACAGGTGCATAACATCCTATAGGAAGCCCGTACAATGGCCGCACAAACTACGCTGTGATTGTCTGATTTTCTAATTTGTAACAGTCCAACTGGACGCAGGGAACTCAGACGGAGCTGATGGTTATCGGATGAACAGCACTAATGGGCTTCTTGCATAGTTTATTGGACTGGGGGGATTATATGAAAAATTCGTACGACACACCTGTGCCTCACCTACATCACCTGTATGTTTTAAGTTGTCACTGCACTCTGTCACAGCATGCCCAGACAAAAAAAATGTACAAGAACATTTTGGCTCTACGGACTCACTGAGTGGTCTATGACCTTAAAATTTTGCCCACCAGCAACCCTTATCTACCGATAAGGGCAGTCGTGGCAAAGGCTTAAGCCACAACATCCTTAAAAAGGGGCAATAAGAGGAAAAAGGACATATTTTTGACTAAACAATATACATATTCTAGTGTGGAGAAACAGTAGGAGAAATGCTTGTGAAGTGCAAAAGAAAGTCCCTAGAGGTATAATTAACAATGGATTCTGTTTTTGCTGAAGCTAACAACAGCAGTTCTCGCACTGAAACAGATGCAAAATCAGACTTACAGATTTTTTTTAGTTCTTCAGACCATCCTGACTTTTTTTGTGTGTAAAAACAAGTAATTAAAGCTTTATCTCTTTATCTTAAAAAAGTCCATATCTTTTCACTTACTAGAGACACTTTACATGGCATTTTAAACAAACATTAAAGGATCTTTTCAACTCTAAACATTTGTAGATGATGAAAGGTAAGATCTGCAGGCTCTGAACACTACAGCGCATCGACACAGCATCAGCAAACAGCAAAGAAAAGCACTCATTTTGCATAATGGTCTATTGATTCTAAGAGTCCTTGAAGAGAAGCATTAAATGCATAAGATGCATCCCTGCGTGGGAGTAAGTTCGTCTAATTAACCATCTACAGGGCAATCTGTGATGTAAAATGACTGAAACCACAGGGGAGAACAGTTATTGTTGGTTGATACAATTCAGGATATTCTTTCAGTTGGAGAGGTTTTGACAGGCTCACTTTGTGATGCCATGATGAAAAGTGAAAAACTAAACCAGAAGAGCTTCATAAACGTCACATGAAAACCCAAAAACGTAACTATCACATGGGTACAACGATTGCTCATTTGGGATTGTGTTGCCCAACACAGACGTTGGCCAAGGAAGACTAATTTTTAGGGCTTCTCCTGTTTTGACCATCAAATATTCTGCATTCACACTAAAATAAACCACACCAAGATTCGTTTGCAAGTGCATCAAATGCACCACAGTTCACTTATTTGGTCCTTACCGGAGTTCAGGCAGCACCACACCCTCTATAAATTTCAGAGCGGATCAAAGCCCCCACAGTTTTTTTTCCAAATTGGAAGCCAATTTAGAATCTGAAAGTTACAGTTCCTAAAAAAAACCCTAGCTACCTGTATCCATTCATCTTTTCTTTTTCCAAACCTGCTGGAGTCACTTAGAAATGTTCTTATTTTTAAAAGAAAAGCACTATTTTTTTCAATGAAAATTGTTTGAAACCAATCAGAAACAAACTCTATACATTACTAATGTGGTAAATGATTAAAACATTGCCATTCTGGTTGCAAATGTTTGGTTTTTCGGTGCATTATCTACATAGGTGATGAGAGAATCACTTCTAGGAACCATCACTACAGTGTTCTAATGGCACATTGCTTTACCATGTTAGTTCATATAAATCTTGTGCATTATTGTGTTAGCACATTGTGTCAACATAAAAGTCTGTGTTCAATAAAATCAAGTTAATTGCTTAAACTCCTTTCTATTGTAATGTGCTGCTTATCGGCGTAAAGCTACTTTCCTCTGCTTCAGTATCTGCTGGAATTACGCTACTTGCTTAAATTGTTGAAAAGTTATGGTAGTTCAAAGACAACATTAGCACTAAACCTTCTGTGTTAAGCGAGCTCAATTGATATTTTTCTCTATTGTTTTTAAGTTTTTGGGACAAAGTGACAGCCTTTCTTCAATTAAAGTCAACAATATGACACTTCAAAGATTGAGGGCGTGATGACAAAGTCAAGTCAGTTTGCTACATGTGTTTGAAAGTTTCCTTTTTATGAGGATTTGCTTCACTTTCTTCAGTGATAGACTTTAAAAACAAATCTTATCACACTGAATATCACAAATACAACTGCAATTGTGCAAGGAGGAGGCATCGAGACTCTTAAAGATTAACTGCCGCCACCCAATTTGCTGAAAAATAGTTGACGTGGTCGTGAATGGAGACATTTGCAACTTAGATTTTGAGCTCACATGAGAATCTTGTTGTTACATATTTTTAGATGTCGCCCAAGAAAGCACAGTTCTGTCTTCTTCATATTCTCAGCATCAACCAGAATGTGTCAATACACAGGTCTTTGAGTTGCTGTCGTGCTACCAACACCATGATGAGCGTTTGTGCGGCATCAATGCGCTCTTTCAATTTGGACCCATGGTGGCCAGGATCGCCAAAGTGACGTCTGGTCATCACCGGGCCCCCGGCCCATGTCAACAGCCCCACCTCCAAATGTGCCTGGGCGGTCAATGACTGATGTTAAAAAAAAAATTGGTTGGTTAGTGTAAAAATTTTACTATTTCTTAAAACCTCTGCAGCGTGTAAAAATGCAAATTGAATGGCTTCAAACAATCCGTTAAACTCATGCGGTGTAGAGCTTCGCATCATCTGAAGAGCAGGAAAAAAATCCTAATTAAACTGGTAAGAATCCGTAACTCACCTCCTGTCACACAATTTCTATTTCCTATATTTAACGAGTGGCTGAAAAAAAGTGTGCTTCAGTGCAGAACACTCTGTTAACGTTGAATAAAGTCGGTGGATGTGTGTTCTCCGACTGGGTGTCAGAGCTCTCTGTGCTCTGCAATTACTCCATCCTGAAAGGAAAAATCCATCCCAGCTTTTTCGTTTTAATGAGGGGTTCACGAGTCATGATCAAAAAGTCATCAGGAACGAGTTTGGTTTGTCGCTTGTTCTCTTCAGAGCAGATCTTCGCCTCATCTTCCGACCCCGGAGATTGATTTACAAAGCTATTTTCAGGAGGTTTCCATTCACAGACATCAAGGCAGGAGCAGAATGGGTGTCCCTCTCCATTTGGATGCAGGACGTTAATGAAATCCTTTGACTTGTCCCAATCAGGACTCAACATATAAGGCTGTGAAGACATGACTTTAACCACACGTTTTCCTCAAATAGAACTAGGTTGGATAATAAAAGACGTTAGCTTCTTGGACGGTTCATGTTCACATTTCATGAAGAGAACTGAAGAAGAGTTTGTTTAGGCGCTGATCAGTCCCATCTTTTTGAATGAATTTTAGTCCAGGCTGAAGTTCAACAAGGTTATGAGTGCATTTACACCTGAACAAACTCTGTTTTTAACATTGGCTATAAATAAAAAACTGGACAGAGACCCCTCCGCCTTTGTGTTTGAAACAGGAAGTACCCGCTGCCCCCAACAAGCCAAAATCCCAAACTTCTTTAGAAAAATAAACAGCCATTCCACATTCTGTTTGTCACAATAACCATTCTTACTCTGCTAAATTCTTAACATGTTCTTGATAATTCTACATTTTAATATAATATATTAAAATCAATTCAGTCTCCATTCATTTGTGATACGGATGTTGGAGTTAGACACCCTCCGGTAGCGGGGATTGGTTCAAATCGATTTGAGTCAAGGTTTCTAGGTGAACCATTCTCACCAATCAGGAATGAGCTTGTTCGAAGTCTAAAATCCCTACAGCTTCAATCAAAATTTTGAACTTTTGATGTGGGGTCCAGCAGGCTCCGCCTACTTTTATTGAGGCATCTGATTGGTCAAATTATAATTTAAACAACTTGCACTGCAGTAAAAAAAAATATTTTAAAAAAGTGGATTTCCAACAAGCTCAGGAGTGGTTGCCATAGAAATGTTCACTAAAACCGACTTCGACCAATCACTGCTTACCAACTCTGTCTGGCTCCAACATGGTAGCATCCATATCGTTAAAAAAATGGCTTCTGGACCGACTTCCTTTGGTTGGAGCCGATCTAAGCTCTTTTCTACGGTTGATGTCACACTCACTCAGTCCTGCTCTCATACACAGTCAATGGCCTGATGTGAACCAGAACCAGGTGTGGAAACACCCTCAGTCCTGTCAGCACAAAAGCAAACCGAACCAAATGAAGATGTGCACATTTTTCAGATTTGGATTTTATTTGATCTCACTTTGAATTTAAAAATAAAACAATCCTGAAGATCGGTACAAACTTTTTATTTCCATGTGTCATCTTAAGCCTGATGAGTCCCCCTTTGTCTGAAAAAACAGAAACAATTAAAATCTCTCAAAGTGAAAAGAAAATGAATAACACTCTGTGTTGATTTTCCGATCCAATAGAACGCAGAAGTCAAAGAGCGCCCATCATAAACAGTCAGCAGTGGCAGGAGAGTAATATTCCTTTTGTGACCTTATCCCCTCCTGACATCCCGTTTCCCAGAGACAGGGAGCAGTTGGACGGTTGGCATTATAACTCAGCTCTACCCTTCGGAAAACTGCTGCTGCTGCTGCTTTAGCTGTCCAATTCATCCATAAGAAGTCTGACAGCTTAGTGTCACGTGCTGGCCCCGTGGAGACGCTGTGAGCTGTCACACTTCAGAGAATCATGGCGAGCCAGCCTGCAATCATCGCCATCCCACCCATGGGAGCCAGTTTGCTAAGGCCGGGGTCCTTTGTGAGGGCCTGGTGGTACAGAGGGCCGCAGAACATCCCCATGCCTGCAATTAGCAGGGTTCCAGCCTAAATGACATAGAGCACATGAATAACAAAAAAAAAAAAATATATACAATAACTTTTATAAAACAATTTAAATGAAAAAACAAAGGATGTAAAAATGCACAAATGCTTAAGGGCTCTGGTTAAAAACTCAAAGTATATCTTCTTTACAGTTAATATTAAAAAGAATAAAAAGAAAAATAGCCAACGTTCACAAGTCCCTCTAGTAAATTCTACTTCATTTTATACATCCATTTGTCATTGTATGACATAACAATTAGACTCCACACAGTGTTATATATTCAAATAAATCATGCATTTCTGAATGACGTCATAACAAACTAGTGAATGATGTCATGAGACTTCATGTCGCTCTAACAAACTTGCATCTGTGGTTTCAACTTTCTAGTGGCTTTTCTGCAAAAACTGAAAAAAAACTTGACGACAACAAGTTTGTGCAGACTTTGAGTTGAAACTTCTTTAACTTGGGAAAAAGCATTTAAAAATCATTATGTCTGAAGAAGGAACGCTGAGCCATTGGCTGCAAACACAGGCCCGACAAAGGACGAGGTGATTGGGAAAGAAGGATTTTCTATGGGTAGCAGTTGAAAATCAGTCTCAACAAACAAAGTCACCATGCGTTCCAACCTAAATGAAGAAAAGAGAGGCTTTAAAAAGTGTATAATTACACAGAGAACACACGTGCCATAAAGACAAAACCCTTAACGTTCAAAGGACTGAAACAGTGGAAGCCTCCTTAGCCTCCGAACAAAACGGAACAAGACCGGGTCTGCACAAAAGAGCACCGAAAGCCACCAAGCTTCACACCAAGCTTCACACCAAGCCACCTCTACCAACCGCGGTGAAGAACACAGAGGCCACAAAAAAAAGTTGTGTTCAATAGCGCCAATAAAGTAGTGTTCTGTTCCATTTCAACGTCTGAGAGCAGAAATATAAAAATGATGGTGGTCTCACAGAGGAGGTATCGAAAAAATAAGAAAGAGGAATATCAGCCTTCAAAAAAAATGTAAAGTCGATGCAGAAAGTGACTGAAAAACTGCAAAACAAAGCAGTGTTTCTTGACATGGAAGAACATATAAGTTCAGCTCAGACAGATTTGGACTAGAATATCCAAAAAAAAGACTTCAAAACTGAACGTAGGCAGACTTTGGATAAGGAACTCTCCAAACATAAAGAGGTCATTGGTGAATTTCAAGCTCATGAGGTTGAATTCACTGAAGAAGTTCAACCTACGGAATCCAAACATAAGACACACGTCTTTCGGCTGGCATGGGAACACCTCGGGGTCCCACCAGAGGAGCTGGAGGAAGTGGCCGGGGAGAGTGAAGTCGGCATCCCTGCTGAGACTGCTTTAACCTGGTCCAGGATGAGTCGATGGATGGATTTTCTCTGGGAACTCCAGTTTGCCCACCTGCTCCAGTCACGCAGGCACAGACATCTACACATCATAAAAGTAGCCTGACAGCTTGGTCTCCTCGCCACGGTGAGGAAACCGGATGTTCCCCATTCGCTCCCCAATTTCCCTGGATTCCTCCAAACACAAGACGGTGCCAGTCCTCTTGTAGCTGGAGTGTGTCAGCAGTTTCTGCTAGACGACGGTATCGATGTGATGGACTGGCCCGCCCGTTCTCCAGACCGGAATCCCATCGAGCACATCTGGGACATCATCTCTAACGCCAGCTTGCCCCACAGACTGTCCAGGAGCTGGCGGATACTTTGGTGCACGTGTGGGAGGAGCCTATCCGCCTTCTCATCAGAAGCATCTCCAGGCATTGCACGAAGGTCATAGGAGCACGTGGAGGCCACACCCACTAATGAGCCTCATTTTGACTTGCTTCAATGACATGACATTGACGTTGGATCAGCCTGTTGTTCCAATTGATTGAGTATGATTCCACATTTAGACCTCCGTATACTAACAAATGTAACATCTACAGAATTATACACACACTAATGACCCACAGAATGATGTCACTAATAAAAGTGGCCAAAATATATACAGATAAATACATCTACAATACAAATACATATACAGATGTATTCCTCACTAGAGTACTTCCACCATTGCTGATCTTCAGCTTCCATACTCACCACAATGGGTCTGCCGCAGTGGGCAGCTCCCAGCAGGGCCAGGCTGTGGTAGAAATGGTATTTGTTGGCAGTTTCATAAAGCTGGAGGGGGGGGGTGAAAGACACACAGCTGTTAGAGGAAGCCTGCCCTCATTGGTTACAAGAGAGGTCAACAGAAATCTTCTGCCCCCGCAACCCGGTCCCAGATGAGCAGTAGAAGATGGATGGATGGATTCCAAAAGTCAGTTCCCTAGAAATTTCCCAGAAGTCTTTGCAAAAAACTGCATACATTAATGCTCACTAGATTGGTAAATATAGACCACAAAACACAGCGTTTGAACAATGCATCATTGGGGGAAAAAAAAAAGCTTAAATTTTGTTTGTTTAAAAAAAAAAAACATTCAAGTTTTAATAATCAGAAAACAATAAATTTAAAAAAGATTCTTGTTCATTTTTTGGTTTTTTTTTTTTGTTCAACAGAAAATGTTGATTTTTTTTTTTTTTAGGTTTTACTTCAGGTCATATTTTGTGTTTACAAAAGAACAAAAAAAAATAAAAATAGTGAGCATGGTGTTTGAATTGCTTAAAAAAATCCAGGGCACTAGATAGTTTCCTTCTTTCGTATATAGTTTTTTAGCAGTTGGAGAGTCGGGAGGGAATTCGGATATCATCTAAGAAATAAGGAAAAAGGAAACATACCACTATCTGATAGTCATCAGGGTCATTGCTCTTGAAGCCTAAAGTGAGATAAAAGCAGATAAGAAAATTGGCTGACGTTTCATGTTGAGATAAAAGTGCGTTTGTGCGTTATGGACCTTATGTTCATAATGTGATTATGTGTTTATCGGTGCAAAGCCCAAACGGAAAGCTGTTGTTCTCCGCGTCAGAATCAGCTGATTCACGTTGATCATGTAAACGTTTCAAGGCATGTCCAAGAGCGCGTGCTATTGAGGTGTCACTGGAAATACTTCGGACGTTTAAGGATTAACACGCAAAACAAAAATGTTTTTATATGATTTCACGTTATTATTTGACTGGTATTACAGTAATTGTCTCAACAAGACAATGTGATCTAATTTGTCCATGAAAATAAACATCACCATTATTTACTTGTGGTCATTTGTTAGATTGCATTCACTTATCTGATGTTGAATAAAACTAAACGAACCTAAACGATTTTAAAGACCCACTCCGAAGCAAAAACTGTTTGAGAAACCTTCCTAATGATCTTTGAATTATGTTGTATTCGGGCTGGGGACAGGCTCAGGGAGAACCAGAGCTGCCCCCCTGTGGCTACATAGTTAGGTAGTAGTTTGAATCTACTAAATGAGGTAATCTGATTACCCAGTTGTCAAATTTCCAGTGTGCACGCTAAGATAAGGAACCACGTGACGCCACACACTAACCGGAAGTACCATCCACAAACATACGGGTCACCTCTATTATAAAATCATTTTTTTTTCTTATTAAAACGCAAAGTTATGAAGGGAAGTTTGATGCCGAATTTCCCCCGGTGTTCATAGACCTTTGACGCGATGAAGAAAAATGTCGTTCAGAACGTGACTTCGCGTCGCGAGGACGCAAACCTCAAAGCGGAATATTTGCGAACGGAGGCTGGAACGCCTCGTTCTGGGGATTGTTCGCCGAACGTGAACGCCTCCTAAAGAGTGAGCGCGCGTGACTCACCGTGAGCTCCGTATGCTCCGAGTCCAACGGCGGAGGCTCCGGACAGAGCCGCGACCCTTCGCACAAACGCAGGGACGGACATGTTCGGACGCTCTCCGACGAGCCGGAAGTTAGCGCTGAGCGCGCTGCGTTCAACGTCTGCTCGTGCGTTTAAACGCTCTGAACAGCAACAAGTTTGAATATTTATAATAACATATTGGAATGGATGAAACAAAAAGCGATTCTTAATCGCAGGCCTTAAAAGCTGGACATATGATGTAAACGTTTTTGTGTCTTTTATTTCCATTAAGTTGCTTGGTTTTCATACAGAAATGTTCGCAAAAAGTAAATAGAATACCTCAACAGTAAATAACTTATAAGTGAACCTTTTTTATGCATTCAACTATTTTCCCATTCTTCTTCTTTTTTTTTTTTTGGTATAACATTTTTTTACTGTCTAAAACTAGGAGTTCCTAATTACAACTTTATTGTCAAGTCCTTGAAGGCATCCCAATCTTGCAAGATTAGCAAAGAAATACCACAATGCATTGCGTTTTAACAATTTAGTTGAGAAAAAAAAGTATTTTGATTTCGTTTTATTTTAATAAACCATCCACATTTTCATCATCAGAACACATAAACAGTCTTTGTAAAAAGCTCGTATTTAACAGGTTTTTACTTCATGAAATTGGAGGATGGTTGCTTTGGCGTGCAGGAAGTCTTGGTTCGCTTCCCAAGACATGCATTGTGCCATGGAGCCACAAGTCTGGGTCTTCCCGTACTGGTCCCCACACACAGGGTTGTGTCAGGAAGGGCATCCGACGTGAAATCTTTCACGTCAAGTCATACCAAAGACCGGCCGATTTTTCTCTAAAAGTGGACATTGGTCAGTGGCGTTTCTTTCTTTTCTCTCATGTTATTGCACATTGTTACACACTCATTGACTTGATAGTATGATTCAGATCATATTGTTATGCATCAGCTCCCGTTCACACTGGGGAATTTTGCAGCTTTAGTGAATCCTCTCGTGTCTAAAGTCTTTTGTGGCACAGAATGGTTTGTGGAAAATTGCTTTTTGAGCTTCTCCAACCGAGGGAACTGTACTGCTTGTTTGCACGGCCAAGTGCGAGAGGACATGGAGGGGACACGGGGACTTCTTCCAATTATCCTTTTGAAATTACAAAGGGTCACGCTGCATTACTGGAGTCACTAAACCACAGAGTTCATCAAACCTCATCCTCTGCTGACTTTTACTCAGCATCGGCACAATGCACACAATTAGCAAAATTTAATGAACATTTTCTAACAAGAAAGAATTGTTGATTCACAAGCGTTCAGGGTCAACTGTCCTTTAAAACCTGGTGTTGGTGAAAGTGCATGCAGGCCTTTCTTTTGAGGGTTTTCATCCTGTTCCCAAACACAAACAGTAAGTCATCACAAAGTCCTGTATGAACTGAGGTGCATGCATGAGAGAAAGCTTTTCCCCGCGCTCAAGCTGCATGCGGTCCGGCTCCGGTGCAGCTGCAGAGCGGTAGAGCTACGGCAGATGACTCACACTGGCCACGCATGGCTTGTGGTCCTGCAGGCTCTGCTGCTGACCTCTCGGATCTTCCAACTCACGCGATAACCCGCCATTTCTAAAGGAAATACTAGAAAACAAACCCTCATTCCACCCTGATTTTGGATTTTATTCACAGCACTTCTTTTTCTGTGCGACTCATCTTCATACAACGGTAAGCATGGAACTTTATTTACACTTTTGTCTTGTGCAAGGCTTAAATGTACATATTTCACAATGTTATGCGGGAAATAGGTTTTATTTTGAAAAATGTACCAGATTTTCTGATTCATGCCGTTTCATTTCACAAAAAAGTGCTCCGGCGTCCTGCAAAACTCTGAAGCCAACAAAACGGATGCAGTGTGAGTGCCTCTTGCACTCCTTCATACTTCCCCTGCCCTAGGGCAACCTGACCGAGGTACATTCAAATGCATTCACACACACTGGAGGCAAGGAGGGTTAAGTGCCCAAGGACACAACAACGATTGGCTAGAGGGAGCGGGAATCAAACCGCCAATCCTTCGAACATCGGTCGACCGGCTTAAGTCTTAAGGGAATTACAAGTCTCCACAACCCTCCATGGGCCCGGACAACCCAAAAACCCACAGCGCCCCTATGTGTCCACAGCCCGTATGGGTGCATGTGACTATGGTAGAACATGAAACTCCGATGTGGACGTCCAACAGATCTATGACTTGCTTTGGGGGAAAGTCTATTACTGATTTCTGCTTCTTTTTGTTTTGGGAAAGCATTTTTGGACAACGGCAGAAGCTGAACACGACATTGAGAGATGTTTTTGTCCTGAACAAACACTCATTTCCGTCTCTTAAAACTGTGTGTACACTCTCCGAGTCACAATTTCCTCTCAATATACTGCTCTGGCTTATTATTACAGCAGGTTGTTTTGAATATCCAATTTCCCATCCTTGTTAGCTGTGTAGTTAGACGTGTCTGCTGGCAATGCATCTTTGCCCTGTGCAGGATTTCCATGCAGGGCAAAATAAAGGGGAAAGTGTCTCATCAACATGAAAATGAAGCCCCTGCTTTGTTTTCCCTTCTGCAGGTAACAAGGCAGATTGAAACGGAACAACAGGACCCCAAAGACGTCATTATTACACGCCGCAAACTGTGCTTTGACTCTGAAATGTGCTGCATGCGGAGCCGTCGTGTTTGAGAATGACGGAGGTGTCATCCGTTTCTCCAACGTGGCGCTCCGAGTTTCAAGGAAATCAGAGCTTCTTTTGAAAACTGGAAGCGTCGGGCTGCTCCTCCACCCCACCCACCACGAGATTTCAAAAGCCAGAGAGATTTCTAAAGGTTTTCCATTACCCCTGACATGTTGTGACGGCTGCAGCCCTTCAGCTCGCTTGGAGAATCGCAACCAGTTAACGCCGTTTTTCACATCTCCGAGATGTTTAGTGGCAAACGTGCGTGTTGTGGCCGGTGTCAATCTGCTGCCCCGCCACTCCTCTGTGTCATTACGCTCCTCTCAGCCGACGGGAGTGAACCAGAGAAGGGACAGGCCCGTCGGATGACATTTTTGTCCGTGAGCCCAGGCCATTGTGAGACAACGCCAGTTGCTACCTCTGTCAAACTGACACCAGCTCAAAACCTGGAGCGAACCGGCCTCAGCTGCTCACAAACATGCCTTCACCGCTGAATTTTACATCTTAAAATGATGCAATCAGAGAAAATCTACTTTATTTCAACTTGCCAACAACAGACGTTCTGTACCAGAAGGGCCAGAGTCGACTTCGCCCTCTGAGGACACTGAGGTCCTTCAGAGTTTGTCTGCTGTTGCAGGAAACAGCCTTTAAAGACCTTTCATCTTTAAACCTCAAAAGATTCATTTTGGTTTGTTTTCTACTGATCAAAACGAAGAATCTTTGCCATTACCACTTTGCATTCGTTTTAAGCTAAAAATGAGAAATTAGATTTCATTTTTTGGAGTAAATATGAACAGAAATAAAAAGGGATACTTGCATTTTCTCACAATGTGACATAGCTTTTATTTTTGACAGAAACTCGTAGGATTTCCCTTCAAAATAAAAGACGCCCTGGGCCAAACAGGGTCATTTTGGACAGCTAAGCATTGTTGTGCAGCATAAGATAGTACGTGCTTCAAACTTATAAAGGACCATACTTTTTACCAAGGTTTTGGTTTGTATTTATGCATTCTGCATTGTTTCATCTGCCCTCCTCTACAGAGTGACTTGCAGGGAGTTTGGATGCACTGACAGTATACTTGTAAAAACACCAAATGTGCGAATCGCAACACACTACATATGTCACTATACTGTATTATTTATTGTATTTTAGTGTTGTTTGTTGTCTGTTACAATCTGGGTTTTCTCAGCTATCGTAACAAATCAATTTCCTCGTTGTGAGATCAAGTGAAGCTCTATTCTCTTCTAAATCAATGAGCCGTCCTGGTGTCGCTCCACCTTTTTGTCCCCATCAGCTACATGCATGAAGAGGCATTCAAACATGCATCCAGCAGACTCCCCACGCCGCTCCGGCGTAATTAGCACACTCGTTAAGCTCATCTGCATCCCTCTTCAAAGGAGATCGATGCAAATGGAAAAGGATTTAGCCACCGGCTGCAATTAGGACAAAAAATACATCCAAGACTGGGGGGGAGGTTTGGTTACAGTGGTGAAAACGCTTTCATTGCAATGCTTCCCGCCCCCTCATGTGCTGATCACAATGGCTCCATGCGCTCTCATGTCTGATCAGGTCTGGTACCGGCCCTCCTGGTGATTGCCTAATCCCGGGCTCTGAGGGAGAGGCGAGTTTCATTAAGGAAATGCAAGTCTGTCACTATTCACTCCTCTAACAAGCGTTGGCCGTGCAGCTGTGAGCCCGCTGCGTCGGGCTCCTCCAGCATTTCATCTCCGCTGATGTCCAAACACTATTAAAAACTCATTTAAAGCCACACTGTGGAACTTTGACGTGCAGTTTTCAGCTGCTATCAGCACAGATGCTGCTCAGTAAAACGCCCTGTCGGGCTGTTTTAAGGTCCACGCGGACGACCCAAACACAACACGTGGAGGATCGTTAGTAGGAACTTAAAAAGACTTTGATGAAGTCCTAAAACATGACTCAGCAAATCTGAACATGACAAAAACTAAACTTCACAAAGGAAAATGAAAAGCTATAAAAGGATCTGAAAAAAGAGAATCCAGTAGAAGTGACCAAATCTGAAAGTAAACGACATAAGTCTGAAGGTCTGTTGACGCCGGCCACGGCGACTTGCGTTCAAGCGACCACTTTCAATGAAAAGTCTGTAAACACTTCAACCCAAAAGTCAGTTCCGCGTTGAGAACTCTCGTGTTCACCCGTTACTGCGCACGTTTTTAAGTCCAGTTACAGGCTCTAAGTACAAAATAAGTCATTTATCAAACACTGGAAGTTCAACCAGTCACTGCTAAATCACGAAAATGCTGAATTTTGACCAATCAGGGAGTCGGATTTGGTAGTGATGTGTGGTGGTCTGGTGTGAACACCACCGGCTGAACGCACAACTGTGAAAACCACTTATAGCGCGTTCAAGACGCGACCGGTATGTAAGTACCTTAAGAGTGCGTTCAGACAGGACACATTTGGTTTGGTAAAGTGAACCAGACGTCCTTTTGCCCAATAATTTGAAATTTTCAGTCTGAAAAAGTACAAGCGGACCCGGGTCTGGGACCATGACTCATCGAGAAGTCTGAAGTCCAAGTGCAGGTTTGACAGCCATCTGGTTGGTCAGTTCATAACTTGAATAACTTGCACTACAGAAAAAAATTCTGGGGGTCACTCAGTCCAATTCTCTTATACAGTCAGTGCTTTTTTCTTTTTTTTATTAATTGTTCAAATTTTTTTAGACCTCCAATTTGAGCAAAATTAGACTTGCCTTAATTTAACCCCTTTGTGCCGTGTGTCACTAATTACCATCCCACTTAGTTCAGCATCACCTTGAGCAGAAAAATCACAAGAATATTTTTTATAAAGTGAAAAATGAAGGTGTGGAACCAACAATGGGGGCTTGTGTTGTTCAATCCCCTCTTTCCATAGCACTGTAGGGTTGGATGGAGTAAATCCCAGTCAATGTGGCCACCCCAGTTCCTTTTAGCACAGAATCCTTTGAGTGACAGAGATTATCCGCCCTGTGTATTCATGTTCATGATTTAAACCAATAATCTTTGCCTTGGGGTGAACCCCTGAGTTTGGAGGTCTTTTAACCATACCGGGCAATGCAGAGAACCATTTACAAGCCACAAGTGACAGCTTAATGAACGTGTTTTCACCCCTCTTGATTTCCTTTCAGCCACGTGGAAAGTTTCTCCAACTTTTAAGGAGACACTCAACAGCACGACAAGATAAGTCCAACTCTCAGCTCACCTTTTTATTGGAAAATCTATCTCCCACACTCTGTTATCTTTGACATTTCTCACAGACACAGCTAAAGAAACGGAAACAAATTATGTCTTTTTGTGACCAGCTCCTAGTTACAGAGTGCCTAAGGAGCAATTTAAATTGCTTTTCTGCCTCGTAGTTTTCTATGCAGAGACGTGGGCTCATGTGTTGAGCAGAAGTTTAAAAGTAGACCTTCTGCTGAAGCTCATTCAAAGACCACAGAATAGTTGGGAATCAAACTATAAGGAGGTCAAGGAGGACATCAACTTTGTCATCTTTCCTATTTCTGTTGTTTTCTGTCACAAAACAACAACTCCTACAGAAATGTGTGTTTAAGGGTCAGTTTTTTAAAAATGAAATTGGGATGAGATGTGATGAGTCCATATGCACAACAGACAGTGTAGATGTGACAGAATTCGAGAAGGAAATTTATCCAACCTTTTTACATCCATCTATCTGTTGAACTCGCAGAATCCCTTTCAGAGTCATGGGGTTGCTGGAGCCTATCCCAGCTACTGTTGGGTGAAGGTGGGCTT
Organism: Oryzias celebensis; assembly: GCA_014656515.1. Taxonomy (NCBI): domain Eukaryota; kingdom Metazoa; phylum Chordata; class Actinopteri; order Beloniformes; family Adrianichthyidae; genus Oryzias; species Oryzias celebensis. Next base: position 4,741,343 of record BNCR01000016.1, read on the forward strand.
CACCCAGGCCCTTTGCTCTACTGCCTAAGCAAGTAGCCACAAGAAGCTAAAGGTGATGCTGAGAAAAGTGTGTTTTAGTATCACGTTCTGCGATATGCAAACATTATGAACGTAAACTGTTGCATAAAGAAGCATCAGAATATGCTGATTTACGAGGATCATGTGAACAATTTACAAAAGCGTTACCTATCAGCTTTAGAATCCTTTGGAATTACCGTAATTTCCCGATTATAAGACGCTACTTTTTTCATACACTTTGAAACCTGTGGCTTAAACAATTATGTGGCTAATTTATAGATTTTTACGGGTGAAGTCTTTGGAACCGATAGAAGCATGAGGGCGTGCTGATGAGCGGCTGTGAGATCGACACAATAAACTTTGTCTAAAGTAAACTTCAGCTTGTTTACTATTTCGCAACGGAGATTTTATTGAATGAGAAAATATGGTAATATTTGTAGTTTCTGGACAAAAATGATGTTTGACTTTGTTTTATTACGCTGATATCAGTCAGAGCCGCGTGACAGGATGCTCTCGGGTGTCGCTTGGTTCCAAAGAAGCCACTGTTTGCAGTGAATATTCCCCATGTTACAAAGTGGACATTCGCAGCTTATGGAGAAGTGCAGCCTACATATATAAACAATTACCTTTTTTTTTTTTTTTTATTAATTTTAGCAGTTGTGGCTTAAAGTCAGGTGTGACCTATAGTCCAGAAATTACGGTACTTCAACGTAAAGCGGCTTTTAATATCAGCGCAAAGCTGATTTTCTCCACTTCCGAATTTGTTGGAATTGCGTAAACATCCGAAGTTCTACAATAGTCGAAAGAATGTAAATACTGGAGCTAAACTCGGGTGTTAACATAAATTGCTTAAATTCTTCAGATGGTCACGACTAAGCCTGTGGTGACAACAGATGTGACTCAAATTGATTTTGAAAAGTCATTAAAGCAAAAGTAAAGTAAAAATAAAACAAAAAAAAAAAACATGAAAATCTCGCAATAATTAAATGATGAACAGTCACTGGTTCATTTCTTCCACTCTCAGGTTTTCACGGGTGTGTCCTCACACTTTAATTAGTCATTCTGTGAACGCTTGTTTTTCAACAATGCTCAAATCTCCACGCCGCCACCACTTCTGCCGCCGCCACTCTGATGGACAGATGATAGCCAGGAGCCAAATTCACGGCGGAGGCAACATGCGGAAAGATGGATGTCTGTGCCCGCAGGTTCAATATGATGAAGCCTTTAATATTCTAACAAGGCAAATGTCAGCAGGAAAGGTGAGCAGCATCCCTCTGCCTCCACCCCCACCCCCAGCCAGAACGCCATCAGAGAAGTTAATTAACAGGATGAGTTTGGTTTGGCTTGGAGGGAGATTGCTGGTGATTGGAGGTTCGGATTTGCAGCAGGCAGAATTAGAATTGAAAACAGTAAAAAAAAAAAAAACAATATTGAAGGTTTTTGTTTTGCAGAAAAACAAAAGAGGAAAATAAATCTCCTCAAAAAGAGAAACGCAAGAAAAGCTCAACGAATCTGACCTGCATTGTGGGACATAAAGCAGCTCGTTCCAATCGCAAGACTATTTGCATATTTTGATTTGATATTTTTATTTTGAAAAAAAAAAAGCATTAGAAGACTTTCATTTTCCTAAAACTTCAGGTGTTTTAAAACATGTCACAATCGAAGGCCTTGAGGGACTTAACAGAAGATCACAACGGCTAAATCCATGATTGGCCTGAGTTTAGCGTCTTGTCAAATAATTTACTCAAATTTCAACGGAATCCAATTAAAAATAGGAAGTTTTCACAACTTCCTTAAAATGCCACAAGAGTAAATCTGTCGTGTTTTAACTCTTTGTCACATGACCAGCACCGGAGAAGCAGGGAGGGCCTTCTTCTTCTTTAGTTTTTCCTACTGTTTTCTAGCGCCTGTCCGCCTCCTACAGTTCTTAGAGGCTTAGTGCGAAATGTCAAAGCAGTGTGAATGTGGTGAATCTTGCTCCAGACTTTTTCTTTCACACCTCTATTCCATTTTATGAGACTTGCTGTGACAGAATCCCATCCGGTCACAAACCGCGATCATTCATTTCTCAGTCATGATCATGTTTAGAGCAGTTGGCAATTTTGTGTTTTGAAAACGACGCTACCATGTCCCTCAAAGGTCAACTTTCAGCGTTTATACGACTTAGCAGTAAAGAAGTTCAAATGGTTGAACTTCCATCAATGATGTTGTACGTCTAGAGCCCACAACTAGACTCAACAAGTTGCGTAGCAATACACAAGTGCAAGAGTCCTGGACGCGGAATCTCTGAATTCAGGTTATTTGTTTACATAGACTTTTCATTGGAAGTGGTCCCTTGATCTTGAGTTGTACTAAAGGGCCAATATCATGCAAAATCAACTTTTTTGAGCTTTTTAGTGTATTATAATGACAATTCCTCACTATAAACAACCCCAAAGCGGTATTTTGCTCCGTTCACGTATTTCTGAGAATTTCTCTAAAACCCTGATCTCTGAGCACCAGCCCCTCCTCGTCCACATAAACGAGTCGCTTTTCACAGTGTGATGTCACAAAGTGATATCAGCCCCTTCCAGGAAGAGTCTGCACTGCCAGCACCACCCACAGACTGACACACACACTTTCTCCATGGAGCTCGCGGTGATCGGCAAAACGCCTATGTTTCATATATACAACATGCACATCCATCTTTGAAAAAGTTTGGATTTAGGATGACAACATGAAAAGGGTGGCACCCACAAGGAGAAAAAACCGGAGCCTCAGACATTGAGTTGTCTTACTTTTCATTAAAAAAGGTTTTATCGTGTGCCAAAGTTAACATAATATTATATTTATGGGCATAGTTTACTCTGAAAGGGCACAATATAGGCGCTTTAAAGCGTCACGTGAGTCTTTTGAAATATTTAAAAGGCAGCAATTGATGGTCATTCTGTCGACTGATCTATCAATTTATCACCATTTTTAAATGAGAATTATCTAAACTGTCAAGATGTTCTTTTTATGCCATGATTTTCAAAAATTTTTTTAATTAAGCTGAAAATTAAAGAAGACCTAAATTAGAGCCTTGTGGCACGCCTCTGTGAACAAACACAGTTAACCCTTTAACTGCATTCTTTTGACAACTGTTTAGGGACTCAACATGATCCCAGTGGATTCTGAAGAAAAGGAGATTTTCATATCAGTTTTGCACAAATATGAAAACCCGCTTTTCTCCGCGACAGAAGCAGCTGATTCTCGTAAACGGTCAGAGAGCCTGCGTTAGGTGTCGCTGGCAACATCTCCGGTGATAAAGAGCTTAGGGCATCTTGTCGCCGAGGCTTCTTTTAGATTGACGCAAAAACCACAGATGTAATATTTGACTTGTGCCCGCTTACGGATGTTTTATGAGTAAGTTGTGGTCAACAGTGTCAAAAAGAGGTGTCAAACATTGCATGACTATGGAGATTATTGTCAGTAAAAGATGTGAAAGCAGGTTCTGGTCTGTGACGGGTCCTAAATTCCTTTTGAAACACCTCTAGAAATGTGGTTTGTCAAGACAGGCTTTTAACTCACATGAAACTGCACTTTTTCATGAGTTTAAACAGGAACGGGAGCTTCGAAATTGGTTTAAACTTTGATAAAGTAGAGGAGTGAAGGCCAGGGCTCTTTTTAAGAGGTTATGCTGCATGTTTAAAACGGAGGGAAACAGCGTCTCAGCATGACCTTCGAAACAATATCTTTCAGTGAGGTTTCTGGGGGTTTGTTGACAGCAATTTGTGTTTTCGGAAGCAGAATGTCAGCGTCCCAGAAGACACGATTTGTATTGGTTTTGTTATTACCGCTGCTGTTTTGCCAACTGCCTGAAGCCTCAAAATGTAAGATAGATGAAAATTGCTCGATCCTTCTTTAATATATGAGCCACCACAGGAAACAAAAACATGCTTCCAACGCTCAGGGAAAGTGCTGAAACCAATGGATTAAAGACCCACTCCCATCAAAATGGTGTTTTACATGTTCTTGTGGCATTTTTCTCATGATGAACATACACATGAAACTTGAGCTAAAAATTGTGCTTCTGGGGGGTTTCCATTTTGTCAGAGGTCCGTGAAACCTTTTAGACACCTCTGTGATACTAGTATGAAAAAATCCTGAAAGTAAGATTGGATGTTACATTGATAGATTCCAAGAGGTTCAAAAAGCAGAAATGGATTTAGTTTGGGGCATTTTCATGTAAAAAGCAGTTTGAGTTTTCACAAAAGGAAGATTCCACCCTCTCGGTCCGGCTTCCTTGTGTCTCTGCTGGCCTTCTCTCTGTGATCTTGCTGCCAAAAGCAGCTCTGATTACATATATCAGCTCTCGCCTCACAGAGAAGCTGCAGAAAACAGTGTGGACCTTAAAGGTGCCAAAAAAAATGACGCCGCTGTGATTTCAATGAAGATCTTCCTACAGATGAAGCATAAATTCATAGACGGACGGACGGACCGACAGACAGATAGATAATGAATAGATTTGTTTTCAATGAAAAACATTCAGATTTTATGCTCTCTCCCAGCTCTGCTACGCACTGGCGACCTGTCCAAGCTGTCATCCGCAATTGCTCAACAGTGGCTGGGATAGGCTCCAGCAACCTTGTGACCCTGATAGGTTTTGAGCAGGTTTGGAAAGTAGACGGACGAATACTGTCGCTCAAACAGAGTAGTCTTCTGCAGTATTTTATAGTCCAATTTTCCTTCTCGTTGAAGTGTTTTAACCCATTAATTTTGTGTTCTACACAATCCGAGGAAAGAATCACGTTAAGATTCATGTCATCCATCTGGAACATCTACCTTCCTGATGATGAAGTCATTCAAAAGTTGGACACATGGACGCTGTCCTCATCAGATATCCTCCCTTCTTGTATCCTCTCTGGTTCAGACCCACTTGTTACTTTTTTCTCCATGTTTCTGAGGCCTCTGCAGCACAAACACAAATGCGACTGCGGCTGAATTAAATTGATCAAAACCGATTATTGCACTCAGCAAAATGTCAGGCAAGGATAAGCCTGCTTAATAACCTGTAAAATTGTCTCTCATTCTGTTTATTTTCAGAGAGGAGTGTGTACACCAGCGCAGGAACCCACGTAGACACGGGACGACGGAGCTCACACTGGTGCTGTGGGGTTTATTAGATGCAAAGTGTTGATTTTTGGCTCAGTTCTGCTTGATTAAAATGCATCGCTTTGCAATTTAGGTCATCATTCCAATTTAGTTGTCTTTACCAACATCTCTTCCAAATTAATCATTAAAATAATGAAAAACTTGTCTTTAATTACATAGCGATTGTGTTAAATATGAAAGTGCAACTGAAAATAATGTTTGAGTTTATCAGATGGACTGAATTCAATGCCTGAAGGGTCAGTAAAGCTTTCAAATTAAGCCTGAAGAAAGAAAGCTGTAAAGACATTGAAATCAGTTAGTATCATATTTCATCAAACTCCAAAGGGTTCCCTCAATTAAACAAGACGGCATCCTTACATCACGACCAAATCCGATTCTCTGATTGGTCAAAGTTCGAGATGGTTTAACCTTCAACACGGGTTCAATGGCTGTACGTGGAGCCCCAAAATGGACTTAAAACTGTTGTGACTACGGAAGCCCAAAGCACACATTTACATCTTCTTTTCCTTTTGACTTTTCCCTTCAGAGGTCGCCACAGCCAATCAGCTTCCTCCATCTAACCGTCTTCTTCATCCTCTGCTCTATCACCAGCTACCTTCATGTCCTTGTTCACTGCATCTATAAAGCTCCTCTTTGGGCTTCCTCTAGACCTCTTTCCTGCAGCTCTAGACTCAGCATCCTTCTACCAATATATTCACTGTCTCTCCTCTGCACATGACCGAACCGTCTCAGTCTGAATCTCCAGAACCCCTAACATGTGCTGTCCCTCTGATGGACTCAAACCTGATCCTTTCCATCCCGATCACTTCCAAAGAGAACCTCAGCATCTTCATCTCTGTTACCTCCAGTTCTGCTTCCTGTCTTTTCCTCAGTTCCTCTGTTTCTAGGCTGAACAACATGGCTGCTCTCAGCACAGTTTTGCTCACCTTTCCTTTCATTTCAGCGTAAAGATTTCATTTCAGCTGCCTGCTCTCGCTACAAAATCCCAATATCGTCTGCAAACATCATCGTCCGTAGTGTTCCTGTCTAACCTCATCTGTCCATCGCAAGTTTAAAACACATATTTAGATGCGTTTACGGTAGGTTTTTTATTAAAAGTGGTTAAGATCAGTGTGAACTTAGGTACGCCAGAATAACCTGTCCCATTGGGGCCCCTGTTATTTCATGTTTAAGAGTGGAGCCATGTCAGTTCACGGCTTAACCACTAGGGGGTTTTATTACACAAGTAAGTCAAGATTGCCATTCATTTCAATGGAAAACAGTCCAACTTTACAACAAGAATACACAAACCGAAGGAATGAGCAGGTCAGTTGAATGACTGTGTTTCCTGATGTGTACTTGATTACGTTGAATGCTCCCGCGAGAGCAGGAAGCCCACCACCACCCCCAGAGCCTGCAGCAGACAGAGCAGCCGCCTGGCCCCACAGGCACAGAGAACAGAGGGAGGAGCCTCGCCGGGCAGGGACCCGCCCCTTCCCACAACTGCCTTAGGCCCAGACCCAAGTCTATACCACCCGAGACTGCTGCCCCCAGACCAGAGGTCAGGCGGTCCTGAGGCCGCACGCAACCACCACCTGAAGGCAGCCAGAGGCACCCACAACCAGCTCACTCTGCACCCCGACAGCTCACCCACCACCCCCGCCAAGACCGACAGGAACTCGCATTCCTTTTGACCGTCAATGTTTTTTTTCTTGAATAAAAATGTAACTGAGAAAACTTTGCATTACGTGATATAATGGAAATGCATCGACTGTTTTCAGAGTCCTTTCTGGTTAAATATTGTCCTTTCACAAGTGCAGACCATAAATGATGTAGTTAACATGCACATATATCATCATGGGGCCATGAAGCCACAAGTTTCAGGGCAGAGGGCCGCATTAAAAATGATGGTTCAAATAACACGTCTCTGTCTTCTTTACACCTCCACAACCTGCATTGACGGGACATGTGGCGATACAATTAGTGCCGTCCGATCACGGATGTGTGAGCTTCAGCAGCACTCAGATGGGTACAATTAAAACCAGATGCCACTCTAGCTAATGGGGCGTGTGTGGTGCTGAGGTGCTCAGCTATGCAGAGATGGGGGAGACGGGGTGGCATCGAATGGGGACGAGCGCATTTGGCGCTCCTAATCTTGGAGGTTTTATGTTGCCTCAGAGCCGAGAGCATGGGCATGATCCCCAACCTCCAGGGGCTGAAGGCTAGCTGAGGAGAGGAGATAAAGGCAAACGGGAGGGGGGAAGGGACAGATTTAGGAAACTCACTTCACTTTTGTAACCCTGTACTGAGGAAGATTCCCATGTTAGCCTGGAAAAGCCATCCAAGATTAGGTTAGGAAATAGCCTCAAATCTCTGTGGGATTAGCCTGCTCATAAGAGCTAAGCAAGAGAGCAGGACAGGTGGCAAAGAAGGGATGTGAAAGACGGGAGTGAAGGTGGGGGACATACAAAAAAAAAGTCTTGGGGGAGAGATTTACAGTTCACAAAAGACACCAAAGGTGGAAGGGGATTGAGGAGTTGAGATGAAAAATGATCGTTTCTCATACTTCAACCCTGTGACATTGGAGCCATTGCGCCAATGTTGATATTCTTTCAACTATCGTAACTCTTCAGCCATTTTCGCAATTGAGATGATTCCAGTGGATTCTGACGTTGAGAAAACAGTCCTTTCACTATATCTGCACAGAAAGACCCTTTTCTCCATGTCCAAATCTTTAAGATCGACATTCATTGCAATTACATCAATAAAGGCCAAAGAGTTACGCAAGTTCAGAAAGTGTGTTAAGCTACGTATACGTTGCCCTCGGTAAAACGCGTTCAAGCAACCACTTCCAATACATATTAATGTAAACATGCAATTCCTTCAATATCCTCACATTCACATGTAGCTACACAAGTTTCTACAAAAATGTTTGGGCTCTACGTAAAAAACGTGCGTTGAAAGTTAAATTGGTACATTGGGCAAAGTTTGACCAATCAGGGACCTGGATTTAGTAGCGCTGTACAGATGGCGTCCATTTTAAATTCCGAAAGTACCGATCATTAAAAATAGAACATTTGGTCTGTATTCAAGCTGCCATCAAGCAGTTGTTTCCTGTTCCGAATCAAAACAAAATCATGTGATTAAAGATCTCTTCACTCATTGGCCAGGAATTACGAGGGCGGGGCAAATCAATGAGAGAAAAGTCCTGAGCTTTGCGATCCTTGTTCACTTATTCAAACTTCATATAGTTCGCTGAAAAGTATTTATCACACACAGATTGTCGGGAAAACAGTGAGAAGCAATGTGTATCGCATTAAATGTTGTTTCAATGAACGTGGATTCACCTGACCACATTTGAATGAGTTGCTGTGTCTCATCGTTGCTCCTTATTTCTCTGCAGTTCGTTGGTTGCTAAGCTCCTACTCTGGTTACATGGCCTTTTGGTCCATTTGTTTCGCTCTGAGCATGGAGCCTAATCAGACTGAGAAAATTCAGAGCAAAAAGGATGTATCATGGTATGTGTCTCTTCAGTTATGTTTACGATTTGCTTCTCCACTCTAGTCTTTGACTTTCATCGTCTGTTTCGGGGTTGTTGCCATTCAATGGTAACTCTACAACGCCAGCGCTGTCATTCCAATGGAATCCATTGAATTCTATTGGATTCTGAAGTGGAGGAAAGCAGCTTTACACTGCAACATTTTGCCAAACTAAAATAATTTCTGTAAATCAGCTGATTTTGATGTCAGCTATTTTATGTCAGTGAAACATATCAGGGTTTAGCTGATATTCAAAGCCGCTTTCCTTAGTGTCAGAATCCGTTGGATTTGTGTTAATTTGTTTGTGTTAAAGTGTAGACCAGGTGGTGGCAGTATATGCACCAACCAGTTTATTGCCAATCGCCAAAAAAATGCTACAAAGAAGAAGAAGAGGAACTTAAGCCGAGTGGTTAAAATGGTCGCTGGAAAAACAGGAAGGATGGTCTCTGGGGCGGCGTCAGGTGCGTACACAGCTAAAGAAATGATCTTTCAGAGTTTGGCTGATGAAATGAGTGATGTCTGCCTAGTTTAGATTTCTATAAAATGTTAGTTAACTTGGGCAACCTTTTGCTAACTGATATTTGAGCTAGTGTGCTGAAATTACCTTCTTTACTTCTCTGGAGGAAGGCAGTGCCCACAATTCAACACTGCAGGGAGAGTTTTGACGATTTAGACTTCCCTTCTAGCTTCTTGCACATCCTCTTTCCAAAGCTTTTTTTTCTAATTTAGGTGTCGTTTTTAGCATTCTTTGTCCCGCTTTTCATTTAATACCTTCTTTCTTTAAACTTTCCTTTCCTATAAACCCGGTGGCGGAAATGAAACACTTGAATTTCCCTTTCAGGGATTTTTAAAGTATGTATCTTATTGTATCTTTCCGGCACATTTAACCCTTTAAAGACCCACTCAGATGAGCTTTTCATCTACCGTACTTTCAAATTGTTCCCAGTGGCTTTTTAATTAAGATGATGCCATTTAAGCCATTTTAAGACATAGTTTCTGCAGAGCAGCAGTAGTTCATTAGAAATTTATGTCAAAATTAAGAGCGGGAGTATTGGCCCCACCCCATTTCCCATGATCCATCTGTTTACATGATCTCCTACTAGCTTACAGCTCCTTACAACCCCAACCTAACATTAGTGGAGCAACAAAAATGGCGAGCAATATCTTAGCTATCAAAGAAAATGAAGATTTTCATGGAGCCATTTATCTAGAAGTGGATCAGAATGGAGGTTATGTCTTGCCCAGCGTATATTCTGAGTAACAAATGCAATATTTTACCAACTGCATTTTTTATCTGTTCCTGATTCACAGCAATTTGAATAAAGAACTAATCAGAAATGCAATTTTTCACTTTAGTTTTCTTTATCTATGTAAAAAAAAAAACATTTTAATGGGAGTGGGTCTGTTATGGCCCCAACAGGTAAACGATTAAACAGTTTATTAAATCAAGTAAACTCTGTGGGGAGTTCTGTAATAAAAAGTCCCATGGATGACAAGGCGATGACGAAAATGGGCAAAATGGAGTCACAGGTGGGAATCCATCGTCCAACTGAAAACAAAATCCAAATCAAAGCTGTTTTTTTTGTGTTTTTACCCTCATATTTTTGAAAAGCTAATATTTTCATCAGGAATCAAATAGTGTCAAAGTAGGAAAACAAGGAAAACAACATCATCTCCTCAGAGTTTGAGTAAAGTTGAGTGGCTGATTAATGGAGGCGCAGGCAGGGAAGCAGGTGGGCCTGTAATAATCCCGCGGCACACGGAGACAAAGATTAGTCTAATTAACAAAAACAACATGAGTGTCAAAAGCTTAGAGTGCACAATTACAAGTGCCCGAAGATCGTGATCCACCGCTCTGGCTGACACAACAATCTGGCAGAGGGTGGATGACGAACGGCACCGAGGCTTGTTGGGAGGATGGTTAGCAGGTGCTCGTGCTGAGCAGCAATCAGCGGAGTCGGAGAGGTAAAAACCACCACAGACCGGCGGTGTTTTAATGGGGGCACTGACAAAAACCCACACAGAAATGGTGAGGTCAGCACTTTCTAGAGGAGGTTTGAGAAGAACGAGACGGAAGAGCCAAACATTTATGGATCATTTCTGACTTATTCTGAAGAATCATTAATTTATTTTTAGAAAAAAAGCTTCTCAACTGTTATTTATGCAAAAGTCGCTGAATAACAAAAAGATCCAATTACAATTTTGCCTTGAATTAATTTTAGAATTGATTTTGGTAATTTTAGCTGCTTGTTTGTGCTTGTCTTGTATTTTAGACAGCAACAACAACAACATTAAAAAAAGTCATCTTCAATGCTTTCATTTTGAAACTGAAAACATTGGAGTGTTTTTGAAACTTACATGTACAATTGTTTCACTGACTGTGAATTCTCTATAGTTATAGAACCGTATGTAACAGAATGTAAACATGGAGTACATTTAGACTATGCTGGGTTCATTTAAAGAACACAGTTTTTTTACTTTTTCAGTTTTAAAAGTGTTAAAAAGAACAAGATTTGTGAAAGTGGCTGCAAAAACAGATTATTCCTCAAATCAAATTAAAAATCCCTTCAAATGTTTCAGGTTATCAAAAGGCAGGAAGCGGGAGAATTAAAAGCTTTCCAGAGAGTGAAAAGGAAATGATTTTTTTTCATATCATTTTGTTTTCTGTTGTTTGATTGTTTTTCTCTTGTCCCACAATCAACCCTTCTGTTTGTTTTTAAAACATTTATTTTTTTATTCCAAAACAGTCTCAAACCTTTCAAATATTCTTAGAAATGTTTGTTTTTAGTGACATTAATGAAACACATTTGATTGATGAGCAATCAGCCCAAAGTGAAAGCAGATTTCTTTGCAGGCAAATGAGTATTCAAATACTTTTACTCATAAATATAGAACTCCATGCATACAAATTGTACAATACAAAAGTAGGACAGAGCAAACATCACAAAATGCAGATTGAGAGGGACACACATCAGTTAACACAAGCCACACCTCCATGACCAAATAAGGCAATGAAGCAATCAGCATACTCCCCCTCTGCTGACCAGCCACTTTCTCGAGAGAGGATTTTCATAAGTCTACATCTAAATATCTCCCAATCACTGCATACCACCAAACTGACTGCATTTGGTATCTATAGAGGACATATGGGGCTTTTCAATGACATCAAATGTGAAGGAGGGGGATTCTGGGCATTGTAGTTTTTGGTGAATTAAAAAAATATTTTGACTTTTTTTTTCTTCATTTAGGGAGTTTTTATTTTACGAGTTGAAGATGAGAAGGCAAACTTCCTTTTACTGAAGTGTTTAAATGGGAAAAAGAATTGACATTCTCCCTCTGAAGGCTTCACCTTTAGATTCTGCAGACATAAGTGCTGAGGAAAGGTATTTTATTTTTGTAAGAAATTGGTTCAAGAGAGGGCAGAAAACCATCAAACAAACAGCTAACAAATGCAAATGATAAGAATAGCTATGTTCATCAAAATCAAAAGAAAGGAGCGGGATTGGAATGGTTTCTGTTTCTTTTTTGACTGTGCAAAGATGAGAGCGCAGTGGGAAGCGGAGGAATGAGAGTCTGAACTTGCAGTGTCATGGTGTATTGAGCGGAGGGTAATCACTGCTGTGGGAACACGAGGAGAATAAGCACATTTCATTTGAAGCAGTCGTTCCACGTACTTCCTCTGCTTCTCCTGCCAAGCTGCAGTCATTCTCCAACTGTGCCCAAGCTCAGTTCAGAGCTGTTTTTGAATTTTCAGCTCCCGCCATCGCTTTTGCTCAGAATGAGGAAAAATTATCTGGAAGTTGCAATTTCATGTGGGAATGCTCAGTAATGAACAGGCCTTTCAATTCCTCGAGGGCTTTTTTTTAACTTTTTATTTTCAGACTGTGCTTATGTAGCGAGGAAACACTTTGGTAGCTAAAATGCGATTTTAACATTTAATTTTGATCTATTTTCAAAGTGTTCCCAGTGGTTTTTTAATTATGATTATGCCGTTTTTAGCCAAAATAAAAAAACCCAAAACAGTCAAATTCGGACACTATCCCCGCTTGACATGTCCTGAAAAAATTCGCTGATCATCTACGCTGTCGCATAGCTCCTGCAATTGAAAAACCATGACCATTGGTTCTCCAGAGCAGCAGTACCGTATTTTCTACACTATAGCGCATACTGTCAATAAATGTTGTTGAAATGTTGTCATTTAAAAAGAGCTAGACAAAAGAGCCAGAGATTAGTCTGTCAGTCAGCCAGACTCCAACTACATTCACAGTTTGTAGCATGCTACACGTTAGCCACGTTAGAAGGGTTAGTCGAGTTAGCGTTTTGACAATACCGGTAACTCCCAACCTTGTCTGCAACACATAAAAAACACAGATACCGCTACAACAAACATTACTGGGACTCTGCTAACACCCAACCCTGATAGTAACATTTTCTAATGAAAAACACAGTAGACTCAACGACACTACCACACGTTAGCATATTCACAATAACACCCACCCAAACATTCTGACAGTGTTGTGTAGCTCCCAAAAGTGCTTTGTCATCAGCAACTGGAATTAATCAATATCTGCAATATCGACATGGATTATAAGACAGATTGTCTTTGTTTGAAAAACAAAACTAAAGCTATTAAGTGTGCCTTATGGTGCAGCATGTTTAATTTGAAATTCTCCTCTGAGTTGTGGGCGGGACGGTTGGCTCGGAGCAACCCCGCCTCCTCTACCCCCTCCCAATACTGAGAGCTCTCCGTTTACATTCTCTCCTGGTAGCTTACAGCCCTAACACCCCCAACCTAGCATTACTATTGCAACAAAAATGGCGAGCAGACGAGGAAATAGAGATGTACATGGATCTAGTCGTCTACAAAAGGCTACATCGGAATGAAGCGGAGTATGGAGTTTGTGGCTCGCCCAGCATATCTTTGATGTCACAACTACAATCAGCAATTTTGTCCTCCATCATCTGAAAAATCCCCACAAGAACATGTTAAAAAAACAATTCAAAGCTAGTCACGGGGGCACAGACCTTCTGGCCTGGAGAAACAAAGCAGACACTGGGCTTCCTCAGTGGTTTCAGTCACAGGTAAGCAAATCTGGAAAAGATGAAAATAGGTTTCTGCTTTTTATTTAATTATTTGTTTTTCCAGTTTCCTCAGGCAGAAAAGTCGTTATGAGAATGCATAGACATGTTATTGCAAACACCTTCAAGCAAACAAATAATTTGATTGCAATATTGCAGAACGTAGCAGTTGTTACAGCCCGCCCAAAATGAAATATTAAATCCCCAGGCGAGCACATGAGTGATTGTGATTTACAGTGCTGCGGATATGTACATGCTTAAAGTCTCTGCCTATAAACGCTCAGGTTTTAGTTGGAAAATGTCAATTATCGTATTTGCTTGGTGCACGTTGACACGCCAAGCTCTGCCTCCTTTAACATGAAACATCTTGCAGTCATTTTGCATAGTTGTTTAGCAGTCACTCATATTTGTTTCCTAATAATTTTACAACTCCTTTTTGCCGTCGGCCGTTGTAGAGTGGATTTGTTGGTAAACTCTGGAGAGAAGTTTGAATCAGCTTCAACTTTTTCACAGATGGCAATGCCCCCTTAAATATCGACAGATGACATGCTAATTATTTTCTCATTATATGGATTGAATCGGCCCAATCGCTGAAGGAGGATCTCCAACCATGTTTTCCACCATATATTCTAGTCTTTATTTTGAGTCTAAACTATCTGAATTTGACGCTACAAAGCTCCCAAACTGGTATTTTTCTGTTAAAGCAGACTGAATGGAGTCATCGTTCTCGTAGATCTAGGTACTGTACTGTCTACAATTCTGCTGGAATTTTCCTGTTACTTACAGGTTGCAGGTTTTACCAAAAAAGATTAGAGTGAAACAGAAAAAAATTATAGCCGTCAAAACTTGAATAAAAGACAGTTTGCAAACAAAAGAGGAAAACCAAAGAAAAATGGGATTTTTTTTTATGAACAAGCGCATCATATTTTATGCGCTGAATTAACAAAGTTATTTGTTTCCTGAATTAACAAAGTTCAAAAGTCCCTGACATTACTTTTCATTAAAATGTTGTGTTTTTTTAACTAAAATTAAGTGTTCTTTGCACGTTTTTGCACTGAAAGCATTTACTGTGTATCTTGTGTACAATTCTTGGAATACACAAGTGGCGTTAAGAGGTCAGGTTCTTTTATTTTGAAGAGATCTATAAAAGTATTGCCAGTCATGTCTGTGTTCATGACATCATTTAAGCTTCGTTTCCCCTGAGCGATGCGGTCCGATAATTTGTTAGTTTCCAATTTTAAATGGTTGTAGGTTCACAGAAAAATGTATCGGACTGGTTAGAGCAGAGCCACTGTCGTCACGCGATGAAACCCCTTGATTGGCGGAAGGTCATTCCAACAATAGAAAGCGCCAAACCAGAGTCATTGTTTCCAAACAGCTTTCACAGCTTTTTCCGACTGTATTCCTCTTTGCCGCCAAGAATCTTCAAGAGAAAAAGAAAAAGAAAGAGCTGCTAGATGACCGCCACTGTTGTTTTTGATAGCTTGGGTTTTGCTGTGGTCGCACTACAATAACACAAAGCTACAATTGGTCAACACTCTCATTCACCGTGTCAGTCCAACTCTTAGTGGAAACACTCACCGGAATTGCCTGGACCATTCTAAACCAGACCGTACTGTGCTGAAGTTCAGTGACGACCGCTTTCAGTGGTACTTCCGTCTCTCTATGACCCAGTTTACGTCTTCTTGTCCCGCATTATTTCAAATAGAGAAAAAGTAAGAATGAAAATTAAGGGATCTTTTTATTTTTGTCTCGATTCAAATACGAAAAAATAAAAAAGTTCATGACGATCAGATTCCTCTGCTTGTTGGTTTTAAACTTCACCTTCTGAATAAAAGAGTTCCTGATTGGTTGAAGTGACGCGCCTTCTTCACTAAAGTGCTGATACAGTACTGGAACTCTGAAAACGTCACTTCATGATGACAGAAATGAGCTGCTGCCAAACTGCATCCATCGCTAAAAACCACTGATCGAGCCTGTACAGTGACATCGAGTTGAAACTAGACGGCCCTGATGCTAGAATCACGTCTACTGTCAACGCAGCTTTGGTTCATCGACGCAACTCAATATCGAACCTCTTCATTTCCAGCAATTTCGAAGGATCTTCTTGCTCCCCAAAAACATTCTTCAGGTACATTCTTCTTGATCTTCCATTCTGTCTAGTCTCTACATACGATAGTTGATATTCGGGAGTCGTCGAGGTGTAAACCATTTCCGATAAGAGCAGTTTTAATCTTGAAGTCTAAAGATAGGATGTAGGTTTATGATGTGCAGAAGTCTTCACTAATCAGTGATTCATATTTAAAGGCGTAAAAATACAGCTGAAGTCTGAAGTGATTGCTGACACACCATTCATCACTGCTTCAGGGTGTGTGGGTGTAGAAAGAAGGATAGCATGTGTTTTCCTTAATAAGCCTGTTTTTTTGTGGTGATACATGTTTCCTGGAACATATCAGTGCAGTCCATCAGTGACAAACCACAAGGAATGCTGTGAAGTAAATGTATGTGTGTGTGAATGTGTCTATCTCAATGTGGGCTCAGCTGTCAGGGCTCTCTGGCGGTCCATTACCTCCAATGCTTGGCTGAGGTCTATCGAGTGGAGGACATCAACATTACCTCGAACATGAAAACACACTCTCGCACAGCTTCTATCTCCTCACCTCGGCATGATGGGATATCACTGGGGGAATGCACATCAGCCATCACAGACTATTATCCTTAGTGAGAGGTTGCAAGCCATGTCTTTTCACTGCATGGGAAAGGTTCCGAAACTCGACTAGTTACATTTATGAGGTCATATTAGGCTGCTTCCCGGATGCTTAATCTTACGCTACGTTCAAACTGAGCAGGGAAACGTTTGAGCGATTACGTCCAATGAAAAGTCTATATATATATGCGTGTATGCGAGGATTCCACGTTCTAAACTCTCATGTTCACGCATAGCAATGCTCATTTTTTGGGCTCCACCATTGATTGTATATACGTCACCCATAGAAAACGTCTGACCTCCGACTCCAGCTTCATCCAAACCAGATGGCGCCCATACAACATTAGCCGGAAACAAAACTTCTACAAGATTTCAGAATTGCAGCACCTTTCATTAAAACTTTTAAATGTGAGTATCCGGTTTAGTGTGCGCTATGAGCTTAAAATGGGTCAAAAGAAAAGGTTATCGTTGATTTATAAAACTGTTGAGCCTTTTACATCGGAGCTTTAGCTCCAGTACATACATTCCTTTAACCACCGTAAATTTCCAACCCTTCTACATCACAACTACAAGCTTTTTCCAGCTGCATTATTTTTTCGTATGCCCCTAATTCTCGACAATTTGAACAAAGACACACTCAGAAATACAACTTTAAGATTAATTTTCTTAATATGTGTTCTCCATCATCAGAAACAAGCCACGAGAACATGTTAAAAAACAATATTTGTCTGAGTGGGTCTCAGATTGGCACTTACCTGTATTACAATTCAAGGATTTTTGGCATGTTTTTTTGTCGTTTTAATGATTGAGGCGGGATTCTAAACTGTGTTTGATCCACTATCATTTCCTTCCAAACACTAAATATAATTTGTCTGGTAAAGTGAAACGTGTGGTTTGCTGTGCCGGCCTTAGGGAGTGGAAGCTGCAGTGAACTGATGACTGAAGGGTTAGCTTGGAAGGAAAAAAGGCCTGATTGAAAGGAGGATAAGGAAAAAGAGTGGACTTGTATCTCTTTAAGTTTCTCTGACGTCACGATGATGCAGGCAGAGAGAAAAAAAAAGTACAGGACTTTTATTTTTTTAAGCAGAAACCGGAAACAAAACACTTTTATTTCCTTAATGAAGTGAACGGCTAGGAAACAGGTTTTAAAATAATAATAGTTTAAAAATAAATGTAAAGAGGGAAGCAGCAACGTATTGAGGTCAGAGGAAAGCGTTGCCAGGGCGACCGGCTTGCTGGTGGTGGTGAGGGAACCGCAGCGCGCGCTCGGCGTGCCGCGAGCGAGCTTGTGGACGTGCGCGCCCCCGCCTCAGTTAGCAGCAGTCGCGGCATCCAGAGAGGGAGAGAGAGAGAGAGAGTCAGCGGTGGAGGCAGCATCCTCTCTCCCCAAAACACCCCGCCGGTACCGAGACCAGCCGCGGGGACTCCCAGCCGCCACACACGCCCTCCCGCGCTCGCCTTCGGGGAATTTACCGTGGATTTATCGCGTCAGAACAGAGAAAACCTGGAGGAAAAAGAGCAGTTGAGGTTAGCTGTCAGTACAGGTGATACTTCTGACACCGAACGTCCGGCAAAACAATGCGGCCGCTTTATTGATTCATATTTTTTTAAAGCTGAAAATAACTTTTCCCCCCCGTCCCTCTGAAAGAATGATTTAATGGCTTTTTTGATCAACCCCGAACCGAGCCTCTCGGCTCGGATGGGTCATCCTAACTACAGATGCTTTTATTTTGTAAAGCTGTCATGAAGTCCCGTCTGCGGTTGGATTGAACCAGCTGGAAAGGATTTTTTCCTGTTTTTTGGGAAAAAAAATTGAAAAAATTTTTGCCTTTTCGTTTGACACCCTCCACCCCCACCACCCGAGGCTGGTGGAAAGCTGGTGAAGAGGACAAGGAGAAGGGCAAAATCCCAGGAAGCCCTGTGGGGGATCTGGTACCCGGGCAGTGGATCCCACTCACCAGCAGGTACGCTCCCTGGTAGCTACCCCCACCTTTAATCATCCCAGATGTATGTCTACCCCAACATGCTCCTCTTTTGGGTTTGTTTTGCATAATCCTTCCAGATCTGTGGAAGATTTGTCATATTCTTCACAAATCCCACCTTCCTAAGCACGGCGAGGACACATCGGGTTGCTTCTGAACAGCGTTTGGAGTTGTTGGTTCGTGCTCTTCTTCACTGGAGATGTGTGTGTTGCACCGTTCAGGAGAACCTGCACTCTTGAACGAGGGAGACACAGGCTCCCTTTCAGCCGGGCTGACCTCCTACGCAAACGATTTGCTTCTCTTCATTGATCAGCTGTGAATCCGTTGGTCGTTAACCTGCGATTGGGCATAACCCATATAGATGGAGACGACCCGGAACGAACAAAAGTGTCCTTCAGCAGTTGAGCCGTCCATCAGCCTAATATGACACCCCCCTCAAAATGGTCCCTTCATTTCTATCATTCTGTGGGGGGGCAGGAAACGGCACTGCCATGAGAGCATATGCCCCTAAATGCCCCCACATCCGTAAATTCACACACACGAAAAGAAGAATGGGTCACATTCATATGCTGTGGGGATTGGCAGGGCCCCGCGAGATGATAGGATTCAGCGGGGGACAAGAAGACCTCTGTTCTTATCTGCGCCGACATGAACGAGGGAGGGGGTTAAGGCATCTCCATTTGCCTCAGCTTCCCTCCTCGACTCGGGCAGGTATCGGCCCGCCAGACAGCAGATAGGCACACCTCTGTGGCGAGGAGGTGTTTTGGGGGAGAAATGCTCCATTGTCCTTGTTGTGAATGGACGCCGTCACAGAGGAGTCTCTATTTGTCCCGCCGGCGACTGTCTGAAGGGGCTGCAGAGGCGTTTAGGAAAAGTGGTGGTGGTGCAGGCGGATGATCGATTGCGGATGTTAATGCATGGGGGAGGAGGGGGGGGGGCATTGAGGGGAAAGTCTGCTGTTCAGGAATGATCTCCAATCAGCCTCTGAAATACAAAGTGTGTACGTGCAGAGGCCAGGAACGGTTCATTTGGTGTCTCGGTGTGTGTCCTAATTAGAGGCGTGCAGAGCCAATGAAATCACAGCTACCCCTGTCCCCCCAGGGCGAGGTGGGAGCAGATGGAACGAGGCCTTTTGAAGCGTGTCACTGAGTGGATGGAGAGCTCAGGTGGAGAGGCAGTTATTCTGTGTGGTGGGTGGGGATGGGGGGGATCGATCCTCAGCATGTTCTCCGCCAAGATGCCCAACCACTGATCCACTTACTCCTTTACCCCCAGAACTTTAGCTCCAGTTGACCTTCTTCAAACTACCGTAACCTTTCAACCTTTGACACTATTAACATAATTCTGACAGATTCTGCCGCAGAGAAAATCAGCTTTGCCCTGAAATCCAACACTTGACAGTCGTGAAGACTTTATGCAGTTAATATAAATCAGCGGATTCTGACGTGGCACTTTTTTGTGCTTTCTCCATGCTGGTACTTAACATTTACAAATATCCAACATTTAGCTAACGTGAAGTGTATATCGATTTAAAGTCGCTTGCATAAAGTTGCATAAATGGTGGAAGATTTAAGGAAGTTTGAAGAGCGTGTGTTATTTTGCTGTCACCAACAAAAGATAAAATGTACTTTCCAAACTACCGTAATTCTCTGACTGTTTATGCCATGGAAGTATTGTATATCAGTTCTAGGCCACTTATGTTTGCGTCTGAAACCGTTGGAGTTACGATAATCGAGCCAATGGTAGCGTGTTATTTTGATGTCGCCGGTAACGGGTTAATCCTTTATTACTAGAGATGGCCAATGCTAGAATTAAAATGTGCTCTTCGAACCACTTTTTATGCAAAGTATCCATTCAGTTGGTTTACGTTTATTGTGTAAATACTTTACTACAGTAAAGTAGCAAACACTTGATTTCTGTACATGAGAACTTGTTGGAATTACGGTAATGCAGTAAATGGTCAAAAAGCTACGGTAGTTCAAGGCCATGTTATTTTGCTGTCACCGGAGACAGCTCTGGTGTTAAAGAGTTAGCCCTCTGTTATCTGAGATACGAAATTAAACAAACTCTTCAAATTATCGTAACTCTGACTGGTAATGCAAAGTAAAATGAACCATATCAGCACAAATCTGCTCTTTTCCACGTCAGAATCAGTTGGTTTACTACTGTAAAGTGTTTACGAAATTAATATATAAAAATATTTGTATATATGTTATACGTATGCAAAGTAAAGTTTTGCATCTTAGCACATAGCTGCTTTTCTACAAATCAGAATCAGTTAGCATCACTGGAATTGCTCAAACGGTCGACAAGTTATAGTAGTTCAAATGATGTTCACGCTGGCGCTAAATCTCCGCTATTAAAACTGTTAAGCTGAAAGTAGCCCAAAAACTGAATGGTTACTAAAGTGTCCAAACATGCTCAGAAAATCCCCCCTAAGCATCCATGAAGCGCCGCCAGTTTGACCTCCTGCTGGTTACCTTTTGGCTCCAGACAACCGCAGTTTTCCCAGCAGGTCGGGTGGTGGTGGTGTCTGTAGAGAACAGGAGGCAGAGGTAATTATAGATGAGAGATGTGGAGGAAGTCTTCACGGTTATGGCAGAAGGGACTCATGATGAACATTGGCCAGTAGGTACACCTGTTTAAAACTATCAACTCAATGTTCCTTTGGGAAATACTGTACCGTCTCCATCAACCTTTTTTCAAATAAATTAAACCAACAAAACGTTTTTTTTTTTTTACATTAATTGTGGAAGTAATGAGTCCTAGTTTGTTTGTTGGAGTATTTGTCTTGAGGGAACACGTCTGCGTTAAAATTATTTTATTAAAAAAAAAAAACCTGCCTATTGTATTTTCATGTTTGCTTAAATTATAAAAAAAAAACAAACATCCTTTGGTTTTCTTTATATTAAGGTATCTTCACCTTCCATGAGTCCTTTGATGGCTTTTAGCTTGTCTCTCTTTGCTCATTAAGTTGCTTCAAAGTAAACCTTGAAGTCGCTCTTTTGTTGTGCTATTTCCATGGTAACATGGAAGGGGAAACTTCTTTTTATGAAGTTTTTTTTTTGTTTGTTTGCCCATTAATCAAGATCTGAGTAATGGCTCTGCTGAAACCCCTTAAGGTTGTCTAATTTTTCTTTTAGCTTAAAGCGATTTTCTTAAAACGGGAACTTGACATGCAATCATTTTGACCAAGTGACTTGATGTCGCATTCCAGCAGCGGATACCTACACATATATACACATCCTTACACACTGACGGCGGCTTCACTTTCATGCCGCCAACCAGTATTCACCAGGAACAAAGTAGGATTCAGTCTCTCGCCCAAGGACACTTCAACACATTGGGCAGGTGAGATGGGAACCAAACCTACGACCTTCTGTACAAAAGTCGACCTTTACCCAAAACCAGTTTGCCAGCAGATCGAATTGGAAATTTAGTGACTGATTAATGGGAGACCGCCTGGTACTACCAGGCGTACGGCAACCACAAGAGTGCACACGCCATTGCTTCCATATGCTACTCCCAAGTTCTGGTTCACATGGTGTATTAGGTCAACGAGGGCAATCACCATGCAAAACTGGAGGGGGTATGGGCTGTGGTGAACCCTGAAAAGAACAGCCATAAAATAAAAGCAATTAGACTATAGAAACAATATAGAAACATTAAAACAATAAAAGTTAGCAAGCAGGCCCACTAGATCTGCTCGCTGGAGATAAAAGCCTGAGATAAAGATTCATTTGTAAAAGTGACTTAAAATCACTAAGGGATCTGGCAGACCTCACAGAAAAGGGGACAGCATTCCAGATCAGTACTGTTAGGCTGGGGTGGCGAGGGGCTGTAAACTAGCGGGAGAGCATGTGAACAGAGAGCTCTCAGCAACAGGAAGGGGAGAGGGAGGGAGGAGGTTGCTTTGCACCAACGGTCTCACCCACAACTGAGAGACAAATTTCTAATGAAGTACTGTAAACACGGGTTTCTTTATTTTTCGTAAAAGAAACATCATCATGATCACTGGGAATGGTTTTAAAATAGATAACAAGATGATGGAAGTGGGACTTTCAATGACAGTCTCATCATTTCTGTGCTGTCCTGTGGTCAGCACCTTTTTTATCAGCAAAATGTGCTTATTTTTAAAGACTAACCAGACATATTGTAGCTAAAGTTCTCCTAGAAAATACATACCGGAATATTGTATTCCCTTTTTCTCTCTTTGTCTTTTTATTAATCTCGTCTGTCCCTTCCAGGCTCTTTCCAACCACTTGCCCTTATCCTTTCTTCAAACCTGTGACGCCCGCCTGCCCCGAGGCGAGCGTTACTGATTTGTCCCTAGTGGACTCATTAAGGTTAGATCAAGGTTGAACACTGACACATTTCGCTTTCAGAGCGTCCAGCCAACAGCAGCCAGAACCGAGTCTTTACCACATCAACCCTACCTTGAAGAGGGCTGACTACCATCCACGATCAATGAACAATTACACAGCTTTTTTTTTTGTCTTCAGCGAGATAAAAGCTGATGGTAAATGTGGAGCATCGCTCGTGGGCCACCTCCAGGCCGCCCTCTCAGGTTTGATTGAACAGGTGGTTACGGCTCCATTTCCCCTCAAAAAAAAAAAAAAAAGACAGATTCAAATCATCAATGGGTGTTTTTTGGTGTACAAGGAATAATAAAAGTGCTCGGTCACAATGGGATTTGAAGCGGCGCAGTCCTGCATAGAGAGCGTGACACAGATTTGATGGAATCAGCTGCGGTTGGACACCGACAGATTAAATACATCCGGATTTCTGGCTCGTCAGATTGACGTAACGGGCAGAATCCATGCCGCTGTGAGCTCAGTTCATCCCTGCAGGGGGTGGGGGGACTACTTCTTTGTCATTAGGAATTCCCCTCATGGAAGTTTCTTCTTAAAACCCTTGTTCATGTTTTTGTTTTTAAATCGCAGGAACACAACTGCAAAGATAAATGACCTTATCAAAAAAATTCTTTTTGCCTTTTTGTTTTCCTGTAATGATCATTCAATACAGCCTCCACTACTGTAATTCATCACACCACATGCTATATTTAGCCACTGATGGGTTCGTGGAGAAATTGAGTTATGGCCCTGGCTTCCCTCCAAGGTCAGGGGTTGCAGCAGCATGCGACGGAAAAGCTGCAGCATTGCAGTGCAGCTCCAGGACCGATAGACGGACACCCTACTTTACTTAGAAGTGATCGCTAAAGTGACCAACAAATGGTTCTGGAGAGTCCTGTTCAGCGGAGACACGAGTAGAGTTGTGCTGTGACATTTCCACACAACCATTGTTACCCTGCTATCTTTGCATCTGTTTTGTGCTCCCGCGTCCCCATCGTAGAACGAGCTGACATACTACCACATATATTAGTGTGAGCTGTCAGCCTGAGCTCTAACAACCAGCTGGAGAAGGACTAGTGGAATGGTAATGTGGGCGGCGGGAGCAACAGCAGCAGCAGCAGCAGTAGCGGCGGCGGTTATAACGGCCAACACGCTGCGACCGAACTGCATATTGATGCTGCTGGTTATTAAATACACATTTCCCTGCTGAGCTGACACACACGCTGAGAGAAGGTCTCAGTCACTCAAACATAATGAGGCGCCGTGGTGACAACGCTGGTGGCCGTGTCGTAGCGCTGGCTTGGCCGTTTCCCATTTGATGTCCGTCTGTTGACACCGTTGGTGGTTGGGTTTGAGGTTTGGCCAGCGAATGGCAGCTCTCCGGCGTGTGCGGACGGTCACCTGAGGAGTACGGCTGTTCTTAGGAGCGCTGCCTGGAGGAGGCCGGCGTCGATAGCTTTCAGCGCCATCGTGTTCACCTGCTTTCCTGTTGTGCCACGTAGCGCTGGGCCGGAAAACAAAACACTTGTACGACTGAGAAGTTTTTAAGCAAAGTAGCGTCTGAAGTCATGCAGTTTGACACTCATCCTGAAACAGGAGAAGTGGAGAAACACCAGACCTGTGGTTATAGAGTTGACCAGATTCCTCTAGTTTTGGAAAGGCTTTAGAGGTCTTTGAGCTGCACAATGGGGTAGTGGTTATCATTCTCGTCTTGCAGCTAGAAAGCTCTGGTTTGAATCCCAGCAGAGTCCTTTCTGTGTTCTCGTTCGGTTGTGGGTTTCTTTGTGCTCTTCAGGTTCCTCCCACAGTTGAAAAACATGCTTTGTAGGTTAAATGGTCAATAAATTGTCTCATAAGTGTGTGGTTGTGTGTCTTTGTGTGGCCCTGTGATGGATTGATGAGCTGTCTAAGGTGAACGTCTTCACCCACCAGTGGGAGAGACAGGCTCAAGCAACTCCATGACCTTGAATTAGATATAACGGGTTGGACAATGGGTGAATGGGATTCAATCTTGGGTTTTACACTAGAATATTTTCTCCAATTTTTTGTGTTTTTGCTTCTAGTAAAGTTTTTTTTTCTGAATTCTAGTTTGGACCAGCTAGCACATTTAAAAGCAATTGACCCGGTTCATTTGCCACCGAACTCTGATGTGGTTCAGCAGCACTGACTTTTAAACCAATTGGGAAAGTGACAGAAGAATGATGCATCATGGGTAAAAAAAAAAAAGCAAAATTGCTGTCAGAAGAAGCAGTTTAGGGAAAAGTAGATCATTTCTTTTCAGCAAAAACAGACGTCATGGTGCTTAACAGGACATGAGAATTGGCAAATAAGTGGAACTTTCCTCTTTCTTTTTTAAGTAAGACCACCTTTACGGAACATTTTGTAGTGGTAGGACCTCTCTCTGGAGTGCACTGTGAAAGCAGATCAAACCTGAGTGGATTTGTCCTGGCACATTTTAAAGCTACGTTCACACCGTCAACATTTGTATTCAAGCGGTTACTTCCACAGAGAAGGCTTTATAAAAACGCAAAATGCATTTTCTGAGGTTCTGTGTTCAAAACTCCTGCGTTCACGTCTAGCTGCACACGTTTCTAAGTTTCTAGTTTTTGGGCTCTACAAACCACCATTGAACCTTCGTTGAAACCTAAACCAGGTCGTACTTTGACTAACCAAGGACTCCGATTTGGTTGGTTTCCGTTTTAATTCTTGGAAGTACCAACCATTTTAATATTGGTCGTGGAGGAGAAATTAATAATTGCAGTTTGTATTGGAATGTAGCTCCAAAAGAATAATCCTGGGGTAAGATTTGCAAGATTTGCGCCACTTCTACATTTTTCCCTAAGACACTTCCAAGTGTAGGCGGTGGACATGAGCTACTAAACAGCAGAAAAAGAAAAAGTAGAAGAAGCTGCTCCCTGCTTGTCTAGTCTAAACAGCGTAGGCTAAATGTGCGTTCAAACGTGCGTTCCTGAATGGACATCATATGCCTGAGGTGAACATAGCTTAAAACTTCAGTTACTAACTCCAAAATCGTACTTTCACTAAAAAAGGGTGTCAATAGGTTCAAATGGATCACAGATTTTTCTTCTTTGCACCACATCCTGTACCGCAAACTTATTTGAGGACCTTTTCTTTATCGACCAAAAAGAAAGACTTTCATTCTGTGTGTGCTTGAATGGTTGGTGGGAATAGTTTTTGGCAGAAAGTGAAGAAAAGCCACATTCTAATGTGATTCAAATGGAAAAAACAGATTTCCTGAGTATTTGCTTTGATCAATTTCCCCCTAATTTACGGTTTCTAGGAAGAACCCTCAGTAAGGCACTTAGCCTCCTCTTGAAGCAACCGAGTCTTTGAACTGCACCTCATAGAGAGGCAGACTTTAGTTCTTTTTACCTTTGGCCTTTTCATGCCTGAAACCTTCTGAGGTTTAGTGATTGGGTGAAATGTTTTTGGCTAAAATAATAGTTTTGAATGTGATAGAAGATAAAAAGGCAGGGTGGCAGGTTTCTTTTTTGGTTAAAGTTATAGATATAACTGATCCACAGATTCCATTTGCTAAACAATTTAATCTATATGTAGTTTTATATGAACAATATTGTATTAGGACACAGGCTGCCCATACGTAAAAGTACTACAAAAAACATAAGACATTTAAATCACCTGCAGCAGTAAATCTTTTTTTCACATTTATTGTGAATTTTAGAAGACTTATAAGTCCCATGAAAAACTCTTGTGGCTACTTTCTCACTCGTTTCATATATGACATTAAAAAGAATTACATATTTAACTTTAAAAATGGTCTATGTGGAAAATAAGAAATTCGAAAGGCAGCTATGTTTTCCATACATGGATCATATCATTTTTCAAACTTTTTTCTTACATGTCCCTTTTCCAGACATATGTTTTGCATATATAAAAAGAAAACATTACATGTGGGTTTTCTGCAAGTAAAATATAAATTCTTTAGAGGGAAATTATGTTTTCTTTATTTACTTGGATTGTAAGAGGGTTAGGAGTTAAGGTTTGAGTTTCCAAAAGGAGACATTTCTGTCTCAAGTATTTCCATCGTAACTAAAATGAAAAATCCCCAATCAGAGCAGAGATAAAGTTCACATGTATTCCTATGTAAGACATTTTGTTGTTCATGTTATTATAGTCTTGTGCAAAAAAGTCTTTCTTTCTCTGGCAACACTTGAAAGAATGTGTGAGTCTTCTATCTCTTTGCATCATATTGATTACTTCCCATGTGTATTATGAAAATCTATTGTGTGGATACAATATCATGTTGTCCTAAATAACAAGCATTACTCCCTACAATACTGTTAGCAACATTCGTTAGTTGAGATACGGAGCTTCCTAGTTAGTAGAAAACCCAACAACTGCTAAACTTTAACAATGTTTTCTGTCAAAACACATTTTTTTCAAATGAGACTTTTCAATGTGTTTTTTATTATACATTATTGTAAGACTGCAGTTTCACTTAAAGTTGTTCATCTCATATAAGTTGATGTTATTTATATCCTCTAAGGAAAAAATATAAAATCCTTTTCTTATGAATTACCAAAACATTGAGGTTTGATATTGTACAATTTGACTTTAGATTTTATAACTACTTTGACTGTCTTATGCTTAACTTACAAGTTTCAGATAAAACAGACAAAAACTTTATAAGATTCATCAATATCGATTCCAAATGGGTGAGGTTTAGTAAAACAGGTTGATGTAAATTCTTGGTTAAAGTTTTGTTCTTGAATTGAATTCCGAAGCTTTTTTGGGATAAACAGAGCCGTCAGTCGGAAGGCTCCTTGCTGGTGTCTGGCTCCCGTTGATGTGTTGTTAGGCGCTGGGCTTCAGCTTTTCTGATGGCACATGCTAATGAAAAAATAAACCCATCCTACGTAGTGAATTAGGATGTCTCGTCGTTGACAGGCTCCTGCTTCCTTCTGGACTTGTGTGTGTTTGTGTGTGTTTGTGGTGCTTATGAAGGAAAGCTCAGGCTCGACAGTGATGAATGAGCGGAAGAATGGCAGCGTTACACTTTTGCACCCGCAGATGCGCAGCAGGCGATGATCGTCAGCGTTATTGTCAGGATCAGCAGAGGCTGTCGTCTTCGACACGCTCACGGGTGTCTAAACCCTTCCACTAGCAGCCCTTTCTGCTTGATTTACTCATTCTTTTTTTTTTTTTTTTTGTATTTGGCGCCGTGCTAATATTGAATGCTGCTGCATCTGTCCCCCATCAAAAACAGTAGGTGTTAGCCGAATCATTCATCTGCGGCTCTTCCCGCTGTCTTTCAGAATGACGCTGTTGCTCCTCAGCGGAATGATGGCAAGAAACAAGAAAAGTGTGGATCTTTTTTGGGTTAGCCCCCCTGCGAGGACCTCTCAGCTGCATTTTCACAATACCAGCAACAAACTGTAAATGTCAGAGTTCTGACTCAGTTCAGATGTTATTGAGTTCACTTATCTACGTCTCTTAAGCTACAGCCTGATGGTGAGAGTGACTCACACAGCCTTCTTTAACTTCTCACTTTTTAAAGTAAAAAGGGTTTTAACTCTTTAACACCTTTGTTGACATTCTTTGAAATACCGTTACTCTTTAGGCAATTATCGGAATCTCAACGGATTCCAGCTTTGTGCTAATTTGCAACTCTTTATGGCAGTAAATTGTTTACTCAATTGACATAAACCAACTAATTCTGATGCAGAGAAAAGCGGCTTTGTGCTTGACTACCATAAACTGTTTCATACTGGTGCAACACTGGGCAAAACTTACCAAAGAGAAGTGGCTTTGTTCTTTACTACTGTAAAGTGTTGCATATCAGAGCAACCATGAGCCAAAGTAATAGGAGAAAAGCGTTTTTGCGTTTTACTACCATAAATTGTTGCGTATCGGCACAATTTTGCAGAAAAGCAACTATGCTTTACTACGGTAACACAACACTGGGTCAAATATCATAGAAACTGAGCTTAAAGCTTCACTAGCATAAAGTGTATCTGTGCAACATCAGGCCAAACCTATCGTCGCGCTAACGTGTTGTGTACCGGTGCAACAGTGGGCTAAACGTCATGCAGAAACGCAGCTATGCGCTTTACTATCCTAGACTTGCATTATGGCACAACACTGGGCAAAACGTATTGAAAAAAGTAGCTTTGTGCTTTACTAATGTAAAGTGTTGTCTATCTGCAACACTGGACCAAACGTATCGGAGAAAAGCAACTTTTCACTGAAATGCTGCATATTGGTGAAAAGTTGTTCTTTTCTGAATAAGAGATTTGATAGTTTGTACAGCTGCAGTATTAAAGGGTTAATTGTTGAGGAAATGTTCGTTGTTTTTGCAGATTTTAAAACAATTCCCAATCAAAAGTGCAGGAAGTGTATATGCAGCATGTAAAGTGCACATCTTGCCTCTTTAATTGGCCAGGGAAGGAAATTGTAACCTTTATCACACAGTCCTGCTAATGATTAATGAGTGTCAGGACTGCTTCGCAGGGATATATGTTAGCATTTATGGTCTTAAAGGGAAGAATGGAGTGGTGTGGGGTTGTAAATGCCAAGACTTGGGAAGAAAGCAAGCAGAGCTCCCAGGGTGCCAGCATGAAACAATCTCTTTGCATTCAGTTCTTAACTACAGAGGCTTGAGAAATGAAAGGAGAGGCTGTCGGTACAGGAAACTGCAAGTCAGCCGAATATCCTGGCCGGATAATTTATTTATTTTAAACTCCTCTTTTTCTGTCTGCTTTTGTCTGTAATGAACGCATTTAAAAGGACTCTTTGTTGTGGTGGAAATGCTTCGAGTCCTAGAAGGTGAAACAGCAGCAAAGGTGTGCGTGGCATCTGTGAACATGATCTGAACTGAAAAACAGTCCATTGTCATTTCTAAATGATAGTTTTATCTACTGTATACATATATGACACTTGTTGGAGTGTAAAATGTGTTCGTTAATGCTGAAGCATCGCTTTACGGAATGAATCAACTCACTTTTATTGTCTTGTTTTGTGATTCAACAGGATTCAGCTTAATATTTAGTGATTTTTTTTTCAATTCTAAAGGTTGTTTTTTTTTTTTTTACAAAAAATAGTTACTAATGAATCAAACTGAGCAACTGAGCATTTAAAAAAAGGACACAAAAAAACTAACAGAAGCTTCTTTTTGATTGAAAAAAATCTATTAAATTGAGAACAATATGATTCCTGCGCTTTGTAAGAATTGTTTGATTGGATTTTTTTGAAAACCAACACTTGACTTTGTGTAATACTAAGACAGCTATAGAAAAACCAGTAACATTTAGCTTTATTTCAGTTATTATTTACTAGGCATGAAGGTATGCAAGTGTCACCATATGTTGCGGTTGAGTTTGAAATTTAGCAGAAATAAAGGTCTATGAAACTCGGCAGCTTAAACCCTTTTTTTTTTCGTGACACCTTATGTTTATTGCAATAGTATTGTACTGAACTATCATGCATGTTGAAGAGGATAAGAAATTATTGAATTGTAGTTTTATGCATAAATTCATGCATGAAATACTCTTCTTTCTGCTGCGGGTACATCATAATTGGAACTCTGGGTGTTTTTAAAGCAAAAGTCCTTCATTTTACCCCTAATACTAATGTAAATTGACTTTATTCGACGTGCTGTCATGTGACAAGTTGTGGTTGAATAGTGTGGCATCCACAGGTGATGATGAATACAGATGCTGATAAACCTGATTTCAATAATCGTTCGTGCATAATGTGTTCAGTTTGCCAAATCTTCGCAGATCTTCGGTTTCACTCTATAATACTGGACTTCTCTTTCTGAAAAGATTTGAGCTTAAACGAGAGTCTGTAAGGGGGCTTTACAGCCTTAAAATATCTATATTTACTGGAAACGATGACTACTTCTTGGATTTTGTCTGTTACACGTAACTACTGCGATAAATGAGGATCTACTGTACTCCATAATGTTTAGGTAGTTTGGCCTGAGCTCAAAAGGTTTCTCAACTTGACACCCAGACCAAGATGTACATAGATTTTGAATTGTTCCATGAGGAAAAAAAGAAAAGCCCAAACCATAACTCTTCCTCCACCGTGCTTGTCTCTAAGATATGATTTTCCGATATCTTGTTATAAACCATCAGCACTTGTTTGGTCTTTTGCTACCTATATTAATGTGGATTTAAATGTAAGACCATTTTTTTAAAATAGTCTTGAGTGTGTCCTTGAGGTACCCTTAATGTACTCCTGGAAATACTCCAAATGCTTTGCTTTGCTTGTTGCTTGGTGTAGAAAAATGAACCTCAAAGTACTTCAGAAATCTTTGGAAGCTAACCTTTCGTTCACTAAGATAAGGTTAGATGCACATTGCTGCAAGTACGCACACATTTTAATTGCACCCAAGGCTAATTTTAGTTTAATGTTATGTGATATTTTAAGGGTTAATTTTAAAAACAGGAATGGTTACCAGGTGGCACAGCGAATACTTTTTAAGCCACATATTTTAAGCTTTCAAATTAGGTGTGTCGAAGAAAAAAGTTAAGCACTGGCTGCACATGCTTTAGAAATGATGTGCGAATAGTCACTTCCTCATGTTTTTTAACAGTTTCTGATTCATTTGATCTTTTTTTCAATCTTTATTGTCATGGAACATTATAATGTAAGTAACTTTAACTGTGCAGAAAAGATCTTTTGCAGCTCTCCATCTCGTCCCCTTTCTGGAAAGCTTTCGTTGGCATAAATGAGAAGAATACAAATCTTTTTATTCCTTTCATAATTAAACAATTACATTTGTTTTTACGTAATCTTTGTCTAACTTTGACAGGGTTGTCACAACTCGTTTAATATATGAATTTGGGGAACCAGCTGTGCAGTATTCTGCAGGAAGGATCGCTAACGTTTGAATTTTGATTTGTGAACGATCTATGGGAGGAAAAAAAACAGTCAGGTAGGACGTTTCTAAAATAAATATCGTGCAAATATTCCATTAAAATTGGTAAGGTTACCTTTCGTTATTTACGTAGAATGGTGTAAAACTGCGTTCAGTTTTCAGCTTTGCCGGTTTAAACCCGTAAACCGGAAGTAACTTTACACAGTAGCAGCGATAACGGCACATGAAAGGGTCTGTTGATGCTGATCTTGTTCACTTATTCCAAGTGCTCCACTTCAGCATGCTGACATGTCTGATTACATAGACGTCCACATTTCTGATTAAACACAGTCTACCAGAGGCCAACAATAAGAAATAACTATTCAACCCTCTCTAATCCCATCGCAGAAATATGACCTGATACAGCCTTAATTTTCCATTTTCCAGACTGTTAGAATTAAAAAGTGAGTTGTGTCCTAATAAAGTAGCTAATTGAAGAACACAAGAATATGGACATTTAGGGACATTTCTGAATAGTTCTCATTCATTTATGTGAGTAAACAAAAGGATTGAGAGTCTCGTCATCCAGTGAATTTTCAGTGTCATGTCCTGCCTTTGCTGTCAGGCAGCTAACTGGCCTCCTGATGCTCCTTCACCCTTTTGTTCCTCAATGCTGGAAGCTTCTTTGGGCCTTGTCACATTCATGTTCTCCTGCTGCTGAAATAACTCATTAAATAAGCATCACAGCAACAAGTTTGTTTTCCTTCAGTGACTAACCTTTGATTTGTGCTGTCACGGTCACCATGAAGGTGGGTTCAGGTCAAAGATGCTTCTATACCGCCCCTGGTTTCAACAAACGCAGCCTTTTCCTGGGACCCCCTGCTCCCTTTGTGTTGGTAGATTTCCGCCTCTCCTTTCTGCTGGTCCTCCGTCTGACCTGTTCTTCAGAGCCGGCTGCCAGGCACCGACTCACAGATTTGCTCAATTAGGAGATCATTACGGAGGAAGCCTTCTTTATTTCTCTTTCCTCCACACGTCTCGACTCCTTTTCTTGTGTACATCTCTTGAGCTCCTCAACAAGTTCCTGTTTTTCATCGTTCTGTAGCAGGAGTTCCTTTTGTTTGACTCTTTCCGTTTTACTCTAGCCCCACCAAGTCTTTTGTTCGGATCTGCATAAATCTCCTGACTGCTGTCCTTTTAGTAGAGCTTTACACATTGTCTCTGAAATGCAATCCTCCTTACCTCAAGAGGTTTTAGATGTCTGTTTTTTAAAAAATTATTGCTTGTTTTATGGTCAAAAACCCCAACAAACCAGCTCTTCCCTCATTAAACTGCCTAATTCTAAAATCCATCATTAACACTTGAAGTGTGAGAAATTCTAATTCTGGAGACTTTTTTGAAACTGTCTCCAGTGGATTGAGGCAGCTTGGTGCTGCTCCAACGTCTGGCCGTTCAGCAACTGCTTATTTATTGATGCTGTTGTCTGAAATAAACAGACCAAGAGGGAAAAAGTACTTCGCCGGAAACCTGGTTGTCCCTGATGACTATGTACGACCATGTTGACCCATGAAACATTTTACAGCGTTTTTAAGATCACACGTATTCGGATGTGTGCCATTCCTCAACTCTTTGACCGTTTAAGCATTTAACATATTTCCAATGGATTCTGAAGCAGCTTTGTGCTGAAATGCAACACTTCAGTAACGTGTTGCACATCAGTGAAAAACTGATATTTCCGCATCAGAATCCGTCAGAAATACATTAAGTGCGTAAACGCTCTTTGTCGTAAGAATGTAAACACCAAAAGCAGGAAAATCCAAACTGGAACTGCCATAAAAAGAGATCCGAGCAAGAATTTGGTTAAGGAGAGATTTCTTTTGAAGCGCTGCATGATTGACATTAGCAACATTCTTGACCTATTTAATTGAGTATTTACACTTATGAAGGATATGAAAAGCTCCTGGGGAAAATGCGCAGAAACTTCACACACAAAAATTCCCAAAGCCAAGAAAAAGAGCCAGACTGGCAGGAAATCAGAGAAGCTGTTTTTCCTGAAATCTTGTCAGGTTTTAGATCTCAAAGTGATAAAGTCATGTTTTTTTCTGTAAAAGTATCTCAAATGAATATATTTATGTTTGTTCAGTAGTTTATCTAGCTTGATGTTTGGTATCAGGGAATTCTTTTGTTGGTAAAGTTTTCCTGAATTACAAAAAAGATGAACTACTAGATCATAATTTTTGAATTAAGAGGTGTGATTGATAGGGATGAGTACTGAAACTCTGTGCTTGGTTGTACGATACCGTATAAAAACGCAGATTTCGGTGCTTTACTTTGGCGCCTCGTTTCCATCACTTGTACATATTCAGTACAATTCCAGCCATGCGTTCCACCTTTCCATCGTTGGTGGCTGTGAGGATGAAAAAACAAAGATGGATCAAGTGGTTTATAAGGGGATGGGGCGGCTGTGGTGCAGCGGTAGTGTGGTCGTCTTCTACTCGAAGATTTCAGGTTCGATTCCTGCCTTGCCTGCACATTTGTTGAAGTGTCCTTCTGTGATACTGAACCCCAAACTGCTTCTGATGGAAGGTTGGCGCCAGCGTTCGGCAGCAGAGCCACCGCCGTCAGTGTGTGCACGTTTTACCATCGCGCCAATTTACCATCAGAATGGGGCGGAGCATGTGAATCGTCCAATGTATTTTCTACCACACAAATAGGCTCTTTTTCAAACGACACTTTTCATGCTCCTGTTTTACAACAAATCAGAGAAATACCCAGAAAATGTAATTTTATGCATAATTTTCTTTATAAATGTCCTCCATCATCAGAAAAAGGCTACAAAAGCACGTTTAAAAAAGCCCAAGCGTCAACGGAGTGGGTCTTTCTATGCTTTTGGAGAAAGTTGGTGTGGTTTTTAAGGTTTGAAGCACCGTTTAGACACTGGAACTGTTTCCAAAGTGCTGATTAAGATCCAAACGGTACCCATCCTTAGGACTGTAAATGTTTAGGATCGATAAAGTTTATGTTTGAAATGTTTCATTACTGAGTTTGTGTTTCAAGGGGCTTTTCTTACTTCAATAGCTTAAACTAGAAGTTTTGTTTTCCCGCGACTGTAACTCTTAGCTGTGCTTGATGCTCCGAATGGCCCTTTTTGTTCTTTCTAGTTTTCAATCCGGCCTTTCTAAAAGAATTATTGAATCTGCCCGCTGGACGCTTGTTTTTCTCTGAGCCGTTACAAAACCATTTTGTTTGTTTTCTGCTCTTGACATTCGTTGTAACCTTGACAGGTGCAAGACTGTTCTGCCTCCGAATAAAGGTAGCTCTTACAAAAGTAATAAAACGATACAGGAAGTGGCACCCTCCCTGGTGACCCCCTGCAAATATAAAAGAGTCAAAGACGATGAGGATTCAAAGGTAGCGAATGCCTGCAGGGCGAAGATGAGCTGAGCATGCCCAGGGGTGTGATGAAAGGATTTCTTTCTACTGGTGTGGTGGCCCACTGTTGCTAAGGCTTGAGGGAAAGGATTCTGCAGAAGACTTCTTTCCTGCCGTTCCTGCCCCAGGAGACCCAGCTTATGGGGACATTCCTGTATTCGATTATACATCCCCTTATGTGTATGTAATGGAAACAAGATTTAGTGCCATAGAGACAGGAGAAACATGCCGAAAATCACGGGAACAAGGCTTTTCCCGCCCGCTGTGATTATCTGGAGGTGGTTTGAGAGCCTGAAGATCCGCCGTGGAGGGTTGGCGTCTGTGTTTTTTTGCGTTGCAGGGCCGCAGACTCCCTCAGTTCTCGGCGTGTCGCACACACAGTCCAGAGCACACATGCTGGGTTCGCTTGCCTCGGGCAGATTTTGCTCTGGCTGTCACTACAGCATAGGAGTAAATATATTTCAAGGAATGATCTCATCTGCCAAGTGCTCTCCCTCCAGCCTGCAAGTCTTTTGTGCACAACTGTTAAACTTCTATTACATTTAATGTCGTCGTACTTCAAGGTCAGTCATTTCAGACGGGGATTTAGGAGTCCAGGCTCAAAAAGGAACAAGGTAAGAGACCGGGGTTTTTATGCAGATAAACCTGCTTCCCAGGAGTTCTGGAAATCAAGGTCAGACATCACACGTTGGGAGGAAAGAGCGGGAAAAGGTGCAATATGCAACACCCCTCTTGTTCGTGGTCTTGGAATAACAGATCCTGAAGGTGGCAGCTCCACAATCATACTCGCAATCTTTAGAGTGTCTGATGCTTTGTTTGCTTTACCTGTGTAAATTACCTGTGATTATCCTTCAGAAGCTCAAAGTATGCCTTTTTGTGTGAAATATCCAGTTAAAGGTGAGGAAAAATGATCACATTTTAAAATACTGCGTCTCATCTCCAGCTGTTCAGAGAACTTGTTGACAGAAACTTTTAGCAAACAGCTTGAAGTATTTTTAAACCGTAACTGGAGACAGGTGCAGTTCATCAAACCACCACTAGGGGAAGAAAGACCTTCCTAGATTTCTCAAGCCCCAACCTTTTGCTCTCTTAGGTTAAGCCAGGAACGAACAAATGTTGCAGGTCAAGACAGAGAAGTCATTGGAATTGAACCCTTTTGCTCTGCAATGCATCTACTGTGTATATGCAACAGCTTTTTTGTTCCACCTATTTACACATTTACCAGAAAACTGGCTTTGATTAAACCTGTTGCAAACCAGTGTGTCACATGACCATGTTGGACATAGCCTCTTTCTAGTCATTGGTTTCAGTATTGCTATGTCAGCTTTGTCATTGGACTGTGCTTTAGACAACAGACAAATTGAATACAATTGACACTAACTAAAAACACCCAATAATGTGTCATAACCTGTATGGCTCAAATTTTATTTAAAACTTGTTTCATGTATTTATTCAAGGAAAACCATTAATGCTGGGTTGTTATTACAAATATATATTTTTTATTGCTAAAAGTTGTAGTTTAAACAATTAGTTGCAAAAAAAAAAAAAAACAACCTTTTTTTAACCAAACATTTGACTTTGGGGTGAAATTAAAAATAAATAAATCCCTGTATCGTGTACTGGTACTGGTAGACAACAGTACATCATGGTATGTAGTGGTACGTTATGATATGTCATGGTACGTAGTGATGAGTCATGGTGTGTAACAGTATGTTATGGTATGTAATGATTTGTTACGGTGCGTTGTGGTGTTTTATGGTGGATTGTGTCCTTTGAAAGGAAGAAATAATGTTACGTTTCGCGTATGAAGTCATGTGAGGTCAAATTTAACTCCATGGCATTTTGACTAAAAGTTTTTACAGATATCATGAAGATCCAAGGAGATTCTTCCAACTGGTTGGAAAAAGAGAACATAATATGTCTTCTTTAATCCTCATCATTATCTTCAACCTGGAAGCAGTAAAGTGGTGGTAAATTATGACTTGCAGTCAGCCATCATCATAAAGCTGTTTTCAGCTGACAGGCCCAGCTGTAAGCACCCAGCAGACCAGGGTTGAGGCTTTTTTCATTTAGTTTCACAACCCTGTCTCTTAAACAGCCAAGATGATCTGTTTTTCAGCATCTGATGTTTCTGTTATGTTATACATTTGACGTCTTTTTGCATTTCATAAACAAAAATAGTCACATTTTTGCTCTTTTCTAAATAATAAACGTACGCCTGCACAGGGTTTTTTTTTTTTTTTAGCAGACAAAAAGGGGCCTTGTTCCATTTTTCTGCTTTGTTTCCACAGCAACAATGATGATGTGACAGCCTTTTAATCAGCTTAGCCCGCTCACATGTCAGAGGATGTCTGCTGTATTAATAATTCCTCAACTGCTAAAGGCGGGGTCACAAAAACATTTTGAAGGAAATATTTTGACGCCGGCTTTTATGATCAAATACCGTCATTCACGTTCTGTCTAAAAAGTCACCAACTTTTCTTCACATTACTTCAGGTATACCCGTATAGGGGTCGACCCGTACAGTTGCTCCACGTTCGTGGGCTGTGGGGGGTCGCATCTTAACCTTTTCATACATTTAACTTTAACTCCACACCACATACACACATGAACTCCATTTTTTAACTCACAACAACATGTCTTATCATAGGGGCATTTGTGACAAAACCATTAGCGATTCACTTTAAATTGTGTGTAGAAATGGGAACTTCAAATTGTCACTTACGGGATCATAAAAAAATTAAGCCTTAAGACAACTAGATTTAGCCAATTTTTCTCATCTGTTGGACAATTTTAATCAGAACCATAAAGTTTTAAAACAAAG
Source organism: Oryzias celebensis (assembly GCA_014656515.1). NCBI lineage: Eukaryota > Metazoa > Chordata > Actinopteri > Beloniformes > Adrianichthyidae > Oryzias > Oryzias celebensis. The sequence goes on from BNCR01000016.1 coordinate 4,779,233, forward strand.
TGTTGACGTTTGGCCCAAAAAGCCTCCAGGCACACCTGGATCAATTTGGATTTAAATCCTTTGAAACAACACAACTGAATGAATCTCTTCAATTGGTTTTTATGTAAACTAGTTAAGAGGCTTCTTCTTATTAAAGTGATTTTCATCAAACTGATCAAATATTTGCTCTTGCAGGCTCAGCTTCCGTTACTGATGCCAGAAAACCTGTTTTGGTGGGGAATATATTAGTGGCGTTATTGAAAAATGCCTTTAAGCATCGAGCTATGAGTCAGTATCTTCAGGTCATGTTTAAACAGCTTAGCAGACCGTTTTAGGAGTGTGATCTATTCCTCTTTTTGCATCCAGCCCGTGCACACAATCACATAAACACGCACACACTCACACAGGCTCAGGCTTTTCCTAAGCCCCGCATCCATTTCGCCTCTTTATTCTCTCCTCTGGCTACTGGCTTCTGCAGCAGCCCTGAGATCCACGGCAGGTGCTGCAGAGAGATTGCACTTTTTAAAGCTATTTCTGGGCGCAGGTGAACACGGACGGTCAAACCCACACGTCAGCGCTCTGCCGTTGTTCCTGCGTCCGCGTGCACACAGTTGAGTCTGCATTTGCAGAAGGATTCACGTGGAAGGGGTTTTTTTTTTTTTTTTTGCTGCAGGACGTTTTTTCCTGTGGCTTTAGCAGTTGCTGTACTTTTTGCATGCATGCTGCAGGAAGGCGTTGCATCGGCTGCATGTTTGCTCAAAATCAGCACTGGAATGTTCCCAGTGGTTGCTGCAGGGACGGCAAATAGAGATGGAGCTCAACAATCCTTTTTTTTTTGTAAATACACAGATTGTGGCGTAAAGATTAGAGCCCTACATATCGGCCTTCAGGAAGTGAGTTGTAGCTGGACTGATGCAGCAGATGATGTAAAGGATTATCCCATTACTGCGACCTGAGCATCCGCATTCCGCCACGCACCTCTGAGAACGACAGATGGACGGAAAACGCCAGGGACGGGTCCGAAGATGAGCAGGGTTAGCTAAATAAGTCCCAAACAGAAGAGAGGAAACGATGAATTCAGGTGAAGGGAGAAGAAAAGAGAGGGATGAGGTGAAGGACAAGCGGCAATGAGCCGCAGACGCAGAGGCGTTTGGACACCAGAAGAGCTGGAGAGCAGATAAAAGCCGGTGATGAAGATTTGATAGTGGAACAGTGAATGAGGAAGAGTGCATTCAGGAGCAAACGGATGCATGATGCATCAAAGAGGGGGCTGCATGAGAAATGTGGGGGAGGGGGATTTCACAAAGGGATAAAAGACTCGGGACAAAACCAGAAATGCAGAGACGTGTGGAAAAATGAGCTGCTGTGGACTGGAGAAGAACATTGTGGGGTTTTTCAATAATATTTTTAGCGGAGCTTTAAAATCTTTTTTTTTTTTTTACTGTAACAGACTTCCAACTTCACTTTCACACCATCAAAAGGGATTTTGTTTTCAATCTCCAACAATTTAAAATATCAGGTCCACAATGCTCTGATAAAAACATAACAAAACAATAGGAACACTTCTGAGCAATTTCAAAATATTGACCACCAGCTTCTTATTCATATTATAATTCATGTGTTAACAAACTTTATTCTGCAGTTTATCACAACAGCAAGACAGTAGAAGAGGTCTGAGTGATTTTAGAGTTTCCTTTAACCTGTTTGGTTAATGTGTTTATTCTGAAGCCTGAGATGCAGCAGAACAGAGAGAGAAAAGAAAAAGAAACACGAAACATCGGAAAAGAATTAAACTAATTAGACTTTGTTTCTTTTATCAAATGTTTGCTTCATCGTCTGGACAAAAGCATGTGGGCAGAGGTGGAACTTTACCTCTGAAATGATGCTTTGTGCATTTTCTCGTGACAGTCGCTTTCCTCAAGGACGCGAGAGAGCAGATCGCGCCGCGCTGGAACTGTTACCATGACAACGCGACGCACCGCTTTTAAATGGGCTAGAAAAACGATGTAAAATGAAAAATACAACAGGAGTGAAGTTCTAATCATTTATTTATCCGTTCATCCATCCATTCGTTTTTGTATCAGTACACCCGACTAGTATCTGTTTGTAATTTATCTACACATCCACCCGTCCATTTGTGTCATCCATTCATCTTACCCACTCACCGCTTAACCATCCATTTGTCATTTATCCATCCAACCATTCATCTTTCAGTTTGTCATTGATCCATCCATCCAACGACTTCTTTTTGTCTATCATTCATCAGTCTGTTTTTCATTCATAAACTTATCTATTCTACCATTTATCTACCTGGTTGTTACGTATCCTTCCATCTAACCAACCATTTGCTCACCCCCTCCACTCATTCCTTTATTCATCCATCAGGCATCCATCCATCTTCCGGCAAAGGCTGTGTTTACACTGAATCTGTCTTGATTCCGTCACAAAGTTGCTGCTCCAGCAGAGAAATGAAACCATTGTAAGTTGTGTTTTTTGTTACAAAATATTGCTGAAAGACTAAACACACTGAAAGTGTGTGAACCTTAGCCGCAGCCTTGGTGGAGGACTAATGGGCGGCCAAATGAAGACGGTAAAGCTCAGTGACTGGTGAAGGAGGATATATGACCAGATAGAGAGAGAGGCTGATGAAACAGAGGACAGGTCATTATTCTGTCAACTTCTGCTCCCCGTGGATTGATTCAGGGATGGATCAGACATGCGCACACCTACACACACACGCACACATACACACACACACACGCACACACGAGCACACAAACACACACGCACACACAAGCACACGAACACACACACACGCACACACGGAGGAGTAATAGACGTTGACCCTTTCATTGATTTGATTGGGGTCCTGTCTGGTCCTGAGTTGCCTCGTTGTTTACGAGTTGTGTGTGTGTACATCGTATCGACACATACACCCATGAACACACACCACATCCACACATGAACACACACCACATCCACACATGAACACACACCACATATACACATGAACACAGACCACATATACACATGAATACACACCACATACACACATGAATACACACCACATACACCCATGAACACACACCACATACACACATGAATACACACCACATACACACATGAACACACACCACATACACCCATGAACACACACCGCATACACACATGAACACACACCACATATACACATGAACACACACCACATACACACAAACACACACCACATACACACATGAACACACACCACATACACACATGAACACACACCACATACACACGAACACACACCACATACACACGAACACACACCACATACACCCATGAACACACACCACATACACACACGAACACACACCACATACACACACGAACACACACCACATACACACATGAACACACACCACATACACACATGAACACACACCGCATACTCACATGAACACACACCACATACACACATGAACACACACCACATACACACGAACACACACCACATACACACATGAACACACACCGCATACACACATGAACACACACCGCATACACACATGAACACACACCACATACACACATGAACACACACCACATACACACATGAACACACACCGCATACACACATGAACACACACCACATACACACATGAACACACACCACATACACACATGAACACACACCACATACACACGAACACACACCACATACACCCATGAACACACACCACATACACACATGAATACACACCACATATACACATGAACACACACCACATCCACACATGAACACACACCACATACACACATGAACACACACCACATACACACATGAACACACACCGCATACACACATGAACACACACCGCATACACACATGAACACACACCACATACACACGAACACACACCGCATACTCACATGAACACACAACACATACACACATGAACACACACCACATACACACATGAACACACACCGCATACACACATGAACACACACCACATACACACATGAACACACACCACATACACACGAACACACACCGCATACTCACATGAACACACACCGCATACACACATGAACACACACCGCATACTCACATGAACACACACCGCATACACACATGAACACACACCACATACACACATGAACACACACCGCATACACACATGAACACACACCACATACACACATGAACACACACCACATACACACGAACACACACCGCATACTCACATGAACACACAACACATACACACACGAACACACACGTAAACAATAAGCTTTTGTTTACACCTTAGCATTGCACTTGCAAGAAAACCTTTTTGGAAACAGTTCTAACAAAGACCTTAAATAAGGTATAATTTTCTAAAAGTGGCACAAATGAAGACAAACATTTTTCACAATACTGGAGAATGCTGAAATGTTGTTTATATTAACCAAGCATTAAAGCTCTGCGTTATAACTTTTTATTGAGGACATTCAAGCTCAATTTGACTCATATGAGAGTCATGATTGTATCTGAATGTTACCATTTAACCACAGTTAATGGGCAGCTATATCACTGTCGGCGATAGTACTGAAGAAATGATTCTCCAGAACAGCAAAAAATTCCTTGAAGGCAGAGAATATTGAACACCTAATGATGTGTGGCATCATGCTTTGCTACGTTCTGTGATTTTGTAAAGGTTTGTGCTGAAACCCACCTGGACAATTTTGAGCACATCTCACTATTTTACTATTACTATGTACTATTTTGCTACAGGAGAAAAAAAAACGCAGAAAAAAAAATCAGTAACAAGGTCAGAAGGGATAACATTACAACCGTTTCTCCTTTTTCTAGCGGTATTCAGTGGGATCAAAGCAATAGAAGCCACTGTCTCAGCAAGAAGCAGGATTAGGTGATTTAAGTTGTCAAAGATAACAGAATCTCTCAGAATACCTGTCATGATCTTTAGGGTTTTTATTTTTTTTTTTGTTTTAGGCAAAAGTCCTATTTAAAAATCAAGAATCAGATTTATTCAGTCACTTTTCTGACACTTAAGTCCATTTGTGCAAACATCAACAGACCGTGCAATAAAGTACTGCCTATTGATGTGGTAATGGGACTTTATGTAGCTTTAGAGGTATCCATAAAAAACTATGTTTTATGTATTTCTGAAAGAGATAATGATGTCAATTTTATACTGAGAAAATGTCTTTCCAACTGCTTTTAAAGAGAAAACCACTAACATTTCTTGCACTGGAGCATAAATGGAAGAGACACAGACGGCTGATTCCCTGACCTTTTCTAGCTAAAGATAATTTTGAGCTGATTATTGTCTTTTTTGAAGCAGTTTTTGTTTCTTGCATTTTCTTTTGGCATATAAGTTGAGTGTGATGGTAGTGAAATCTATCTCTATATGGTGTAATTTTTCTCACAAACATCATTTATATATTTTTTTGTGGATTGTTTTTTTTTTTTTTTTTTTGTTTAAATTGTTGTTACCACACTAAAAATTATTACTCCTTCTTTAAATGTCATTTAATTTTGCAGTACTGGTTGTGTAAATGAGTTTTACTTCACACCGCCATCGGTAACGCACGTTCAAGCAACCACTTCCAAAGAAAAAGTTTCTAAAACCGTTTTAGAGATCTACATACAAAATGTGAGGCTATTTGACGCGTGTTGAAAGCTAAGTCTGATCGAACTTTGACCAGTCAGAGACTTGTATTTGTGGTTTGTGTCTGAATTATATGACACCAAGTCTATCATATATTGAACTGTGAAAGAAAAAGCAAGATTCACCAAATTTGTGCAGCTTCAACATTTCAGTAAAGTAAACAATAGAAGAAAAACAAGAAGCCCCTCTCGAATTGTTAGTTTGAACACCATGGGCTGTACTGGCTTTCATCAACACTCATTTGGCGCATTTTTGAACATGTGTTACATGCTTGATAATCTTCCTAAAAATCTCCATCCATCCATGTTTTGCACCTGCTGCTCCAGCCAATTCCAGCTACATTTGGACAAAGGCAGGGTGCACCTTAGATTGGTCACCGGTTTGTTGCAGGACTACACAATCACACACACTCCCATTTACACTTCAGGACAATTTAGAATCACAAACCCACAAAGCAGGAAGTAAGCATGTGGAAGGAAAACCGGAGATCCCAGAGAAAACCCACAAATGCACACAGAAAGAACCAAACCGAGAATCAAACGCTCTAGCTGTGAGGTGAGACTGCTCACCACTACACTCCTGTGCAGCCCTACAAAAAATATTCTATTTAATAATAATATTTGGTACTTGCTCAAGACGCTCAACGTCTAAATCATAGAAATCACAGTTCATTTGACAAGAAGGCTAGGACTCCTGCTCGGAAAATTGATACAGACTTGAGGAAGACCAGAATGAGGCTGGAGTTTATATACTATTGAGACCCAACATGACAGGAAGTTTTTTCCATTAAAAAAAACAAAAAGCACAACATACGAACCAAAATCTGACTCAGCCTCAGCTTGTTAGTTAGTTGTCATTCATGGACACAGAAGCAGCCGATTGGAAGCTAATAACGCTAGAGAGCCGTCAGCCGATGGGGTTCAGTTCCTTTAGTCAGCTGTTCAATGTGACTGTTTTGGAGACCTCTCAGCGGGTCATCGCCACATTTCTGCATCCACACAAGATGATTGGTTTGTTGCAGCCTGGAGTCGACTCCAGGCTGATGGGATGGGGGAGCCTTAAAGTCTGGCAGATTATGTTGTGTGCAAAATACCAGGAGATCCATGTTCATTTAAGAAATTCATACTGGAGTGTTAGAGTTAGTACAGTAGATCCATAGTTTCATTTGTGACAATCTATCTGATTTCATTTGATCTGCTAATTTCCCAGAAGAGTTTTTCTATCCAAACATTTAAACCATGAGAAAGAAACTGCAGAATCTGGGGCTTATATTGGTTTTTGAAGTGTAATTTCGTAGAGGTACAGTGCACCAACAAATTTAAGGGAATGCAAATAATGTAAAGTGGCTTTGGAAAGCAACAGTTATCAACGAATATAAGGAGATATTAGGAGAGTGCAGATCCGCATGCAGTAAGAAAGTGATTCCTTTTTTCTTTGGAAAAATATTGAACATGGAGTTCATTCCTAATGACACCAAAATTCAGGAAAGAGTGTTTTGAAACCAACGGCAGCAAGCGCTGATGGTGCTGGATGAAAGTATAGGTGGATACAAGATTTTCTTTGGTTTTCTGATTATTTTTTCCTTTCTGAATGTAATATTATGGTTCTTTTTGCCATGTAAACTTTTACCGTAAATGTTCTATAATTGTGGACCAAAATACTCTGGGGTTATGAGCCTTATGCTACATACACACTGAAGCATGTGATGCTTTCAGCATATGGTGGTCACACTGGACTTTTAAAGAAACTATGCCATTGAAACACCTGATGAAAAACACCACAATAACGTCTCATTGTCTTCTTCACATAATTTATTTGCACGGAAGATTAATCTTTTAAAATGCCAGCTTTACAACTGGAGTGCTCTCTTGGTGGCCCAATTGGAGCTTGTTTGTTCTGGTCTCTTGAATAACAAAAGCAGTTCTGACACAGACACATGCAGAGGGGTGCTTGGAGGGCCCCCAAAAGGCCCTAATAAACCTCGATCTGACACCACATACTGAATAACACACCTGAAAAGAAAGCGAGACACATTTTGGCTCAATCATAGGAACACTCCTCTCACTTACGCTGCACTTCATGGAGCCAAGTGGTGGGAGATCAAGTCAGAGAGGCATGGAGTCAAGATGCCCCCCGCTGATTAGACAACACGAGTCACTTCCTACTTTTGTAAAGATGATAATGACAACGGCAGCCTCCTCTTGGCCATAGCGGGCACATTTCAAGAACCTGTGAAGAGGAGCTGGAGTTGCAAGTGGAGGAAGGTTTAGCTTCACAGGTTAAGGATCCCTTAGTGGTACAGATTGACTCTGCTGTCTGTTCCTCTATGGCAGGAACAAATAGACGAGAGAGAAAAGATGGCGTGTTGGATAAATGTGAAGTTTGGATTAATGTTGGATCGTAAATACTTGACCCCAACATGAAGGGCTGGTCACGATTAAAAACAGGCTCCTTTCTTGCTTTATCGGCAAGCTTAGTGTTCTGATTATGAAGGGTACCTGTGAAAAGATGTCTTCAATGACGATAATGACCAATGTCTCTGCTGATTTCATTTGTCAATGTCTCCTGGCAGTTTGAACTGGAGGTGCCAACATTTGCATTTAGGCAACCATCTGTACATAACTTACCAAACACCTCGTTTATTTTCATTTTTACCCGTAAGATTTGCTGATGTGAAGTTTATTATAAAGATTATACCCCAAGTTAACCAACCATATATTGTTAAGAAAGAGCTGACTCTGTTATATTTTGAAAATGAGATAGTGTATTTCTATGTAGGTTAAAAGCTCAGTTCAAAATGTGACACTCTGGTGGCTATAAACAGCGTCTGGTCCCTAAGGGTTCAATTAGTCCTGACTCTGCATTTTCTGGCTACATATTACCCATGGTCCTTGTGTCAGAGCGTAATGTCAGGATGAGCAGACAAAAGCCAGCATCGCCATCAGCAGAGTAGACGCCGTGCAATCGTTGGCTGGCCATTGAACGGTAATGAAGTGAAGGGACCGGCAAGGACAGCTGAGCTCCTCTGCCAAGAAAGGAGTTGATCACGTCATAACAAAGCTATTTGACTTGGAATACTGATGAAAACCTACAGATGTACAGGAGTTTATGAAGAACAAATTCTTCCTACAGTTTAGGATTCTAATAAGGCCTTTCCTTGAATGGCAAAAATTACAGTCTAGGCAAACTAAAGTACGACAATTCTTTTCAAAGTTTTTGTCAATATGGATTGCATAGATTATCATGCAATATTTGAAAAATTCCTGCATGTATTTGCACCTGAATAACACGGTTTCTTAACAAAGAAGCCAGTTATTTATTGCAACTGTCACAAACGCAACTGCCTCCGCGTGATGGGTGAGGCATCGGCAGAATTTAGAGAAAATCACAGCGTGTAAAAATGCGACTGCCACTTCCCGATTACAAATGTTGCAGCGTGGCTGAATGTGCTGAAAAACTCTTATTTAGGTCGGTGCCATTTTGAAATATGCGACCATAGTCTAATGGTCTCCAAATCTTCACCATTTCATGGGGAAATTGTTACGCCTTTCATTTAGTTGCTTCTCTTTTTGATTTTAAGACAAACTCTGTTCTACTAGAAAGCCGATTGTCTTGGTAGAAACCTATTAAATCATATCCCTGTAATTCGTAATATGAAGAGAGATTACTAAAAAGACCATAACCCTACGGCATCTTCCTATATACATATGGATGACATCAACAAGAGACACTGGTCATCTGTGTTAGCACATGGCTGCCAGCGTTTAGAAAATGTATAACATCGCTTTTATAACTTTAAAAAGTCATACAAAAACAAAACCTCCATGCTTAGAACTGTACATTTCTCTTCTTCAGAGCACACCCACGTGAATAAAATCCATTTCTCCTTCGCGCTACAAGTGCGACGCGGCTCACCCTACCAGCAGAGTGATAGCCAGCCATAAGTCGCTACAATTCCATCAAAAAAACACTTTCCTACAACACTAGAGCTTCAATTGTCCCTGCAATTAGAGCAATAGGGCGCAGCCAACGGGGTAAGGAAGCAATTTACAGTGGCCAAAGTCTTTAATTCATTGCATGCTTTTCTGTCAAGTTATTTTTGTTATTTTTCAGGCCCAAACTGCTTTTCTGTTGGTTTTTAATGTACAACCCAATTTTTTTCTAATAAAAGCTTTGCCCTCGTTCAGTTTAAAAGACTAGTTATGTAAAGTCCACTCCACCAAGCAAAAGTGCTCATTTAATAAAGATTAGAAAAATTGAATTGATTATAGATTTGTCTTGAATTGCAAATCAGTCCATTTGGATCAATGGCTTGGAAAAGACTCTTTTCCAGCTCTCATTGCCTTCATTCTCAGCTCTCTTGACACTGCCTCTTCTGTGGTTTGGGGTCACATGTTATGATTAAAGTTTGAAATGGAGAGGATCCAAATTCAGGGACAACTAATGAGTCATCACCACACATTCTCACACAAAGCAAAAGTAAATGGACAGACTGACTCAGATAAGCACACTTCAAACAGCCGAACTCACGCAGCACAAACACCAATGTACACATTGAATACAAATACACACCACAGAAACACTGAACACTAAAAGACGCAGAACAACCGCCATTACCGAGAGCCAGAAGTGCCTTAATTTACCTCAATTTTCACAGGATTCCCATTAAAATCACTTTCATCTGGCGAGCCTCTTTTTACGAGTAAACCAATTTAAAACATAGGACAAGGTGATCAGAGTCTGAGGGGAAATAAATATTTAATCTTGTGCAAGAACTACAATTCACGTCTAATTCACAGAAAGTCCCCACTAATTGGCTACAAGAAGTTTAAACTTATTGGCTATTCAAAACAGAGGGAAGGCTTCATTACCCCAGAGAAACAGGCTGTAAAAACGCTGGTTTTTCAGACTTTAGACCATGTAAAATGGCCTTTTTTATGCATCTCACCAGTGCGCTGTAAAAGCGGCATTTTCTAAGGGGTTTTGCAGCATAAAAACACGTTTTTTTAATGAACTGGACCAAAGTGCTGTAGAAAAAAACAGCCTTTGTCAGTATTTTGAGAATGTAAAACACAAGCTCTTTACATGCTTGGACGGAGCTCTGTAATGTGCCTGATGCTATTTTTATAGCCTAAAAAGCTACCTTAGCTTTTTATAGCTGTCGTCCACATGCAGGTTTGTGTTTTTAACTGAACTGCTTTTTGAACCTTTTTGCATTACTCCACTTTTGACAGACTTTTACCTTTGTAGTGGGGCCGTACCAAGACGAAAACACGCCATGTGGGACATTAATAAACCTACCTCAAACCCTTTAAATCCAAATAGTATTTTCCAAGGTTGATATAACCACTTTATTTCATTTTGAAGTGATTTTTTAATGGTATAGGTCGATTGGATTAACACCTTGCCTCAGACAGATCAATCTGGTTGGGTTGTAGAAATATAAATCAATTCATCGATTCATCGTTCCCCCCCTAGAAATTAGTATTCAATATTCCGAAGACGATATAACTTGCGATACATGAACAAATAGCAAAATAAAAACCAAATACATCATTTCTATTTTATTGCAGCAGTTTTATTTTTTTTTAATTCAACATAAATTATACTTAAAGTCATCTCAGAAAGAGGCGGGTAAGAACTTGAATGTTGGGGAAACACCAAAGAACAATTTTCTCCCTTTCTCAGAGTACTGGCCTATAGGCTACAAGTAAGAATTAAGAATATTTTTTTTTTACAGGTTTCTTTATGTTTATTTGATTAAACATTTAAGGTAACCAATTATCGTTTTAAGATGGACATGTTGCACAAGCTGACATCACGATTTTGATCATTTTATTGTGCAGGCCTACTCTATAGGGTTTCCAAAAGCCACCATTAGGATGGTGCAACCTGCTTCTTATGACATAACATCACCCTCGGCCAATTCAATGTATCACCACTAACTAGATACAGTTTTTAATTCTTCTTTTACCCCATGTTGAGGTTTTCCTCCTCCGTTATGCCTCGTCTTCTCTCCACTCTGCCATTGTTCTCTCTCTTGTTCTCCCTTTTTTATTGGCGCTGCAGAGGAGACGGCTTGAACGCAAAAAAAAAAGAAAAGGAAAGGATAGAGATGAACACAAACACATTCCAAGAAAGACACCAAGGCCAACCAACAGAAGGAGACTGATCGCCTCAGAGGCTGTAAATGAGCTTTAGGGACGTGTGGATGGATGGACTGAACAAGGACAGATGCTGCACGACTCATTTCACCAAAATGATATTGACTGGAAACAGATCTGATATTCAAATAACTTCTGTGATTTATGTGGATCAATGAATCGTTCGCAGCATTTTGGTAATCATGGGAATAACACAGAATTCAGAGGAATTGATAATCATGCCTTCCCTTCATTATAGATTTGGCGCAACAGTTGAAAATAACACTGTTTTTCCTGATAGTTAGGAGAACCATGTGATTAAAACTGCTTGAATTTTAAAATTAAACATTTTGAAGCAACGTTTGATCAGCTTTAATGTCTGAATTTGATTTTCTTTTTCAGAACCACAAACATTTGTTTTTTTTTTCTTTTAATTTGAAAGCTGGCTGTGGCCTGGCCTGTTTTATCTCACAGGAGAGATAAAAAAAAGGCTGTTGCTGTTTTCAGATTCACACTTTGCAGATGCTCCCCTGCACGTATCGCTCCGTCTGATGCACTCAAACACTATCTGACTGACTCCCAGCAAGGCTCATTTTCATAGAAATGAGCTTGCCGCTCCTTGTGTCCCTACAGTTGAACAGCGGCATTGTCTGTGTTTTGACAAGGTTTTGTTTATGAGTTATTGATCCAGGATGTTGGGAGCCGCTTCATGCTGGAGGCTGTTTGAAAATTTCACTTGAACTGAATTAGATTTATCTGAAAATGATCGATTGATTGGCCAAGACCTGTTAAGCAGATGCAGTCCTGGGCCTGTGTGTTGGTTTTATGGGACAAACTGTATTACGTGTTGGTAGAAATTGAAATAAAACAATTTTCTGTTCTTTCAGATGTTCAAGTTAAAGTGCAAATATGTGAGGGACAGCAGTCACTTTTTGAGAGTTTTTTTTAACTATGGCGCTACTACAGCGCTACTCCGATACATGAAGGATTTGATGTCATATAATAATTCCAGCTGGACACAAACCATAAATACTAATTTCTCCTTCATGATTGATTTTCAACCGGCTGGCACCTCTATGTTTTGAAAAAGCTGCTGCCCAAACTTTATGACCAGTCCCTGATTGGTCAAAATTCAAGTAGCCTGTAGCCATACGAATACTTCATGATACACTTGCCACATTCATGATAATGGCGGATTCCAATGAGCCTCAAAAGAACCACAGTACACACCAGCGCTCCCCTACAGATGCGGCTGATCCTTTCTACACCTCTCCACCAATCCGGACAACCCATAAATCCACATCATCCAAATGGTTAACCGGGTACATGTGCATGTGATCAAACCCTAATGGTTGTTTGGTGAAGGGGAATCTGGGTACCTTTTTAAAAAGTTAGGTTGAGAAAGAAACTGAAAGTTTCAGCTCACCAAGTGATTTGGGAAAATGTCACTGCGGATTTTGGATGATTCTTGTTGTGGTTGAGCACTTTGTAAAAAGAGGAAAGACTGGTAAAAAAACAAAACAAAGGAAACGAAGGTGTAAATGTCTGTTTCAATGCAGACTTTTATGTTGTCTAATTTAGTTTTATCTTAAGTTTTGTCACAGTTTTTGTCCTTAAAGACTCTGGTTTAGTTTTTTTTCATTTTTGCCGCTATGGGTTCAGTTTATTGGCTGTTAACCCTTATAAAAAAATGTACAAATATTTTATGTTTCCTTCCAGTTTGTATCCAGTCTTTTGGATTTGGGTCCTAAATAGGCAAGAAAGTAGGGTAACCAGCTGGGGAGGACTACTCCCACTGAGCTGCAGAGCTGTTGGCTGAGATGGTGTAGATGGCAGGACTTGTGTTGGGAGGCAGCAGGTCCTGACCAGGGCACTGGAACATCTGCACCACGCTTCCCTGAATCTCCCACATCGCTCCTCTAAACAACTCCCAGACCAGTAATCTCACTCCCTCACACAGCTCCTTAATAACTGTAACTGTTCATAGCAGCCCCCCCTGCTCTTGTATTCACTTACAGACCATCAGGCTTCTGGTAACCCCTCACCTCCACTCACTCCATCAACTTCCCTCCACTGTACACTTCCTCCAAAGCAACTTCTAGCAGTCTGTGAGTCGGATTTGACAGTTGTCTGGTATAATAAAGCAAATCTTGTTTGACCTTGAAGTTATCAATAGGTTTACCTATATAAATATCAATCTTCTCCTTTGGCAGACATATTTAGATGCATCTGAAATACCCCAGATAGTGATGTGTGAAATGCTGTCTTTTGGACCACAGCAAAACAGGCTGGGAACAGCTAAGAAAGAAAGGACTGAATTTAAGTCAAAGTTTGAAGTAAAATAAAGTTAAAGTAGGTGTTTCTAAACAGTTCTAGATCAAATGTTTATTAATTCAGATTCTATCAGTACATAGTTTTCATTGGGAATGGTAAAACAGTAGAACAAAAAAAGGTAAATCTAATAAATGACCACATAAAGATGTTTTCTTTACTTTTCATTATTGGAGTTTTTGTTTAATAATTACTCAAATCTACTAATGGTTTCTTGTTGACACTACTAAGTTAAAATGGCTAACATGTAGTAGCAATAAGTTTTCCTGTAAAAAGTGTCAGATATTCCGTGAGTGTTTGCTTCTATTTATTGTTAGCCATTTGATTTATTATCAGCTAGATGTTGCTCATCCTAAGCAATCTCTCAGAAATAGGTTTTACTGAGTTTTATACAAGATGGCTAAAATGTTAGCAACTATTTTTTTCTGAGAAAACCAGCAAGATTCACTGTTTCTTTAAATGTCTTGTATATTTAAATAATTTTTAAATTCATGTTTTTTGTGATGTTCTGCACAAGTTAGGTTTATAAAGTCTGCCAGTTTAGTTGAGCATAATGTTGTGCCCTTTTTGTTTTATAGTTGGAATTAACCACCAACTCACTTGTGTTGCACAGCTGCCTCCATTTGATTTGTTTGAGCAGTATTTTAGTGTCCACAATTAGAGCACAATGGCTAACATACAATAGCATTGAGTTTTGGAGGTAATCTAGTATTTTTATATAAGCCAATGGATTCACTTTTATTTAAAGGTTTTGATAATAAAACATTTTATTTAAAAAAGACTTTCAAGGAACTCCAGGACACAGTACAAAAGCAACAGCCAACAAGTAAATATTATTAAAAGCACAGTAAATAGCAGCTGACAGGAAATCAAAAGTGAATCAGAGTGAAAAAGCAGATTTAAACAGACTTTGGATTTAAAGTTGTTAGAGTCTTTGTTACAGAGGTGAGCAGAGAGAGAACTCCGGAGTTTTGGAGCCGACTGGCTGAAGGCTCAGTTCTCTGTGCTAACGAGCTGAAGAGCTGAACAAAGAGCTGGAGAAGAGGAACGGAGAGAACAAGAGGGAGTATTGATATGTAGCAGGTCAGAAAGATAAGAAAGAGCCAGGTAATGGACAGTCTTAACAGGAACCAGCAGGAGTTTGATTCTGGAGCTTATGGGTAGCCAATGCAGCTACTGGAGAATAGGGGTGATAAGAACAAAGTCCCATCAGTTGTCATGGAGGTGTGTGAAACTGGTCCTCCGCATTTGACCCATCCCCTGGGGAGGCGGTGAGCTGCAGCACAGCCGCTCTCGGGAACCTTTTAGTGGTTTAACCTCCAATCCAACTCCTTAATGCTGAGCATCAGGCAGGGAGGCATTGGGTCCCATTTTTAGAGTCTTTGGTACAACTTGGCCTGAATTTGAACTCACGTCTTTCCGGTCTCAGGGTGGACAGTCTACCACAAGGCCACTGAGCTGGTCCAGAAAGGGGTTCTGGTGACTATGCCGGCAGCAGAGTTCTGGACCAGCTGGAGCTTATTGAGGGTTTTTTTTTAAGGGGAGACCAAAGAGGAGAGAATTACAAATATCTAAGCAGGAAGTGACCAGACTGGTAGCAGAATGGATGGCGTGGGAGGGACAAAGGCGATTCATGTTCCTCAAATGCAAATGGGCAGACCGAGTAATGTTACTGATATGGGATTGAAAAGATAAAGCGCTGTCCAGGATGACACCCACACTCTTAAGCTGTGGGAGCGGGAGACTAAAGAAGAATCAACGGAAAGAGTCAAATTTGTACGTTTGGAGAATGTGGATTTGGAACCGATGTAGAAGAAGTAGTTTGGTTTTATCGCTATGGAGTTTCAGGAAGTTTAAGGTGAACCAGTTTTTGATTTCAGACAGACAGGAGGAGAACGAGGAAGAATTGAGTCAGGTTTACTAGATAAATAGAGCTGGGTGTCATCTGCGAAACAATGAAAATTAATATTAAATTGACTGAAAATATTGCCAAGGGGTAGGAGGTAAGTGATGAAAAGAAGACCAAGGACAGAACTTTGGGGTACGCCAGAAGAGACAGAGATTTAAAGGATTTAAGTTGGATGAATTGGGTGCAGCTTGAGAGAGGAGAGCATATGGAGGAGGGTGGAGTGAGATGTGAGCTCATTAGCAATCTTCAACAGAGGAGTTTCAGTGCTACAACAGGGGCGGAAACCCGACTGAAACGGTTCAAGAAGATTATTTTGTTTTAAATGATCTTAAAGTTGGGAGGCAACTACTTTCTCTAGTATTTTGAAAAGGAAGGTAAGGTTAGTGAAGGTATTGCGATCTGAACTGGGTTTTTTCTGTATTGGTTAATAAAAATATTTTCTCAACCAATTTTTAGCATGCTAATACAAGCTAACTAGCCTTTTTTAATGAGAGGGTAATGACTAATGTGTTAGCACAGAATTTTAGAGGTAATCTAGTTTTTTAGAAAACTGACTAAATTAGCTTTTTATATAAATAATTTCTATATTTTCATACTTTTCTAAACCAACAGAAGCTAGCACACAATAGTTAACGTGTTGACAAAGAGTTTTGGAGGTAACCTAATTCTGGAAAACACCAGCTAGATTTTGGTTTTGACTTATTGTTTCTTTGCACATAAAAAGATGTTTTCTGACATGTTATTTGACAACAAAATCCAATTCTTTGCCAGTTATGTATTACAGCTAATATGCATTAGTTAGATAAAGCCAGGATTAGAACTGGAGAGCTTGTGAGTAAATATCTCTGGCAGGTTGGTTGAGGAATGATGTAGGTCAAATATCTGTGTTACAAAAAACTGTTCATCAAGCTAAATCAGTCTATTTGTTTTTTGTTATCTGTTTGAGTCACAGATAACACTCACTCACTAGCAGGTTTGAAAGTGAACTTTGTTAATACCTTTGTGCAGAGAAGTGTTGCATTTGTGGGATGCCCCCTTCTTGCCTTACTAAGGAGACAGATGAAGGGAAAGAAGAAAGTTGGGTCCAAAAAATAGCTCTGAATAACTAGCCTCTCCA
The DNA here is from genome assembly GCA_014656515.1 of Oryzias celebensis. Lineage (NCBI taxonomy): Eukaryota > Metazoa > Chordata > Actinopteri > Beloniformes > Adrianichthyidae > Oryzias > Oryzias celebensis. The sequence goes on from BNCR01000016.1 coordinate 4,796,372, forward strand.
AAAACAGGCTTTTCCAAAGTCCTGTTTGCCTCCAGCAAAAATGGTTTGAAGAATCCTTGGATAATAGATTCACCATGCACTCTTTTCTCCCCCAGTGTGGCTCCCCCGTCACAACAGAGAACCGCATTTAAAGAGAGGTGGGGGGGGGGCTGAGTCATGGCTCTTCCATTCAGCCATCTATCCCTTTAAGTCTCACTAGCAATAAATTCATGAGCTTCTTAACCAGGAAAATATGGAGAAAATGACAGATTAGAGCGTTTAGTTCAGCTCAGAGACTGCTCTGTGTCGCGGGAACATACCCATCTGTTCTAGAGATGAATGACAAGGAGAATCGGAGTAATTTTTACTGCTTGTGTGGACGTTTGTCTCGACAGACGAATCTGATTGGGCATTCTGTAGGAGGATGCTTCCATCCACAGGCCACCACCACCACCCCCGTTGTGGCATCAATGTATAATACATACTAATGCATTTAGGCTGGTGTGCAAACCAGAAACAAAAGAATCGCAGACTGAAGCTTCGTTCACACTGGGCATGTTTAGCTTATGATGTGATCTGGCAATACTCAATACTCGTGCATGTACCTGCAGTTGGAAGAGGCTTAAAATGTCAAAGCGATGCAAATCTTGCTCCAAGCTTTTTCTTTCGCAGCTCTACTCTGGTATATGAAAGACTGCAGTTATCAATTTCTCCTTCATGATCAATTTTCAAACGATTGTTACTTCCGTAAAGGAAAAGGATCGCCATCCATACATCACTTTTATAACCAGGTCCCTGATTGGTCAAAGTTCAACTGCTTTGTCTTCAAACGTGTGTCAATGGCCGCATGTTTTCTACAAAGAGCCCAAAACAAAACTTATAAATGTGCGTAGCTAATGAACACAGAAACCTGAAACGCGCATTCATGTACTTTTCCATAGACTTTTCATTTAAATTGTATGCTTGAATGTGGGTTGCCGCGGGCGGCATCAACGCATGAAAAATCAAGGATGTAGACCGCTTGAGAGGCCTGATGCATTCTGGAAGAGTGTTTTAAAGATGCATATATAGACTTTTGTATATTACTTATTGGGGCATATCTGTTTAAGAAAGTGGGAAATGTTAGGTTTCACCAGATGTTATTCACAATCTAAGTTCAAAGCGACTGATAAGAAAACTCTAGTGACCCAGCATTCTAGCAGCATTTAAACACGTCATTGACACAAATCTGGAGATGTTAAAAGAGTCTCAAACCGGATCAGTGCGTAAATGCGGCTTTGTGTGTATCAGGTGACTGCTGTGCATTTTTTAAAGATTTGTACATGTTGTTGTAGTCATTACCTGCTGTAATTTTAAGTCGTGTGTGTAAATTGTTTTTTTTTTTGTATTTTGTAATTTTTGTACATGTGAATAAATGCAAGTATGCACAAATGTGCTGTATGTGTTGAAAATCAAGAGTTACACACACACACACACCCCCACACACACCCCCACACACACACACACACACATACACATATATCCAATGAGACTAATTTCTCTCCGTACTGTTGGTGCTGTTTTTATAATAAATGCGTGCTCCTTCAGTGCAACCTGAAAGCAGGAAATTTAGCAATGAGTGTGAGTTTGTGTAAAAACCCTACGGACATCTATGTAACGCCTGCACACCAGTGCGAGTAGCACTTGCACATAGTCAGTAAGGAACCAATACATGCATCTTACTGATGACTAAAGGCGTACGGAAATCAAACAACAGCATCACTCGTAAGTAAGGAGTGCAACTTATATTAGCCTTACGAATACCTGACAAAACATTTAACACACGCATGACAATTTTATGTTCCATTGTCATGACGTCCCTTGACGTGGCCGTGGGCAACCCTCTGTACTGGTGCATGTGACTGAGGGTTCAAGTGGTACTCTCCTGGCTGTTGTACATTTAACCCCCAGCGTAACGGAAACTTGAATGAAACACCATTAAACCAGACAATTATCAGAAGAAGTCAGATCAGGGTCAGTAAGTTGGAACTGAAGCGGCCACGAAATGAAGCGGTTATGACAGAGAACATAAACACAATGTCCACCATTACCTGCGTGCAAACATTGAAGTCATTACTTGCTTTACTTATGCTCGGTAAACAAACAGGCTCTCTGTCTGTCCCTCGACCCCCCCCACAATCCCCAGCGCAGCCAGAAGGTTCGTGCTTGGGTAACAAAGCAAAAATCAAATGCTGTGTGAAATATGGCTGAGATTTGTTATTATGTGAGGCCTTTGTTTTCCCTGGCACGCGGGCAGACTCTGGGATTTAAGGCTCCCTATCGGAAAGCATACAGATTAGAGAAGCAGCCGCCGTCACCTAATGCTGCTTTTTAAGTTCACAGCGACTCGCTGTGCCGGTTTGTGGCCACAAACCCAACAAATGAGGATTGCTGTTGGGAGAGATATTTTACAAAAAGTAGCACTTCAGATGAAAAATGCTTCTACTGTAGGAATTAAGTGCAATGTGTGAAAGAATTGGAAAATGGTGATATTAAAGGAATATGTGTTAAAAAGGACACCAGAGGGGATTATGTGAAGCTCTTGAGAACTTTCTGATCTCAGATGGAGGAAGTTTCTGACTGCAGTCACATGCGCCTGCAAGGAGGGTTGACCTGTACAAGCGCTGCAGGTTTTTAGGTGGTCTGGAGCTATAGAGTGTCGTAGAGAGGGGCTGCATCTTAAAGGGAGCACAGGAGCGTCTTGCAGTTCCCTTGGGGTTTGTACAACCGCCTCAAGGGGCATCATGAAAACGGAACGTACATTTGTCATGCATGTGGTAAGTGTATCGTGAAGTATTAGTATGGATAATAGCATCGATTACGAGAACAGCTCTAACGGGCTCCTTAAGCAGTCGGCAGGATTTGGGGCGGTGCCATAAAAAGTGAAACACACCTGTGTCTCATATACTTTACCGTTACTTTCCCCTTGCGTGTTATATGCCTGCAGCATGCCCGTAGAAAACATTTACACAAATATTTTCAGTCTACAATCTCACCGAATGGTCTACGACCTTATTTCCTGTGGACCACCTGGGGGCAACATACGTTTTTTCCCACAGACAGCTCGTATCGACCCGTAAGGGCAGTTGTGACACCAATGATTTACAGATAAACCACAATTCTTACAAAATAATACATTATGTCTGAGTGGTTGCTAAATGTTTTTTCTCTTTTCACTGGATGAAAATATACATATTTATATAGATGTGTGTGTACAGAAACACCACCATTTGTTTCAATCCTTTAGATCCGAATAAACAGATCTAAATTGGGGCGGCCGTGGTGCAGTGGAAAAGGGCAGTCAGCCTGTGATCGAAGGATTGCAGGGTCGATTCCCACCTTGCCCGCCCATGTGTCGAAGTGTCCTTGGGCAAGACACTGAACCCCACATTGCCTCTGATGGAAGGTTGGCGCCAGTGTTCGGCAGTGGAGCCACCATCAGTGTATGAATGTGTGTGTGAATGGGTGAGTGTGTCTGTGACTGTAAAGCGCTTTGGGCCTTCAATGAAGGTAGAAAAGCGCTATATAAGTATACGCCATTTAACAAACAAAACTGATAAAAACGCAGAAACAGATGGAAATGGTTGCCTACAGTTCCAATAGATTGATGACAAGACAATAGAAAATGAAGACACAGCAAAATAAAAATGACTGTAACGAATAGAAAACACTCCGTTCTTTCATCTTAACTGACACGTGTTTCCAACAGAAAACATGTTTTGACTTTTTTTCATCTTTCGTGGAAACACTAAAAAACTCCCACAATTTTACGGTTCTGATACGGTTTCTCCAAACCGACATATAATTGATCACAAAATGTTCGTAAGAATCTTTGTTTCATATTTGCTATAGATTTTATTCAAACAATCAAATATATTAAAAACATTTTTTAATAAACTGAACTTCAGTCTCATTTTCTTTCTACCTACGAAAAAAACTTGATGCCTTTACTTTGAAGATTTATTTACTTCTGGTAGTATGGGTACGGTTTTTTATGGGTATACTATTTTAGAGCGATAATTACATTGACTGAAGTGTATTTTTACTATACTTTACTGTAATTATATGGATTACGAATCAGGGATTGCGCACGTCACAAAAATTTGTGGTCAATTTTTTGGTAACAGATCGCAATTATCCGAGTATTCAAACGATCGCAATTATCCGAGTATTCAAACACTTCTAAACTTAAGACACTGACTTTTTTTTTAAAATTATTATTGCGATGCTAAAAGCAGTTCAGGATAAGTAGAAAACAGCAAAAATACAAAAAAATATGGAAGAAAAAGATGGCAGTTGAAATGTTATGTAAAAAACAAATAAAATACTATTTCAGATTTGTATGAAAATTGCTATTTTTAACAGACGGGGACTTTAATACATGTTTTTATCTTACCTGAGGACGTCATACTGAGTATCCATTTTAGACGAGCAGAAAAACATACAGTGCACACGCATTTCTCCTGGATGGCCTTGATGGGGGCACAACTGTGCTGTCCGCTCATATGTTAGTCAGTCCTGCTCAGTTTGTCTATTTTCAGCTCTGCAGCAGTGGACGAGGACGAGCTGCTTTCTAGAAACGAGACTAGTAGTGTTTGAACAAAAAGCTCTCCTTCACTTAGCGGTCTCATTGTCACGCATACAAATCTGCATGTGTGCAGAGAGGCGTCAGAAAGGCTGCATCTTTTCATGGTAACACAGGTATTTTGATGCCCAGACAACCTCCAGACTGCTTAAGTTTATTACACGTGGATGTGGACAGTTTTTTATTCAGATAGTCTTCTATTTATAAGCTCGCAGAGAGCATTTAATGGCATTAGAAGCTGTTTGCTGCCAGAATTAGGCACACAGTTAGCAGTGACGGGGTGTGTTTGTGGTAATAGGGAGGCTGCGTGGAAGGAGCCACAGCCCCCTGTGGGCGGCTCACTGAGTCAGCAGTGGAAGCCTGAGTAATTGGGGGCACGCTCTGGGTCTCTGTCATCATTACATCGGTGCACATATTAAATATGCAGCGAGACATTTTGGTCAGCCATGTACACGGTAGGCGAAAGGTCAACTTTGCCGGAGGATGCGCCATGTGCCAACAGAGATATTCAAACATGCGCTCATGTGTGGGCTCGAAGGGCTTAACTCAAGCTAAGCATGTTCATTTTCACATGGACACATATGACTGGGTCTGAAGGAGCCTTGAGGGGTTGAGTTTGACCCTGGTGGTCAGCCAGCAAAGGGATTTCAGCCCACCCCAGCTTGGGGGGAGTTTGATCTATTTTTAGTTTTAATAGAGTTTTAACTACTTATAGAGGTTAACCCTGTTGACTGGATGTGAGAACTAGAGCAAGTGAATGTGATGTCACCCAAAGAAAACCCAAATTAAGTCAATGCTGTTGTCATTCTTTTGTGATACGAACATCGAAGTGTTAGAACAAGAGATGGTCAGTAGGCAGTGATTGGTCCGAGTCAGTCTGAGTCAATGTTTCTATGGCAACCATTCTCTCCAATTAGGCATGGGCCTGTTAGAAGTCAACACCCCAATAACTTGAAAGTGGGTTAAATAAAATCTGTCAATCAAACATTTTGAGTGTTGAATGTGGTGGCTAGCAGGCACCACCTGCCGTATTTTTTGGAATTTGTAGAAATGTATTTGACAAAATACAAGACCAAGAACCGAACGGAAATCATATTAACAGAACAGATAACAACAACAGAGTGAACACGTGCACGCTTCATGAACATAATACAGTAATGGTTATTTAGTTTGAATAAACATCGCAGGAATCTAGTATGTTAGCACAGCATATGAACAATTATTCATATACCCACAGCATAAAGAACATGCTAACTAGCTGAAGTTTTCTCTCCTCAATGTTGCTTTGGAACAACTCCGCCAAGCGTAAGACTAAATGGTGTTCTTCTTCTGTGGTTGTTGAGGTTGTCTTTTTAATTCACACACAAGTTGCACCTGAGTATAAGTAGTACATCGGACTAAACTATGCAGAAAAAAGCGACTTATACTACAAAAAACACTGTACTTTCAATTAAGGCTTCTGATTACAATAAATAAAAATAGGATTAGCAAGAACAGGTGAAATGGTTATTCTGACAAGTAGAATGACTTCGTAACGGCTGTTTATGTCTCTGTAGAAGTCTTTAGTATTTTGGCATCCATTGGGCACTTCCTGTTTGGAACACGAGGGGGGGTGTCACTCAGTCCAGTTCTCATTTACAGTGGATAATTAACCCTTGGAGCCAGCAAGCGACGGCAAAACAACACATGTTCTTTGAACCACCATAACTCTTTGACCGTTTTTGTGGTTTTCCACTTTTTTTTTTTGAGTCAGAATCAGGTGGTTTATGTTGGTAGTTAAAACACTTTACCATTGTAGTGTTGTGTATCAGCACAAAGAGGCTTTTTCTACCTCAGAATACGCTGGAAACACGTTAATTTTGTTAACGGTTCAAAGAACGTCAACATCAGAGCTAAAGCTTTGGTTTGTCTTGGAGTTAAGAGAAACACTTTTGTACAAAAGGTGTTTGTTTACCCTTTGTTTGTGTGTCAGAGTGGCTTATTTTTACGTTTTCTCTGAGACATTTGTGTGTAGGAGTAGCTACACTAGGGCATGCTTTACACCAGCATGAATCCTTTTGGGTGTTGCGAAAACAGAACCCACGCCTTCAGTGTCACAGCTGTAAAGGCCAGATGGAGTTGCTTTGTTATCTGCGCTGCTCCCAAGTTTAGAAGGAACTTCTCACAATCTCATGCAGCAACATGCGTTTCTTTCCGCGAAGCCACATCTCTATTCTGCTCCAAGCCTGCGTTCAAACTTTCATTTCTGTCGAGCTCGTCCCCGAGAATATACCAACAAGATGGATCAACGCCCCCATCTGAAGCTCATCTGCGCAGCAGATTGAAAGCGGTAAGGGACTCCGAATGCAGCCGTCTAAATCCCAACAAGGTGAGGCTGATGAAACAGCAGAGGTCCAGCACAGGTAATCAGTCCAAGAGGTTAATTTTCAGAGAGGGAGCTGACAAAAATAATCCACAAGCCGGCCCCACACAGGCAAGGCAGACGGCAAAACCTGGAATCCAGCTGCAGTCATAAACCAGGTCAGACAGGTAGTTGCAGAGAACACAGGCAATCTGGACAAAAGTGAATTAAAGTGGGGGTGTTATACACCGCTGAGGGTAACTATGACTGATTACAAGCAGGTGTGGGATAATCAACCCAACTCTAAACAAGTGTGGCAGCAGGGGGAGTGTCACCAACAGTAAACAAGTACAAGAAAAAAAGGATTTAAAAATGAGACAAAACATCTGAAAAGCTCAACTATGACCATAAGAGCCTACAAAGAGCATCAACTTACTTTAAATACTCTAGACATCTAAGAATAATTTGGATAATTCTGACATATTTTTCAATATTGACAATAGTTGTATTTTCAGAGAGTTTAGTAAAAATGAATGTACAACACTTGCAACACTTTACTAAAAAATATAATTTCCCCATGTCAGAACCAGCTGATTGACATTGATTGCTTAAGCCTTTCGCAAAGTGTTGTATATCAATGCAAGGCTAAAGCTAAAGTTCCTCCTGTCCACCAGAAAAAATCAATGTTGTCTCGTCACTTTTTTCTTTTTTTTAAATCCGCAAATAACTGCAATTCCCAGAGTTCCACCCTGCAGATACCAAACATAAAGATCAACCAGTATGTTTTTTTCTGGGCTGATACGATGAACGTCAGAAATGAGAAATACCGATGCCGATAATCAGCTCTGGCAAATAATTGGTTGACTTCTAATCAAAAGGTGTTAATTCAGTCGAATGTAGTGGTTGGAAGATATTTAAGTTTAGAATGTCCTTTATAGAGGAGAAATGTGCATTGCTAGTAGTCAGGGAGATATGCGATTGTCCAAAATTAGTCTTACATATAACTCTTCAGTCAAATCTTTGATGCCTATTGCAGAGCGAGGAGGTACTTAATAAAGGTATTCTATTCAGCTAATAGTCATCAATGACTTATGCTGTGTCAAAGCCAAATAAACCAGCTTTAGAAGGAAGAACTGGATTCTTTTGAACGACTGGGATTGAATCGTAAACCAAAACAAATGGTGACCCTGTGAATCTAAATTAAATCAATTCAGGAGTTCAACGCTAATGCAAAATGATATTGTCTCTGCTCGGCTTTGGATTCAAACCATTCTAAAAATGCACTGCCTTTTTCCAAAGTACTTCAGATAAATTGACACTTAGTGTAAAATACTTTTTGGTGTCTTTTATATTCTGTGGTATATATATTGTTTTTGATGGTTGCACTACTTTTCAAGGCCAAACCATAAGAGCTATCATATGTCACTAAACCCAGTGTTCTCTCTAAACTCATAAAAGTGTTGCCGGCTTGAGTCCAGGCTGCTTTGACTCAGGCATTTTGGCACAAAGCTTCGCGAAGCTCGCATAGTAATGAAAGAGAAGACGAATTCCACACTATTTTCTCCATCAATCCTCTTTGGAACAACATGCCGGCTGCTTGTGTCTGATGTATTGTTACTGTGCAGTCTGCTGCAGAGCTCCATTTGTCTCAATCACCAGATACTTCTGTTATCATTCCAGCTCAGTTACTTTTGGGAATGTCACCAGGCACAACAAATGAGTAATACACCACGTATTCATTACACAAATAAAATGTGAGACCTGCTTGTGCCAAACGCCTGTTTTCACAAATGGCTCTTTGGCTGAGATGGAGACCAGTGGCTCATTTAGTCGAGAAATAATCACCAGCATCAGTATTGGTGTGGAGACTGTTGGCCAGTGGACACAAACAAAGAAATGTAGCAGTGTACTAATTGGGCCGCCATACTATTGAAAAGTGTTCTCTATTCCCAGGAGGGATGCTTTATTTGAAAAGTGATAGTGGACTTGCAGGTGATAGTAGACTGCAGTGCCTCAGAGTACAAATTCTACTTTGTACTACAGCCCTACCAAACCAAATTTAGAGGTTCTAATAACAAGCTCATTACATTACCACGGCCAATGTGAAGACAGCAGCTGAGCATCGTTTTTTTGCATCAGTCGCTACCTCGACACGCCAGCTCCAAACTGAATAGATGGTTATTTATTGCATGGCCCTTTACAGCCATGCACATTAGTGATGGGTTTTCTCCACCGATCGGGCAGGGAAAACGAAGAAGTACTAGATTGCATGCTCATTGTCCGCTCACGGGCTGTACTGCTGGATCCAACGCTTTAATCTAATGAAAACATGTCCATATTGATCTTGTCCTCACTCTGGCACAATTTCTATGTTCTAAAACTCGTCCCCTCTGTAAATGGAGCGCAACTTCATTGTTAAAGCTGCATGGGAAGCTGCGCCCAACAATCTGTGGTGAAAGACTTTAGCACCAAGGCTTTACAGACACTTAACCACTGTTGTGTCGGACTTGACATTTCAGCTACAAGATCTGTTTAATTAGCTCCTAGTTAAATTATAATTGACCCAACAGGCAGAATGCTGAAGTTTCAATCCCAGCAACTTCATTAAAATGATTACTAAACAAAGTTTGACCATTAAATTGACAATTTATTTTTGATCCTTGCTGTGGCGTAAATTAATTACGATAATGACATGTTTCCATTGAATGATACGCTTCAGTCCCCAAATAAATAGAGCGGTTAGGATGCATGAGACCTGCCTTCCCTTGACTAAAAGAAATGTTTGTGAGGTGGTGATAACTGCATGTGATCTGATGTGTTTCATGGTTTCTCCACATGTGGACGTTCAAACCAGTCATGTTTTGACTGGATAAACTTCCTCATTTCAAAATAAAAGCCACATTTTAGCCTCAAAACCGTGATATTCAAACTGTTTTTCTACGGGGATGCTGCAGGCGGCAGGTTCTAGTGAACCTGAACCTGTACAACAAGCAAAGTAAGGGTGAAGTCGAGTACAGAAGTACAGATTTTTCATTTTTTAACTTCCCAAAATTCTGTGCACTTATTGCGCCTCTTGTCACTTGTGCACTCCATGGGTGCAGCGTGGCTGTTAGAATTTAGGAAATTAGGCAACCATAGTGTAGTTTGTGTGGACGTCCTACGGACACGGTCGGGTGACATGCACACTGTCAGCGAGTTTACTCCTATAGCATAGGCTAATACCTTTTGCCTACCTGCAGCGAATAATTCTGACAGAATCACGATGAATGGCCACGTCTTACTTCAGCCACTCACCGAACAAAGTGCTCTGCAGGGGTCAAGCGTTGAAGAGAAAGAGAGGAAATGAAGATCCTCCTAAAACGGACAGGCTGTGATTTACTCACATACATTGAGAAACAGCGCCTCCTTCAGGTCACTGAACAAGTGCAGTTACAAGGGTTAAGTGCTTGGTTCAGATCAGAAACAGCTGGAGGGATTCTGGAGAAGAAAAGAGGATGATGCGAATGATGATGGTTCAGGTCAGAAATGCAGAAAATGAAGATCAGGCAAATGTAAGGCTGGGAAAGCTTTCTAACCTTTGAACTTCACATCTGATAGAATTGAGCAAAAGCCAATACATTTAAAGAGAACATAAATAAATTAACAATCGCTGCGCTCTTTTCCCATTTTAATTAGCAACATAATCAACTGGAGAGCAGAGCACGCACATATGGTTCTTCAAACACAATAGCATATGTAATTTTGTCATTTCAGTTTAACCTAAACCACACATATAAAACACTAAAATCTCTGCACAAGAACACTTCCCCTAAAGCACATCCACCTCACTTTATAGTTCCTTTTTGGCTGTATAAGATGAGTGGTGTTACGCCCAATGTATTTTATTTTATTTATTTTTTTATTTCAAGGTTAATAGTAAAAAAAAAAAAAAGCTAAGAATTAAAAACAAAACCTGTAAACCCCTTAACAAACATGACGATAGACGAAAATGAAAAATGTAGGTATTTGTATAATCCATCAAATATCTTTGTTCATTTTATTTTTCCATTCTTATTTCCTGTTGACTTGACAATTGTCCAATTTATTGTAGTAATTTCTCTTTAATTTACTGGGCTACTTTTTTTAACAAGTGAAATGCCCCATAGAAGTTGACTAGTCATTTATATTCAAGTTTCTGATAAGTTTCTTTTAGATGGAGTGGTTTCTTTTTTCCTATCAGGCGGTTTCCTGAACCCTGACCACAGTCATTCAGAGAAATCCGTCCCCCATCATTGTAGTGGGGAATGTTTACACACCTTAGTGCTGTAAAAGCAAGAGTCATGCAGCAGCCAATGGAGTGGTAAAGATGGAGAGAAATGATGGGAATTGCCTCGTCGGGAGAACAGTGTGTCTCTCCGAGTCTGAGCTTTGGGACGTGCATCCGAGTGTTTTATGGACGGTTAATCCACATGCTGTCTGCTTGCTGTCTGAGCCTCTAAATGAAAGTCATCGGCTCCTGAAATGTTTTCATACGAGATAAAAAAGTGGACCGGGCAAAGTTTTCAGAGCTGATTTCTCATTTAGAGTACCAAATCCTGTCTGGATATAATGGTAAACAAAGACTTCTCCTTTTGGCAAAGCTTTTTTAGGAAAAAAAAAAGATGAATTTGGAATAATTGAACAAATTTAGGGTGAGGCATTATCCCTTTAACACAGGAGATGTTGCCGTGACCTCTAAATCATAAACTGCCTTTGGCGTGCCGTAACTTTTTGACCATTTACGCCATCAACGTAGTTCCAGTGGATTCTGAAGAGGAGAAAAGCGCTGCTTTTCAGAATCTGCTGGAACTACGTCGATCGTGTCAAAAAAGTTTTGGTAAGTCAAAGAACATGAACACTGTTGCTAAAGCTTCAGTGTTAAAGGGCTAATCATACATGAATACTACGCTCACACCATCCTCGCCAACACACACTGAGGCGAACACTAATGTAAAGTCGATGTTGACACATTTCGGTATTCTGCGTCCATAACTCTGGCATTCACGCGTAGCTATGCCAGTTTTTACAACCATTTTTGAGCAAAACGTACAAAACACATTGCTATACACCATGCATTGCCATCTTAACCAGGTTTAAATTTAACCACACTCCTGACATGAAGGTAATCCATGTCCGCCTTTGCAATGAACCGAACTGTTTCCATCTTGTCCCCAATTTGCAAGATTTGCACCACATCGACATTTCGCATCAAGCCTCCTCCAACTATAGGTGGTGGACATACGTTTGTAAACCGTAGCCCTTCCCTGTTTGTCTAGGATGAACTCCGTGGGGTAAATATGTGTTCAAAAATGCGCATCAAATGCCTGGTGGGAACGTAGCTTAAGAACTTATAGAAATTTTATTTATTTATTTTTTTGCATGAAAAATACAATAAAATAAATGGAAAAGTATTTAATTAATCTGATTTTTTTAAAACACGTCTCCAGTGAAAGTTTTGAATTGAGAAAATGCAACAGTAATTAAAGTAGCTTTGGTGTTAAACTTTAATATATAACAAACATTCCACACACAGCTCCAACTTTCATCTTTATCTATCCTGTAAAAATGAAGAAAAATGACTGAAATCTGAATCATGACTGTCTGAAAGTGAGGACAGGAAAGACAACAGTGCTAGTGTGAGGATAATGCTTCAGGACTTTTATGTTTCTAGGTTTTAATCATAATGTTAATGATCATCTGCTGTTTGTTTTCAGTTAATGACTCTTAGCGTATTTAAGTTTTTCATGGTTAGTTCATCTGCTTTGTCCTTCTTTTGTCGTTCTCTTGGTTTTGTCTTGTCGAAGTTTCTTCATTAAATGTTTTCATCAGAAAAAAGGCACAAGAACATGTTAAGAACATCATTTTCATCGAGGTGGGTCTTTGAGATCAAAGAGGAAGATGTTTTTACAAAGTTACACAAAAATTGAAAAAGGTTTGCAAGAAGAACCAAAAACATCAAAATGTATTTGAGAAGGTAAAAACAAAAACAGCACCAAAAAAAAAAAAAAGCCAAGCACCCAAGACTCATGGGTTTAATAGAAAGACTGAATTAAATCATCGTTGCTAAATTTATTTTCCCTCGCAGTTTTTCTCTCTGTGTACTTTCGAGTAAACTCTGAAATCCTGCTGGAATAATGAAGACGAGCATGTAATCGTCGTCTCGGTGCGGCGCTGCATTGTAACAGGTAGCAGCTTAGCTGCCGATGTGGGCTCGCTATGCATTTCCACAAGGTTATATAACACATCATGCTGCTGCGTAGCTGCCGTACGCCATTGCTGCTATTTTTAGAAGTGCTTTGATGGAACAAACGCTGTGGCACAGCGACACAAAAACATCAGCAGACTTGTGAATGTGATCTTAAAATACATGTGTTTGTGGATCCCGAGATTATCACATTCAAGCAACAAAAGGATGAATCTAGAGGATGCTATAGGAGAGCTATTTAGATAAAAGCTTTTCTGTGTCTGCATATCTTTGAAAAGCTACAAACTCCCACCATTTACATGTATGGAAGAACCACAGGGCCTGGCGTGACGTTTCCCCTTTTGTTCATTTAAATACCTTGGAGTCCAGACACAGAAGAAATCATTATAGGAAGCAATGTGGCGTGACGGCTTTTTGATTAGCCGGAAAAAGCAGTAAGGGCAGAAATGTTAGGGGCATTAGCACTCATTCTGCAGAGGTGCTCTGATAGTGTTCCACTGGCTGATTGCTTTGTTTAGAGCTCTGTCTGCCACTGCAGCTTGGAAATGTTAAAGCGGGGCTTGGTCCTGCCCACAGCTCTCATCGTTTCTGCTGAATTTTAATCGTCTGCATGAGAGCTGTCATCAGCTAAAAAGGGATCTTGAGCTATTTTCATCACGGGAGTCCTGGGATGAACTTTTGACCTCTTCTGGGTCTTACCAAAGACCTTGAATCCAATGAAGCAGCTTTGAAAAATACATGAATTAAACTCCTATAAGTCTGAAGAATCATCACGTTTTACATTAAACACTAACAGTCAGCATATTTTATTTTAAAAAATGAAAACTGAAAATGAAAACAGGGATGGACAACTCCTGTCTCAACGCTCCAGGTTCTTGTTTCTGTTACAGTCATACTGTACTGGCATCTTCTGACTGGCTATGATCATCAGGTTATCGTCAGTGGATTAGGCAAAAGGTAGAACAGTGGTCACTGATGCATGCAGTTTCCCAGCCTTAAGGCAAACAGGAGTTTTTCAGTTGTAAATAAAACATCCATATGGACGACTAAAGTATGTTTTTCTAGGATGTGCTACTTGATAATGATCACAACTACAGTGTTTTTATGAACTAGCTGCGAACCAAACACGATATAAACATACATTTGTGGCGTTTCTGATTCTAATGTCCAGCTTTAATGTCCAGATTTTTGATCAAATGCAAAAAAAAAGTTTTCCTTAGTTCTGTCAAACATGAGACCTGTTCTAGGAATTGTGGTAAATATATACTTATCAAGTATCAAGGGCCAAGTACCTATGCAATCATTTTATTCCTCATGAAAGAAATACTTTTAAAAGAAACTTTTCGTTCTTGAGTTCGACCTCCGTGTCATTTGTTGAATCCAAATTCTTGGACTGGTTCCTCCTGAGAGCTCATTTGAACTCCAATTAGTAGCGCTGTCTAAATTCAAAGAACCCACAATTACCCACCTCTTTACATGCTAAACAAAGGCAGCAACAAACAAACTAAAAGTCTGAAGACATTTATAATACCGTTTAGTTGAATCTCCCGTTCATGGGTGTTACATTCCAGATTTTGGACAAGTCTTGGAAAACTAGCATGCTAAGTTTGAACTAGCTTAAGTCTTTGACTGTTCAATATGCAATTCCAGCATATTTTGATACTTTAGAATCAATTGGTTTACGTTAATTGGGTAAACACTTTAATACTTTAAAGCATTACATATCTGCACAAAGGCACTTTTCTCATCTTAAGAATCCATCCGAATTATGTTGAGTTTTGGTTGTTCAAAAAACACGGATGCGTAACATCCGGTGTTAATGCGTTAACCAGTTGTTGATTTCATAAAGCATTTTTATATTTGCAGCATTACAAAGTTTACATGGCACTTTACAACATCTCTGAGATCTTTTCAAATATTTTATTCTACAAAACTAAAAAGAGTCTTTAGTTGGTGTAAGAATGCTAGCATGCTAGCATGCTAATACAGTACACAGCTTGTTTTTCCACATGCTACTATAACATTCAGACAAAAACCTGACTACTGACTCTTCTTGTTGTTTAAAGTCAGCTAAACTGAACCACATTTAAGGTTTCTTTATGAGCTGTACTATCCAACAGCGCTCACAGTCGTTAAGCAAAAAGACATCAATAAAAAAAGACACAATAATCCAAGCCGCGGTACTTCTGCGTTTCTTTCTCCATTTCTGCCACGGGAGCCACATGTTATGTCGATTTTACCGCAAGCTCACCATATGCTGAATTAGCCGCCTGCTGTTTAGCATCTCTGCATATTGTCAGCGTGCTGTAACTTAACGGTGCTCCCTGAGGTCGATTCAGCCATCGAGCTAACGCAGGCCTTTATCCTTCAGACAAAAAAAAACACTTTAAAAATATCCTTTTTATGAGAATCCATAAAACTGTGCTCCCTTTCTTGGTTGCCTGAAATTTCTGTCCTAACCTAAACATAAGGCTTAAGTAGATAAATCTCAATAAGGTTGTATCTCGGCAGCTGTTCCTGTTATGGAAGACGAGATAACTCGATAAACAGACAGCTTTGGGACTCCAGAACTGTAAGAATTTATTTATTTGATTTACGCCTCCAGTGATAGACCGGAATGAGACAGGTGACATCCACAGTTACACATAACGCTTTGAGTCTCTTCTAATATTAATACATCATTCTTAATTGATTCAACTCCAAATGGGAGGTGGGGGAGGTGGTGGATCCATACATTTCTAATTATTTAGCACAATCTGAGTGATTAAAAAGGGGTATGACAGATTGGAGCAGCCCGGCAGAGATGGATCGAGAAACAGGAAGGAGCCGGCATCGACAGCCTCCCCCCCAACCCAAAACAGATCTGCCTTTCAAGTTATCAGAGCAACTGCAGCGCCGTAGCAACCAAACAGATAAGACTCCCACTGAGATATCAAACAGCATCAGCAATAAGCAGCTGCCGTGTTTGCAGCCAGCCTGTGCTAGAATGTCTCGGAGCCAGCTCACGACGTGTGTTTGTGAGTCAGGCGAGGGGCAAATAAATTGCAGATGTCAAGTCGTGCACCAGTTGACTGTGGCCTTCTTACCCATCGCTAAGACTCTGCGGTGAAAAACAAATCTTTGTGGATGATGACATATTCTATCTCTACAATAATTAGAATGAAGCTTCCATCACCTTTAGGTGAGTTTGAGACCGTTGACATCAGTCATGTGACGTCGCTAACTGGTACTAGCGCATGTTCTGTTGGAAGAGGCTTGAAGTGAAATTGTTTTAGATGTTTTCTTTTTTCACAGCTCTATTTCAATATATGAGAGACTTGTTGTTTCCACCATAAACACTGTTCAAATATTTGGCACTTTTGTGAATTAAAAAGCATGAAGTTCATAATGAAAAGGAATCATCCAAAGAGAATTTTATATCTAAGGCGAGATGAAAAAAAAAAACATTCACATTGAGTCAAACTGTAAAGAAATATTTGATGACCATCGTGGCTTTTTTTTTTCCTTTCTCTAAAACTGGACGTATTTTTTTACAAAAGTTCAAAAACAAGAGTGAAGTGTGAAAATGTTCACGTCTGTCAGAGAAAAGTGTATACAGCATGTAGTGAAGAGTTCTATGGAATTAAAACATCTGAATTCCGACAACGTAACGTGGGTAATGTTTAGGATGTAAACGAGGAACCACTTAGGTGCTAATGCTAGCTTTAGCGCTACAGTCTATTATAATGGTGAAAGCTATGCACAAAGAAGAAACTAGACCAGATATGTCGAAAAACAGAAGACAAAAGTTTTAAAATAACCGGGGAGTTTGCATTTGAATATTCTTTGCAGCTTTAAAAACCGTGGCCCTCAAGTTATTGCATCTTCTCATGAATGCAGTTGAAAATTTGACCTAGTTTTAACCCTATACCAGTTTAGGATGAAAAACTATGTTCAGTGCCGTCTGTTTTGTGTGTTTGTATTTATTATATTTTACATATTATTTATAGATTTTAAGTGTTTTTTACATTGTTATTGAAAGATGGTCACTTTGTTGGATAAAAGTTATTTTTCTGTACACAGAAGTTGCAGCGCTGCTTTTACCCAGAGGCTGCCTCTCTCAGCTGTTCCTGGGGAGAATATTGATCACCGGCTTTTGTCCCTTTTGTCACCTTCACATATCACGTCTGAGTTTCCATTCTGCACTGTTGCCTCAGTCATGCCGCAGCAATGTGCAGCTTGTTCTGGCTGGCAGAAATACTTTTACTCTTGAAGAAGGACAACACAGCACATAGCCGACGGCAGAAAATTTATCATTCCCCTCATAATGCCGGATATGAATCACGCTATCTGTGCTGTCCCCCCAACGAAGGAATTAGTTAAGAGTTGTGAGGCCTTCCCATTCCTCATCCATGTCCCCTCGCCCATTTATCTTTGTCTACCTCTGGCTGTTTTTTGGTATAATCCTCGAATTTTGGCATCAGTACATAGCTGCAAAGAATGTCTTACTTCACAAACAAGACTATGATTAAGGTTCACAAAGAAGCAGACAGCTGGGCTCTTTGTGAGATGAAAATTAGATAATTAGCAAAAGATGAGATGCTTGCGACTCCTGTATTTTACATTTTTCAGGGGGCGGTTTTGCTCAACGTGCTCCACGCGTCGCAGATCTCACCTTAAATCATGTCAAACGTCGCATCAGATCTTTGTTGTACTCCAAGGCACGGATACGTTTTTTTTTATTGACTTCTTATTCTTTGGGGAAGATCCTGTTGCATAGCAACCAAAAGAACATCAGGTTCACAACATGTTCCGGGAGAAGTTAAACTCGCAGATCCATTTTAGCAGAACGGCCACCTGTTGTTGGAATCTCTAAGTGAAAAGCAAAAAATTATTAATTTGGAAGTGTGTTTTGCCAAATCGCTCTCAGTGGCCGTGTGGTAGAGCGTTCGCCCTGAGAGTGGAAGGTTGTGAGTCATACCCTACAGTCGATGGTCATAGCGCTACTAAAATGTGCGGTTTCAGGTCGTACCACCGTAGTTATTCTACGAGGGAGAGTTTGTGTTTACTCCCTTCAAAGTGACTTTGCTGTGTTTTTGAATTCATGAACTTATATTTCAGGCTGTGTAAACATGAGACGACTCCTTACTTATTGAAAGCCTTGATTACCAGACAGTCGTCCTGTGGTGCCTCCGTACCCCCCACCGAAACAAATAAAGAACTCTCAGAGGCTTCGCTTTCAGCTTCTTTTCCCCGCACTTTCTCCAAACTGTCTCCCTGACAAATTTCCCCCCTTCTCCTTCATTTGCCCCCGCTCCTCCCTCCTCTAATCACCCCCACCCCCCACCCCCTCCAGCGCCTCTATCTCCTCCCGTCATTACCGAAGCGGGTCTCGTTGCGTGCGGCTGATGTCACAGGTTGTGTGTGTGTCAGAATGATATCTCTCTCCTTCACACCGTGCCAATGAGATGATCCACCTTTCCTGCAGCCTCCACCCCCCCACCCCCAGCGCCGCCACCTTGCCGCACACTTCCACTCACATAAAGGAGTCAATTTGTCAGAGATGTCAGGGGTGCTAACGAACAGCCAGCTTGTTGCCATATGCCTGCGTGTGTGTTTGTGTGCGACTCCATCAATACTGTTGCTGCTGAGGGAGTGTGTAACCCTTTCTGCTGTGATGTGTGTGTTTATTCAGCCTATAGAGGCGGCAAATGTGTTCATCGAGGCCCCGTGTTGTCTATGTGTCGCATGCGTTTGTGCGTTTGTGTGTGTTTTGGCGCTCCTCTGCATCCTGAGCCGCCTGAGGAGTGTGATGACCAGTCTATTTGACAGGCGTTCCAGTCACAGCGGTTGTGTCGCCGCGGCAGCTGCTGGGTCGCTGAAGTTAATTATTCCCGGCGCTCGGCCGTCACACAACGGCGACACGCAAAGATGACGCACACAGCCCTCCACGCCAAGCAAAAAAAAGACTTGAAATGTATATTTTTTCCTCACATCTTTCTCACAGGATGTATAGATCTCTGTACTTCAATACTAATGACAGTGACTAATGTGAGAAGGGGTTGTTGCTAATTAAAGTGTAGTCCTACATTAATTACCATGAGCCACAGTATTTAAAGTTTTAATTAAGTGCTATATGATTTGCCTTTAACCCGTCACTTTCTCCAATTTCTTTATAATTAAGGGAGGGTTCACTCAAACGAAGGGGGAAATGACCTTCATGTCGGTTTTAAACGCGCCATTCCAGCGCATTTGACACTGATGATTACACAGAAGAGTCTCCCATCCTAAGGGTTCCTGAAACATCTCCCTAATAACAGAATCACTTTCCACCTTGTCGTTATCGTCGGAGTCCAGCCGCACTCCAAAGCGGGGCTTCTTCAATAATTTCTGCGAGTATCACGCTAATCCCCCGTTATCTCACTTAATGCTATGCTGGTTAGCTTGGCGCCAAAGACATTGTTCCCCAAAAGCAGAAGTCGGAATGCGTTTCTATCTCCGTTCAGAAGGGGGTAGCGGCTGGAAGTGGTTTATCTCAGCCGAAGAGCCGAGATAAACCGGCAGCACAAATTAACCGGTTCAGTTTTTCCCCCAATGAGGTTTTTCTTTCCTAAAAAACCAAACTTTCACTTTCATTCCAGTAAATTGATCACAGGCCTTTCCCTAAACTCTTTCTAAAGCAGCAATACATGTTAGACCTTTCAAACGAAGATTTTTATGTGTTTAATATGAAAACTTAAAGTTTTTGACCCGTTTTTAGGTATGAAAGCGTGTTCCTTCATTGACTGTGGGATGATGAAATCGATGAAATCTACCAAAACTCCTCACTACACGCTTGCTATTTCTCAGACAGACATGAACATTTTCACACTTTGCTCTCTCGTTTGAGATCTCAAAGTTCAAACCTTCTTGGAAAAAGAAGTTCAGTATCTTTTAATGAAAACAACGACTGGATCACGATGGAAGGTTTATGTAGATCTATCAAACTGAATGCTTTTTGTACAGAAGACGCTCCTCGGAAAGATGAACTGCGACAAAGTGAGGAACACTGTAACATCTACAAAAAACCAGCAGCTTGTAGGTAGTAAAAGTGGGAGAATCTCTGCTGCCATAGGATCTAAACTGATGGTAATTTGATCATTTTTACCACCAATGAACACTTCTCGCGTTTCTTCAGGGTCACACAGTTCTACCTAATTTAGTGTAAAATCATAAAGGTTGTATTGTTCTTACTGTGGATAAAAATTGTGGTTCTAACTTATGTTCTCTTCATTCTCTGGACCACTCACCTGCAGTATATAAACACATATAAAATGAGTACAAAACTGCCAAGAATTGAACATTCATGTGTTCACACTGAAAAAAATGGCTTATTTAAAGATTTTGTGTTGTTTTTAAGGGGCTTGTTTTTGCAGTGTAGATGAGTCTGGTTTTTAAATGCTTTCTTTCTCTTTCCAATCACCTGCAGTTTGATGTGATGAAGATGCGCTGAACATCACATCTCAAGCTTTCAGAACAAATGTTTCCTGGGCCTCCGCCATGTCCCGTTTAAACGCACGAGTCGCGCTGCATTATTTACACTGGAGGTTTATTTTTGTGGCGAAAACAACGTGGAGTCTTGGCTGAAATATTTGGAGCAGAAGTAAGCCATATGTGAGTGGGTGGGGTCAGATCCACAAACGCACGCACTGTGTGTCAGGAATGCTGTGCATGTAGTGAAAATCATATTACTGCACAGCAATTAAAAGTAGGCCATGAAAATAACATGCAAGCTGAGAGACAATACCAGCTCAGAGAGCCCTGCTTTGAAAAACAAATGGGAACACCAGGTGAGTGAAATGTAAATGAAAGCTGTACATGCCTCAGAGCAAACTCTCCAGATGTTACAGAGCGGTCCCTGACGTGTGAGGGGGGGCTCTTGTCAGCGTTAGGGAAATGGAGAAGGGGCTTCTATAGAAGAAGGTGTTGCTCCATATAAAACGAGGTGTTAAAGGGACATTTATAGACTCTGGTCTTCATTAGTGATGCTCACGATCCTTTTTTTATTCATCTGAATCACATGTAGGAAACCTGCAGTCACACATCCTTCTGCAGGAGCTGACGCTCACATTTCTCATTTTCATGGAAATCAGTATGCGTGTTCAACCAGATTCATTGTTAAAGACAATAAATGCGTCATGTTTTCTGCTTTTGCCTTATTGTGCTGAAAAATGAGCTAAAACACAAGTTTTTACATGACAAATGTGACAATAATGTGTGAGTAAATACTGATGTCAGTTGATTAACTGCAGTTCAAAATAGTATAAACCAATTGATAATTAATTACACTATTGCACAGTCATAACACTACTTTTACATTTGAATACTAAAAGCAATTCATTTTGATGAACACTTGTGACATGCAGTAATTACTCTACATTTGAATAGGAACTGCTATAGATTGTTATTGCACTTGTGTTATACAGTAAACAGTGTTATTACATTTGAATTCTAACAACAATACACTTGCATTGTTTACATTATTATGAAATTTAACTAATAGAATTACATTTATTGACACTACTGTTATGCATTAACTGCACTATTATTATGCTTGAAAAGTAATGGAAATATATAATTTTTGCATTTGTGTTATGCAGTAATTAGTGTTATTACATTTGAATAATAATGTATACACACTTATATTACCTTCATCATGCATTGATTACACAATTATAATTAAATACAGATGGGATAAAAACCTACTACACTTCTATTACACATTAACTACACCGTTGTTACAATTGAATAGTAATGGGACTATTTTTTTTAAACTTTTAATATGCATTCACTACACTATTTTTGCATTTGAAAGATTGTAAGAGCATAACATTTTTATTACGCTTGTATCATGTAATTACTTAAACTAATAATACATTTGAATAGCATTGGCAATATTGCACAGCCATAAATGAAGCATTTTATTCTATAAGGTGATATTGTGTGACAGTAGAATAAAAGAAAACCTAACGTCAGTATGAAGTCATTTCATCAGCTTTAAAGCCTTTTTTGGGGTCAGACTCCCTGATCCCTGGAGATGCACCAGAGGAAGACCCGACACTGTCTTGGTTCTTAAATTGGACCGTCACTTATTTTTGACTGATGTCATTGTTTTAACGTGGAACAACATTTGCATTGCATGAGACTCATTGCGTCGCCCATGTCTTGAGATACCACCATCTCCAAATTGCCCTTTTTTGTTGAAGTATCTGGTTACTGCTTTGAGTCTTGCTGGTTTATCCTCCAGTTTTGCTTCTTTCAAAGACTGGCAGCTTGTATTAGTCCGAGCCAAACGCCAAACATGTTCTCTGGTTACCTCAAGTACAAACGGTAGAGATGTGTGAATTAAATTAAGCAATGGAGAGCGGATCAACCTGACTGATTTGGTTCAAACATTTGGTCCCAATGTGGCAGATGGTTCTCTTACATTTTACTCCCCAAACAGGAGATTTGGTTGCATCTGGTGCCTCGTTTGGGAATCTGATTGTGCCACATTTTTACATACCTCCACAATGGTTTATAGTCCGTTTCAGATTGGACCACCATTTTTTTTGCTCAAGTAAAAACAATTTTTTGTAATGTAAATGGTCAAAACAAAAGCTGACGTTAAGTCCTTTGACATATTAAGATGTGGTTCTGTATGAATCAGGATGCACTTTGAAATCAGTTCTACCAAATCTGGACCAGAGATTCTAGGGTCACTGGTTCTGGACACAACTGGACCTCGACTAGGAGACATAATGGTGAGGGTAAAGCTTTTGTTTCTACAGATTGGAAAAAGATTCCTTCCACCGTCTGAGTGAAGGGGTTCACCCACGCTCTGAGGAGAAGTCACCTGTCAGTGCTGTCAGAAATGTTTTGTGCAGACGGTGCTGTTTAGCAGGTGAGGTGAAGATCATACAACACTCAACGCCTCTGAATTGTCAAAATGGGGTTTGGAGGACATTAAGAAACCTGTAGCTAATGCACGCCATCATTTTTGGTGGCGGGTAGGTCGGCTATTATTCGCATGTATTGACGAGGCTTAAAAAGAGGAAGGCGCTCCGAAGGAGGAAAATATTTTCCAAAAAGTTTATAATAATTTACATTGGGGTGGGGGGTTACTCCACTTATCCAATATTCTGTTTAACTTTGTTGCATTTTCATGTATTTAAGAAACCAAACTCATGTTTAGTTTACATCCACAAACCATAAGAATGTCAGTGACCCCTTCCCTCTTAACCTTTCACCCATCGCCCCCATGCCGGCTCCTGTCCCCTCAGATCTGTTAGCGGGCCACGGTTTGTGAGCAGGTGAGGAAGTTTCTGAGCTAGAGTCACGATCCAGAGCCCCTTTTCTGCACTCTGCTCGCCGCTGCGCAGCCTTAATTATTATTGGCTGTTGTAATTAATTGCAGCGCCTCGGAGTGGCCGGGAGCCATAATCCCGGCTGGCTTCCTGACTCCAGCGGTGTTTGTGAACGCCGCCGCCGAGACTGAATGACTCTGTCCACGAAGCTCACAGGAGGAGGCTGCAGGTGAAGAATTGAGTCTGACTTCAATCTGAGACTCGCCAACTTTTTTTTTTTTGTTTATATATGAAATGATTTGGCTAATAAATTAAATTGGCAGTTGAAGCTGGGCAAGACTCAATGTTTATAGTCAGTAGTGCCTTCCATTGGCCTGAAGGGGCAATTATTCTTATCAAGGGGCTGTAGAGATTATTGGTTTTCGAGCAGGAGATTTGTCCCATGCTTGTGGTCAGATTGCTGTCCGCTCGCACGCTGGAAACAACACACACTGGTGCCAGGACTTAGATCGGCCTGTGGAATAGATCTGAAATTGCACCCAGGGGGAGTGAAGTGAAGGAGCGAGGCGTGCAAAGGAGCCAAAACAAAAGGAAGTTTGCTAAAAAGATGGGAGAAAAAGAAAGGTTTGCGTCATCGGTCCTAAACGGATTAACGCTCTTACTTGTTTTTCATTCCTGACCCACCTAATTGAAATGGTGGTGGTGGGGGCTTGCGAGAGGATTTCAAAACAACCTTCTGCACCACCTTCTGCATGTTTTATGAGGCCGCACTGACGAAATAAGCAAAGAGTGATAGCCCCCCAAAATCCGCGTCTGGAGGGAACAAAGATAGCAAAACAAACCAAAAAAACCTCCTTTTTTCCCGTTTCACCACATCTTCCCCTGCAAACGGAGCATCTTAAGTAGCAATCTGCTGCCGGCACGTGCATCTTCCCTACTTGCAGCCCTCTGACGCTGGGCAGAGGGAAGCTCTCAGGGCCTGCACCTCCTCGTCTTTCAGCTGCCGGGAGCTGCCTTTTCTTTGAGGGCACCTCATTATTTTCTTGGCCGCCAACGGGCAGAAGACTCTGCACATCCTTTTGATGCAGAGATGGAGAGAAAAGAGGAAACAGACAAAAAAAAGAAGGGATGTGGCAACAGCTTTTGGTACCCCCACTGTGCTGCGGCACACGGCCGAGATGCTTCAAACGCGCTGGTTCAGAAGCAGCAAGAGGAGGGATGAAGGAACAAGGAAAAGGGAGATGCAAGGATACAGATTATAGGATGGTACCACTGCACCGGGCCAACTGATAGGTTCAGAGAGTGGGCAGTGTCATAAAAGAAAGAGGATAGTGTGCAAGAAGGACGTGGGAACAAAAAGCAACTTCTGGTAGGGCTTTTTTCCCCCTGCATGAGCCCAGAAGAGACTGTCTTCTGCTTCCAGCAAACCTCATTCAGTCACTCACACTTCAGGTATTGAAAATCTCACTGCAGTTGTTTGCCACACACCATGATAAATGAGAATAACCCTTCAACTGATCTGCAGCGAGAATGAACAAAGTTTAGAGTTTTCCTTAAGATTCGGTTGAATTTTAATATGCCTCTCCCACCTAGTATTTTGTATTACTTTTATTTTTTCATATGTGTATTTTTTATCAATAGATATGTCAATTGATCGTTGAGTTTTTATTTTGGATTCTTATCTTTGTAGGCAGACAATTTTAACATCTGTCCGGGGAAAACAGATGAAAAACAGTCGCTGGGCTCATTTAATGTGTACTGTTCCAGAGAAGTGAACACAATTTAAATGGAAGTGAACTTTTAAAGGCAGCAATAAACACAAAAGCACAGATGATTTGGGATTCCTGTACTTCTTAGTTCCTTTTGCTGCACAAATGCAAACGTCTGTCTGATGTTATGCAGAAAAACCAAAATGATTATCAGCACAAAAAAATAGAGTGATGAAATGTTTCAAGTAAAATATGTTTTAATGATGAAGTAATCCGAGTGGTGTTGATGTCACTGATTACAACCATAAATAAATAAGAATCTTTTTTTCATCAGCGATTCACTATTTGCAGAAAGAGTTAAAAAAAGACACAGATTTCCTTCATTTAGGCTGCGTTCGGCTAGGTGGGTGCTTTGCTCCCGCCCCTTTCTCGTGATACTTTCGTGAAGTCAGTGCAAAGTATTTCAAATCAGCATAAAGCTGCTTCTCTTTGTGCGAGAAACTGTCAGATTCACGTTAGAAGCACTTGACTGCTGTAAAGTTAAACATATCAGCGCAAATCACCTTTTTCACGTCATTTTTTGACATCAGCATAAATCTGCTTTTGTCTTAGTCTCAATCAGTCAGAATTACATTAAGTACGTAAAGTGTTGCATATCAGCACTAAGCTGCTTTTCTCCCCCTCAGAATTTATTGGAACTACGTCAGAAAAAATCAGAAAGTCAACACTTGGCACTAAAGCTCCAGTGTTAAAGGGTTAAATCCTGTCATTTGCTTAAATTCACTCTCTGATCTTTGAAAGTATTTGGAGCATTAAGCTAGTTTTTCAAAAGTAAATGTCAGGGTAAACTGCTACAACATAAAAAGGAAAACTTAAAATCCACAAGCATCAAATACCCTCAAAAATATACAACTACTATTAACAAATACATGCGCAGGTGTTTACAAATGTTTGGCTGCTCCAATCAAACTTAGAATCAGCCAAGAGCTCCAGGATCAAAATGAAGGGTGAGAACAGCCAAGTGTGCTCCTCTCTGCCAAAAGGCCTCAACCATTTCCAGCTGATCAGCCAGGCATGATCAATCAATCAGCTGATGCCCATCAGCTAACAGCGGTCTGCGGCCGTTAGCCTCAGTGACCCCAAAATGAGAAGCTCAAGGGTAAAGAAGAAACCGACAACAGACAGTTCTTCACTTTGGGAGAACTTTTCTAAAAGGAAGCAAAAAAGTTTGCATTCCAGTGGTGTTTGCATGCTAGGCTGTTCATATATAAATTGCATTTATGATACTTTCCAATTATAATTATTAAATAACGTTTTACTTTAATGTTACTTTCATTTTCACACAGAGCTTTTTTTGGTAAACTTTTGTAAACTTAATTGTTCTTTTGGTGTATCAGTATTTAAAAAAGCAGCAACATATTTATGGATGCAGCTCAGAAAAATGTCATTTAATTATGATTTTATTATGTTACTAACATTTATTATCATGTTTTGTAAAGGTAACAATTTTAAGTACTAGGCTAAAGATCTGAAACTAGCATGGAATCAGCAGCTCCGTCATATCCAGATTTCTACAGTATCTGTACAAGTGTGTGGTTAATTTTTATACAGATGATGTACAATTATTAGTTATAAAAACTAACATTAATATTTTCTTTATTTTGTCTTTTTTGTGTCTTTATAAACTTGTATTCTGAGATTTTAGTAAAACATTTTCATCCTTTAAACGTTTCTGGCTTAAAAAGAAACAAAAACATGACATTTGAACAAAATGTATTTTATTCTATGTGTTCGAATCGACATTTTGTGTTGAGTTTGCTTCAAACCACTAAGGACCAGATGTCGCAATTCCTCAAAAGACCACTAGAGGCTGGTGACATAAGGAAGCATTGTCTCATTGACACACATGTTGACATGTTGTCTGTATGGCATGTGGGTGGACTCAAAAAGGGTTACTTTTACTTTGTTCTTCCCATTTTGCCTTTTTTGATATGTTGATGAAGTGGGTGGAGCTAGGTCCGATCTGTGTGTTCGTCCCACATGAAGATTCTTTTCGGTAATCAGAATCAAGTGTATGATTATGTGTGTAGTGTAAACTTGTTTATGGTTCCTAAATGTTATTATCAGCTCTTCCATGCTGCCATGCATAACTTTCGTCATTACACTTTACATAGCGTTTGCTAGCATTCGTGCTAACGCCATTTTCTGTAGAAACAACAGGTAAATAATCAACATTACTATCCTGTGTCGACAAACTTAATGTCAAATGTGACAATTAGCAAAAGCAAATGGCAGGCCTTTTTTTGGACACAATTTTCAAACATTTGAATGCACATTTTTTCATCAACCTTTGTTTTTTTTTTTTTTTTGGTAATGCTAAGATTGTTCTCACATATCCAAAAATGGCTCAGCACGCCGACCTAAATACGAGTTTTTCAGCAAATTTGGCAGATGCATTTTCACATGTTGCACAGTGGCTGCTAAGGTTTCAGAAAAAGTTAAAATTTTACAGTGACCGGATGATTTTTCCCTAAAAGTTGACACCAGTCTGTGGTCGCACATTTCAAGGTCAGACGGTTAGGCTGTTAGACAGCTGGGAAGCCTCAAGGCGGATCACCGGCCGGCAGAAGTTCTGACTGGACAATGTGTAAATGTCTCCCGACGACCGCTGTCCATATCAAGTTCCACCGGCCGCCTGGTAGCCCGGGAGTACATGAAAAGTAAACCATTCCACACGTCTACATTTATGAACAATTTTCAAAACAATCGAGCATGAAATCTTGAAGATTCTGCCGATGTCTTTCCATCGTGTGGTCGCATATTGTATTTTTCACTGTAGCATAAATTAGATTTAGGTTCATGCAGATAAATTTGATTTGTTGTAATCATCACATTGTACCTATATTTTCATATTTTGACTTGGTTCTCATAATTTGTCAACCCTCTGATGAACTCTGAAGTCGTGTATTTGCTTTGATAATGTGCTTTGTTTCAAATGTTCCCAACCGCCCATTAATATTCTTTGCTGGAGAAAAATATTGATTTAAATGCTGCAGCTTTTTATTTTACACACGTCTTAAGTATTGCAGAGATGATATAAAGCGTGATGTATAAGCAGAGGCTTGAGTGGATGCTGTTTAAGCCCTGGGTTTGCTGCTGTAAATGCCCGCAGACAGGCTAAAACAACGTTCCGACGGGTCGACGTGTTGACGTTCTGTCGACAGCGAAATGTTTAATGCTA
Organism: Oryzias celebensis; assembly: GCA_014656515.1. Taxonomy (NCBI): domain Eukaryota; kingdom Metazoa; phylum Chordata; class Actinopteri; order Beloniformes; family Adrianichthyidae; genus Oryzias; species Oryzias celebensis. The sequence goes on from BNCR01000016.1 coordinate 4,824,793, forward strand.
GCTGCAGGTTGTGAGATTTATCTGCTCCATTCTCCCACATTCCCTCCTTGACTTTGGGAAGATGCATCACAAATGTCTGCACTACAATGAAATGAACTCAACAAAACAGAGGCAGCCGCTTGTTTGGGAGGCAGACAATCGCACAAATCAGCTGCTCAGGCGTCTCGCTGACCATCTGTCAGCAGCAACTAGATCAGAGTGGCAGCTTTCCAAGCCCTCTCTCTTGCTCTCGGCCTCGCCACTCTCTGTGGCATTCATCTTCATGTGCTGCGAGCTCGCCTCTGCTTCATCACTGGTCTTTAGCAGCCCAATGAGAGTGACTTCATCCTTCAGTCTGCAACCTCAGCTTTCTCACATTTGTCTTTTCCACCAAAACATTCCCATTTAGTCCATCTCCTGACTTGATTATTTGAGCATCATGCATGTTTCAGGTTATTTTAATTCTTAATTTGATATTTATGGAGCCTTGTTTTCACAGCTATGCTAATACTGCTGATATATGAAGAGGATATTTTTAGAAATGGACAGAACTCCACTGCTTTACAGTTTAAACAGCTCGGTAGGGTTCCTGCAGTGATCGCTGGCACAACTGTTTGTCAGAGTTTGACATTTTTCACAGATACGTCTAAAATTCTAATTTTAGCGTTTAGGCCACATTTGCTTCACAAGCTCTGGATATATCAGCAAAAGTAGACTTTTTTTGTTGTAAAATATGCACTTGTAAACACATATGAATGAACAGAAAACACGTAGTTTTACTTCACTTTTTAAAATTATCTTCCCAATAAATGTGCATCCATTTTCTAAAACCATTTAATCCCTTTTTTTATGTTGGGGGGGTGGGGTGGTCACAGGATGCTGGAGCCTATCCTAGCTACTGTTTGGTGAAGGTGGAGTACACCCTGGACAGGTCACAAGTCTGTTGCAGGACAACGCAGCCAAATCTTCACTTTCATACCATGTGGCAATTTTGAGTAATCAATCCACCTATGAAGCGTGTTCTTGGTTTCTGTCACATGTACGGGGAGAACATGCACACTCTGAACAGAAATGACCTATCTGGTGTCAGAAAAAAAGGATTTTCTCATTGACTCACTTGTTAAAAAAGTCTGAATGGCAGGTGGGTGGACTCAAAAACTCTCACTTTTACTTTGCCTTTCCTGTTTTGCCATTTTTGATATGTTGATGAGATGGGCGGAGCCAAGTCCAGCCGTTAAATTACTCATCCATTTTCTAAACCAGTTCAATCCATTTTGGGGTTACGGGGTTGCTGGAACTTATCCCAGCTACTTTTTGGCAAAGGCGGGGTACACCCTGGATGGGGTGCAAGTCCATCGCAGGGCCATAACAATTTCATATTTACACATGAGGGACATTTCAAGCTTTGTTCACACCTCCTTCAGCAACGCACGTTCAATAAAAAGTCCATGTAAACACACGGAAACTTGGTTTCAGGCTTCCGCCTTCAAAACTCTTATTTACATTTACTTGCCGCTGGGCAAGTTTTTACGACGGTTTTAGGGTTCTATGTACAAATGCGTCCCCACTAAGTACACATTGAAAGTTAAACCATTTCAACCGACCAGGGAGTGGTATTTGGCATTTGACGTATCGATGGCTTCCATTTTAATTCACGGAAGTGCCAACTGTTTGAAAATTGGTCATGGAGGAGAAATTAATTAGTGCAATTTATGTAACACCATCATCCCTGCTTGTCACTGGACTGCCATCGGGCGACCTGGGCATCGGGCATCTGACCGATGTCAACTTTTACAGAAGAATTGTCCAGTCGCCTAATTCGCCAAATTCCAAATGTCTGAAAAACTTGCTTCTAGCTCGTTTCCTTGTGACATTTTGGGATATGTGACCGTAGCCTTCGTATGTTTGTGAGCGCGTCACATGCTGACACTATTTGGCCTACGCCAAGATCAGTGTATGTTTTTGGACTGTCTGGGGAAACCGGAGCGCCCTGAGACAACCCTCCCTGCTAAACATGTTTCTTTACTGGAGACGACTGAGCAGAATTGAAAAGCAACCATTTAAATTCCTAATTCTGATCCAACTTTCTAATTAGCTTGTTTGCATCTTAATTTCTACCTTCTGTAGAGATAAGGTGGCACTTCAGTTGGAAAATTGCAGCTTTGTTTCCGTTTGCACAACGGTGTAATCTTCTCCGTCAATATTTAAACAGCAAACACCTTCACACACAGGATTCAGTTTATTTTCTGGCTGTAAACGTGGCTTCCCTTCATGTTGGATCAGAACCTAACGGTTGCAGGAAGAATCTGAAGAGGGTGGCTTTTTCCTGCAGCTCGCTTCCTCCACTGTGCTCTAGAACGCAGTGCAGCGACATTCAGTATTTGTGCCTCGGGTTGCCTTTGGCCGCGCCGTCCTCATTGGTGCACCAGTGTCCTACTCACCCACTTTCAAATGTCACCCTCTTTTTCATCTTGGCAGTGGGTCTTGGTCCAGATCGTTGATGCAATTCGAGGGCTCCTTTTCGCACAGCTTTACTCTGTGATGTTTGTCGCTGGAATTCTCACTGTGGTTCTTTCTGCGGATTTCTTCTTAGAAGAAAATCTTGTGAGGGAAGAAAAATCTGCTGTCCTTCTGTGTAGTTTTGCCAGTTTGCACCATATGTTTTTCCAAAAATTCATTTTAGGATCAAATCTAACACCTAATGGCTTTAAAGTCCATTTGAGTGCTATCTCCAACCATTTTGGTATTTTCTTTCCTAATGTTGGAACATTTATTAATTTTTTAAGTTGTTTTTCTTTCAAATCAATCAATGCATCCTGTTAATTAGGGCATAGAAGTGTTAATTAGAAAGTCAAACCTTCTTTAATTTGGAACACATTTGCCCAAAAATTGTTAATTTGTTGATTTTTGATGATTTTAAAAAGTATCTTCAAATGAAAATGAAATATTTCATGTTTATTTCATGTTTATTATGAGGCAGCTGGGAGGGGCTGTTGTGAAACCCTGGGAGCTTTTTGTTCATATCAACAGTCTGTGCTGGTGTTCATTAAACATGAACATTTGACATGTTTCCCTGCTTCCACACACCTGATCCAGCTCAGCAGAGGCCTGCTACAGAGGAACGCTCGCTTGAATCAGGCCTGATTAAAACATGCAGAGCAGAGGAACCCCATCACAAACACTGATCTATGCTGAGAGACATCTAGAACATAGAAATGACCAACAGCAGATGTTTGAGAATAAGAGAACATGTGCTTGATGTTAGTCTCTTAATTAAAAAAGAAAAAGGAAAATAGCTGGAGGCGTCTAAAGACTCACTAAATATTGACAGAAAATCAAGATGTTGGCAAGCTTTGAAGTTAGGTAAATAAAGACCTACTCTGATGAAAATTGTGTTTTTAACATCTTCTTGTGGCTTTTTTTGATGATAGAGAAAATAGATATTTAAAGATAATTCAGCTTAAAATTGCATAAAGTTTGAATTCTGACACATAGAACAGCAGTGTGCGCCGGCACAGCAACACTTTCCTCTGTGTCAGAAGCTTTTGGAAAATCAGTACAGAAACCAAAATGGCCAAAAGTCTTTAAATTTGATTAATTGAATTTTTTTTGTGCTCATATTACTATAAGAAATGCTCCTATTTAACCCTTTAAAACCTAATATGTCACCAGCGACACAAAATAAAACATGTCCTACAAACTACCGCAAGTCTGACCATTTACACAACCAACGTAGTACCAAAGATTCTGACAGGAAAAAGCAGTTTTGCCCTCACATACAACACTTCACGAGAGATCGGTACCGCTTGGATTTTATCTGGTGCCCAACCAGGACTTTTAAGACGGTTACTCGAGTTGGTGGTTTAAAATGTGATAAAACAAAACAATTAAATAAATACATGACATAGCAGCATGGCGTGTGTGTCCGCAGCGCTGCATTTCTGTTTCCAGTCACCCTGTTGTAAAGACATATTTCGCTTCTCATCACCACGACGACTGTCTTTTTTTTTTTTTTGGAGCATCGTACACATTGATCTTATCCATTAGGACGCTGAATTGGAGTCTTTCACTGTGAAGGTTAGCCAAACTTTTACTCGCTTTGCCTTTGGTATTTTTCCTGAAGCTCCGCCCACTCTTATAGCCACACCCCTTTTAAATGAGTCGCCCACAATCATTGGAAAGGTAAAATGATAAACGATAATAATAATTTTACAGCAAAACTGACTAGAATACAAGTGATAGACACGTACAAAACAAAACACCAACATTTATTTTTATACAGTACGGTAGTACCGTACACATTGATGTCAATACAAACTCTACACCAACTTTCAACATCCATCCCTGATCGTGTTCATTGCCTAAACAGCTGAGTAGTTGCAGTAGTTCAAAGAATGTCAACACTTGCAGCTTTGATATTAAAGGGTAAAGAAAATAAAAATGTATTCATGAAATTATTATCATTTGACGCTACTTTTATCCCTTTAGCTTACATTTATTTGCAGTGTCAAGCAAAATGTAACGCATTCAAGATGGAAATCCAGCTGTTCATAACTGCTAAGAAATGCTCCTCATATTTCTGTAAAAAGAAAAACATTTTCCTGTAATTTAGTTGGCAGTAAAAAATCTCTAAAAGGTTTAAAGCTCAGCTCTTGAGTCCTCTTTACTATGACATCATCTACCATGCTGCGATGCAAGGTCAAAACCACTTAGAAGACGGTAAAATATTTATGATATATCGAACACTTTTAATAGCTCTGCTTTCAGCCAACTTTATCTCTGGCATTTTACCGCACAAGGGCGGCGTCCTCCGGCCCACGAGGACTTTATCCACGGAAACGTTGTCCTCTGCATCTTCCAGCACTGGAGGATAGGGGCAGGGCAAGTCAGGAGTGGGAAAGGGAAGATTTATTAAGGAGGAATAGGGAGCAGGGAGTAATCAGAGCGAAATGGCGAGGCGGCAAGTCTGTGCCAGTTCGCGCCCGGAAAATGGCAGCGAGAGATGCTCATCCTCTCTGGGTGAGAGGAAAACCGTCCAGAGTGTTTTACCAGACGAGCCAGACTAAGTGACAGGGCTGCGTCGAGCTGTTTGTGTGGGGCGTCAAAGCTGCGCCGTCAGCCTGTGATTAATCTACCACTGCGTGCCTAATTACAACCAGCGGCCCTCTGTTTCCCACCGAAGACGACCCACGCCGGAAACCGCGCTCCCAATGCAAATTAAAGCCTGTAAATATTTGCTTTTAACTCTCTCAGACACATTGTTTCCAATTTTGCGCTTCAGTGACTCGCATCCTGAACATCCCCTCCTTCACAGAGATTTCCGTTACTGTACCGCCAACAAAAGCATTGACAGTTCCCACTCTCCCCTCTGTGACGGCCTCCTCCTGTCGGTAGTGTATCTAACAGTCCATTGTTTTCTGCTATTCAGGCTTCCTTGCAGAATGAATGATGTGAGCTGAGGCAGCCAAGCAATGAACAATTCATTGAAACAGAAAAAAAAGGCCATACTTGTGGAATTTCTCAAAAAGTGTTCTACTGGTGAAATGTGTAAATGCGCAGAAGTGCTTCTATGCCTGGAACTTTTAGGAGCTTTATTTTTTAGAGCCACTGCTCAACAAAAGTCAAACAGAATTCATCGTTTGCTGAATTCTTCTGAATGTGCTTCAAGATATACACCAATGCTCATGCAAAAAGGAAGGAAACTATTTCAGATTTCCACGGCGTGCGTTAATTTCTGATAATGCACACTTCATTGGGCATAATTCCACTTATCCCATGGTCTCTTACCAATTAAATAAATATTCAATTGTTTTTTTTTTAATTGTTGCTATTTTTTGGTTTAGATTGCTTTTTCACAAAAAGTGGACTATTAGATAGTCAAAGTTTGTTCTTATGGCTGCATATCAGCATCTTTGTTTTTTTGGAGTAAAACTGCAGACATAAAACTCTTTAGAGCTCTGCTTATCTTACTGTTGAAGTGTTTTGTGCACACAGATTACATTTCTAGGATATCTGAGTTAACACTTTACAAATTAAAACATTTTAGACACTAAAAATGAAGAAAAAATGTTCTCTTTGGCCTTTTTTTTGTGATGATGACAGGATGTAAAATATGTATTTAAGTTCAATAAACATATATGTTTGCTAATGATGTTTCTACCTAATTTCAATTATTTTACTAATATATATATATATATATATATATATATATATATATATATATATATATATATATATATATATATATATATATATATATATATATTTTTTTTTTTTTTTCTCAAGTTACACTAATTTTTTTAAGCAAAGTTTTTAAAAAATTATTTTTTATTTTTGTACTGCATCAATTTATAAATTATGAAGTGTAATATCCCATATCCCTTAAATGTTTTTATGCATAACTTGCAATTTTTTGTAATTATGTCTGACATAGTGTTGTTATATTTAACATTTTAGGCAAGGTTTTTTTTTCCCTATTTTGGCATATTTTGCCTTCTATACCTTCATGAAAAAGCAGCTCATCCAAGTACAGGGTGAACCCTAGAGGTCCCCCAGAGTGAACATCAGAGCAGCTGTTTGTAGCTAACATGAGATTGTAAAGATAAGGGAACCACTTTGTCCCTGGAGGCTTTTGTTTCATAAAAAACAATACCCCCATACTGCCTTCATTTGAAGATTAATGGAACTAAAACAGATCATTAAGTACATAGTGATGCATGCAGGACAGTGAACTAAACTGATAGTTTTGCATATGTAGCTTTTCGAGGACTTTGCACCCACAATGTGCATAAAAGCATTAATATCACCGCCTTAATCTCGCTTTTCTAAATAATGAACCTTAAAATTCACAAAACTATACACTTTTTAGTTATTTCTCTTAATGTATAAGCAAAAAACTGAAACCAGAATGTAAAGTTTTGTAAAGTTTGTGATATTCTTGCACATCAAACCCAGACCATTACAATCTGTGGCTACAGACTTCGGATTTCCGTACTTTATCACATTCCTTCTTGTCAAAAAGGATTTTATATCTCAGCTGGTGTAAAGGAATGGCTTCACAATAAAATAGGGTCTTGTCAAAGCATGCTGGTCTGTCTGAATTAGCCATCCTATCCTGGTTCTTCCTCCCTTCAGCGTAGTGTGTGATCTCTGCTCGGGTGTCATTTACACACAAACACAGAGAGACAGAAGGATAAAAATAACAAAAATGAAAGATTAACCGCGGCCAAAGCGACCGCTGATCTGCCTGCCGGCTCTTTCCTTTCAGATCCCACACAGAGTCCTGTCAGCTGGATAGCAAACACACACACGTTTGTGAACACCTCCATTCTGGCATTAATGTGGGATCTGCTGAGGTGAAACAGTCCTTTTTTTCCCCCATTCACCCGCTCCACTCTGCTGTGGCCTCTTAAACACAACAAACGCGCTCCCTGCTCCGATGTTTGTAAAATCAGTTGAAAGATCACATCAGCGGTATCACAGCACCACAGATCGGATTCCTCCCACCGTAACCTTTGACAGCTTCTTCTGCAAAGGTGAGAACCATCCAGGCACTTATGAGCGCAGCGTGTTTTTGGAATTTTACATTTCAGTTAACCTCCGCTCATCAGCATTTGCTTTGCTTTTGACCTCAACAAAGTTTTGAACTCCGGATCCGACGTGATGCTGACCCTGCAGTTGTTCTTACTGGCCAGCTGGGGAGGTGGTAGGCAATTACCCTGGAGATTGTGCAGCCGTGTTGGAGTAGGGTTGGCTGGAATTGGTATTAGTGGTTGTGAGATTGTGCTTGGTAAGCTCCTGGACAGAACGGCGATGGATGCGATAGTGGGACTGTGATCCTGGAGCGGATTTTGAGAAGGCCTGAACAGTGGAGGAAAGTCTTTGGCCAAGAAGACGTTGACATTTGCTGGGAGATGAGTCTCTATTACAAACTCTGACTTACATTCTCTCTCTGTTTCACTTCAAACCTTTGTCTTTTTGGGAAATAATGTAATAAGTCTGTGTAGAAAAACTGTTAACGGGAAAAAAAGCGTCATCATTTTCAGCCTTATGTAACGGAATAGGAATTTATTTTAGTTTATGTTTCTGTTTTGACCGACACCTTACTTTAAGATGTCGCCTCAAATGCCCTCACGGGTGGATATGAGCCGTTTGTGGCCAAAAATGAACTAACCAATATATTTAGTCCTGTCCACCTGATAAGTGCACTCTGACTGATAAGCTACGTTCACACTGACCTTAGCAAGATGCTTTCAAGCAACGACTTTCAATAAACACCTTTATAATATGGCGTGTAAATGCACAATTGAAAATCCTCGATCAAAACTCTTGTGTTCGCGCGTAGCTACATACGTTTCTACAGATGTTTATAAAAGGCGCGGCTATAAATGGATGTTGAAAAATGAAACTAGGTCAAATCAGGATGTCAGATTTAGTAGTGATGCATGGATGGCATCTTTTTTAGTTCACAAAAGTGCCAACTGTTTAATTAATCAACTGAAAATTGATGAATAATTGCGGTTTGGGCCCAGCTGGATTTGTATGACACCAAGTGTTTCATGTATCGGAATATGGCTGTGAAAGTAAAAGCTTAGAGCAAGATTTGAACCGTTTTGACCTTTCGCATCGACCTTCTTTCGACTGTAGGTGGCGGACATGCACTAATAAACACTGGACGTAATGCGTGTTTGGATTGTGCTAGAAAGCGCGTTAGTGTGAATGCAGCATTAGAACGTAGTTTATGTGGGCGTCGCAACACCTGCTCATCCTGTGTGTGCAGCATTTGCGGGCCGTCCTTTAGGGGCCAATTCTTGCACCTTAATGTTCACTAGAATGTAGCATGAGGGCAACTGTCAATGACCCTCCAGGGACCCAGACAACCCAAAAACTTGCATCACCATCGCCCATGTGATGAAGGCTTCAACAAGTGAATGCTGAAAACTTGATTTATGGAGAAAAATTGTATCTGAATAAAACTTGTTCAGAAGAAGCACAAAACTCTTTTTTTATTTTTTCAAAAGTACATTTACTTTTGTCATGAATTCAGCTCGATAAACCTGACTGATCCTACAAACGTTACTCCACTCACTTCATCCAATTGATTGCTCTTTGGACAAAGGTACATCTGTTCGATTGATCTTATATGTCTAACTATTTCTTCCCAAAAAATCCATCTAATGTTATTCAATTTGTTCAAACTTGATGGTAGAAAAAACTTAGAGAATAACAAATGCGTCAATTTTATCCCAAACTTTTTGAAAACAAAGTGGTTTAAGACAAAAACATTCCCTTTTTTCATTGTTCTAGACATCAGTTCCTAATGAAATATTAACAAATATGAGAAAATCGGATTTTAATCCCATAAATTATAGGTTTATTTGGAGAAAAGCCTTCAAATTAAGCAGAATTGTAAAACTGACAGCTGCAGCAATGTTGCTTTGTGCAAATGAAATAATTTTTTTAACTTTCTTTATACTGATTTAAAAAAAAAAAAAACAGACTTGGTGTTTTAACTGGTGTGTAGCCCATCGCTCTTATTGTGAAAAAAGAATCACAAGCTTATTATGCACCCCTACCCCATCTCTAATGGCGACATCATGAAAGCGAGGATTTTTCTGAAGTTCAGATCTATAAAATAAAGCATGAGTAATAATTTGTGAAAGAGCGTCTCTGGTGAGACTTGTTGTCATTAATGAGGCAGAAAATTGTCCACCCGTAGACGAGAGCAACATAATAACTGATAGAGATGTGGATTTGAAGGCACTTTCATTTATTTTGTTGACTAGATTTCATTCCTTTTTTTAATCAATGACAAGAAGAGATTTTCTTATTTCCTTTCTCTTTACAGCCACTAGAGAGTTAGAAGTCTGGATTCCACCATGTCAATGTCTTCATCTGATTTTTATGACTGAACGAAGGGGAACCAAGAAAACCCAAAGATTTTCTTGCTCTTTTAAGTGAACTTAAGAAAGAAGAAATGTGCACTTCATTTGACTATATGGTTTGAGTATACTATGTTGATGGTTTATTTTTTTCAAACAGGATTTTACATGTCTCTTCATATCAGAAATAAAGTATCTTAATTAAATCTTCCAATAGTATCCCTGGTGTTCATTAGAAAAAAAACTGTTCGGATGACCCAGCGTTTGAAAGAGACCAGCACTTGTTGGAGACGGGCTTTTATTTTGGCTCATAGATGCACAGTGATGGCTAAACTGAATTAATTTAGGTGTAAAATAAGGCATGGTATAGGTTTCATGGGCACAAAATGTAGACAAAAACCCTGGGAGAAGAAAGTAGGACCTAATAAAATCAGTATACAGTAGTAAGGTTTTAATAAAGCACCATGCATGACAAACGGCAGACAACCCTGACCTGGACCAGTCCCAATTTCATACAAAAGCACTTATTAGGGCAACTAGTTCCCTGCAGAACTTATGGAAATGCTTTAACCACCAAATTATTGTTTATACTACACAACATGGGATTGGATAAGGTACAGTAAAGTACAGCTTTGTGTTTCTTTTAATAGTGACCCTGGCGTTTACTCAAAAAATAATTCAGACAGCTCGTGTTTAGCTGAGACCATAGTCCTTTGAGAAAGAATGTTGATGAGTAAACGGTGTTCATTTAACAGTGAAAGGCAATAAAAATCCACATTTACAGCCACAAAAAGTAGACAAAAATCCTAGAAAAACATTGAATGATTCAATGAAACGATCAATACGGCAGGATAGTGTTATATAAGTACTATACGGTGATATAGCATGAAATCAGGTATAGTAGACGTCTACTGAACTATCTTGCCAATGATGCCACCAATACTGGCCTGCACCAGTCTCAATTTAAGAAGTTCCATCGTGAGATTGGATAAGATATAATAAAGTACAGTACCGCGTGTCTTCCAGTAATAGTCCAGGCTCTGTTCGAACAATTATTTGGATTGCCAGGCATTTAGGAACCTGTCTCAGAATGGCCTAAACCCAGCTCACATTCCCTAAAACAGGGTGAACAATCCAACATTTGGGGAATTCTGCTTCACAATGATAGGAAGAGCCCACATCGAGGTTCAAAAAGCAACGCTGCTGTGAATGCTTGGCCGCCACAAACCAGTTATCCCTGTGGTAACTCTTCTAACATGTCCTGCTCAAAACACATAAAGATACCAGTGCTTTAAGGAGACCAGCTACTATTGGACACCAGCGTCTATTTGTTTCAACATCGTCATTGTTTATTGGTCGTCGATAATAGATGGGCCACTATGAGAAGAGCCATGGTAACCAGTTTGCTCCACCTTATGATTCAAAACTGTTTATGATGCAGCTTTTTCAAAAAAAAAAAAAAAAAAAACCCAAAAGATCCTATTTTGAGGATTGCAAACACAGAACAGTCGACTTGTTTCTTCCTCTGAGGTTTCTGAATTCTCCGTTAGTGTCAGTAAAAGCTAAATTAAGACAAAACCTTTAAGATACACAGAACAAATGAGGACACTCAAACTATTGCCGATACGGTATATTCGTTCATCTTCCTTTACCTTTATATGGCTTTTAGTGACATCTCTTCCACAAAGAGTTCAATTTGACATCAGCCCACCCTTTGCGAACACAACGGCTTCAACTTTCCTGGGAAGGCTTTCCATAGGTATTAAAGTGTTTTTTGGGGGAACGTTTGACCATTTTGTACTCTTAAATTCAATTATTTGGATGGATGAGCTAATATTTTTTTGCAATAATGTGTTTTTTGTTGTCTTTTGTGGGTCCACACAAAGTTGTAGTAGGATATCATTTTTTTTTCTTAATCCTGGCATTTTCCTCTTTTAGGAGGGTGAACAAGCTCGATTCTGGCAGACTGTAATGCCATGGGTAAAACTTTGAAAGGTCTTTTTATGGATCTTTTCTGTGCTCAGATTTATTGACACAGTTGCAGTAATAGTGCCTGTACTAAAGCTGTAAAGTGGCCAAGCACCGAAAATAGATTTTCTTATTTTGTTTTGCACTGTCCTCCAGGGATTAAAGCAGCTCCTAATTCAATTTATTAGATTTGAAAGCCAAGGTGTGAGATGAAGGAACTCAAAAAATATGTATATTCTTTTCATTTCAGGACCCCACCTCAGCTCCAAATGACCAGGAGGTGGAGGAAAATATTCTGAACCTTTTTCATTTCTCCATAAACTGTAGCTCTGTTTCTGCGCTGAGCTGGCGCCCCTTTCTCCTCTCTCTGCTTTATCAATCACTTGAGCTCTCCCACTGCTCACAGCAAAGCTGGACCAATTAGACCCTCTAATTGAGCCAGTTAGCAATTAAACACTCAGATGCACCCTGAAATTCAGGAGGTCCTTCCAGGAAGCCTCATATCTGCCAGTGTCTTGGCTTTTTACCAGAGATTCTGTCTTCTGTGTGTCTCTAGTGCCTTTCGTGCCTCCTCAGAATTGAGGTGGGCTTTAGAGCACTAGCAGTCCGGTTGACATCCTCCATAAGCCTTTGAAAGGAGGACTATTAATGTCATCTCCAAGACCCTTCAGGCTCGACATTACTTTCATTCAAGGATGCTGAAAGGTCTCTGCTGACGCGAGTGAACATTTTTCATTAACAGAACTTGTTTCCTTGACATCAACAGTTTCACCTTTCATCTCCTGTTGGTCTCTTACCATCCGCGCTCCTTTTCTTCCTCAACATTTTCATCTGTGCCTCTCAATCTGGCAGTCTCTTTCATAAGTGTGAACGTGAGTGAAAGGCTCAGCTCAGCGCGCTCTCCTGCCCAGAGAATCTCAGCGGTTTAATTACAGCACGCATTGTGCTACTCGCATCCCTGAGAGCATATATACTTTCAGACATTTGTGGACAACATGACAGATGGAGAAAAAGCAAAAGCGAGCACCAACCTGTCTTTGAGTGCCTTACTGCAAAGGCACATAGCGAATAACATACTAGTCTACAGGAAAAAAGGTACTTCTCTGATTTTTTATCACACTTTTCACCAGAAATGTGTTTTCTTAAATGACTTTTTGTATTATGAGATAAAAACACCTAAATCTCACCAAAAATTTCAATCAAAAGTTATAAAATCAATTTTGGTGTTCCTCAAGGTTTAATCTTAGGTCCATCATTTTTTTTTTTTCATTATTGACTTTTTGATTCCCGCCAATGAAGTACTTAAATGCGTCAACATTTTTCGCAGGAAAGGCACACACATAGTTCTGTTATCACATGACTCTGTGTGATAACAGACGAACGTGCTCATTCTCAGACAGACCATTCAGCTCTTCAGAAGAACTTCCTAAGTGTGTCTGCTGTGCTGCTTATGAGAGATTTTTTTTTCCCTCATTTTCAAAACTATTGTGTCATACAGGTGATAAACGGTCATGGAGCAGAAGTAGAGTGGTCAACCTCTGATGGAAATATCACAGGTTTGGTTCCCACCTTGCTCGTCCATGTGTTAAAATGTCCTTGGGCAAGACACTGAATCCCAAATTGCTCCTGGTGGTCACTGGTTGATTCCAATGGAGCAGTCATTGGAGCCACCATTAGTGTGTGAATGTATGTGCGTGCGTGGCTGAATGAGACTGTGACTATAAACCACTATAGGCCATCAAGAATGGTAAAAAAAAATCTCCATTGATCGTTTAAAAAGGATTAAACGATTCACGGTTAAAATTGAACCGTATGTTGCACCATTGGACCAAATCTTGGGAAAAGTAAATTGTTACATCCTTACTGTTTACCAGTATGTTAATGTTAATAGTGTCTAACATGTGTTTTGCTACCTTTAAAAAGGAGTTATTATCTTATTACATTACACCAAGTAAAAGCAAACTGAGAGGTTTTGTCTTTGTTTTTTGCTTTTTAGCAAATGTACATTTTTTGGGGTTTTTTTGTAATACACAAAACATATCAAACCGAAACCAAACCATGACCTAAAAATCAATGTCTGAACCGAATCACTGAGAAAGTAAATGGTTGCATCCCTGCAATTTACCATAATGTGTATAAAATTCAAGTTTTTGCCTTTTATTAGAGATCTTTGGGACATTTATATAGTGTAGTTCAGTCTGATTCCACCCATTCATTGTGACTAATTGATAAATCCACATGAGTGACCCAGGCTCATTTAGCACTCTAATAATGTTAATTTGCTGGTGTGTTTGTGGGGTTCCTTTAAAACTCTGGGATTATTTCAAGATAATTTTCTAGGTTATATTTTGTATCTATTAGAGTCTCATGTCTCCGGTTCTTTTTGTAGGAGGTTCTGTTAAAACAGGAATGTAAGAACTCATTCATAGGATGAAGGCTCCATTTGGCAGCACCCATAGCCTTAAAATGGCAGTGCCTGCAGACTCTAATGGTGTCACGACTCCTGTACCAGAAAGTACAGATCAGCTTGAAGCAATGAAACTCGTCAGTTTTAGATGGAACTGGACAATGATGTGAGCAAAAGTGCTTTTCTTAACTCAAGCAAGTTGTGTTGTTCTGTGTAGAGTACATAATAAGGGCCAACAATATCACAGCTGTATAATCACCCCCATGCTCCATTCATGTATTGATCCCGTTACATGAGGCTTTGCACATTTCCGCATTAGATTACATGAATGACTGCACCATGTGTTGGCTCTCTTTCATGTGTGGGTCAGTCCGGGCTTACTGCGCACATGTGTGCGTCCTTGTCTCCTACTTTCTGCCAGAAAATGTCCCGGTCCTGTTGTAAGCTGCTTATAGGCGCACATTATTGACCTCTGACCTTGCTGGGTAGTGAAAGGTTCACCCTAATCTCTGTCCTCTCCTCTTCTGGCCCTCTGTCTACTGTACATCATTTCCAAAAGCCACGCTCAAGCCTGCAGGACATGAACAACCGTAAATGTCGAGGAATCAGTGACGGCATTACTGGATCAAGCCAGAGGAAGTGGCTTGACTGCATCCCCTGGACTGCATTAGCTTTAGGCAGAGATTTGAACCACATAGGAATAAGCTGGCATGTTAAACACAGATGACTAGGAAGGATTTGATGCCTGTTCTCATACAGTTCACATCAGGACAGGTGGAACATGTCCAATCTAGGGTTTCCAAGCATTATACAGTAGATATGTAACGTCAGTATTAACTTTTTATGAGGTTTTCTACCCTTCAGATTATGCTGCCACACTGCATGAAAACAAAATGTGCCTCAAACCTTTTCTGGTGATGATGTAATAGTGTGAAACAAATCAGTTGTTTCCAAAATTAACCTTGTTTGATTTAGCCATCCTACAATGTTCTGCAATTGTTGATATATATTTATATATTTTTTGATATATAATGTTCTTTACTTTGAAGCTTTTCTTTCTACTTTTGCTTGACAATATCTAAGCTAAAAGTGATGTTTCAGAGTTTATTTGAGTTTCAATAATCGTTGTTTCTCTTTTCTTCTTCTTCTCTTTTTTTCCCCTATTTTCCTTTCTCCTTTCTCAGAGCTTACCATAAATGCAACACGCTTGGTTACAGAACACGAAGCGGAATGGAACGCAACAGAACCATGATTGACCAAAAGTTTCGAAGAGTAGCTTTTCAGATACATCACTGACTGATTACCAAACTCAAGACGCAACAATCCTGGGTTGCCATTCACCTCTAGGCTTTGGTCAATTCCACTTGTTGTCTCAGAATAGTATGGTTTTCATGCTTTGCTTTTGTCTATAATCCTCATCTTGGAAATTCGAAATAGTGATTTACAGTTTGATTCCAGCCATGAACCCCTTACCTCTAACTCGGCGGGGTTTGTTGTCAAGGACAGGCCACTTAAGACTCATGACAGACGGGTGCTTTTTAAGTGTCCTAGGCCTCACCTTTCTCTTTAATTTGGCCTCGTGTCAGAGGATGGATCCTACTAAGCACCCAATTGTCAACACCAACTATGGCAAAATCAGAGGCATCAAGAAGGACTTGAACAATGAGATTCTTGGCCCAGTGGAGCAATACCTGGGAGTTCCCTACGCCACGGCACCCATCGGCGACCGCCGCTTCCAACCTCCTGAAGCGCCGGGATCCTGGCAGGAGATCCGCAATGCCACCCAGTTTGCCCCCGTGTGCCCTCAGAACATACACGGGGTGCTTCCAGAGATCATGCTGCCAGTGTGGTTCACAGACAACCTGGACGTGGCAGCAGGATACATCCAGAACCAGAGCGAAGACTGCCTCTACCTCAACATCTATGTGCCAACAGAGGATGGTAAGTGAGCACTGGGGTTGGGTTGTGTGTTGGCACAAAATGTGAGAGTTTTGTTCGTGACTTTCCTTTGTCCTATCCCTTTATTTAAGAGGGCCAATATTTGTCAAACTTTTACATTACCCCTTCAGGACCGGAGCATTAGCTCCAGTGTTGATGTTCTTGGAAATACTATAGCTCTTCAACCGTTTACGCAATTAACGCAATTCCAAAGGATTCTGAGGCTGAGAAATTAAGTGTTGCACCTATGTGTAGCACTTTACGGTAGTAAAGTGTGTGCAAGGTAAGCAAGTAGATTCTGACTTAAAGACACTTTTCTCTGCATCAGAATCCATTAGAATTACATTAACTGCATAAACAGTCAGAGTTACGGTTGTTGAAAGAGCGAGTGTTATTTTGCTGTCGCCGGCGACGGCTCCAGTGTTAAAACAATTATGATTTATTTTTTAAGAGCAATTTTTGAATCCTAGATAAAAGGGCTCAAGTTTTTCCCTGTTTCCTTTTAGGACATCGTTTCTTCATGTACCTCATGACCTTCTTTTGTTTACACACTGGAAAGATATGCCTTAAGTTTTTGGCAAAATGCACCAACATCCATGCAAATAAAAAGCTGTAAATCAACAATGATTTTGGTCCAGCAGGACATATCTATAATTGGCCTTTTTTTAAACATCTTGTTTGTTTTTACTAATTTAAGAAGTTTGATAGTGAATACGTCTTTGATTTCCTTAAATCTAATCCAAAAGATATTACTTAAACATAATTTTCAGCTAACAATAAAGAATTAGCAGTTTGCATAAATACATGTGTGGGATTTTTTTTGTTTGTTTGTTTGTTTTTTACAGAACAAAAAGAGATGATGAATATATTTATTTCTGTTTGGATGACAAACATATTGAAGAGATGTGATTTTTATATGAAGATGTATCTTTTTAACTGCTACCACACATTGTTCTGGGTGGGGTGGGGTTGGTGGGGTTAGTGAACTGTCAGTTTGGACTTTTTGTGTCACCAACTACGGCAAACTACTTTTTAAAAAACTTTTGTAGAAAGTTCTGTATTTAAATCTTCTGTTTATTCAAAGAACATTTAACCCTCTAACACCAAAGCTTTAGCTTCAGAATTGACATTTTTTTTAACTGCCATGACGTACTGTCCCTTTGTGCGATATGGGACACTTCACATTTATGAAGTGCTCATGCAGTCAACATAAACCAACGGAAAGCAACATTTCTCCGCTTCAGAATATGTTTTAATATGGATATTGTGAAAATGGTCTAAAAGTTACAGTAGTTTGAAGAGCATACCGTATTTTCCGCAGTGTAAGGCACACCTAATAGTCTTATTTTATTTTATTTTTTTACAAATAACAACAGTGCACCTTACAATCTTGAGCTCCTTATTCATGGATTAATTCTGGTTGTGTTTAATGATGTTGAAGTAATTTTGAGAGCTATACTGCACTCTGTCAAAATGTTTTGTTGACTTCTAATGTGAATACGCTAACCCAGCTAACATGTAGCGGTTTTTTAACAGGTTGGATGTAAGTGTGTCACAGTAATATTTGCTTTAACGTTTAAATGATTCCATGTTTGTTTTTTAAGTGTTGCAAGCACAGGAGTTACAAGTATTGTGAATACACAAATGTGGCTAACACTTCTAACGTGTAGCATGTTAACAGTTTTCTTTCTTTTTTATGTTTTGTTAACAAGGTTTGGAGTTAGCGTAAACAGAAATGTTTGTCTAAACCGTATCAGTCTTTGTTTTTTGAGTTATAAACAAGGTTGGTATCTACAAGTATTGGGAATGCCATACCATGGCTAAAGTTTCTAACGTGGCTAGTGTGTAGCATGTTTTAAATAAGTTCCAGAATTACTGTGAACGCAGGAAAGTTTTACTGTCTCACAAACATATCTCTGGCTCTTTTGTCCTGCTTATTGTGCCTTATAGTTCAGACCATTCATTAATGGTGCTCCTTATAATGCGATGTGCTCTATAGTGTGGAAAATACGGTATGCTGCTTCCTGTCGCTGATGACATCACCGGGATTAAAGGGTTAAATGTGTTGCAAAGCAAGCAAAAGACTGTATGCATTCGGAGGTCATCTTTGAGAAAAGGACTCAACGCTTCAGAACTTTCCTTTTCAACTGTCATGAAGCCTTTCCTTTGAAATCTGATCATAATGCCGGCACTTTTGTCTGCCCAGGCTCAATTAGGTGCGAAAGCAATAGAGGAGACATTGTTCCGCCCCGGCGGCAGGTGCGGAATGAAGAGTAAAGACTCGCAGCACCCCTCTCCACCCCCGTCTTGGGTATTGTAAGACGTGTTAGACATTTGTCGTCTCATTTTTCAGTAATACATGCCACATAAAGCTGGTACCTTTCAGAGACAAGACGCAGTGAGAACCTTTCTAGGTAATTTCACTGGAAAAGACAACCTTTTTTTGTTTCTTTTTTTTTTCACCTTGATTTGACATTTTCAGGGTGAAGCACTGAAGAGTGCTTGTGCAGCATCCCAGAGCTTGATTAAAGCAGAAAATATACTGAAAGAGACCCTGTTTTTTGAGATTATGAGTACGCATGTTCACATTTTCATATATTGTCTCTGCTGAAAGAAATTTTGGTTTGTTGTTTGCAATCTTTTCTTTTCATCCATAACCTTTCTGCGAGCAAGTAACCCTAAAACGCGATTCGCCTGGCAAATTTAAGTACTTCCCTTCTGTTTTCACTCACGGCAAATTTGCTGCTGGACGCTAGTCTAAAAATTTTTTCAAAAACTAGATACTCCCGGCGATACAAGGAAACACAAATTAAGTTGTTACATCAGTGTTATTTATTTTGAAGAGCTGTACATCCACGTCTCCATGTCTGGGTTTATGAGATCATTCAGAGCTGTCCAAGTACAGTGAGCTTCAACTGCAGGAGTTGCGTCTAAAAGACAGCCGCTTTCAGCGGTACTTCTGTCTCACTGTGAATTAGTTTGATGACTTGCTGTCCCGCATTAGTCCGAGGAGGGAAAAAATAAAAATAAAATTGGGGGATCTTTTTATTTTTGTCAAAATAAAAATAAGAGCAAAGCCCAGATTTTCCTCCATGTTTATTTTGAGCTTTAACCGCTGATTATATCACCAACATGTCCATGCCAAAGCTGAGTTCCTGATTGGTTGGCGCAACACAAATTTGCTTCCAAAGATCCGATATTTGAAAATGCGCCAAGTTGTATTGATGCCACAGGACCTCTGACCACCTGTACAAAAGCATTCGGTGTGAACGCAGCTTAAGCCTCATGGGTCAGTATCCTACCAAATGAACCTTCCAATTACAGTAGATTTTCTCCCTGGTAAAACACACTTGATTCAGGCAGATCAGCAGCAAATGGGGCCAGATTCCTGAAAAACCAGATATCAGCCCTTGAGGCCCTTAACCCTTTAACGCAGGAACTTTAGCTCCAGTGTTAACATTCTTGCAACTACAGTAACTCTTCAACCTCTTCAATCAGGCTGTTATGGCATGCCAAAAAGCAGGTGGTATTTAGGCGTGTCTGGCAACATCTCTGATGTTAAAGGGTTAAGGCCGATGCCTCAACTCTTAGTGAACGACGAAGCTTTTCAACAGAACAAATCGACGTCACCAAAGTCAGTGGCGATGGTCTCCTTGCTGGTCTGTTTCAATGACATCGGACAACAGATGGAAACAATGGAACGTAATGCCTCTTTTCCACTGAGCGGTATGGTACGGTTTGGTCTGGTGTTTTGAGCACATCAATAAGAAAATTGACCAACGGGGGCCCAAAAATGATACACGTTAGTCTGGCTTAATGGGTCACTTTTACAATGGAAATGTTCAAAATACTGGACTTGACTGGACTGGACAGCTCAGAAGTATCAAGACAAAAGTTGGTGTTTGCTCACCTTTTGCTGCCACCTTTTTGGCCTCATCTGTTCACATATTTGAAAGAGTTTAAAAGTAAAAAATAATTCAATTTTAAACAAAGTCTAAAAATCGCCACCACCTTTCAACGCTGCTTTTGAAACATTGGCTTCCATTTGATCCATTTTGGTTCACAACACTGCAAGAACAATCAAGGAAGCAATCAGCATTTTTGTGTGTTTTTAAGCAATCACTTCATTTTCTCACAGAGAAGCTCATTATAGTCTAATGTGATGCATGTGTGGTGTTTGTTCAGTTAACTAAGTGATTTCTCCTGCTTTTTCTGCACCGCCATCACTCACCAGACTTTTATTTTTAGGCCCCCTTTGCCAGACACCCTCCCCTCCACCTTTCCATTTCAGCTCCACACCCACAGTATATCTTTGTATCAGGTATCACAGATGGTTTCCTTTGTTTTCTCTTGTTTTTGAGGAAAGGGATGCCAAAAACTGTAAATGTCACACAGAGGAATGCAGCCCCTTTTTTCTGCAGGAAACGTCCCACAGGTGTGAAACGCTTTCAGACAGTGACCATTCATCACGGCTGAGCGTCAGCGTTTCCGCCAGCCTCCTCAGCAGGATCAAACGTCTTTGTTCGGGGGAGGCGAGCGCCATTTATTGTCAACACTGCAAATATTCCCCGCTTGTTTTATTACCTGTAACCAGTTTTTCCTGGCTTGTCCTCCTACTCTGCTTTTAAATATAATTACTGCATGTGCCGTGAGCAGAGGCGAAGGGAATGGAACAGAGTTAGACATCACCCGCTACCAAAAATGAGCACATTTTGTGTCGTTATACGACACACTGCCAGCTTCCAGTTCCACTGCCTCCGTCAGTCCCTGGAGGTCTCATCCTTGTATCTTCTTTTTTAGGGCATCCTTCCATCTGAATCCGTAAAAACCTTTCTCTAATTTTAAGTAGAATAATCCTGCAGAATTACTGCCTAATGCTGCCATCGGTGCAAATGGAATAAAACGGGACACAGACATGTGTGTTTGCTAACAGATTAATGAATTCACCAACTTTCCTGATCGCTTGTGACATTTTTTTTAATTCCACTCGAGTGTTTAAGTATGAAAAAACAGCAAATATTGTTTCACTCATTAATTATATTTAATTGATGCCACTCAGACATAATTAGTTTTCTGAATTTGTAATAGTTTTGGATTAAACAAAAATCCTTTTGGATCCATGTTGCCAATTTGGATTTGCTCTCATGTATTACAGTCAGGAACTCTTAGTGTCGGTTTTCATCATATTGACTTTGCTGTCATCAGTCAGAGACACACATGGAACTTTTTATCAGACGGATATTTCCAATTAATCTTCGAAAACAAGCAACTGTCATCCCTTCAGTTATCGTGGTATTATACTAATACATCACAAAATAATATACCACTTAAAACAGCCTTTTCACCTCTTTTTTAAAGGGAAAATCATGTGTACAAACTGTAAAAAGTAATTTGTAAAAAGAAAAAAAAATAAAAAAAACAAGTTTACTAAAGGAGGAAGTTAGTATTGCGGTTACTGCTTTTCTTGAGAAAGTTCTTGATTTGGAGTCTGGCGACAAGGTTATAGTGACAAGACAGAAAATTTAGGAGAGTTCAGTCATATTAAGACATGTGATGAGAACAAAAATGAAAAATATAACGCTCAAATATTAAAGTTGAATCTATTTGTCTTTCTTTAACAGGAAAAGAGTTTAGCTTTGGTTGGTTTATACCTTGGGTGTCCAAGGAGTAGCTTGTTTGACTCCTGTTGCAATCTCTGACTGTATATGAGAACTGGACTGAGTAAGCCACCACCACCACCCCCCGCCCCCCATGCTCCAAACAGGAAGTACCCGCTGATTCCAAGAAGCCTGGACTTCTATTGAGAAATAAACAGCTTTTGTTCAGTCTTTTTGTCAGAATAACCGTTCTTGCTCTGATACTTCTTTTTTAATGTTCTTGATAATTCTCTTTTTTCACATTTTATCTGTAGTGAAAATGTAGTGCATCTTACTGATGTCATAAAGTAAGCCATTTTCTGTGGGTGACATCACACTCACTTGTCCAGTTCTCATATGCAGTCAATGGTTCCACAGAGCCAGGTCAAACACATCATATGGTCAACTTAGATTGTTTTTCAAAGCGACTGAGCTGTTTAAAGGTGACAGTTCAGCTCACGTTTTATCTGGTTTGTACGTCTTTATCAGCCTCAGTTCACAAGGCTTATTCATTTTAGAAAGCATTTACGTTCATGTCAAATCGCCATGGCTCTCCTGCCGAGGGTCTCTTAACAACCACTTACATCTGACAGTATTGGTTTTAAAACACGTCAGTTTTTAGTTTATTTTCAAAACATTACTTAATATAGATTTTTCAAGTATATTTTTATAGCAAAGAAATAAAAAAAAAAAGAACTCTTAATTTTAACCTATAGGAACCCATGATGACAGTGTGACAGTAGAACATCACAAATGTATTCTGTGGATCACTTGGTCTGTAGTTCATCACATATAGTTTTTTTCTATAAAAATGGGTTCTTATAGGTTAAGTTTGTTGTACCTTTTAATGTGAATGACATAAAATCTCCCTGAATGCATAAAAAAGACGACATCCTTTAAGCTAAAACGTGTTTCACTTGTGGTTAAATGAAAAAAAAAGAACTGTTAAGACATAAATATGCAAAATGAGTGCATTGTAAAGAGAGGAAGGCTGCAGGCATCAAGCCAGGTCTTCATCAACAGCAACATTTTTAAACATGCAGATGAATTCATTGGATTTTAAGTCTAAGTCTATGATTATTGAAAATCCTAAAAAAATAGACTAAACTCATATTTTATGTGATATTTTTTAATGCCAAAATTGGTCCTTTAATGAAGCAAAAAGCCTCTGTTTCCCAAAATTCAGACCAGTATCTCCTTCCACAAGCTTTACAGATTAGTAGCTACATTCATCTTCAACAAGTAGTTTCTCCAACGGATCAATCAGGTCTTAGCGTCATTGATGATGAGCTTTCAGAAAATTATAGAATTGGTTCTTTGGAGATGCTTTTAGCTCCTTCTTTCATAAGTCGACGTTTCAGACAACAGTAGCGTCTATCACCTCTTCACCAACCAAATATTGGAGTTTTCTGTGTCGCCACTTCATCCTAGTGATGGATGGATCTGGATGTTCTCTGCTCTCGTGTCTTTCTGAACACTGAAGGGCTCTTGAGGTCTCACAGTCGTAAGGCGGCTTATTTCCTCCTGCCTGTGGTAGTTAGAGTACCATACAAAATGCTGCAGAGGAACTGACAAGTCGCGGGAGGGAGGGGCTTCGACGGTTTCCGTGGAGACATAGGTCTATAAATCATAGAAAGAGGTCTTCACGTGGCTACTGCAGATTCATGCTGGATCGATGAAAGAAGTGAGGAAAGGAAATACTGCCACCACCTCAGGCCCCCACACACTTCTATTAGCAGTTAGCAGTCAATAACGTTGTTTGCGATATGAGTGATGCTGAAAAATGTATAATTGCTAAGGACTTAGCAGGTGGCTGTGAGAATTTTTAAGCAAACAGATGTAGATGATCATCAGATCATCAAGAAGAGTCAGATGAGGATTCATTTAAAAATGAGAGGCTTCTGGACAATTCAGTTTGCAGATATCTAAGGTGCTTTCCAGTTTATTATGTCAAAAATAAAAAATAAAATAAAATTGTTTCAATATTTACTAATTTTTTCATGATTGTTACAGAACAGCATCATTTTTGTTTTTTTGCACCAAACCATATTTTCAGTTTGCCCATTTCCATATAGACAGTTTCTATGAGTTGCTGTAATTTCTCCTCTTCACAAAATACAATCGTGTCATCAGCAAACAGAACTAACTGTCGGATGTTGGAAACCTTAAATCAAAGAAAGCAAAGAAAGCCAGATTTGGTGCGGTAAAAATGTTTGAGGGCCAACCCTTTAATAACATTAAATACAAATGAACTTTTTATTGCAATGGCTTTCCTTTCATTTATTCATGTAGAAAACAAATACATCTAAGTATGTTACCAAATTGCCGTCAATTTAGGTAACCGTCCATTCCCTTTTGGCTTGTTGTAGGTGGCATGTTTTCTCTAGTTGTCCCTCTTGATACTGAACTCCTTAAAAACAACCACAGTCTCTAGGCATATTTTGGCAGACAGAGATGTTTTTTCTTCACATTTTACTGAAAAATGTCGTGGAAGTGGCAGCTTTCACTGTCAACTTTTGTTTTTATTTACTGTTGACATTTAGAAATGAGCTTGAAAGTGTCACAGAAGGGTGGCAAGACAGTGTTTCCACAGGTTTACAACGACTTAAAACGTAATTTAGCCAACCACAATCAAGAAATTATACACACAGTTTTTAGAAAATCAATTTGATTGTATAAAAGGAGCCTGGAAATTTGGAAGCGGGACACATTTGATCCAGGGCCGGACTTTGGACATGCCTGCTCTAAATAAATTGTTTACACACAGAATGAATAATTTAGGTCCCAGTATTGACCCCTGTGGGACACCACAAACAATGTCCAAACAGTGTGAACAAACACCGTTCATTAGATATTGTTGGCAAATGGAAATGGAGGTCAGCCTCCGGGGGGCGCTACAAAACTGCAATATTTACGTAAATCTAATTATTTTTAAAAGTAATACTGTTTATTATTAAGATTTTTTAAAAATCTAAATGTGCATAAATCAGTGGCTAAAAATAATCATTATTTAATAAGCCCTTCCCCCATCTTCCTCCCAGTTGCTACATACCTGGACCTCTCCGTGAGAATGATTAAACAAGTCTGAATAACCAAACTGTCTGGAGAACATGGAAGGGAAAAAAAGAAGAGAAAATAATGCGGTTACGAGAGAAAAAAGGTAAAGATAGGCTGTACTTTAACAGTTTTTGGCACAGGTTGATAACCAGTTAATAGGTCAGTCCTTAAGTTGCATGGAGGCACACTAACTGTTCTAGATAATCTGTAGACCTTAAACCTTCTCACGAGTTGTTAGCAAATCCACATTTGTATCATTTGTTTTATTTACATAAGGAAAATTAACATTTTAATAGTATTTCTGTTATTATTATTCGTATACAGAAAGTTTATTTTGTGGTTGCCGTATTTCACTTTTGCTATTTGTAAACGTCTAAAGTGGGTTATATGTTTGGTGACTTACATAAAAAACAAAGATAAAAAACAATGTAAGCCTACGTAAAGTATTAATGGACAAAGGCGCCATGAAAATTCTTGCCTCAGGCGTCACGTTGGGGTGGGCCAATGTTGTCAACAAGTCATTGACTTCTAAAGAAGAGAGCAATGAACTCGTAACACTTTGATGCCTTTTTTCCAGCAGGGCTTTACTGGCGGCAGACAAAGGTTTCACCCCGTTAATCTGGTACAAAAGTGCCTTTTAAGATGCTGGTTCTGTTCAATTAGCCAGTTCAAGAAAGGTATACATTGGTTTTGCCAGATAATCCCTTGGGATTTGAATTGCTAACCTCAGCGCTGTCGGTGGTGCTCGGCTGTGCCTGAGCTGCCGGGTGCGAGCAGAGTCCCTCATAAATTATTCCGTCCAATACTCCATCTATCTTCATGCATCAAGCTCAAACTCCCACATCACCCCATTCTGCAATAATTCTTTTTTTTTTCTTGAGGAGATCCATCAAAAGGAGTTCAATACTAATACAATAATGCACACAGCATTTGTGGGCCAAGTCACAGCACTGGGAACCTCCATCCACTGGAGATGAAGAGTTAAGAACAAACAGATAATAGAAAGGATTACAACAGTGCTTCTAATGCCAGTAGAACCCATCATTTTTTATATTTCCGTAGACTCGTAGCCGCGCAGACTGGTGCAACTCCTTGTAATGGAATAGCTTACAGCTCCTCACACCCTCAGCCTGACATTAGCAAGCAACAAAAATGGCGAGCGATATCGGAGCTATCCAGTCGTCCAGTTTTGATCCAGATTCCAGCTCAGACGAGGAAAACAAAGACGTACACAGATCTATTTGTCTGGAAGTGGATGTATCAGAATAGGAAGCTTGTGGCCCTCTGACTGCAGATTTTACGTAACAACTACAAGTGTTTTCCAACTGCATTTTTTTTTGTTCTTTTGAACACAAATGAGCCAAGCTGTCCGCTTTTGCCTCATTCCCACTTTGTGGCTTCCATTTTCCTTAGATGCTTGTCCACACAGAACTGCATTCAGCTGAGCTGTCAAGTCCAATATTAAACAACTGGACAATACAATGTAGTTCAGGTTGTCCAAACATTCTGACAATCGATCTGCCTGGTTTTCCTCTGGTCTTTTGGTAATCCTCCCCCCGGCACACAAAATAGTAATGCCTGTCATTTCAGGAATCGATTGACATATATTTCGTTTCACCTCTACAAGTACCGTGGTTTAAATAAATACACCAATGTCGTTATGTAATTACCTGGCTAAGGCAGTGCCAGATTAGGATATTGATCATATTTGGAGGTTATCAGCTTCTCTAAAGGGTCCTGGAAGGAAGACTGTGTGATTTCAGATAGAAGATGAAACAAACCTCGGATAAGGAGAGGAGGGGGATGATCCTGGCAACCCTCCATCACTTCCTGTCAAGGTTTGCATCAAAGGCTGCACGCATTTTGTCTTTCCACTAGACTGTATCAAGGAATTGGCTCAAGTTCAGTCAGGTATTTATAGCCTGAAAACCGTAGAGGTGGAGAGGATGAAATGAGGATGCATGCGTGCATGGGTGGATGTTTCCATCCGGAGTATGCCCACACAGACGCCGATGTGTGCTTTGCCGTGTTTTGTCTCATTCACATGGGTCACCGTTTGGCTGACTGTCACGTCCGTCCTCCAGCTTTCATTCTGTATCCCTCGTTTATCTCTCCTCTTCATGCATTAGTGGCCTTTTCATCCACTCCGTTCCCCCCTCGTTCCTGCCATTTTGCTTCTGCGTCTCCCTTTCCCTCCTTTCCTGCGACACGTGTTCGCTACATTCACTCGGATTTCCCAACCTCTTCCCAGTTAGGCGCTTCGGAAGAGCAGCGAGGCCAGAAATAGGAACGAGCATCAGATAGTCCATTTAAATGATCGCCTTAGCCTCCAGAGAGTGAACTTACTTTACAACAGTGCTTAGATAATAAGCCTGGGAGCTTATTACTATCCTTGTTCTTCTGGCTGGGCTTCTGTAAAAGGGCTCCAGCACAATCTGTGACATCAACTGCTTTAACTCTGGGATTGATGAATTGCATCTGATAGGATTTGATGAAGTCTGAAACATGCCGTCCTATCAATTAAACATCTTTCTTTCTATAATCAGCCTCCCACCAGCAGGCTTCTGCAGGAGTTTGGAGCCTTGCTGTTTAACCGGCACCTGTTCGCTTTGGTTTCTGCTTTTAAAAACCCTTATGCTACAGACACACGGGGCATGTGACGAGCATTCTGGAACATGCTTCATGCCCACTCTTGATTTAGCCCTTTGTTTTCACACTAAACAAACAGGGAGGGGCTTCTTCTGCTGTTGTTTTTTACTGGCGCATGCCACCTTTCACAACTTCTTTTTTCTTTTTTTCTTTTTTGCAAGTTCCCACCTTTCTAAATTCTTAGTGCGCATTGTGTTCTGCATCCTGATTGGCTGTAGACCATTGTCAAACTCCTTTGTGTAGTATCCCTATGCAGAATAGTTACATAAATCTTTAGTTTTATGAGAGTATGAAGAGGCGATAGTGTGAAAATGTTCACGTCTCTCAGAGAGAAGTGTAGAAAGTGTGTAGGGAACAGTCTTACAGCATTACAACATCGAGCAAATTTGAAATCATACATAGAGTTTGGCCTATTTCGGGTTACATTTGGAATGTAACTAACACGATAAACGAGGAACCTTTATAAGGCAAAAATAGACTAGAAAAGATTCATATTAAAACCAATCAAAGCAAACCACAGAACATGATATCTAATACACTTATTTAATGATAAATCTCTTATGATTAGAGATAATATTTAGAGATTGCAAAATTCCCTGTTGTAGCTCATGATTCACCAAATGACACTAAAAGGTATAGTAACCCTTCCTTTTGCAGGGTATTCTAGTAGTAGTTACAAGATACTTTTCTGGTACCTACTTGAAACTTACATGGTACTTGTGTACTTATGTGGTACTATTTGATTCATACTTATGTGGTACTGGATATTTCTGTTATACCTCCTGGATATTTATGTTGGAACATACTTTTTACACAACACCGACTAGGTGTTTACGTGTTGAGTTAAAAAGGGAACAAACAGGTTTTAACCTGGCCATGAACCAGGCAAACAGCCCAAATACCAAAAACCCCTGGTAACGTCAATATCTTCAAGCTTCAGTACTCTTCAAATGTTGTCAGAATTTGAACGGTTTGGTTTAGATCATCTCTTCCAGGCATACTCTTCTTTCTTGTAACATGAAACAGCATCTGTTTTTATGCTCCCAATGTGTGCAATAAAGTTACAAAAGCCTGTAGGTCAGATAAGGTCAGCACTTTTGGTGCAAAACCAGAAGCTGTTGTGTTGCCTTCAATTACATGTCTTTTTTTTGCCTTCTCTAAACTATGTTTGCATTTCTGCTACGAAGTTTACCCTTGAAATGGTTTTCAGTTACGTCCTTTTTTCTGGTGAACCCTGCAGTTTGTCTTTGCTTTACCCAGTGATGTTTAACTAAGAGCTTTTTAGCCATTAACTAAATGCAATCTGTATTCTTTTTAATCCATTTTTTTATTAGAATCAGTTCATGTGACAAACCCACATTTATGTTTTCCTCCTTTTCATTCAGATGTTGCCATTGAACATTTAGGATTCGAGAAGAACCAGAACATAAATCAGACAAATATTTGCAGACATGGGGTTTTTCTTCTGGATCCAGTTCATTCCAGTATTCTGCAACAAAGACTAAAACTAGAATTCCTTTTACTGGAGACGTCCATAAATATCCTCAGATCGTATTTGTCCTTTATGGTTAATCATCCCAGTTATTGATACTGTTCACATTTGGAAATGCTGAGTCAGGCTTTCCAAATCTGCATGGTCAGCTGTCCTTGTGCCACGCCATAAATAAAACCATCAGCAACACTGGGAAATGGAGATAACCGCAAGGAAATAAGTTTTTTTTATTAAATGGCTCTACCAGCCTAAGTGATACTGATATTAATGACCCAAATCCTCAGAAAAGGCAAAACTTTAGTTGAGTTCTCCATCCAAAAGTAAGTTAAACTTTTAATTCTGCTGGTGTTCAAAAATGGACGCACATTTTCTCAACCATTAAGGTATGTGAAAGTCCTTTAGTGTGATCATTGACCTCAATGTTACCATAGCAATCACTCAACGTAGAGGGATTGAAAGTTTGTAGCATTAGGACTGTTTTCAAACTCACAGTACAGTTGATTTTTATTGAAGACATTAAAAAAAGAAAAGTCTGAGTGACAACACCTTTTTCTGCCCTCCTCCTTGAGACCAACCCTTATGCTTTTCAGTATTCATTATGACCCGTAGGGCAAAACCTCCTTAAACCCATTAATCCACCTCAGACAATAACATATTTGTCACCTTTCTGAATGTTGCTGTCTTTGAATCCAGATATACAGTAACTTCCTATTGTTCTTCTTAGTCATTAAAACATTCCGAAATATGTGGTGGAAAACGTAACATTCTTGAACTACATTTGAATGCAATTTTAACAGGAAAATTGTTAGATGACTTTGCTTTAATTAAAAAAAATGAATGTAGTTTTAAAAAATTACATTTGAAAGTAGCAAAACAAAAATAGAAAATTGAATATTTCACTTCAACCAGAGATGCTACAACTCCCTAAGCATATTTCTCACCTTCAGACAAGAAGAAATACTTATGGTTGCTATGATGTCTTACCTTCCTGAATGCTGCTGTTTTTGAACCAGAATTCCTCTCTGCCATTGAAACATGCCTGAATTTGTGGTGCCAAACATAAGCTTCAGCTTCAAAAGGTCTAACTACATTTGAATGTCATTTTAACTGGAATAGAATTAGATATTAAATGAAGAAAAATTGATGTAAAAAAAGCAAAAAAAAAGAAGCATAGCGCTGTAGATCGCAGTCCAAAAAAAACAAGGTTCTCCAAATGACTTTTCCGAAAAGGGGAATGCAATTCTGGTTTACTAGGAAGTTATATTTTACAGTTTTGTTTTTATTCTAGATTCAAAAGTTGGCTCACCTGTAAGGCAAGTATTTATATTCAGCAGCCTGGGGACTAAAATGTGTCGCCTTTAAGCTGCGCTCTAAGATGCATTTGTTTGCAGATGCATGCACACACACCAGATATGCAACACTCATTATGCACTTTGAGGTATGAGTCTGTTTCTCGTTTTTCTTTCTTTTTTTTTTTTTTTTTTTAACCACGCTCACACATAACACACGGCCCATCTCTTTCAATGCGGCTCAAAGGGCCATCTCTTTAGGGCTTCTGAGGCTTAGGTGGCCAGTGGCGGAGAATGCAAATCAGGCCTCCAGCACGCACACACTTGTATACACACACCCATCTCCCTCTGCCAGGTCACGCCGTTCTGTGCGCCGTCCGCAACCGTGAATGGCAGAGCAAAAAAGAGACAAAAAGAGGGATTAAAAGAAGGAAGGGACAGATAGGGAAGGCAGGAGGTTATCCAGAGTTAAGGCTTCCTTCTCTGGAGGAGCAACTGTTGAGATGGTGAGGTAGGAAAAAAGCTGCTGCCTGACTGCATGTTAATTCATCCCAGGTTAGTAAGGAACTGCTGGAACTTTAAATGAGGAAAATTTGGTCCTTCTGTGCAAACTTGACATCCGTACGAGTCTGAATGCATTTGAATATTATTCACACACGATCATATGTGAGCTGACCTGTACAGGTGTGTGCCTGACAAACTGTGTGAATCCTGGAATGACAAATGCACAGAGAGGCGGCATATAAACCAGAAATAATGAGAAATATTCCTGTCAGACCCCCTCCTTCCACAAAAAAACAAGAAAACACATCTTGAATTTTATTCAGATTTTTTACAGTCCACTCCAACAAATGCTCTTTTTTTATTTTGTTGGATTGTACGTGGTTCATAGCTTCAAATAGTTTTAGGCTACTTCAATCTATTCACACTAAACTCATTAGCTCTGAATTTTAAAATCCCCATTATCTTGACATTAAAATTCCAAAAATTATCCACAAAGTTCTTTCACAGGTCCTCATATTTCAGTACCATGGACAGCATCACAGGAATGAGAGACTGCATTGGTTAATGGGAAGTGTTTGTGGCATCCATTGTATACCTCCCCTCATTTTCTTCAATAATTACTGTCGTTCCAGTTTTAATTTTTATATTTTTCATATGCAAATCTACCCATTTCTATGTTTCTTTAATAATTTCCGTTTGTGTCGTACATTATTTTTAATGAAACTAAACTAAACTAAACTGTTTTCAATGTAGTATTTATTTTTGTATCAAAAATGACTAAAATAAATGACTATAAACTTAGCAGGCATTAAAAAAGCTACATCGGTTAAAAAAATGTCTTAAAATGAGTCATTTTTCGAACTCAATTTGAACTCACTCTAGAAATGTGTTCAAAGGTTTTCATGTGGGATTATTGGAATTATGCCTGTTTTCTATTAAAGCTATTAAGGCATAAAATTGCATTTCTAAGTATTTCTTTATTGTAGTGAATCAGGAGAAGATGAAGAAATGCAGATTGAAAAAGATCGTATTTGTGATGTAGGAAATCCGCTGGGTTGGCCACAAGCTGACTGCTTGGCTCCTTTCTGTTGCATCCCCTTGCAGATGACCAGAAATGAAAAAATAAAAACTACTGATAAACTATTGCCACTCGGCAGAAATGGCCCAGAAAATAACACCGTGATGCATGATCACAATTAAAAGACCAGTGGGAGCCTTTTTATAGGAGATCAAAGCATTACAACAAATAATTTAGCATTATTCCTGATATTCTTGAGATCCTTTGCCTTCAAGTTCAACAGGAAATAATTTTAGACTTTGCTTTGATGAACGTTTTCTTTCTGTGTCCATAATTATTGGAAGTGTCACTGGAAGTTTCTAAAGATATTTGGCCACCAAAACAGTTTTTGGGAATGAGATTTGCTCATAACGAAAACACATATTTCAAAGAAAAATGAAACACTTTTTAAGGGACAAAAGAAGATATTTCTGTTTAAAGACTCCTTACTTGTTGTTGTTTATGTAAGGGATAAATCCCCTTATCGACTGGCGCTTAGACCAGTGCAATGATATAGAACAGTCAGGCTATTTCACTCGAAGGTTTTTTCTAGGTGTGCATAGTCACTGTGGATTATCACTTTTTCATCCACACCTTGCAGCCAATCAGAATCTAGCCTTCCCCTGGACTGTGCTATAAAAAAGATGAAAAGATAACATGTTAATACTTATATCTATACATTTACACATAGAGCTTATCTTGCTAAAAATAATTGTTTTTTCAAAGCTTCAGAACTTTTAAAAATGTAATTACACTTTTTGGTTTGCAGCTAAATAAAATTTGGAAAACATCAAATACCAAACTAGCTGAAAGAAAAACTAAACAGAGTATATACAGTAACTATTAGAATAAAACAACCCCACGTTTTGTATGTCCACATGGCTCATTGTGTAAACTACAAAAAATGGCATAAATCAAGATATGTAAAGATAAAATGAGAAAAAAATAAAAGATAAAGAAAAAATGAGAGTGGAAAAAACGTGTCTCTATTTCCTTGGTTCTTTGATGACCATAAGAAATTGATTTCAAAACATTAGAGAAAAAGTGAAAAGTCTGAAGTCATGACTTGCTTGGGTTTATTTTCCTTTTATCAAACTTTACTCTTAAGCGCTGGATACACAAAAGAAAACTTTGTGCTGCATTAGTTTGAGGGAGCTCTGGCGTCCCAGCAGATGAACCGAGGGTGAGTGATCTGGAGCCGTAGCGAAGGTGATGGCGCAGATCAACAGTAAGTCTTTATTTGCAGCAGAGACAGCCGATGGGGTTGGAGCGCTGCTCAAACACTGATTGATCCTTGTTTTTGTGGACAAAAGGAGGAAAAAGAGCAAAGCGGCGCAGAGATGACCTCACACAGCAAGTACTTTGAAACATGACAACAAAGCCGGAGCAAGCCGGCATTTTGGTGTTCCTCTTCACCTCCTCACCCATCCGATGCAAACGGCTTTATTTTCCTTCAAAGATTTGCCATCAGGAGGCCAAAAGTCAAAACAGGAGAAAATGTGACGTTCCTCTGCATTCTTCGGCGTTCCTCTCAATTTGAGATGAGGAGGAAAACGGGAGGTGTGATTTTTGCAGGGAAATCCTGAAGGTGAAATTAGACTTCATTACCTCTGGAGCGCCTGGAGGGCTGACTGGCTCATCCCACACTCAGAGTGGCCATTAACTTCATAGTTTTTAAATTACAGCACAGTAAGAAATGAGATTTCTGCTTCAGCGGTCTCTGTGAAAATAATTTTTGAGTGTCCGAGCTGCTGTTGGAAGGAAAAATGACCTTGTTTTGCTTTAGAACAGTTGGCCATGACTTCATAATCCAAGATCACTTAGTTGTAGAGTCCTGACCATTGAAATGTAATGCACTGTAAATGACAAATGGGTTGAGTGACCCCTCCCAGTGGTGTTCCAAACAGGAACAGATTTCGTGTAGCCTGCTTTCAAGGGGTGTAGCCTTCAAACAAGCTTGTTCCTGATTGGTGAGAGTGACTGTCAAAGCAATGTAGACTCAGACCTACTCAGACCAATCACTGCTTACTGATGACATCTGACTCCAACACAGCGACGTCCATATCGCAAAAAAATGGTGGCTAAATTGAATTCATTTTGTTGGAGCAGGAAGAAAAGCAGTTCCTTCACATTCCCTCGGTCCAGTTATCACATACAGTCAATGGTTCTGACCCTTTCCACGGTGGAAACTGATTCTGGTATTTCGGTCTTCCAGCTTCCAATGGAACAAAAAGGATAAAAAGAGTGACAGATGTTGCATTTGGTTCAACTGGTTTTGTTATTTTGGAAAGAATCCTCTGAGATTTGAAAGTAACTCAGATTGAGTGCGACTGAACTATTGCTCTGAGGTCAAAAGTTCAGACTGGAGCCCATTAAAGTTCAAGTTTTCTTATGGAAAATGGGACAGTATACTGTTGTTGAAGTACTTACTAAAACAGAGTTTACTATCCTGATCAATCGGATAAAAGCTTCAACTTTTATCAGCGGCAGGGCGGTCGGCCTCTGATCGGAAGATTGAAGGTTTGATTCCTGCCTCTGGTGGGAGGTTGGCGCCAGCGTACGGCAGTGGAGCCGCCATCAGTGTGTGAATGTGTGTGTGAATGGGACTGTGACTGGAAAGCACTTTGGGCCTTCCAGGAAGGTAGAAAAGCGCTTTATAAGTATACGCCATTTACCATTTCTTATTCTTTTTTTCCCTCCCTCGCTACACTGATGTTCTCCTTTAATGTCCTGGAGATTACGTCTGTTTAGGGCCCAATCCGAATTTTCCTAAGCATGATGAATTTCAAAAGTAATGCTCTAACACTCGTTATTCCTTTGATTTAATGTTGGATACTTTCCCACTTTTCGTTAAAATACCAAACTTTGATTGCATCACTCTATGTTCCCGTTTACAGTTAAACTCCCAAAAATAAACCATATATCCTGGTCAAAGAAATGACCGATTTTATCCAAATTTTGTTTTCTTTCTTTGGCTTTTAATGAAAGCATTACTTCACTTCCCTGTGATGTAGTGTAATGGTGAATTAGCAACCTACTGACAGTGGAGTGTAACTGCAGGACTATAGGTCAACTCAACAACAATTACTTATCTATTACTTAATTTTCAAAAGGTTCAGATTTTCATTAAGCCTGAAATACATAATAATTCTTCTGCAAATGTGGCTTAAGCCATGAACACAGGCGAACCAGAATCCATTGGAAATGTGTTCATCTCATAAACGTATTATAGAATTATGCCAATTCAAAGAATTACCGTTAAAGGGTAATTAAAGGTGTCAAACTGCAGACCGTAGTGGTCCCAAAAGTTTCCAACTGGCCTCCATTGTAGCACCTTATTGGCAAAACACACCTGAACCAGGTAATCAGTAGCAAACAAGGCCGGCTTTCTATAAAAGAATCCAGCTGTTGGTCTTCAAAGCCTGGAGTTATATACTGTATATCAAACATGTCTGTGTGCCTTTTGTTTGGGTTTTAATTGTTTGTAGCTGTTTTTCAACAAATTTCACACTATGACACAAAATGGCCGCCAAGTCATGAGTCCTGTGGCCATCCATGCATAATCATTTCAAAACTCCCTTTGGATATTCCCACCATGTGTTTTGGTTTTGCTCGTTGTTATAATATATAACAACAAGCCCCGTTCATTTTCTAATGCTGTGACGTCATCGTTTTTGGGAGGGTCATTCAACATGTCCAAAATTCATTTTTACCTTAAAACTTTTTTGGATGTAATGGTTGATATGTAACCCAATTTAAAAGAGAAAGCCACCGCTTTTCTTTTAATTTACTGTTTGTTGCCAAAGATCACTGTAATAACAAAGACATAATTCACTAAACATAAATGACCTTACTGTTCACGCTGACTCCATACGTCTTTCTAAAGGTGATTCTGCACAATAAGGAGTGAAAAATTCTTTTGAGGGCCAACGTGTTCTAAAACAACCATAAATTAGAGGTAATAAATGAACAAACAAGGTTAAAAACTAGAAATTTACGAAAGGACATGAGTTGATTTAGGAGCTCCCGTTCGTCCCGGTACGGCGTGTACGAAGGCTTTAGCAGACACGCAGTAGGTTGTGTTCCTGTGTGTCTGGCTACAGGGGGAGAAAATGGCTTTAACCTTCATGCTTATTCAATCATCACCACTCTGTAAATGTCACTCCATCTGCCTCCCTGCTGCTCACTACATCTCTGTGATTCCATAAGCCTGCGCCGTCACCCGTTCATCTGAAGCCTGCCGTGTCCCACCTTTCCCCTTCTGTCTATTTCATCCCCCGGTTTTTACTGAACTCTCTAAAGCCTCGTTTCCACTGAGAGGTACGGTATCATACAATCCGATCTAGAATGGTCCAGGTAACTCAAAGTTGGAGCGTCATGGCACATGCAGGGTGTAGACTGATTGCATAGCATTGCATCATAATAGTGCAACAACGGCAAAGTTGAAGCTAATGACAACAGTAGAGGTCATTCAGTAGCTTAGGCTTTTGGTACTTCGTAAATACAAAGCATTTCATGTTTGAGAGAAGACTGCGGGCGTCAAAGAGAAATACAGCCGAAAAATGTTACGAAAGCAGTTTAGAAACACTGGCTCTGGTTTGGCGCTTTCTTTCGTTGTAGTGAACTTCCACCAATCAACGAGTTTCAACAGTAGCTTCATCCCAACCAGTCCGTTCCAATTTTCTACAGACCTACAACCAACGGGGGCCCAAAAATGGTTTGGTTCGGTCCGGCCCACTGGGTCCATTTTATAATGGAAACGCTCAAACACTGGACCTGACCGGACCGCTCAGTGGAAACGAGGCAAAATTGTTCTGTTCTGACCAAATGTTTTTTGCAATCCTTCTTTCTAACTTTGCCTTGAAGCGAAATTTCACCCCCTGCCACATACTCGAAAACTCACCAAATGTTGCAGGCGCTTAATAACCAGTGAACAGGAATCTTAGGCATAATGAACAACCCAATTCAAAAAATGACATCACAGCCTATGAAGACGTAAAAAAAAAAAAAAAAAAAAAAAGTTTTTTTTTTTAAATGAGGTTAAAAACAAGACATTTCGAAATCCACTAACAAAACCTCGTGTCGGAGATATCCAAAGGAAGTTTGAAAATTATCATGGGATGGCCACAAGACCTACAGATAGGAAACCGTGTCAAAGTGTGACATTTGGTGATTTTTTACATTTTCACAGTGTGGGATGAAAACTTGTTTTTGTGATCTTTACAAAATTTCACACACATGTTGCCAGCATAAGTCTACAACCGAAGTTTGAATTGACTTTTGACCTGTGGAAGAGGCCACCATTGTAATTTTTTTAAAAAAGAAATCACCTTCAGTTCCTTTTACAAATTTGACGTCCTCCTTGAGATTTTGATCTGTTGCCTTCTAATCCTTCAATCATCACTGGGAAGCTAATTGGGAAAAAATGTTGGTTTTTAGTTTGTTGACTGCGTCAGTGTGGCCAGTTTGTAAAAGTTCCCCTATTTGCCTGCACATTTTTTTACCAGATTATTGTGAAAATGTCATACGTGAATCATTGTCTCAACCTGAACAAAACAATATAACATATAATATAAACATATTAGGACTGTGGACGTGGTTACCCAAAAACCTCTGTTGCCAAGGAAATCTAAAAATTTACTTATGCCGATTTTTCTGAAAGTTACATTGACCTGTTCGTCACCCCCAGGTGACCAAATTATAAAATTGTTGCTATGGAGATAAACCCAACAGAAAAGGTGCCATTTTGAAAACAGTATTTTGAATGAATTTGTCACATACAGCTCTTGCCAGGGTGGCAGAGGCAGGGAGTTAGAGTGAAAGGCCTGGTGTGGCCGCTCAGCCAGCGACGGCAGGTACCGGGGGGGCAAATGTGGGTACCGTCCATACAATACATTTCTATTAGTTTAGCCTTTTCTTTTTCTCCGTATCAGTTCTTGTTTCCTATTTGTTTCGTCCTTTTCCTCTCTTGTGAATGTTTCAAAAGCACAGTCAGCATCTACCGCTCCATCTGTCTTCTATTCCCCCCTTCTTTTCTTCTCTGCCTGCTTGGTTGTCCCACCCCCCCACCCCCTCCCCCCAAGCGAGCGTTGATCAATATTTCTCGAGTTTTCACTCTGAGGCTCCAGAATGAGGCACCCAGGGACTGAAAAGTGAGCCAGAGTCGACGGCGAAAAGAAAAATAGTGTACAAAAAGGACGGAGAGGAGGAAGGGTACGGAGAAGAGGAGGGAAATTAATAGAGGGAAAGAGAGGCGAGGGAAGGAAATGATGCATTTCAGAAGGAGAAGGAGGCCAAAAGAGTCTTATAAATAAAAAATGTTCTACCGAATCACTGCGGAAGGCAGCAGCAAACATCATACCTCACTTTGTAGAACCATTTTGTTCTGCTGAAGAATGTCAGCTCTTTCTTCCCGATCAGGTATTTTTATTTCTAAAAGCTGGGCTTCGGCTTGATGACAGCTCACAGTCTGCTGCTCTGACAGCAGAGCTGCATTCAAGGGTTTCATGAAGCCACTTTTTATTATTGTCATTTATTCATGGGCATTTTTATAGGACAATCAAGAGTTTAAGTGATGTTCCAAAAAGTCTACCTAGTTGTCAAACTGATGGAGCTGCTGCTGATTATGGTTGTTGGTTAATTTTTTTGATGGGTCGAAACTATTTTGGGGTCATTTTATTTGGGTGAAAACAATAAACAAAAGCTAACACAGACTAAATACTTGTGCATTTCTCCTTGCATGAACCTAAACAGTATTTTCCCTTTTATTTAAAACATTTGAGTCACTGTTGTCTCATTTTTTCTTCTTGCACATTAGTTGTTAATACATTTGGCAAATATTGGTACCCATCTAAGGAGTCATTTACCCCCTACCAACACCACCATACACAACAAACAAATAAACACACCTGTAAAACTCATCATTAAAAAAAAACATTGAGTTTTAAACCAGACTGTACAAAACTTTTGTTGGATAAAACTAGTTTTTTACAGCCAGACTCAAAGGGAAATTGCTCTCATCTGAAGTCCAGTTCCCCTAGTGGACACTTGTGGAACTGCAATAAAGATATTTCCTTGTTTGTTTGTTTTGTTTTTTTTAAAGTAAGATTTTTTTTCTGCAAGGATGAAAGTAATCTAGCAGAATCATGGAATTATCCGTCCATCATCCGGAGTTTACTGGAGCTCATCCCCTGAGATTTGGTTAAATGCTGAGGAGTTCATGTTTTTGAATAGCAAACAATTTGCTCGAGCTAAATTCTATGCTGTCAATTTTCACTGTTGACTACTTCCATCCATCCGCTTTTCACTTCTCACTGGGTTGCTGGAGCCTATCCCAGCTCTTGTTTGGGCAAAGGGGGTGTACACCCTGAACAGGTTACCAATCTGTTGCAGGGCCACACATGCACATTCACACCTAAAAACATTTTGGATTCATCATTTAAACTGTGAACGATGTCTTCTGACTGTGGAAGGAAACCGGAAAACTTCCACACAGAAACATCCCAGATTCAAACCGATACATTTTTTTTCTGTGAAACTGCAAAACAAAAATGAAACCATGATCGTATTTGATCAAATCGGAGAAACTGTTCGCCTGTTGTTTCATTTTCAAGCATGTGTGACATCAGCACAAAGTTACAAAAGGGTGGAAGGAAAAACAAAGCTCCTGATCTGCTGTCCCTTCAGTGCATGTAATACATTGCAGCCTAATTTACAGGCATAATCGTGGTTCTTTGTGTTTCTTTTGTCAAACCATGGGGAGACTTGGCCTCCCACATTAAGAGCAATTGTTCTTAATAAAAGGGAGTCATGGAGGGGTGAGATGTTGTTAACCTGCAGCTTGTTTGTCTCCAAGCTGCATGATTGAAATCATAAGGAGGAGTTTATTACTATATTAGAAGAAAAACGAGTTTGTTTCTGGTTGGAGTTCTAAACTTTGAGTCGATACTCCACGCAGGATCGCAGGTCTTCTTAGCTTTTGTTTTTTTACTTCCTGTTGCATTTTGTTCTGCTTTTGTAAAGATTTTCTCCATGAAGTCTCTGTTGTTAAGCATCACCTTCACAAATCTAACTTGTTTTTACTGTGTTTTGCTCTGGATATACTGAGATAAACTTCCAATTTAGGCATGCTAACTGAGGCTTGTTGAGTCTGAGATGCTTCCAGGCTTTCGGTTTTTCTTTAATTTAAAAATGGGCTTCAAATGCAACAACACAAAGCCCCTCTAAACCATTTTCACAACGGGTCAACTTTCCAGCTCATGAACTACTTTCACGTTCAAATTCTTAAAAAAGCAGGAGAATCCTACATATTGTGTGTCGATTTTACAGAATAAAACCACAAGTGGCTTTTGACTTTTTGAATATCTTGCATTTAGGTATAGTGAAAAAATCTTTTCATTTTTTTGTTCTGTGAAATAAATGGTTGAAATTGAAAGTGAGCGCTCCCTCTTTGACACGACAGCTCTGCCCCTGTTATCTTGTACAGACACCGGGAGAGAAATGACATTTGAAAAGCTGTGGAGAATGCCAGGGCCCACACTGGGTTATTGTAATTATATAAACTGACAAGTGTCTGATTCAAAAGAGGAGAGGGACGATCTGATTTGATCATTTAAAAGCAGAAGAGTGAGCCCAACAAGGTAGACCAGAGCAGAGAGAA
Organism: Oryzias celebensis; assembly: GCA_014656515.1. Lineage (NCBI taxonomy): Eukaryota > Metazoa > Chordata > Actinopteri > Beloniformes > Adrianichthyidae > Oryzias > Oryzias celebensis. The sequence goes on from BNCR01000016.1 coordinate 4,865,309, forward strand.
TGCCATTGTTATTCTTGTGTCTCTGCGGACAGGACGAATGTGAAAACTGTTCAAAGTTTTTTTCTTTAGTTTATACCTAATATAAACTATTTTTTTCTTCTGACTTCAAACTGTTCAATGGAAGCAATCCAGACTTTGAGACATTTCCTGATTTTTAAGTTAAATATGCACTGACAAAGGTAGCAAGGCAGGATGCAGATTTTTTTCAATCAAGTTGGACAATTTGTGAACTTCTCTTTGTTTATATTGAAAAATATTTCATAATTAAAACATTTTTGTAACATTTTTAGTGGATCAGATAAATGTTTCAATTCTCGTCGCCTCACTGCTTCCCTATCTCTGCTTTACAAGCATCACAGACAGGTTTGAAAACTTTCATTCAATCAATCAACCAACTGTAGAGCAGCCGTTATTAACATGTATAGAACACCAGGTCTTTAACATAAAGGACTTAAACACAGGCTAAAACAATGAGAAGTCATAAACACAGTAAACTAAAAACACGAAAGACAAACATTAGATTGTAGGAAACGCTGTGACCAACAGTTATCTTTTGTCCAAATATCCGGTGAAACTAATTTTGTGCCAATTTTATCGTTAGAGCTCAGAGTACAAAGCTTCCCTAAACAAAATCGTATGCTTAACATAAAAAAATATTTATAAAAAAGCAGTTTTCAAAGGTTGAGAAATGGATGTGCATCCCCAACTATCTGGCATGGACGAGGAAACCTCACGCTTCTGTTGGGTCAAGCATCACTGTTATAATAAATGAGAAACGTTGTGAACTAAAACAGCTCCCGTGGTTCTTTAAAACTCCATGCCGCCAACTGCGGTCTGAGTTTCACCCAAGATGTAACAGATGTACTGCAGGAAAAAGAAGTCTTTTGACTGACAGTTCGAGGTTGGACTTGGTTGCAGACAATATGGCGCCCAAACACGTCATTTGAACCACCGTAACTCTACCGTAAATGGACGCATGGCTTCAGGATCCAGAAACCGTTGTTTCAGGAGTTCAAAGAACCGGTGTTAGACGTTGAAAACTCTTCAGGGTTTTCATTTGTGTCATTCTTGTAAAAAAAAGTCAGGAGAAAATTGAAGAGCTTCTCGATGACGAGTAGCAGCAGAAAACACCTGGTGACAGTTTGACGCTCAGAAACCCGACTCAGTCTTCAGCAGCAGTTTTTTTCCAGCTGCCATTCACCTGAAAATGGACCTCACGGCCGTTTGTCGTGACGGCAGAGCGTCTCTGAGCTCCTGTGACACACGCACACATGCTGAGCTTACAGAAAGACTGACAGCGGTGCTTTCCCTGCCTGCTTGATCGTCGGAGCGTTTCACGTCTTGCATTATCACACACACAAAGCCCAACGTGCACTAAGACTGCATGAAATAAGGGAAGCCTTTGTGGTTGAGCAAAGCTCAAAGAGTCACATCTCACTCATTCCTCATCTACAACCTGCTCACACACTCAAATCTCTTTGAGTTATTGATTGTACCCTCTGCTGCGATATTTTAGCTGGAGGATAAAGACTGTTTTCTGCTTTTATCTCCATTTGGCTCTCTCCAACGAGCCTCAAACTCGCGACAATCTTTCATGGTTGATTTTCCGTCTCACAAGCTGTCAGACACGGTTCCATTTCCTTGTGGATCGTCTGGGATCGGCTCACGTCCCTCAAATGAACTCCGTCCGTCCGACTTTTCCTTTTTTTTTTCCAGCACATAAACAGCGGTCAATAAACCTGCAGGAACATCCAAAACACAGAGACTCAATTAGCAGATGAATTCGGACACCATACTGAGATCAGGATGCGGCCAACAGGTTCTTTAAACCCATTTACATTTGAAACGGAAAACGTTCTAAACAACTCCATCTTGTTTCAAGAAATCCTGCATGATCCTGCATGAATGTCGTAGGGATATATCAGTGTCCACAGGACGCTAACGGGTCCTTGAACAGTCCACAGGATTTGGGGGGGTTGAAAAGTTAAAAAAATTCATCTGTACGATACGCCTACAGTCTCACCGACTTCAGTCTTACTTCCTCTTATGTGTTTGCTCTGACCTGTCACTTCCAGCATCCCTGTAGAAATTATTTACATGAACATTTTAACTGTACAGTCTCACCATGTGGTCAACGCGCGCCACCACGGCGCTCCGTACTGGTTTATCCCTTTTCCTTCACAAATAGGCCGTATCCACCTGTGAGGGCAGTGATGACTAAGATGTACAGTGAGTTACATGTCTGAGGTCTTGGGTTTGAATCGCACTCCAGTGATTTTAGCATCAAAAATACAGAGTTTACAAAAAAAAAGAAATTTCAGTACCTATGAAGTAGATGATCACTGAGATTAGTTTGCTTTTTCTTTTGCTAAAGTTGCAACCGGAAAGTTTAAAGTCTGTTTTTGATTGATAGACGTTGTTTCAAGAGGTGCCTCCCACTTTAATTTTTTTTTATTTAATTAATGTTTTTCATCAAATGTTTGTCCTTTTCTAATTTGTTATTTCTAATTTGAATTCATTTTATTTGAGTTTTTTTTTATATCACCAACAGAAATGGCATTTAAATACTATAATTAGTAACTCCAGTAACTCTCTCTTGGGTCTTTTTGAAAAAAAACTTTTCCGTTTCCACATTTTCGAGTTAAATGTCTTGTTTTTTCATATATTTTTCTTGTATTTTATTCATATTTGGAATAAACTGTAGTATGTGCTTTCATTTAGAAGAAGTTTCTTCTTTTTAAACATTGAACAAGTCAAACTGCTATGAAAACAAGAAAAAAACAAGAGCACATGAAGGTAGATTGATGTTTAGATTATATGTTTAGCCTGCAGGCGCTGCATGTATTCAATCATGTTTATTTATGCTCATAAAAAGGCAACCTCGACCACCATAGATTCATTTTCTGCAGTGAATGCACGCACCTTGCACATGAGCTTTTCTGAGACTGTCAGACATCTCCATGCCTCGTTACGTGTCCTGTGAAGAGTGGAGCTGGTGTGGCGTTTATAGAGGTTTGCTGGCCTTTGGGAGAAGCCCATCTCCACTGAAACCTTATATAAGCAGCTTCAAAGTGAGCTGCAGTCAGCCTTCACAGCAGAAAAACACAAAAACTGTCCAACAGGAAAGTCGTTAGCTGTTGCCTTATGCATAAAACGTGACATGTAGAGTTCCGAGGAAAACATCGGAACATCTTTTTTGACGAAAGCGAGTTTTAGTGATGTGACGTGGCGGTACAGTATGTGTGTCCGTTCTGGTTCTCAATCATGCGGTTCTGCTGATTGAAAGTTGGAGTGGCAGGAAAACTGGCTGTATTTTCCACCACAGCTTGATTCCAACCACCTTGATTCTCATTGTGGAAGACGTCAATCACGCCCGGCGTTCATCCTTTTTACCCAGCAGCCCGCTGGGCTGCTTAAGGTGGCTTGATTTCTGTTTTTCCCCCCTTTTACCAATTCCTAAACTTTAATCCACCACAAAAAAGGGATTTCTCCTGTTTTCCAGAAAGCTTTTAACTACATATATTTTATGTCCATCTGTGTACTTCTTGCATAAGTTGATTTTTTTGTGGTTTTTAAATTTTAGGAAACAGTTTTACCTCCTGTTGCGTTAACCAACTGAAACCCCTGAAGAAGATAAGGATCGCAAGATTTGCATTTTAATTTCTACTCCAGATGGTAAAAACTGTTAAAATATACAATATGCTCTGTAAAAAAGAAAAAAAAAAACGAGCATGGGATACATGAAAAACAAATGTCTTTTATTCACCCTTTTTGATGAAAATGACGTTTTTAACATGTTCTTGTGGCGTTTTTCTGATGATGATAAAGAAAATTATGCGATGGGCTGTGAGCTAGCGGGACAGAGTGTAAACAGAGAGCTCTCAGTAACGGGAAGGGGAAGATTGGCGGGGTTGCTCCATTCCAGCGCTCCCGCCCACAACTCTTTCTAATGATCTGCAGACAATATGTCCTAGAAAACGACACAGGTTTTTGGATTTTGGCTTAAAAACGGCATCCTCATAATGAAAAGACCACTGGGAAGGTTTTGAAAATATGTGAAAAGATGCTCAGAGTGGGTGTTTATAGTGTGAACATTTCAATTTTCCTAAGGAAGCCAGAGGGCGGATCAAATTACACTTTCTACCTGCACGCCTCCGTGCAATTAGCATCATTGTAGTTTTCCATGGACGCCCTGTTGTTGTGGTGCGTAATTATCAACCTGCCCGGGGGAGCTGCGGTGTTGCGTAACCGCTAAATAATGACAACACGTGGGAGCACCTGTTCCTGATTTCACCTGTTTAACATGCTTTTTTCCCACAATTCCAGGGTCACGTCTCTCCGACGTGCTGTGCTATCAAAGTGTTGGGTTTGATCACTAACGCTGTGCGCCTGCTCGTGTCCCGTTGGCTTTCACGACTGAGATTCCTCAGCGTTTGAGCATCAGGACCCAAACCCGCCGCTCTTCCTCTATATAGGTCTCCTCTTTTTACATTTTTAAATGGTTCATATTTTTCTCCTAAGTTTGGAGGGAAGGGCTGGGTCCTGTTCTTCAAACCCCCTTTTTCAATTTCCCCCCTTTTCACCTCCCCCACTCCACCACAGAACAGTTTAAAGGAGAGACTCACAAACAATGGCAGCCATTTTCTTCTACAGGGGAAGAACGGAGGAAAAAAAAAAACAGCTTTCTTTGATCTTGTGTCTTTTCTTGTGATAAAATCTGTGTCTGTGATGCTTTTTGTTTTTGTAATCTTTTTATAAAAACAAACAAACAAACAAAAAAAAAAAGCCCAACATGAACTCTTGCTGATTTGTCTTTTTCGCTCTTGCTTCTTTTCTTTTTTTGATATTCTTTTTTTTTCTTTTTCGGTTTTTGCCAGTAATCTTTTTTGAATTTTCTCTTTTCTCTTTTTCCCCCCTTTTTTTCTTAACCCTAGGTCCGCTCACAAAAAAAACTGATGAATCTTCAATGAACAAGCCGCGAGACGAAGGTATTTTTGTTGCATGTTTTTCCTTTTTTCTTGTTTTGAAGTCTTTTTTGGGGGGTGGGGGTGGGGGGCACACGTACAGTAATCAAAAACAAAGCACACACGCACACACAAGTCTTTGGGGGGACTTCATGACTACATACCTGTGTGTTGCTGATCCTTTTTAAATACAGGTGTCATTTTGAATGCTAAATATTAGCTTGACTGTATAAGAGAACTGGACCGAGTGAGTGTGACGTCAACCATAGAAAGTTCCGGTCCTGAGGAACTTAAGTCAGTTCAGCCACACCACCATGTTTTAGCCAGACGTTGTCAGTAAACGGTGATTGGTCTGAGTTGGTCTGAGTTTCTATGGCAACCACTCTTGCCAATCAGGAATGAGTGTGCTGGAAGGCCACACCCCTCCCACTCAAAATAGGCTACACAAAAAATGTCAAACGTTTTGAACGTTCTATGTCAGACCACCGATTGTTCCGTTTATAACATGAATAACTTGCACTATAAAAAAAATATGAAAAGAAAAAAGAATTAGCAAGAATATGAAAAAAAACTAGCTGAGCAATAGTAAGAGTAATAGCTGGTTATTTTTCAATAAAAGTCAATGAGATTTTGGCTTCTTGGAGCTGACAGGTGCTTCCTGTTTAGAACGCCAGGGGAGAGGGGGTCACTCAGTCCAGCTCTCATATACAATCAATGGCTGTAACCTCGCCCTGGCTAATAGAAGCCCTTAGAAAGCCGGGCACGGCAAAAAAAAGCTGACCTCAAACGTCATCACCGTTGCTGAAGCCTAGAAAACGTCAGCATTGTTCCCCAAAGCTGTTTGTCAGGACTCAGAGAACCTATTGAAACCGGCACACACAGTGAGACATAATGATGGCTCCTGCGGTGTCCGCTCCACAATAAAATTGCAGTCAGATGAGGAACTACACAAAGTATTAAGCTGCGCTTATTCCAAGTCAGTGACGATCATATCCAATCAGGTAAGGAGGAGAGAAGCGGGAGCGTCCAAGGACACTCGGGTCCCACTTTTGCAATCAACACTGCATTTCATTCACCTCCTACCTGCAGCAAACACCAACCACCCCTCCATTTTCTTCTTTTGGATTCTTTCTTAAAGTGACTGATGATATTTTGATCCACATTTCTCTCTTGTGCTATTTTAAGGGGGTGAATCTTTTTCTTGCACCTTCATGCTCTTTGATTCGCCGTGTTTTCTTCTCTTTTTTTTTTCTTTTTTTCTTTTTTTTCCCTTCAAGTTGGCAGCCGGAGAAAGTTTGACACGAGGATTTTCTTGGTGATCAAACGCTCTGGCACAGACACAACTTTTTGAGCTGCCACAGCCAGCAGAGCATTAGAAACACTCCAGCTCTCGCTAGACAGCCCCTGCCTCCTTCATCCTTAATTACAACGCACAGTCTAAGTTGTTGACTGGGTCATTAGTGGCAGCTAACGTCTCTTTACCAGGCTCAAACCATTATCACAGGTAGTGGAAACCCCTCTGAATGCAAATCCATGGATTACATACAAGACCTTCTCCACATAAGGTGACTTTTTAATGGTTTCACGTTATTTTCTCTATAGACAGCCCTGAAGATAACTTATGACCTTTAGACTGAATCCTTTCATTTCAAAATAATATAATAGTTATATATTTTTATATGTGTGTGTGTATCTATCTTAGGGCTGTCAACGTTAACGCACGCGATTAATTAAAACTAGTTAGTTTGTTATTATTTATCAATGCAGATTAATTACACGTCAGAAGTGACAGTCTTCTACTTCGCATCGGTCATTATTCCACTTATACCATGACCACTTACAAAATAAATAAAAATTCAGTTAATTTTTAGTATTTTGGTGTTATTTTTTCACAAAAAGCGGACTATTTCATACATAATGCTGCCCGTTGTCATGGTAACATCTGACTGAGTTGCTGGAAGTTTGTTTAAAAAGCCTGCCAGCAATATAGAACATTTAGGACATGTGACCGGCACTACTCTTTTTAGTGTGCATCAACACCCAGCAACCAATCAGATTTGAGTATTCATCCAGACCATTTAAAGTACAGAAACACAATGTTTGTTTCTTATGGCTGTATATCAGCATCTTTCTTTTCTTAGAGTAAAACTGCAGACATTAAAGTCTTTAGAGTTTTGCTGATCTTACTGTTGATGTGTTTCTGAATAAACTCTTTACGGAATTAAACATTTCAGACAATAAAAATGAAGGAAAAATCATTGCGACCAAAATACATCGGCACATGGATCAAATCATGCGCAACACACAGAAGGACAATGGTAGAGAACACCAACTCCTGGATGACAGAACAGTCGCTCAAGACGGCAAAACTGCTGGTCACGACACACCAACCTGTGCACAGCCTGGATTGATTAGAAGAAAGACTTTGACTCAATGCCACACACCTGGATCACTGAATGCTTGGAGCTGAACAACATCAACAGGACTCTTAGAGCCTTCATAGGAAACTCAATGAAGCTGGAAAACCACCCTTGAAACCAATGGCAAGCCACTTGCAAAAGTGTACATCAAATGTAGGAGTGGGAGAAAACTGACATTAGATGAATCGATTATGAATCGTCTTATGAATTTTAAATAATTGATAATCGAAAAATGTATATTATTTAAAGTAAAAGTAACAAATAGAGCTAAACATGGGCCGTTTTTCACTCAGACATTTGCTGAAGAGCACACAAACATGGCCGACCTTGCAGATTCCGTCATTCGACTTCAGTGTTGACGGGCAATTGGCTTTGGATTAAAGTCATGCGGTGTCTGAGTTCTGTCAGACCAAAACTAAATACATGGGGAACACCACAAATTTGCAAAATCACATCGTACGGTTTGATCCGGAGGAGAAAGAGGGTAGAACCTGTTCTGGTACCACCGATGTGGCTTCAACAAGTCATGCTGTGATCACTCTTCCATCTTTGGAAAAGGCTAAGTGAATCACGAAGTCAATCAGATCTTAATAGCAAATGACTTGAGACCGTATTATGTAGTGAAGAATGAGGGCTTCTAAGCATTGCTTCATACGTTAGAGCTGAGATACAGCATCCCCTGTTGCTTTTTCACCGACACTGTCAACCCAGAACTACACACTGAGACGAAAGCTGAAGTCATGGCAGCAGCTGTGAAAGCTGATGGGACTGTATGAAGCTGACACTTGAACTTCAATCTCCACAGAATCATACCTCCCAACAATCATTCAATAACCAAAGACTGGCAGCTAAAATCTCATGTCCTCCAAACTCCCAACATGACTGGAAGCCAGACTGAAAGCTGCATTGATAATCGTTTTATAGTAGTAGTGTAGCTGTTAAAAAATACTATTATTGATGCATTTAAGCATTCATCTTAAAACTGTTACCATGGCGATCAAACGATTAAAGGTTACTCGAACAAACAAAATTTCAATTATAGATCTGTTTCTTTGCATCCGTATTTCTACAAACAGTGTTCCCTGATTTATCACGGAAGTTACGTCCTAAAAATTGACCCGCAATAGGAGAAAAGGCTGTAAAACTCCTCAATACACACTCATAATACACTTTTCTCAGACAGTCATGATATTTTCACATTTTTCTGAAACCTTCATAGAAAGCTAAGTCCAGAATTATTGAATGAAAACTATTATCTGATCACGATCAAAGATATTTGTAGATTTGGCAAATTCAGCACAGGAGACAAAACATGGAGGAGATTGATTGACAAGAGCTACAGCCAATCAGGATGCAGAACAGTCCGCTGCTAACTCCACAAAAGCAGCTATACAATGAAAGACAAACCGCGATCTAGCGAGGGACCAATGTACCGCAGAAATGATGTGTATGAAGACTTGATGCATCTGTTGTGAAGCCTGATCACTATCGTGGATTCAGGAAGAATCAGCGTCTTCAACAGGAATTGATCTTGGCAGGAACAAAGATTAGAAATTAATCTGAACTGATCAATCAGAGTTGATGGTGCTTGCTGGCCCCAACGTTTGATAGGTTTCATGTTGCGATCTTTCAAGTGGTAGGGGCGTGGCCTGGCACCATGCTCATTTGTGATTGGCGAAAGTGGTTGCCATAGGAACGTTGACCTCGACTGACTCTGATCAATCACTGCTTGACTTAAAAAATTGACTTATTAAATTATAGTAAGTCTTCAGCCATTTACACAATTAAATTAATCATTAAATAAATCTATCTAGACAAACAAACTGAATCCAGAATAATGTTTCAGAAAGGATGTAATGTAGTCGAATGACGTGATGTAGCTCATATGAACACTTTAGTCGCCAAGTGGTTAAAGTTTTCTGTACGGTCCGAGAAAAATGAAATGTGTTTATTAAAGGCAGTGCAAACTTTTGGAAATAGTTTTTATTTTCTAACCACAAAAACTCCTAACAATATCTAAGCGCGAGCACTGTGGCCTTGTAAAGTCGTGACTTGCTTTGATGCATTTGCAAACACGCTACTGTTTGGATCATCAGGCAGTTTTTCTGGAGGATCTTCTAAACTGAAGTCCATTTAAGTCCAGGAGAAAATAAATAAATTTAAATAAAATGAATGCAAAAAGAGGAGTCCTTGTCCAAATGTGAAATTGCTTTATTCAGATTCTACCTTTTTTTTCCACTCAGGGGCCTTCAGAGAAAACAAGAGCAGCAGCTCCAGATCGATCCTCAGGTTGATTGACCGAGCTGCTTGAGCGTTGTGTGTTTGTACACATGTGTGTGGCGTAGGCGCACACTGCAGCAGGGCTGGTGTAAATCAAAAAAAAAAAGCACAAGAGAGTCTCACCACGCTTCCACGAGTGTCAGCTCTGATCAGAGGCAGAGCCCAAGCCACCTGAGCCCTCGAAGCTGGAACGCGTTTCTGCTAGCAACAATGGCGTGCACGTTCATGCAGGGGACACAGCAGAGCAAGGCGAAAGGAGCGTCCCATCAAGCTTTTTGTAAAGAATACAGGTGCAACCTTAGCTTTAGACACAGTATCGCAAACACAGGGACCATCCACAAACTCCGTCTGCTGTCCTTCCAATCCATGCAGTTCTAATTATTCATCTCAAGACACAAAATGGGTCTAAGAACATGAGTTAAGGCAAATTTTCAACCTTTTTCATCAAATTTAGAAGTGCATGCTGCGCCACTACCTGTAAACCGTCAATTATCCTCTATTTTCATCTAATTTTATGGTGAATTTAAAGACCCACCCCAACAAAAATGCTACATGTTCTCATTTTTAATCATGGAGGACATGTATAAAAAATAATTTAAGATTAAAACTGTTTTTCTGAGTATTTCTTTATTCTAATCACATGACAATCAAAAGCTTGGGTTTGTGACGCAGCCACAGCGGCCAGAGCCGCCCTTCTCCACTCCAATTCTGAATCCTCCACGTGGAGACGAAAATACGACTCAGGCTTTTTGATTTTAGCTAAAACTAATCATAATTAAAACACAGCTGGGAACAATTTTACAATATTGGAGTGGGACTTTAAAGACAATTCCTGATGTTTTTGTGCGTCTTCCTCTAAGTCAATGGAGTACTGCATGACAGAGAAGCTGAACCCTAAAAAAAACCTCTAAGAGGTTCTGATTTGCTGCAGCAGGTCTGTTTATATGCCTGTTTAGTTGTGAAAGATCCGACTGTTTTTTCGACTGTACAGGATAATTCATTCCTTTTTATGAATGCAATCCGCGTCTTGTTATGCAAAACTCGTTTCTCCCTCATTAAACAAAGCTCATTAATCTGCACACATTTCATTTAACTCCTGCTTTTATTCTGTTTTCACTTCAGGTTCAATTTCCAGCAGGTTACAAATCCATTTTCTGTTTTCAAAACCCTATTCTCAAATTTTGTAAATTCTCTGAGTGTCATTAATAACATTTTGCTTTTACGCGATTGGATTAGAGCTGATAATTCCTCAGAGACCAAAAGTTACATGTAAATGGTGGTAAGTGGAGCCCAATACAGGAGTGATGAAAGCAGATTTTAGCATTAGCTGATAGATGAGTGACACAGCCAGCAGGAAATATTCATTTAAGGTTGATTATTTTAGTCTTTTAGATGCTTTTCTAAGATGAACTTCTGACAATGATGCTGGTAAAACAGGAAAAAACAGCCTTTAATGTAACATAATGACCCAATATTTGGAATTCTTTAAATATATATATATATAAATGAAGGAGAATAATTATTGGAAACAGTAATGTTTAACAACTGAAACACTGCAAACGTAAATTAAATACATAAATATATCAAGAAATTACCTACTTTAAAGACATTTTTCCTTTGCCATTCCATATTTTTGGTTTTTCTTTTTGTTTATGTCTCTAACAGAGGTGCCCAATACAACAGAGGGGGTAGAAGGCAGCCCAGCAAACATAAATGCACAAAAAATCCCTACTCTTTCTTGAATTGCTCTCAGCCGTTTATCGCCCTCACCTTGACGTACATCTGCTGACTGACATCCAAACCGACCGACGGAACACCCTCTCATACATATGTCACTGCACATGCACTTTTTACCATGTTATAGTCGAACATTTTCATCTAAATGTTGGAATTTCAACATATTTAGTCAGCTTGAGTTACTTTAAAATCTGCTTTTCATTTTCAAAAAGTCCAAAGTGTAAAAAATGTAATTTATTGATAATATGAACATGTTTGTATGTTTTTTTTTGACCAGTTTCAAATATGAGGGAAAACACTGTTGACTTTAACGAAGTTAAGATGTTAATTTATGGATTTATTTGGACGTTTCATATCAATCTGGGGACGAACGAGGTGCAGAGTTTTTAAGTTATCCCTTGAGAGAATACTTTGCCGTTAACTCTCCAATAGTGTGCATAAAAAAGGAGAAGAGAAGAGCCATCAAACCGGTTGTCTCTGCTCCCTGTGTGGCTCTTACAACCACTGCACATGATGCCTCCAATTAGTCTAGATAAACAGTAACAGATCACAATAAAACAAAGTCAGCCAAGATAATGTGCTCCGTGCTTTTGCCTCAGCTGCTAAACAAAATATTAAATACAGAGCACGCTATTTAAATTTAATGCTTGTAAAAACGGGGAGTGTGAAATGCTTTTTCCCCGCAGACCTTTCGGAGCACAACAACAGCTCGGCATTACTCCGTTGTTTAACGGCCTGTAACAGCGGCTCTGCAGAAACGGGTTCCGCTCCGATGAGCACACTTTACTGAAACAGCTCTGAATTAATGTCTTTCCTCCCAACGTGTCGCATACAGCAATGACTGGAAACGCTTTGGAAGACCTACGTACGTCGCTGCAGGCTGATTTCAAACATTTGGTGATCGATGGAGTCTGTTTGTCTGTCTGGGACTCATTTTTTGAGCTTTTGGATGAAATGGAGCGTTCTATTTTCTTCAACAGTGCTTTAGTGAGGAATAAAGACAAGAACGTCAGGGTGGGGGCTTGTTTTCTTTTATTGGTTCTGTTGAATCGGAGCATCTGGAGAAGATTTCCTGCTAAATCTTTTCTAGGTTACTATTATAGAATGCTACAGTATTCAATGCTCTGTGCAGGTCACATTGTTGCAGCTAAATCTGTGAATAGTTGAACAGGGAAACAAGATAAGCATGAAACAACAGCACGAGGAAACACATTAGAGGGTTCAATTTCGCTCCATTGTCTACGGAGTCAAGATGACTTCATAAGAGGATCGTGTGTAAAATAAAAAATAGTGCTGTAATAGGATGGATCATTGTGAATTCAAGAAGGGAGAATGAAAGTAGAAACTAAGAAATGTGTAGAACAAAAGAGCATCAAAAGGAGGACAGGTAGCCTGTCGGTTCTGTCATTACCGTCTTATTGGCATTGATTAACAACCATATTACGGTCGGGTCAGTCTACGTTTGGAGGTCACTGCGCTTCCTGGAAGAAAGCCTTTCATATAAATATGCATTAGTGTTGTCAATCAATTTTAAAAATTATTCAGATTAATCACATTTTTGGATTGAAATCAATAACAATTAATAACAATGTTTTAGGAGTTAAATTTTAAACAACAACATGCATCCTTTGAACAAAAACAGGACTGAGAGAAAATATGTTTCTTCGTTTCTATTGTTTGAAATGTTTACATTTATAAAGTGTTAACTCAGCTATTTGTGTGCAAAAAAACACATCATAGTAAAATATGCAGAAAAAGACAAGAAAACAAAGATGCTGATGTACAGCCATAAGAAACAAACATTGTGTTTCTGCACTTTAAATGGGCCGGGTGAATGCTCTATTCTGATTGGCTGCTGGGTGTTTTGGAAGAAGTTCCGGTCACAATGTTCTAAAAGATCAGGCTTCTTCAAAACAAACGTTTTCTTCATGATGTGGACCAAAACAAGCGGTACAAGGTGAACTTTCTGAACTGATGCTCTATTGACCTATCATGGCAATCTGCACATATTTCCTTTACCGTTGTAATTTAAGGTCACTGCCAGCCCAGCAATGCGTTGACTTGTAACCATAACAACGTATCGGATAGTCTGTGAATGTTTTTTTTATGAAAAAGCGATCAAACCTTTAAAAATGACAAAAATTATTGTACGAAAAATCAATTGAATATTTATTTCTTTGGTAAGTGACCATGTTATAATGGTCACTAGTTCCCGACAACTGGTGCAGAATTTGACGCACGCCATCAAAACCTGAACCAGTGGAACACAGGTGCTTCGTGAGTGTGATTAATATGCGTTAATATATATTAACGTGTGATTTTATTTATTTTTTTTAAAGAAATCATGTGTATTAACAAGTTTACATTGACGTTGATGTTTAGTTTAGACAGTTATGGACTAGTAATCACAGGACATTGGTATAGATTAAGTTTTGTTTGGAGTTGTTTCTATTAGCATTTCAGCACAACATACTGCATGTCTTCTGACGGGCTTTAAAAATACATTATGATTCCGTATTTATGGCCACAGAATGAAGGCAACCACTGTAAAGACATTTCACACTCATATAAAATTATCAGTACAGCAGTATGGTGTTATTACAGTTGTATACGGTATCAATGATTAGCATACAGAAAAATGATGATTTACTAAAATAGCAACAATTAGAGAGACTGGCGTCTTTTCATTAAGTCTCTTTCAATGCTGCGTTTTTGGAGACAGGAGCTGAGTCATTGAAGGTATACTGCATTCAGTACAGTACGCAGAAGAATATGGTTCTAAAAACGCTCTCCCAATAAACATTTGTCCATTTCAATTCCCAGGTTCACAAGCAGAATGATTTGAAATCCAGATCAACCCACAGTTCAATCGATCCCCACATAGAATCTGAACTTTAGTCAGACGGGATGAAATGCAATTGTTGAAAAACTAGACGTCAGTGTGAAGACGAGTCCCTTTGTTCCTTTCGGCTCTAAGCCTGCTCCAGTAGCTCTCCGTCAAAGTTCATCCCCAGGCTACCATGCTGTCTGATCAAAGCCAAAGGAGCGCTCTACTAACCAGTAGATGGCTCCTGCTGCGGCGTTTTTATTGGTGTTTTCATCACATCTGTCTGCATTGAGATGCCATGGGATAATGATCCTGTGCAATTGAACATTACAAATCACATGGCTCTGATTGCCCTCCTATGGCACCTGAATAACACAATTGTCTAACTACAAACACCAACAAGTGGAGGTCTGCAATGCTCCGATGTACGGCCAAATCAATGGAGTTGATGGTACAAAAGAGAACCAGGTGTTAGAAACAAACTGGGCTTAAGAAAAAAAAAGATCACAACTTTACAGAAACATTGACAAAGTAACTGAAATGGAAAAAAAACATGAATGGAAGCTTTGGAGACTCTAAGAAGACCCAGTCAAAGGTGCAGCTTCGAGATGTCCCCAAAACCTGACCACAAGTGATACCAGACAGAATCCAGTCAAATCAGCTGACTGAGAAAATGAAACCTTTTGAGGAAAAGAAAACAATAAACAAAAACGAAGACACAAAACTAAGGATGCTGGGAAAAGCTTGATTGGAGCTCGGAGGAAAGATATCAGCACTTGACTGTGTTTGTTGCTACGAGGGACACAACAGTGAAGGCTCTCTCAGGCCTCCCTCCGCTGCTGCACCTCAGTGGAGGACCCAGCGCAGTCTCTGAGCTTCCAAAAGCTTTTGTGGATCTATTGAAACCCAATCAATACTGTTGGAAGCGCCCGCTGAATCAAATCAAGTTCGGAATTGTCAGAATGTGTTGAAGAAGATCTCCCAGCAGGCAGCCATGCCAGTGAAGCATTGCAGAACTACACACTGCATTCAGGTTTATACAGTTATGAGAGGCAAAAATCAATGGGAGTGCTCTCTGTGCAACAGAAGCAAATAGTTGCAGCACTAACACGATGGATGACGGTCGAGGACAGCCGCCCTCCTGAACACTCTCCTTTCTCAGCTGGTTCGGGCTCCCAGGATGGCAAGTTAGAAAATCAAGTCAAAGACTGAGAAGCGAGCCTTCGCTGTCGAGTTGAAGGATAAAAGCCTGTGAAACAGTGTGTAATGGATGGGATTTAACAGTGTGATGCAGCTAAAGGGTGCATGGCATGCTTTGTTAGGAAGGTTCTCTCACCCCATATTAATCTGCAGCAGACCAAAGACTCCAGCTTAATTCAGCAGAACAAAAGCTTTTTTTATAGGAAAACTCATTTGATGGGACGAATCTTCGACTTTAAAGGCTGTTCTGTCAGTTCTGCTGCTGTCTGTGACCCAAGGAGGTTGAATCACGAGGGAGTGATGGACACGAGCATCAAGTTAAGTCAAGACAACCCTTAAAAACCAGGGCTGTCTCTGGAATAACAACACGCTCTCTGGACGACCATAACTCTTCAACCGTTAACACCATTAACGTAATCCCAACAAATTCTGGAGCAGAGAAAAGGAGCTCGATATTAACGTTTCAAAAAGTGTTGCATATCAGAGCAAAGCTTCACTTTAGTACCGTAAATTCTTGCATTTGAGCGCAAAGCTTCAACTTACTACCAGTAAATGAGCACAAAGCAACTTTTTCCGCTTTAGAATCCATTCGAAATGTCCAAACAATTGAAGATTTACAGTCATACATAGAACGTCAACACTGGAGCTAAACCTCTGGTGTTAAAGGGTTAAAGTGGTTTGTCCATCACTCGTTTAAGTGCACAAAAAGAGAGAACATGAAAACATCACAGAGGAAAGAAGTAATCACAGCCCAAACCAAACGGCACTACGAAGAGCACTTTTCTAAAAGCAGCTAGACAAAATATTTCCTCGTCTTTGGGGAACAGTAATGATTGAATGATTCAGCAGGAGGAACAATCATTTCCAAAGCAAAACTTCAAGCAGCTTCCTCTTTTCTTGTTTCGTTGCATCTAAGCCAGTGAGATGAAGCTGCATCCACTGCACAGGTCTAAATAGGCTGCACTTCCCAGCGTTGACATGGAGAATCTCCATTCATGAGGCAGCGTTTGATCACAGATGACCCGCTGCCATGTGTGATTTCTGCTTTCACACAGGCAGCCTGTTGTGGAAGGAAACCACACTCCTGGCAGGTTTCTGGAATCACGCCTCGCTCTGCAGGAATCCTGCATGAAATGCTGACACGAGCAGCAGGAAAGGTGTCTTCAGTCCCTCCCTCTGCAAACACACACAGTTCTGCTGATAGACACTTTAACAAGTTGCATTGTTAGGTTGCACAAACTTTCGGTTTGACCAGCTCTTCAAAGCTGTCTTTCTGTGGCTCGGATTTGTTTTTTGTTTTGTTTTTGGGATTTTACAGTAGCCGTTCAAGGAGCGTTCCAATTAGGGAGGTGTTGTTATAAACTGGAAGGAGAGGAATGCATGGTGACAAAACTGACAGCAACACTCGAAGGAAACACTTGTTCTAGGGCAGAATCTGAGCTTTTCTACATCCAATTTACTGTGTTTCTGCTGCTCGTACCAAAACGTACAAAGTCAAGAAAAGTAAAAGCAGCCGTACTTTGTATAAAGCATTCCACATATGCCGACTCGGACCATCCCACCTTTAATCCAACAAAGAAAATCAAGGAGAAAATCAAGGAGAAGAGGACTGAGAAAAAGTAATTCGCATTTTCATGTTTTTACAAAAGAGTTTAAATCACACAAGAAAGGAGGTGAAAAAGTAAAAAAAAAAAAAGAAATCTCTTTTAATGCTTTGTGGAAACAACTGTCTGTTCTAAAGTGGTCTTTCTTTAATCATGGGAAGTAGTCAACTCTACTTTTTACAAAAATTCTAAATGTTTTAAGGCAGTAAAACTCCGTAATGCGCAATATATGCACTTTTCTCAGACAGACATGAACATTTTCACACTTTAATCTTTTTAAATTCTCAAAGTTCAAACCGTCATAAGTTCAGTTTTGAAGAATGAAAACAAAGATCTGATAGCGATTAAATAAATAAATAAAATAAATAAATAAAGTTGTCAAGTTCTGTACAGGAGACACAGCACGGAGAACATTGCTTGATAATCGTCTACAGCCAATCAGGACGCAAAACACAGTGTGCTGTAGAAAAACAAAAAAAACAAACAGCATGCAAAATGGCATTAGGTGAAAAAGGAACTACAATAGAGCGAGGGGGCTCTCTCCTCATATTTTTGGTGATCAAATTGTCTGTTAAAGTTCTTTAAAAGCTTAAACACAATGCGGTGGCACACCTCCCCCAATGAAGAAAAATTAAATTTTCCACCCAGAGTTCACCCCAAAATTATAAAAAGGAAAAATAACTAAAGAAATAATCATGAAAACATTGCTCACCTGCACACCCCTATGCTAACCGAGGAAACCTATGGAAAGCCAAGGTAAATATATATAAGCCCACTGTGGAGAGAAGAAGAAACAATTGTAAACACAAACCGATAAACAAATCCCGGACGAGACCCCAATTGTTACAAACCAAACCCAAGTCTACGACAGACAGCGGGACGGACTGCAACAAGGTAACCAAACACAGCAATACAAAGTGTGTCACTAAGAAAATGGAACGCCACAGACCACAGAAAGACCAGAAAAACCCTTTTTGCAGCGTAGCGTCTTCCTGTTTTATCTACGTCAGCATCTCCCGACAATCAGCTGTCCGGGTGGCAGCCCTTCAAACAGCTGATCGAGTCGCTGAAAGAGAATTTAAAAAAAACAAGAAGAAAGAAAGAAAGAAATGGAAAGAACTGGAAGGCCGTAACATTGACCTTCAGAACTGATGGTGGCGCTGTTCTGCTACATCTCTAGTGTATGCCATTTTCTTTAAAAATCTTTAAATCTCTTGTAGATCATTGCTATAGTTCCTCTTTCTGCTTGAAAAGTCATCTTCCAGCTTTGGTTATAATGAGGTCTTTCATTAGTAGTGGAACAGATTTATTAATTCACCACAACCTACTGTATTTTTTTCAGAACATAAGGCACACCAGATTATTTGGCATGTCAAGTGACGCAACAAAAAAAGATGGGGTTTTTTTGTAATGACTAAACTACCCAGAATTCCTAGAAAAGCCAAGAAGCAGCAGGTGATTGGTCAAAGGGATTGATGGGAAGTTCTGTAAATTTTCAAGCAAAATGTGTTGTTATTCATTTGTTGTAATGTTTGCTCCAGCCGCCCATCAAGAGGTGCGGCTTTGTAGAATTTTGAGGTCCGTTTACCACAGAAAATCGATTCTGGATCAGTGTGATCAACCAGAACTCACTCATGAGGCGTGCCGGATTGTTAATAACTTAAAATTATTATTAATAGTTAAAATCTTTGTTTATATATTTTGAGCTTAAAACTATTTTTGACTTACAATTATTTTAAGTGCACCCTTGCTTTAAAATTACGGTACATTTGTTTGTTTTTTTTTATGAAAAAAAAACATCACTTCCTGTTTAGATTGAAATGAAAGATGATTTATGAGTCAAACGAGTTATTAAATGGGTATGTGGACATATTGAAAAATATATAGGTTGGCTTCATAATTTAAAGTGTCATTTTGATTTAGATTAAGTCATTGCTGAGAAAACTCTCAGATTCTTAAGAATAATACCTGACTGCAATACAAACTCAGATTGTTCACTGTTTAACCCAGTTGGCCTGAAGTCCAGCCAGAACGTGGTTATAGTGCGGTGGTATCAAAGGCAGGGGCCATGAAAGGGGAGTAGGGGCGCAGCGTGGATAAGGAGACGTTATATAAAGGCAACAAAGCAGGAACACAAAGCAGTGCACTGGGCCATGCTTCATTACATTTTATTTATAGACGCACAACCAAGAAATGAATTCAGCTTTTATGCAGACAGGATCTCCTGAGAGCAGACTTCCTGTCCTCGCAGCAGCACTTCAAAATAATTGTAGTCGATGACACATTTAAATGCTCTTAAGTTTCTGACTTTCCCAACTGGATAGAGAATATCTGTTTTCAAACCATTTTCTTTTTCTAAAAGCACAAAACAAACGAACAACAAGCAGTTGTGGCAATTAAACAAAACAGAAACCTCAGAACCATCGATCTGATAAAGTTCAGGCTCATATTGATCCTTTTTCAATAAAATATAAATAAAATAAAATAAAATAAAAGCTAGATATTTTCACATAAATGAGTTTTTTTTAAGAAACTTTTTAACCAAAAAAATCCTACATTTCTGTCAGACTTGGTGAAACTTGTGGTTCGTTCTCTTTAATGATACGGTCCCTGTTCAGATTTCTATTTTAACTTAGTCAAAATTACTTGTTTTGTTGTTGGTTTCTGATAAAAAGAAATGTCTGCCCAAACTGAAAGTTTTGGGCACAAGACAGACATTTTTTTATCATTGGGGGGGGGGAATTGAATTAATTAATTGGGATTTCTCAAATATAAGGGAAGACAAAACATGAAAAATAGCTAAATAAAAGTCTGAGAATCAGATTGAATTCCTATGATAAATTGTGGGGCTCGCTCTGTATTTTTTATGCTTCTGCATACCAGCAAGCTCTGCTGCCATTCAACCATAAAGAATTTGGAGATGAGTAAAACTGAAATAAAAATAGGGAAGGAAAGGGGGGGGTCAATTTGAGTTCGAAAGGCCTGAGGCAAAAAGAAAAGGATGCTGGAAATGAAAAAGAGGGCTGTTGCTCGTGGAGAGGAGGAAGCCAGCAGTGATGGAAAAATTCTGAAAAGAGGACAATGCTCTGTTTGTCTCATCTTTGTCGCCGTGGCATTTCCCAGGATTGAAGGGGGGGGGGGGGGGGGGGGGGGGGGGGGTGCTTTGCGTGGTCAGCCGCTTCCCAATCCACTCAATTTGTGAAATTGATCCGTTCCCTAACAGTGTGTGAAACAAAACAAAAAAGGCCAGCCACTGTTCAGGAAAAAAAAGGAGAGCTGGTGTGTGATAGTTAACAAAAATGTGACAATCAGGCGCGTTAGATTAACCCATTTACCCGATGTGTAACCATTCACATCTAATTTGATACAGGAGACCCCTGTCTCATTAACATGATCCTAACTTTCCTGAAAAACCCATTCTATACAATTCTGCATGTTTTCTGTCGTGTGGTTCTGCATCACTCCACTAGGGGCAGTAGAAGGGCTTTTCCTGCTCATTTCAAAGTAGCTGCTTCCATGAAAGCAAAAAAAAAGACTTAATGACTTCTTGCTGAATTGAAAGAATGAATATTTTTTGATAATTCATTCTTTATATTACAGCTAGTTAAAAACGTGTGAATTAAATTAGAGACAGTGTGTTTTTTCTTCCCCGAGCATTTCTCTTTGCAGCTTAATCTAACATTTTTATGAATAAAATCTTTACAAATTACTCTCATTACTATATCTCATTAAAAAAAAAGTTACTACAACATTTTTTGTGCATTTTATAAAAAGGGTTTACATTTTCTGGAAATTCAGTTGTGTAATTTTTAACCCTTAGTAGCCTGGACTCACCAGTGAGTTTACCAATGTCTTCAGAATGGACACCGACTCCCCCCCATAAGTTTTCTTTTTATTCAAAATGTAACTTTAATGGTTCCAAAAAGTTATTCGCTTTGAAATTAAAACAAAAAAGTTATAGGATCATAATTGTGACACCCCTTGACATAGTTTATTGTGGGTTCGCCGGATTTTTAGACATTTTTCCATCGTTTTTAGACCTTTGTTCATGGATTTAGACATTTTTCTTGTATCTGTACACTTTAATCTTTGTTATAAAATATAAAAACAGTCTGATCTCAATTTGATGGATTATTTTTTGTAATATAATAAAAAAAAGATGCTGTGGTTGTACGAAAGAAAAAGCATCGTCACAAAATAATGTTTTAAAGACTCACTCCAATGAAAATCCTCTTTTTGGGGTCTTTGACACATTCTTGTTGAATTGTTCTAATAATGTAGGACATAAGTAAAGGGATTTAGGAATAAAACTACATGTCTGAGTATTTCTTTATTAAAACATGTCTTCAAAAACAACACAGACTTTTTCATTTTCGCCAAAAACTTCATAATCATCATTAAATCATATATCAAGGACTGAAATGAAAAAAAAACATTTTTAGATGAAGGGAGTAATGCTGAGAAAATGGAGGTTGGACGGGCTGGAAAAGCTGCAAAGAAGCAGAAGATGCAGCCTGATGGAAGCAGAAACAAGAGGCTGAGACGAGCAGGGACGGATGGACATGAAGAAAAAGGTTGGGTTTTTTTTAGATGTCACTGAGTCTAATGAGAGGGTGTTGTTGCAAAGAGAGGCCAGGGCGGCTTCTCTTATTCCCCGCTGCCCCACTCCCCGCTCCTGCTCTGCTCCTTTGTTTCTCGCCCACACTAAATCTGTTGAAGGAAACAAGAGGCATCGCTGTTTGGTTTGGGAAGAGGCTGCAGGAGGCAGCAAGGAGGGGTGCCAGGCGCATTGCAGTCGCTTAATTCTGCTCTGGCTTGGCGCTGCACAGCAACTACAACCTGCTCCTCCTCCTGATCTTTGAGAGCATCTCGAGCTGTGAGGAGGCAGTGAACGCCGGTGAAGACAAACAGCAGAGGAGCTGCTATCGTCCAACTCCATGCTGGTCCCTGCAGCCCTCTTTTCATGAACTCAGACTGACAGGGAGAGCAGAAGCTGGAGTGCTTTTTGCGTTTCCACGCAGGACACCGGGAAAGTGTTGCTTCTAGTTTTATTTTGACAGTTTTTTTCCATTCGTAACGGGAAAAGAATCATCCAAAAACAGAAAATCGACGGACATCCGTGTAAAAAATAACATGTCAGAGGGATTCTGTTGTCGTGTGTCTCTTAAGTACAGCCACTTTTCTTTTTTTTTTAGTTTGTAGATTGTAGACTCAAGATATTGGGTCAAGATAGAAAGCTCAGGAGCTGTTAATCTGTGACACATTTAATGATGTTCACACTAGACAAGCAGGGAGGGGCTTCTTCTCCTTGTTCTCCTTTCCAACTACAATTGAAAAAGGATTGATGCAAAATCGGTGTAAATCCGGTGAATCTTGCTGCAGGTCTTTTCTTTTCCAGCTCTTTGCTGATATTTGAAGGACTTAGTTTGATATAATTGCAGTTATTAAATTCTCCTTCGTTATCAATTATCAAATGGTTGGCACTTTTGTGAATGAAGGACACCGTCCTTATGTCACAACTAAATCTGAGCGCCTGAGGGGTCAAAGTTCAACTGATGTAGCTTCTAAAGTGCATTCAATAGCTGTGCATTTCGACATAGTGCCTGAAAACGATCTTGCAGATGTGGGTGGCGACACCTGAGCACAAAGGTTTTGAACGCAGAAACATAAAACGCACGTTTACACAAACTTTTCGTTTTAGGAGTGTAACGATAAACCCGATAAATTGATTTCTATTCCTTTGATCCAACCAGGTCGATCTGTCTGCGGTAGAATCGAATCGGCCTACGCCATTATAAAAAATCCTTTAAAAATTACACAAACCGATGTTGGAAAATACCATTTGGATATTTGGATTGAGACACATATGGATAACACACGTGTGGTGGCAGCAAAAATGTAAATCACACTGGGGGAATTTTTGGCTAAAGATGACCTGGATCAACTTGAGGTCAGGGAATCAGATCCTTCAGCATGAACCAATGTGGACTTTGATGTTTGTATGCGTGCAGACATGCATGCATGAAATATATTTGTGTTTGTGTGTTGTTTCGCTTGTTTGTGTAGAATTTGCGTGGATATTTGAGTGTGGAGATGTGTGTCCTTAAAATTGCAGCCCTTCTGTAAAAAAAAAGTAAGAGAATGGTAATATGTGGACTTGGAATTGATTTATTACAAGCAATAAATACGAAAAATCCTTATGAAGACAAACACAAGAGATGCATCTGTACGTAGACATGTAGAACTCTGAATTATTATTTGTGGCTTGAATTGAAAATTTAAAATGTAGAAGTATAGATACATATTTAAATACATCCACATAACTCTTCGGGCCGTGGTCAGCTAGCTTTTCAAAGTCATTTTTTGATAAGTGGCGATTACCTGGAACTGGCAGAAAAGCCTGAAACAACAGTTGTTAATTTTGAGCTTTTTTCCCCTTTGTGTTTTATCTTCGTACTCCACGAGCTGCACTTTTTTCTGTATTTGTAACTGCTGCTTTGCGAGTTTTCATTCCTGTAAATCTCTAGACTGAAATCTACGGCGGGCCAACAGTTTTTTTTTATGCAAACGTACTTGCAAGGTTCACAAAGGGGTAAAGTTTGACACGGAAGGGTTTCCGCTTCAGACTTTGTTTTGACTTCTCTGAATCCATTAAGGAGCAAACCCCAAAGAGGAGTTTGTTGGCTCTGAGATTCCCTCCAAACACCTTCAGGCTAGCATCTATATACAGGTAAAAGCAGCCCTTACAGCTAGATACAGGCTGTGTGCAGGTCGTAGGCCGCTCTGTGAGCCTGTAGAGTGAAAAGTTCTTTGTGCACAACCTGTTAGAAATGAGAAAATTACACAGAGTGTAGCTTGTGTGGACATCCTACGGGGACTGGCGGATCACCTACACACCCTGTCCATGCAGCATTTGCACGAGGTCAGTGAGGAACCAGTACTCGCACTTTACTAATGACCGTGACTAATGACTACGCAGATTTTTTTATGCAAACATACTTACAAGGTTAGCAATTCTCTAAATGCAGTGAAGGGTGTTTCCGTGGTCTGATACTGGACAACCTTTAAACTGTTCTTGTTTTAAACTGTTCTTGTTTTAGTCGTTCGTCTTTTATTTTCAGATTTTTTTGACTTTGTTAAAGTTCTCCTTTATTTTGCATAGTCATACGGCGCTGTGCTTTTACAGTGAAACACATTTCGAGGACCTCGGAATCATTCCACTGTTTCAGGACAGAAAGGAGAGCTTCCAGTTGAACCCCATGCTGAGCTATTTCAAGTACCTCCTTTTTTTACCGTCACCCATTCAGAATTTCATTAAGCTAATATGAGTCTTGTTTTAAAATAAATAAGACATCAGAATAAAAGAAGACGTAACATTCCATGTGAGATTGGTTATAATAATAGTTTTGTCAAATGATAAAATAGATCTTTGAAGTCTAATAAAGCTGCTCTCTGATTTTCCACTCTGCACTGGTATTAGATGGAACAAAATGAAAAATGCATCAGTCAGCCGGGAGTTAATCAGTTTCATTAATAAGTAAAAATACGTTCAAAAACATGATTTCATCCTATGAAATCAGGTTGAAAACCCTATGAAGAATTCCAGGACTTGTGGAGAAAGCGGTTTCTGGACACACACACGCACACATTCGTTCAAGATGCAATCAGCGTGGCCTTTGGTTTGATCCATTGTGCTCTAATGATTTAGCCCGAGCCAATCTTGGTGGTCAGCTCTGCTGCTCCGCATCTCATCACCTTCCATTCATCAGCCCTTCCTGTCTCTTTCATCGTCACACCAGCCGGCCCTGACCGCCTTTCGACACGCGCACACCGCCACGCTCGTCCAATTTGACACAAAAAGCGACACCATTGGGAGACAGTGAGTGTGCTGTGTGCTTTTATTCTGTTGTTTTTTAGGTAGATTTACATCTGTGACTGAAAAAAAAACTGCTTTTGGGTACTTTTTCTTTGAATTTGCAAATGAAAATCTTCTGATTGAACCATCAGTAAAGAGACGTATCATGAAAAAAGTGCTCCATCCATTTCCCTCTTCTGGGTTGCGGTCTAAGCCACTTCCTCCAGCTCCTCTGGGGGGGCTCCAAGGTGTTCCTAGGCCAACCAGGAGTGCCCGGAACATGTCTCCAGGGAGGCATTCAGACCAGACACCCAGGCCGCCTCCACTGGCTCCTCCCCTAGCGGAGGACCAGCCCCCTCCTCACTCTCTCTTAAAGCCTTAGTTGTGTGCACTTTGACCCAAACGGGTGCTGAGGGTTTTTGGGTTGACCGGGTCGTAGAAAGGACAGGCCGCATCCTAAAGCGGGCGAAGGTGTCTGGCAGTTTCCTCGAGGCTAACCTCAAGGGATGTTTTTTAATTTATGCTGAGATGATAAAAACTAAACAACACAAACAGAAGTATAATTATGAATGACAATAAACAAAGTTCAGAAAGAGCTTTGGATGAAGTTTGACAACTTATAGAGTCCAACCTCCTTATTCCAATTCATTCCAGATTTGAACAGAATTCCAAGAAACACAGAAAACAATCAATTATGTAAAAAAAAGAATGCCAATAGTACATATCAATAACCCTTGTTGACTCTTTTGTATCCATTTATTATAACATCTTTTACATTTCATTCCAGCTTCCCTCCAGCTATTCCATCTTTCAACCCCTCTTTAGGAGATACAGTGACGTTTAGCATTTCCTCTTACGGCTGCTTTCATTAACATTTTTGATCCTCTCAGACTCTAGTTAGGTTATCTGTATTTTTTGATTATCTTTTAAATGGTAGAGTCTTGGATGCTTTTAGTGATTGGCTGTTTTTCATTTTGAACATGATTTGAATGATTTTGAAATGAACCAGCTCTCCACATTTAAATGATTTTCGTTTGTTAAGAACTTGACCTAAAATACCGGAACCTTTTCACTCTATGGGTTCACCGAGCGGCCTGCCACCTTGATATTCCGTTTTGGCCGTGTACAGGTTTGGTTTTCAGCCGCGGTCACCTGTAAAAGCCGTTGTGACCAAGGCTGAAGGAAGCCCTCTGAGAGGAATTCTCCTTTCAACCGCTTGTAGTCAGAACCTCGTTCTTTCAGTCGTGATGACCTTACAACTCATGACCGACCAACTCGATGTCTACAGAAAATGTCATTAGAAATGTGCTTTTTGCTACAAATCCAACTCTTTATTCGTTAATAACATCCCCTGAATTGCAGAAGCGTGCCCAAGCGGATTCTTTCCGCTGCACTGATGCAACACTTTTACTGCTCTGTAACCTTTTCTGTTAATTGGATCATTGCTAGAAAGGACCTGTGTTTGCAGAGATGACACTTCTTCATTTTCTAGGAGGGATGTTTTTTTCTGTTTACTGTTTACTGGACCCAAGTGTAAAAGGTCAGTACTTATCTGTACGTCATGTGCTTACACCCATAGTAGAATATGATAATAAAAGCAGAGAAAGCGGCGAGAAAAGCAGCAAGTGAAGCTTTTTTTTTCTTTGTCGGAGAGAAAAGAAGCAAAAACGCTGATTTGTAGAAAACCTGCAAATTCTCCTTTCATAGTTACATCATTGTGATTTAATATCTTTTTAATTATGGCTGGCTGAAAGGAGCGTCTTCCACTGCCATCTCTCATTTCTACCATGTTGGCTTATAGGAAGATGATATCTCAGCTCCTGCCCCCTCTGCCCCCCTCTGTGGTAGAAAAGGGAGCGCACTATAAATGCTGCAGCCCTCCAAGCAAGATGGCGCTGCTGATTAAGCAATTAATGACTAAAATATTAATGTGACCTTCCTAATCTTCCATTTTTTTATCTCAGTCATTCAAGTTGCTTGAAGTTCATTTGAACCCACTTTAAGGACACGCCAGTCTCCTCGGCTGACATCAGTTCTCATCAAATCGGCGTCGGTGCGATACGTCATTAAGGCAGGGGCGGGCATTGCACCACGATGAAAACACTCGACACAAGTTCAAGCCTAATCGTCTCATTGTCTCGGTTCTGCTTGAGAGGATCAGCAGCTTTTCTAAGCTCCTCTGGGTCCCGGCCCTCAGCTGTGTCGCTGCCATCTTGCTTTGTCTTCGTTGCTCTTGTTTGTCTTCTTACCAAAGCCATTGTTCTCATCCAGCATTGTTTGGGAATTTGATTTTTCGTACCTTTATGGAACCCTTTTCCCAGCGCCTCATTGTTTTCTGTTTCCCCTAAATCAGAGTAATTTTCTCTCCAAACGCATTTGTCGACACTAATGATTTTTAAATCACTTCTGAAGAACGGCTGTATTGAGTTTGGATCTTTCTTTTACTGCTGGCTCACTTCCCTCTTTTCTTTGTTAGTCGGTTAAAACAAACCAAAACTTTAACGACTTTCAAATGCTTCCTATGAAAAAACAGAAGTTCACGCCGTTGACTCTATAAAAGAACTGGACTGAGTGACCCCTCCCCCTGGTGTTATAAACAGGAAATACTTCTATAGAGAAATAAACAGCAATTACTCAGTCATTCTATTGGTCAGAGTATCCATTGTTGCTCTGATACTTCCAACAAGCTGACTCCTGATTGGTGAGAGTGGTTGCCATAGAAACGTTCACTAAGCCAATCACTGTTTACCGACGATGCCTGGCACCAACAAGGCAGCGTCCATGTCTCAAAAAATGTGAAATAATTTAGTTGGAGTCTGAAGTAAATTATATTCTATGGGTGACGTTTCGCTTACTCTGTCCAGTTCTCTTATACAGTCAAGAAAGAGAGAAGTGGGGAAAGTGTGGAGCTTTACAGCCTTAAAAAAATTGAACAATAAAACATGCAAATGTTGTCAGGCCCGTGACGGGTTCATGGCGTGAGGAGTTCCTGCCTGGCACATGGTGAAGCTCACCGTACTGGGAGAGTCTCTGAACGATCTCATGAACTCAGACATGGAGACGAGATTACCGATGCTTTTTTAGAACTCTTCAAGATAAATAAATCTGGTCTCTCAGGATCATATTCCATGCATTGTATAGTAGGTATACAGTCAATGCTTCCATGTTGCGCTGAGGCAACAAACCTTTGACTGTAACTCCTCCCACTCTTGTCTGATGCGTCAAGTTTATGGAAAGTATCGAGCAGTGACTTTGACATCCGAATCATGTTTGGTTTGAAAGCTGTTAGCGTTTGGGGCCTAATTATCATATCACTCCCACCGTGCTTTACAATGAAAAAAGGGCTTCAGGCTGTATTCCATTTAGTCTTTTACTAATCAGGTGTTAGAGACATTTGTCTACCAAACTGGTGTAAATAGAAGCCCGACTTGTGAGTGAATGTGTTTATGTTTGTAAACAGCAAGGCTGCATAAATAAGTGGCTCCCCTAACATGTCATACGTGAGCCTGTTATTTCAGCACGTGTTCTATGTTTACGTTCTGCCTTTCAGACGTCACATGTGTGAGGGTTGTGGACAGACAACAACACTGCTGTTTAGCTTTGTCTCCTGTTCGCTTTTGAAGGCGGCAGCCAGTCTTTTCTGGACAGAGTTCTTTCCTTCGTGGAGTGGTCAAACAGACCCGAAGGCATGTCTGTCTGTGCCCGCCAAAACGCCAAACTTAGGCTGAGGACGAAACCTGACCGTGCCAGAGGCGGAGAGAGAAAACCTAGAGAAAAAGATGGATGAGGAGGAGAGAAAGAAAGAGGAAGAGCTTGTAGTCCTCGAGGGCCTCGGTCTTATCTCTCACTGCGCCGCAGCCAGCCACTCGCCCTGTAAGTGATCCATGGTCACAGAGTCCCCGGGTCAAGCATGACCGCCTGCTCTGTGAGCCACGTGGGGGGGCATACGTGAGTGCATCTGCATTCTGTTTCCCATCATGCTCGCTGCTGTCAGTTTGCGTCTCCTCCAGCTTTGCCGGGCGTGCACGAGCAGCAGGTGCGCACATGCTCATTTGCCACTAATGAAATGACACGCGGGCTGAGAGGTGGCGGAGGGCATCGCAGGGCTCCAGAGCAATATGTTACCACGGCAACAGTCAATGAGACCTCTCTCACCCAGAGCGGGGAAAAAAAAAAGGAGCGAAAGTGAAGCAGTTGCCATAGCGACTCCCCTCTGCAGCTGCCTGTAAATTTCTCCTCTTCCCAGAGCGAGCGTTTCTGTTTGGACTCACGCATCCATTTTCCTGTCATGGCTGCTGGAAACGCGTGTGACACCGGAGAGCATCGAGGTGCGCAGGCGGTGCACGTGTCACCACACATAAAGAGGTGCAGGAATGCAGATGCGGTCTCCACCCACCCCAGAGCAGATGCTGTTGTTGGGAGCCACGCGGTTGAAACGCTCGGCTGCTCCATTGGTCGCCACGGGGGGAAAAAAAGCCACACACACCAGGGGCAGCAGGGGGCTGACACTGCACCACAGCTTCACGTCCGGTCAGCCATATGCTCACAGGGACTCCTGGCAGGCGGAGGAGTCCGCCGTCAGCCGGGAGAGCGGTTCAAAGGGCAACGAGGGCCCATCAGTGACTGTCCTGCCTATGTACACAGCTCTGCTGGAGAGCTAAGCTCATCTCATTAGCTGTGATGGATTCCTCCTGAAACCATTTGCATGTTGCACAGTATAACCAAAGGCCTCCAGAAATCAAAGATCTGCTCTGAGCCACATCTTTTGTTTTTTAGACAATTTTCTAGAATTTCTTTCTTTTTTTCGGGACCATTTTTTCCTCCAGGACAGAACTTCCAAACATGTGGTTGCAGCTCCGTGTTTCCTAAAGAAGTCCCACCGGGGTGCTGACCTAGAAAGACTCTGAGATGGCCGTTTGCTGGTACTCTGCATTTATTAAAGACCCACTTCGATAAAAATGGTGGTTTTAGTGTTTTTAACATGTTCTTGTGGCATTTTTAGACGATGGAGGACATAAAGCAGCATTTCTAAATATTTCTATGTTCAAATCATTGTGAATCAGGAGCAGACGGAAAAAATCCATTCTGAGGCGTCCACCCGCAGACAAACAGATCCATGTTTGTTTCACTGGTAATGTTAGGTTGGGGGTTTAGAGGCATTGTAAAATAGCGGGAAAGAGTGTAAACAGAGAGCTCGCAGCAATGAGGAAGGGCGGTGGGGTTGCTCCTGCAGAAACTGTAGAGAAGGACAGTTTTTTTTTTCTATTTTGGCTTAAAACAGCATCATTATAATTTACAGACCACTGGGAACGTTTGGAAAATAGATCAAAAAACAATCGGAGTGGGACTTTAAAGGTTTGTCAAATAAGGAGAGCTTTGATTATCTTTAGATGTGAGATTTTAAACGAAGGTGTTTTTTATTTACAGCTGATCACGCAAAGCACTCATTCCCTCCTCACGACTCGTCTTTTTTTTTTGTCAAATAAAAAACCTTTGTTGTGCTTTTCATCCTTGAACTTGTTCTGGAATTTGTTTTGTGCTTGGAGCAGGAGGGATTATACATATTTTTTTGCAGGAAGAACACAATATTCCCTCATTTATCACAGGAGTTACGTTCTAAAAATAACCAGCGATAGACACAAAGTAGTCGACTGTATGTTTTTACAATACCGAACTACTGTACTAATACAACACTAAACCCCTCACTGCACACTTTATACATCTGGTTGACAATGGTCTACAGCCAATCAGCATGTGGAAAAACAACAAAGAACTTTGCACTTCTGTCTTGTTCTTAACCATTAATTCTGGCATTTTAGGACTAAGCTGTTGTTGATCAAAAATGATTTAAGGTTCCGTTAATCTTCGTCCTTTTTGCAGATATTCGTGACCGCAGGAAGAAGCCGGTGATGATGTTCATTCACGGAGGCTCCTACATGGAAGGCACGGGAAACATGTTTGATGCCAGTGTCCTC
Organism: Oryzias celebensis; assembly: GCA_014656515.1. Taxonomy (NCBI): domain Eukaryota; kingdom Metazoa; phylum Chordata; class Actinopteri; order Beloniformes; family Adrianichthyidae; genus Oryzias; species Oryzias celebensis. Next base: position 4,896,171 of record BNCR01000016.1, read on the forward strand.
GCCGCCTACGGCAACGTGATCGTGGTGACCATGAACTACCGGCTGGGCGTGCTCGGTGAGTGACCTTGAGGCTTTCGCTTTCTGAAACGCACACATCCCTCCGTCTGTGCTTGACATGAACTGACTGGATTGATGGTCCAGGGTTAAAACATGTTCTTTAGTAGAACAACAACCAGCGAATTTATTGTTTATTGTAGATTCATAACAAATAAAGCAAAAATAAACATGTGTGCAGTGCATATTCTGTGCAGAAAGCGGCCCTCTTTGCAACTTTGCAGTATTGGTTGTTGAGGCTCCAGGACCCACTAGAACTGGAAATGTACATTCTTTATTTTCTATCCCTTCATATGTACTTCAATATTTGCAACTTTTTACTGCAAATAGATTCTATATACCTTTAGTTATTGGGTGTCTGAGTCCTTTATTTGCCAGAAAAAGTCCTTATGAAAGTAAATGCAAAACGGGAACAAACATGCAAATCAGCCCTGTCACTTTTACTGACACAGAAATGCACCTCACAACTCATTTTAATGGCGTGCCCATGCTTCGCTCGCACCCTCTAAATGTCTGCTCGGCGTTAAAAACAAAAAAAAAACAGGGATTGTAAAGCAGAGAAGGCCTCTGCAGGGCATTTTGGAAGCAGAAAACTTGGTAATAGCGCAGCAGACAATAAAAAGGGAGGGAAACGTGTTCAAGGGAGCTTTTTGGGGCCGCATGTGGCCCACAGGTCGAACCTGGAAAGAGCGGCGGCTTGTGGCTCTGCAGCAGAAGCTTGTCATCCTTCTTTTCCTGAAAATACACTTGACTTCTCCTTTTTATTACTCCCCGCTCTCTGTCTCGCTCCACTGAGATCGAGTAATTTCGCTTTGAGAGGAGGAACATGCCTCTAAGGAGGCAGGTGCTAACTAAAGGAAACTAAGTGCATTAGATATTTCATTAGCAGAGCAGAGTGGGCTCCTGGAAGCTGTTTCACAAACACACTGCCTCGCTTAAATATGTTTCGAGGCCTTTGTCTAAAGAACATCATATTGTTTTTTGTTTTTTTCAACGCGGCCATTACAGTGCTGACACGTTTTCATTTGCATGTAATTGCCTTAAGTGTTTGCTTTTAAGTGCATCTTCATTAAGTTCATAAGTGTTCTCCCTCTGAAATGTGCTGTGACTATTAGTGGAGATCCTTTAAGTGGAATTTCCTTTAAATAATAATTATTATTGCAGACGTACAGCGCTTCTTTACAAACACGCTAGTAATTTCCATTAGGGAGCATAACTCATTTGGTTCTCACTTTCGTGAATTAATGTCGCCCAAACTTTCAGTGAAATTAATGCACCGTGCGTGTCAGTTTGAGTAAATTATGGGATCTGTTGCCGCTCGAAGCCGTTCGTTGCTACAAAACGGGCTTAAAAAGGAAAGTGTCGCTCAGTCATGCCGAGTTTGGAGTTGTGTCTTCCGAGCCGGGCGTGTTCAGCTTTAGTTGGATCAAAAAATTAATCCTGTAAAAACAGGCATCCAAATAAATGGATTACTAGCAGGGTACGTTTGGTTGTAGAGCAATCAGCAGCTACTCCAAGGTGTTTATCGAATCGGAAGGAATTATGACGTAAGTGGATCCGCCTCAGAGTTTCTTTACCCTCTTTCTCCCCTGGGTGCGCCCCGGTGGCACCTCCTCCTCCTCAAACCTCCTTACTACAATCTGGGAGTCAAGGAGAAAGTGAAAGAGCATTCGTTATTTGCATGCAAAGAGACCGCCGCGGCTATCTCCCAAATATGAGAGCCATCCAGAGCAATTTGGCCTTGATTGGGAGAAGTGTGAGTAATCTTTCACCCCGTCCATCTCGCATGATGGATTATGTTTGCCTGTGACAGGAAGAGGGGTGGGGGGGCAGCACAGTGTGTGAGTTTTGTTGAGTGAGTTTAAGTTTGTTTTGTTTGGAGCACATGTAGCTGCACTCATGCATGCCAATGTCACCTGATGCCTTCTGCCGTGTTTGTGTTCCTGCCTCAGCAACCGACATGCCGTTTTGAAAAGGCGCTGCAGGAATTATTGATACAGCGGCTGGAACGTTTGCATCCCACCGAAGGTCCTGGACTATAAGGCACACTTAAAAGCCTGATTTTTGTTTTTAGTTTTGCATAAAACGACGCTTTTTAATTTGAAGTTTGTTACATATGGAATCATTCTGCTGCAAACAAGGTTGCTAATGCTGCTAGCATGTAGCGGGGTGGGTCTGGGTTTTTTTTTCTTACATACCAAGCTACCTTCTCACCACCCTCTGCAACACTTTTAATGAAAAGTCTACAGTATGTAAACGTGCGTTACAGGTATGCGTAGCTACACAGATTTCTACAACATGTTTTCGGGTTCTACGTACAAGAAGTGCATCCATCGAACACGACAAATGGATCGTGTTCCTTTTAATTCACTGAAGTGGCAACGGTCTGAAAATTGATCATGGAGCAGAAATTAATTGCGGTTTGTGCCCAGCTGGAATCATTCGACACTAAGTCTTCCATATATCGGAATAGAACAGTTAAAGAAAAAATCAGGAGTAAGATTCACCAGATTTGTACCGCTTGGACTCTTTCAACTGTGGGTTGGGTATCGACAGTCCAGTATGCACAAAATGCTAAACGTGCATTCTTGATCACATAAAAATGTGAATGCACCAAAACTAACAAAGATGGGACTTAGTGTAGTCGCAGTCACGTTTGTTTTAGCGCTATCCGTCTGTTTTTTATGTTATAAAGCAAGAAGTTAGAAGTTACAGGTGTTAGAAGATGCTAATGTTGCTAGTATGTAGCATGTTACAAACAAATTCTACAGTGACTGTTAATGTAGTTACTAGAGTTTGCTGACTGACAGACTCGTCTGACTCGTTTGTCTCAATGCTCCTCAAAGTTCAGTATTTATATGATTTAAGTTTGAAAATAGACCATTCTTTAGTAGTGCGCCCTATACAGAAGATATGATGATAAATGTAAGTTTTGCAAAGGATTTCTATCTGTTTTTATTTAGATGCATGTTTTTGTTTATTTTATGGTAAAACGGACAAGAACCGATTCAGTTTGAATTCATTTATGTTAATGATGATCTTAAACTAATTGTATGTCTTGTAATTTAACAGTTTTCATTTTGAAATGTGTTTGTAAAAATTGAAAAACTTTCAAATACTCAACATTTCTAAACTACATGGACCATTTTTGAGCATTTTAAAACAATGATAGTTAAAAATATGTGCCATGTCACTTTCATGTTGGAGTATTTTTTGCCGCAGTTGTTTAGACTAAAAGAAACCTGTTCAATGGCAGCGAGTTTGCAAAGGTCACCAGTGGAGCACACCGGAGATTTTAGTGTCCTCTGGGCCAAAGTGCCCTTGAGCTTCGAAAGTGCGACTCCTGCTGTGTATCAAACTGGGACTTCTGACAGAAAGAGAAAATCTTTTTTTAATGAAAAACTTCTTGAAGCTTTTCCACATGAATTTTTTAGAATGCTGTGAAAATGATTTATTTTTTGGCCATCAAAGCAGGATTTACGCTTCCCCCTTTCTCGACCTTTTCTGCATTGGTTCATGGAGAAATGGAAAGAACTGCATGAGAGTTACTGGTTCAAACGTGGGATTTTGACTTTGACTAGAATAAAAACAGGGATTTATTTTGGCATTTGTGTTTGCAATGCACAAAAATGTCAGTACAGCATCCCTTTAAAAAACAGTCGTTATTTGTGTCGGCCAATATGGACATTTCTCCCACAAACTATATTATATTCAACCGTATATCTTCTAAAAGTATCCCCAGCATTTATTCCAAATTATGCATTTATTCAATTTGTTTGATTATTTCTCATTTATAATTTTTTCATATATTAGAGACCAGTGTCTAGAATGGGGATGGTTAATGGGTCTTTGCTCGATAATCCATGTTCAAACCAGTTCTTCTAATTCGTCGCTCGCTTTCTTTGCTCCTCCACCAGAAAATGGTTTGCTCCTTTTTTCCGTGTTCTTCATATCTTCCATCTGCACGGGCCATTCTCGGATCATTAGGATCGTTCGTTGGCGTATCCCACCACACGAGGTTTTGACGCTAAATCAAATGAGCATTTCTTGGCCATTGCTACACTGGCTCACATCACAGTGCCACAGACACACCGCCGTGGGGTCTTAACGGAGTCCAGCCACTTTTAACGACCATCGTCTAAAGTAACCTGTTTGACCCGGTGTTCATTTGAGACCAGTTTATCAGAAAGTCGCCTCCAAGTTGTGGGCGGGACTGCTGGCACAGAGCAAACCAAACCATCTTCCCCTCTCCGCCGTTGAAAGCCTGCTGTCTACGCATTCTCTAGCTAGCTTAAAACTCCTTACACAGCAACTTCACATTAGCGATGCAACAAAAATGTCTGTAGAGGTTGGTAAACCTGTATGAGACACGCAGGTGGCGGACAGGAAGTATCAAAGTCGTAGACCGCTCGGTGAGCAATGATCCTGCACATTTGTTTTTACGGGCTGGAGGCGATAACACGTACAGGTTGAGGTAGGTCAGGCGTGTTTTCCATTCTTTCAAACACCCTCAAACCTTTCACACTGCACAGTCCGTTAGCGCCATTCAAGTGGGAAGTGCTTGTTTCTTGCACATCCCTTGCACACGACCTGTTAGAATTTAAGAAAGGAAACGATCAGAGAATCATTTTTGTAAAGGTTTATCTTTAAAAACAAGCGATACAGCGTTGTGTTTTCCGCCTCAGAGTCAACCCAAATGCATCATGTTGCCGTGAATGCAACAGAAACTGGATGTTCCACTCCCTAAATAAACCACTGATGCGTTCCATGTATCATCAGCTGACTAGCCCTTTTCCTTATAGAGAAGGAACTGTGAAATGCACTGTGTGAGGGGAATTTTCCCCCATAAATCAGCCTGAAAGTGGTGATCATTTGTTTCTTCTGGCTGGCAGACTACATCCCGGCCTCATCCACATGCCGTATGTATGTGGAGTTCCTCCGGCGAGTTTCAAAGGTCCACGAGACCAAAAGGAGCGTCTCCCCTCAGGTCCCTGCAGGGAATCGAGCCGCGTTAAATATGCAATAAAAAAGCTGCACCGGGCCACTTGACCTTGCCTTGGCTGCCGTAGCGACAGGCGTGCCAACAGCGCAGACGTCACGTCCTCCCCCCACACCCGGGGAGTTTTTCTACATCCTTTTACTGCCAAAATGAGAGAGGGGCAGGGCAGCGTGAGAGCGGGGGGGATGAAAGCGAGACGCTGCATTCATTCAGACATTAACTATGATGATGAGAGCAGAGTGGTGGAACCGCACAAAGCTCACCGCCGTTTGAGTGCCGCAACACTTTGAAGCACATCAGCGTGTGCGGCCATAAGAAACGGGTTTGGGGGGGGTGATTTTAGGAGATGAGAGAAGTGACAGTGGGAGTTGGGGGGGCTACATTAGCCTTTGAAGCTAAAAATAAAACCTACGGAGCCTCTTCTGAACGTTCAGCCGAGCAGACAGTGAGCTGCTGCACTACTGTACACGCTCTCCCAGTGAGGACATGGATGAAGCAGAAATCTGGCAAATACAGACACGCCATCCGGGTTTTATATGATAAAAATGGAATCAAAGTCATGCCATAGGAGCTTTGAAAGGCTTGCGAGAAGAAGAGACTTAAAATAATATGGAAGCACAACCTGGACACCTTTGATTCATTCCGTTTATCGTGAATTTCTTTGCACATCTCATAGTTCTGGGTTAGCACAGTTAAAGCTCGCTCTAAGCCGGGTCAAAACAAACGGAAAACTGTTTGAAGTGCACAGAGAAAAAAAAGAAAAAGAGGAATGATGATGCATTAATACATCCTGAGAAAATTCATGCAAAAAACCAAAGGTATCAATGGTAAAAAAAAAAAAAAAAAAAAACGATGAATGATGGGTCAGTTTGTTTGTTTGCGATATCGCACTACCTGACATTTCTGATTGACAGTCAAATGTCATAAAAACACCTTCCTTTTTTGATTCTGTTTGTCTTAAAGTCAATCAAAAATAAGAATCCATGTTTTAAAGTTGGACACCTTAACAGTAATGTTCATGGAGATTGTCCCCACATCTGGAACAAGCCGCCAAGTGGTTACTTTGAAGCTGTATGTTCAGTTTAGTTTTTAAACAGATTTTAGTACGGAAGTCAAATCACTCAACACACAAGCATTTTGAAAATCACAACAAAACAAATATTTACAAAACAGCGTGACATTTTAGAAAACAAAACCCACAAGACCAAAAAGAAAAGAACATTTCCGAAAACAAAAGTCATTTCCGAAAACAAAAGTCATTTCCAGCAAACAAAATGAAATGTGCAAAAAATGAAGCCAGAAAACATGGATAATATGGGACATGGCTGATGGGGATACGTATGTATCGATAGTCCTCGACTGGAGCGCCAAAGGATAGCGATATATGAGCTACATGCTATATATTCTTGATTACCATGACAACAGGCCAACTTACTTATCAAATAGTATGTGAAACAGCGATCTAAACCTAAAAAATAACAAGAATAAAGTACAAAAAAATCCATGTTTTAAGCGAGACTGTGTTCAACAGAGTGAGTATTCAGAATTTGACGAACGCCGTGGAGGCCTGAACCGGGGAAAACAGTTGTTTCGTGGAGTGCAATAATCAGTGCTAATAAATACTAACGTGTTAAACAGTTTTATTGGTCGCATGCGTTAACGCGTTAATGTTGACAGCTCTAATACATAGAAAGTGCACTAACTTTATTTTATTTTTTTTCCAATCTAGAGAAATCTTCACTTGTTAGGTTTCTCTAGTGTTCATGGAGTGCAGGTGTGAGTAATGGTTGGTTCAGACTTCAGCAATAGCTCCTCTATGTGTGTGTGTGTGTGTGTGTGTGTGTGTGTGTGTGTGTGTGTGTGTGTGTGTGTGGGTGTGTGTGTGTGTGTGTGTGTGTGTGTGTGTGTGTGTGTGTGTGTGCGCGCGCAAGCTTATTTTGTAAGAAAAACCAGGTATAAAACAAGACCTGACAGGACCAGGCAACATATTAAGACACACTGGCCTAACACCTGTACCTGAGTTGCACTGTTCTCAGTCTCCATAGCAACCCCCAACAAAACGAATGAGCAAAGTCCTTTCGACTCTGTGAGGGGAAAGTAAAGAGCACTACGATGTCTGTAGTGAGTATGCACGCGATGGCCGGTGTGACTTTGAGGGCGGACTCGTCTTCCAAACTCCAGCGTCACACAGACTAACACATTCCTGTGCATGGCACACAATTTCACACAGTCACACATGGCGTTGGGGACACAACACATCTTGTCTCAACGACTCCCTGGACACTGTTTCTCCTCTATGAGTCCTCGATGCTCCCACCTCATCCTTCCCGAGCTTCATTTTTGTCCCCGTACGTAGATTGTAAAAGTAATGGATGTAGTGGGTGGTCATGTTATCCACTGAAAAATACCCCCCCCCACACCCACCCACCCACCCACCACCACCACCACCACCAATACTGGAGAACTGGTTTCATCAAATACATGACATTTTCCAAAGGGAAAAAAGAACATACACACTAAAAATTCTTAAGGACCAGTTTTACTACTGTCATTGTTTACTACTGTCATTGTTTACTACTGTCATTGTTTACTACTGTCATTGTTTACTACTGTCATTGTTTACTACTGTCATTGTGAAATGCTATAACTGTTAAGTCCTCTAGTTTGCGTGTTGGATGATTAGTTTTGGAATTTAAAAAAAGGACTTTGAAATAACAGCAAAACTGATGTTGAAATGTCAGTTTTGTCTATTCTTGTTTGTATACCTGCAATTTATATATTTATTTATGCATACATAAAGCTCAACCCTGTTTTTGTGTTTGTTTTAACCAAAAAATGTACATTTAACTAAAATGTTCAGTTGTAATTGAATCCAATTCAATTTATTTATATATGTATTTATTTTTTTGAGATGTATTTAAATTGGGAAATAAATTTAGTAATCTGATTTACAGCTATAGGGTGGCTACTGGAGTTAGTATGTTCCCCTTTTGGATGCATGGGATTTATTCCAGGCACTCCGGTTTCCTCCCACATTCTATAAACATGCTTCAAAGGTTACATTGTACTTAGGTGTTCATCAGTACGTGGCCCCGCCTTCACCCAACAGTAGCAAGGTTCCCTCCAGCGGATGGAAGAGCTTTACTGTTGACTTCTGGTGACTACAAAGAAGTTTTTGTTTTGTTTTTTTTATTAAAAGTTAGCACAAAAGTGAGAAACAAATTTTTTTTCAAACACACTTGATCGTTGAGAGTTCTGAGTTGGAAGATCAAATGACAATGAAAAGGCCTTTAAAGTTGAGATTAAAGTTGAGTAAAATTCATACCGCGGAAGAAAATCTGCAAAGTCAGCATTTAAATCTAGCTACAGAGGCTAAGTAACACTGTAAGTCATCGTGTCTGTGCTTTATGTTTGAAAATTGAGTTATCTGGACTGCTTTACCACCTAGTGGTTACCTGGTGAATTGGCCTGACTTTAGGAACTTTCCTTTTTGAATAGGTTTCAAACAGGAAGTTGGGGGGTTAGCCCTTCTAGAACATTTCTTTTTCCTGCACGTTCAGGTTGTAGTGAAGTATCGCCCTGTTGAAAGTATTTACACAACCAACTTCTACCTTTTTTGTTTAACTGACATCATTTTCAAAAGTACAACTGTGATCTACGGTTTTTCACTTGTTCTGAGGATTTAATTGTCTTTTCTACTTTAACCGTATTTTCATAGAACACAGCGTACGCCTGTCTGATGGCAGACCGTACCCTTTAATGTGTTATCTGCACAAACTACTCTCAGCCCGACGCTTCTGGGCCTCAGGCGACCACACACACGTTAACATGTGGTGTTGTTTGAAGCGACCCATTTATCACACTTTGAGGAAAAACAAAACATCTTCGGCTCGCTCCAAAATAACTGAACTTCATGATTTCCAAATGGTTTCTTATTAATGCCAGAATTTAAGCTATTTGTAACATTACAAGTATTCATGTGTAAATTAGAGCAGCTTCAGCTGCAGCTGAAAGGAGCTGCAGATTTAGCCCAGGAGCCTTTATGCTGTTAGTACTTTTAGTTGTTAAGCTTCAGAAATGTTGATATTTCAATAAATTATTATAAAAGCCCACAATCAACCAGTAAATATTGTTTTATTTACTTGACATATTTCCTTTTTTTATTATTATTTTTATTTTATCACCAGATTAGCATACTTCTTTTTGTTTTTTAACAGAAATAAAATGTTCTGAATTAGCTCTGTCATTGCACGTAATTAAGTGGGTGAGACTAAAACACCTGAGAAACTCACTTATTGCTGTGTGCTGCATGGCTTCATGAGTAGAAAAATATATATATATACAGGAGATTGGAATATTTCAACACAACCATAAAAACGTTGCTCTGACCCACTTTAATAGGTGAAAAACACAACAGTGGTTCAGCTTGATGAATTGTCACTCAATCCTATCTTGACAAGAGCCAATTTGTTGGAGGAGATCCACATTTGTTCGCTTTGCGTGAAGAGTTAACGCGATTGACTGTAAATGAGAACTGGACTGAGTGAATGAGACATCACCCATAGAAAAGAATTTACAGCTGGTAAAAAATATTGGGTTGAGACATGTTACCTGAGCTGTGAAAAGATAGTCCAGTTTTTTTTTTCTATTGTATATGTTTTCATTTTATTCTCATTTTACAAGCCTTTGTTTTTTGTAATGATATTCTGCAAATGCACTCAGTAACAAACTGGCGCTAGACAATAATCCTAGTGAAAAAAAACTTCAGAACTACAATTAGAAGACAGATTTAATGGTTGGTGTTCATCATAATTATGATTGAAGTGCTGAAAAGCTTATAAAAGCTTAACGATGGAAGTTAAAACTTTGGTAAGAAGAACCCATCATGATTTAAATCTGATTTAATCTAGAGTTAAAGATATGTGAGGTGGATAATCTACTCTAATCTGGGTCTGTGATGGAAACTTACCCAGAACATCCCGTCAATAGAGGAGATCTTTAATCCTAGATGACCCCTGAAGTGATCCCCTGATTAATCCAACGAGTTTCAACAGAGGTCAAGTAGACATTTGACCTTTGACCCTAAACTATTAAAAAGGGGTGGGGCGTAGTTACAAGAAGGTTAAATTGTTTAAAATGTTGTCATATTTGCAACATACAATAATTATTACGGGGAAACTGTGCCCCTGTTACCCTTTAATAAATGTTTACAATTTATTAAAAAAACATGCAAAATGTACCTGAACGGACTAGCTTTTCATATTAAAATTGACAAGAACTAAACATGGTCATCAAAAAGAAAAAAAAAGAGGAAATAGCCCAATTAACTGATTTTCTTTTTGATTTTTTTATAAGACTATACTATCTTTTTTACTTTTGATTTTTAGAGGGTGGAACAGTATGTGTGTGTGATGTATATCTGATTTAAAAAAAACAAACTAAGGTTTAAAAGAATGAAAACCATGGTTTTTGTTAATAATTGAAATCATTGCGAATTAATAACTTGCAAAATATGACACGCTCTGCTTGTTCTGTTTTTGGTTTTTCACTGCCTGTTCTGTGCAGGTCTGTTGTGGTCTTCTCTAGCTCCTCCCACTCACCTGTGTCTACTGCTGGAGGTGTTCACAGCTGCATCCTGTTTAGTTGATTGTGTATTTATTTAAGCTTGTGGGTTACAGTTCCCTGTATTGGAGTGTTTTGTCCTTTAGCTCTGTCCCTGTCTTTTACTCTGATGCTTCTCCCTGTTTTTGTACTGCAAAAGTTTTTTTTTTTTTTTTTTTTTTTTTTTTTTTATACTTAAAAAGTGTGATAATATGTAGTGTGGTTTACTCAAACTGAGAACTTTTTTTGTGGCTGAGTCTCAAAATGTTGAAACAAATTTGCTCGTTACGCTAATTATATGCTAATTGTTGCATCTGTTTTTGAGATAATATAACAGGTTGTTTTTTAGTGTAAAAGCTCCTCCAGTTCAAAAGAACAACTGGATTATTTTGGACATTTTCATGAACTCTCAGGCCCGTATGTTGGGTTTTTTTTGGGGTCATCAGTGTGATGAAGGCCATGTTGACACCAAGAGGCTTCAGGATTGATTCCCGCTGGAATTTCTAATAATCTAGCCTGTCATGAACATTCGGAATCCAGATGTTCAGTATCGACCCAGATTCTCCACACATATCCCATCCAAGCACTTTTGACTTTCACTTAACCCAGGAAAACATCTTTTTTTATTTAATGAAATTCCCATTTTTAGCTAAGCTTTTGTGACAACATAGAGCTGTCAGCATGAGAGTTTAAAGCTGTGACACGGCCACGAGAACCTGAGAGAAGACAGATGACGTCGCTGACATGATACAAAGGAACGCGGCGTGACTCCTGGCGGTCGGAGTTGGTCCAGATATTATGTAAGATCGTCTCTTGACATAATTTTCCGTGACTGAAAGCATACTTGTGAATATTATGCTGCTTCTCTTCACTTCGTGGCAAACCGAATCCCGGCCTTTTGTTTCCGTCCCTTCTTTCTCGTGCCCTTGTACCCCCTCCGCCTCCCCAGTGATTTGCTGCGGGCTCTCCTTTAAAAGCTGAGTTATGGGGCAGATTATGCTGATGTATGTTTCACATGTCAAACAATGAGCTTTGTAAGTGAGAAACCATGGGCCGGTAATAGCTTTGGATGGATCATCATTACAGCGGGATGACAGCCGCTTGAATCATGGCGCGGCGCCACGGGCTGATCGGGCGACTCACTTCCCCCACGGGGGGGACAGTGGAGCCGTTTTGGGAACCAAACCGGCATCCCCCATGCGTTTGTGAATATAAATCAACGCTCATGAAGATGGGGGGGCTGTCGGCGAGCACAAAGCCAACCGCAGCATGGAGTGAAAAGCGTGACGGATGGCGTCGGATGTCGACAGCTGTTTACATGCAGCTAAAACGAGGAAGAGACGAGCGTATCGAGGAGCGATTCTTCAGCATTGTACGTTTCTCGGAGTGTCTGCTTTTGAGCAGATTTTCCCAATAAAATCTGTAGTTCGCCAACAAAATGTATTGATTCCTCTGTGATTTACTGCCCTTGTACTTCTCTTAGAAAGTCTGGAGGATCTATGCGGCAGTTAGCTCTGTCTGTCCTGAACAAGAGGCAGCCAGACCCCTCAATTCCTGAATTGAAGGCATTTTCTATTTTATTTTGTTTCTTTTTTAAATTAAAGTCTTTTTCCGTTGGTCTAACATCTGCAGGTTTAGCAATTTCCAGAAGAAACATTGATTTAACTTTACAAAATAGATAAAGGAAAGAAACGTTTTTGAACTCTTTGAACAACCATAAGGCGTCAACAGTTCACGCAATTAACTTGATTTCATTGGATTCTTAATCGGAGAAAAACTGTTTTGCGCCGAAAAGCAAGACATTTCTTCGTCTGAATCCATTAGAAATATATTAATGACGGAAATGACCTAAAGAGCAGTGATGGGCACTGAAACTTTGTGCCAAGTTTGTACCGGTACAACGTAAACGATTCTAGCGGTGACCAATAAAAACGCAGATTTTGGTGCGTCACTTCAATGCTTGGTGCTGCAGTCAAAATCCTCAAAGTTTGTCTCAGCAAAAGATTCTATTTCAGTGACCTGATGGGGAAGAGCATTTTCCTGATCATGGAGGACCTGTATAAAGACAACGAAGGTCAATGTTGCATTTCTGAGTGTTTTGCTTCTGAAATTGTTGTAAATCAGGATCCGATGAAGGAAAAGCAGTTTACAAAAGACTGTTTTTATGACGTAGGAAACACGGTGGCCACAAGCTGCCTCCCAAAGCATGCACTGGTAGATGAATAGATCCATGTACATCTGGCTCAAAACTGTACGCTATGAAAAGATGACCGGAGTGAGACTTTAAAGGGTTAAATTAACTGAAAAGGGGCAGCGTACAGGTTGGTTTGTGAGGGTTGAAAGTTAATGAGTGGAGCTTTTGTCAGTTTAATGACTTCCTCACAGCGAGCTGAATGATCCTGGAGCAGGGCGGACCGTTTCCTGCCAGGTAGCTCCACTGCCGGATCCCCTCATTCCAGTAACAGGAGCTCATCCTGGAGCCGGACACAGCTGGCCGCTGCGCTCCATCGAGCCTCCGTCCCCTCTCTTGCCCTCTTCTACCCTCCACCATTACGGCTGCATTAACCCATCAAGACTGCCTCCCACAGCAGCTGGGGCCAGCAGAGGAAAGGAGCTCACGTCCACATATGCAGTTCTTACATAAAATTACACATATGAGATGTTTTCTTCCAGCCAACAACAGCAACACCAGTCGTTTGCATTTAGTATGATGAGGTCAAGGACAGGTAGGTGATGCAACGGCTGACAGCACCACCTGCACGGCTGTGTATACACTCATAATGAAAAGAGACGGCGAAGGAGGGGGGGTCAGGAAAGCAAAAAGAGCTGCGTGAACGAGAGACGGCGTTCACTCGTACGAGGAATCCTCTCCTCTCCCCCTTCAGAGCAAACACTGGACCGATCACAAAGACTCACTGGCGCAGCAGCAGATGCTGTGAGCGCCGGCTACACCTGCTCGCCATCCTTCTGCAGCCAGGTCATTTCTTAGCGCTCCAAGTCTAACCCCTCCAAAAAAAAATGTAAAAAGTCCCAGAGGCGTTGATTTAAACGCAAGTGATGGAGTACCCTCTGAGCAGGAAGCTGTGCACGCACCTCTCCCACCTGTTCGGCTCTGCCTCTTCTCCTCTGCTCAAGGATGAAGCGGCAGGAACCTCATTAGGAGATGATGCAGCTAATTCACAAATGAATCAGCCTATCCTGGCAAACCAGCTCTTTGCCGATCAGCGGGCCTGCACGAGCTGCATCTCCTCCAAAGGTTCATGCCTCTTCCTTCTGCCTTTACTCCCTGCACTGGAACCAGGACGGCTGATGATCATAAACATTTATGCGCCGCTCAAACACTCGTGTTATGTGGACGGATAAGTGTGGCTGCAGGTAACACGCCAGAACTAGTTAATGTTTTCCTGTGGAAAGCCCTGCAAGCTGTTCAGCCGGAGCAGATGGCGCCTCAACAAACCTGCGCCTCTGTGTCAAAAGGCACCTTTTGACGTAAATAATTTTCTCCACACTTGTTGAAAGCTCACGCTAAGTGAATCACTCCTTGGAATGGCTGCATCAAGCCTTGTGGCTGTACAATTACCACAGTCTGCGGGAAATTTTCGAAAAAGCATGTTAGCTGCTTTTATTTAATAAAATAGATCAAAAGTGGTCGGAAACGGCGCCGAAAAACATTAGCAACAGTTATCGTCGGCACTCATCTGCATGTTTGCACGCACTTCCTGACGTCTGCGAGTGTTTGCACATGAAGAGGCTCTGTAGCAACTCCTCACTTAGAAATGAGCACCGTTTGTCGTCAGGCTCGAAATCCAATAAAAATGATGGACTTCAACAAAAACAACAGCATCTCTCAGGTCAAGTCAGGTTGGAACTTATGGCTTTTTGTTTTCGTTTTAGCTATTATTTGATTGTTGTATCGACTACATTTAGGCAAAGCGTGAAATGATGGTCATGTTGGAATCAGCTGCAGGCAGATGGACTGTTCTGCTCTGATGGTTGGCAGTATAAAACATGGTACCTGATATGTGGGAGAATAAGGAACATGACAAAGTACAATACACTTTCACATTCACCCTAGCCTAATATTTCACCCATAATAACAATAATTATTTAAGGGTTTATTGAGGACTGTGCACACTAATTGTCCACTGTCTTGGAAGGTGTGATTCTACATTTTTAAGTAAAATTGATAAACCAAGAACCCCTTTTAGCCAAATATAGTTTAGCTCCTTTATAGATAGAGCGAGCACCATTTCAAATGCACCAAAGAGAACAGTTTCAGGACAAAGATATGACTTCAAGGGCAAATAGAAAGGGCTCCAACACTGAGCCTAGGGGTACACCTGTGGTAAAACAGTAATCCTTTGGAGCTGAGTCTTAGCACCAATGCTAAAAACCAGAAATTTGCTTTTGAAATTTGTTTTAAAGAATGAATACTTATGTTTCATTATTTTAAATAATTAAGATTTAAGGTTTAGACTGTCAAACCCTACTGTTTCACATCTACTATCCCTGATCAGCTCATTGCTGTTAACTGGATCAGGTTCTGATGGACTGAACACATTTAATCCAGGTAGCAGCAAAAAGACCACTAAAAGGTGAAAATCCACATGACTAGAACATCTGGAGAGCCAGTGTCGGGCAGCATGGATGGACTCTCATGAAGAGAAATTCTTCTCCAGCTACATTTGTTTATCGTCAAGTCATTCTTAGCGGTCTTTTAACCTTCGTTATGTCGTTTTTTTTTCCAAAATGAAAAAGACTGTGTAGTTTTGTTTTTTAGACGTACAGTATTTCCTGCAGGAGCTCATTAGAAATTGGCTTGGGGGCTGTGAGCGGGAGTTAGCCTCGGCGAATTTCCCATCGATCCTTTGTTTGCGCCTTCTTCCGAAAGCTTATAGCTCCTCACGAGCCAGATTTAACATTAGCATTAGCATTTTGTTTTCAGTTCAGCTTTTAACTGGAGCAATACTCATTTATGCATTTGGTTAATTCTCATGAAATACTGTTTTATTTTGATGTCTCCAGTTGCATGCTTTTGTGTTTAAATCTCTGTTTTTTTTATTTTATCGTTTTGAACCTATATTATTATAATATAAATAAATCCTGTTGCGTTTCTGTCACACACCTTCATAGTCGCTTATTTTCCATTTCCTTTGGTCTGCTGTTTTTTATACTTTACATGGGTAAGTAAATTAATCCAAATACTCAGACATATAGGTGCAGAGCTTATGCTCCTAAGTTAAGTACGTGTAAATGTTGTCCTTTTCAGTGTTTTTTTTATCTACCCTGACAGAAACTTTGGCAGAATTTGCACGTTTTAGTGCACAGGAGTGTGTTTTGTCCCGGTTTCTGATAATAAGTGAACATATAATGCTGTTTGCAGAAAGCCTGCCTGTTCTTTGTAGCTGCTCACAAAGCACTTTCTTCTGAATCCTCCTGACCTTTGCCTCCCGCTCGGCTCCGTCTATCTTCACTCAGAACTTTCATGTAAACCGAACAGATGCTCATTAATTCACTTAACAGAAACACAAAAAAGACATAATTAAAACAAAGATTTCTGCTCGTTGTAGATATTAAAAAAAATGAAAGGTTTCCTTCCTGGTGGAGATTTCAGAGCGGAGGATGACTGTAAACGAACAAAAGTGTAGAGAAGGCGGCGATCAAGCAATGGGAGTTTCTGAACACATGTAAACAGAGGATCTCTGGGTGACTTTGCAGAAAGGAGCTGGCTCTGAGAGGCCTTTGAGCAGATGTAAGTGCTGGAAAAACGAAATTGAAATTGGCAACTGTTCTGACAACTTGGCATCGCTCCCCCCACCCCCCCCTCCCCCCACAGACTATTCTCAGTGTGGGAAAGCGAGTGCAGGCCCTGATACGAGGATTAGATAAGGGGAGTTTTTTCCTTCCTTTTTGGCCGGCTTTTGGGTTTGCAGATGTCAGCAGATCCTGAAATTACGGGCACGTTTAGAGCTGCGGAAACGTGTTATTGACAGCTAAGTGAAGAAGAAACATTTGGCTGCCTGGTTTTATCTGAAAACGACTTCATCTTTCTACATCAAGGGCGTTTTCACAGCTGCACCACCTTCAAAATGAACATGGCATGTACCTCATAGGTGTCATGTTCAGTACATTTTGCCTTCTTCCACCAGCACTGTACTAGACAGGGTTCTGAATTGCATTAGATATACCATGGATAATGCATGACATGAATTTAGCTGAAGTGAAATACTCCAAGGAGCCTGTACGCCTCCGGTATTATTCATATAGCGCGCCGGCCTGGCGTGTGTGCGGGAAATTCACATTCCTTCCAAGAGAACATCTCGACTCCTGAACCGATTTTCTTGGAGGGGGTTCTCAGTCACCCCCCTCAGTTCCTCGCTTTACATCTCCCAGGATAGATGGAAACCACGACTGATAACTATGGGGGGGTTCTGCTGTAGCTAAGATGGTGATTATGTAGCCTGTCGTCCTTTATTCATGGGTCAAAAATGACTGTTCAGAGACCACGTTTCCTTGCGGGGGATTTTGGTACGAGATCCTTCTTTTCTGCAGACTGTCCTGCTGGGATTGGTCACAGATCAGCAGTTACCCTCGTTCCAGTTTCTGCTCAACCAGTGAGTAAATGTGAGGTCACCCAAAGAACACTTTTTTCACGATAAGGCCGCCATCATGTTGAAACCAGTATTTTCCAAAACACAAATTTAACGAAATATGCCAAATATAACTGAGATATGTGAATCAGGGCTGCCGGTGCAGCTTCACGGGTTAATTATTGTCTCTAAATTGTGTATGAATGTTAGTGTGTTTGTGAGTGTGTGGTCCTTCGACCGCCCGCCGTATCTATCTTGTCTGGGGGGTGGAATACCGCCTGCTGCCTTCTGTTGATCAATGCAGATGAAGTTTCAGTTCAGCTTTTAACTCACAGATTTTTTTCTCTCCTTTTTACTCCCCTTTCTACTTTGGTCGGTATTGGCTTAAGCTGAAAGTCCTTATCGTGACCCCATAATAAACTTTCAAACAAACCAACCACATCTGAAATCACTTCTGGTGGGTTTTTTTCAAGATTGAAGATGGTTTTTCTTCTAGTCAGAACAGGATTGAGCTCTTCTATTGCAAAGTTTAAGAAAGTGCATTTCTTCCACTTTTCACAACAGAAGGAAGCTCTCGAAGACAAAATGGATGTTTAATGAAAGCCTGTGAGTCACGAGGAGGCAATCTTGTCGCAAGTTTTTACTTCTCTTCACTGTGGAGTCCTTCAGCAGAACACTCAACAAAACGGCGCCCTGAAGCCAGGTGTGTGTAAACGGCCGCAGGAAATATTTGAGCCGGTTTCTAAAACCTTTATTTACAAGTCTCTCTGTGGAAGTTTTCTGCGTCTCTGAGAAGCAGAAGAAGTGTTGCTGCTCAGGTACTCAATAATTAACTCAAATGTAAAAATGACCCTGGCATGGCTGACGCAGATAATTAAAACCTCAGAAGTTATGAGTCATGTTTTCTGTTTGGGCACAGGTCATATTTAAGAGTGTTTTGCTCTTTTGCACATGTTTGGTTAAAGAATTTACCAAATGGTGAAACAGGAACCAAATTTTGCTTAACACCAGAAAATCAAAATAGTTTTGGACCAAACCTGTTCAGAGTGTGTGTGTGCAAAAGTTCATCCTTTAACTTTCAATGTGCATTCAATAGCCGCACCTGTTGTACGTAGAGTCTTAGACGGTTCTGGAAACTTGCGTAGCGACGTGTGAACTGAAGAGCTTTCAACACGGAAGCCCAAAACATGAGTTTACGCGCCTGAGCATAGACTTTTGACTAGAACAACACCGTGTGTTGCCGAGGGCGGTGTGAACGCAGCTTAACAGTCCTGTTGAACGCATTGCCCACGCTGGGCAGCACGAATGGGCCCCTGGCGCTGTTTGCAGCACTTATGAGGGAGGAAAAAATGAAAAATGTTTTGCGACACCCTTGCACCTCTCCTGCTTCCCTCCTATTTACCTGTACGCGCTTACGTGTTTACTACGATCCCTGTGGAAAATAACGAACATGAACATATAAACGCTACAGGCTATCCGAGCGGTCCTTGACCTTGATATTTGTTGTGTGCCTCGTACAGAGAACACATAATCACCGGTAAAGACCGCTGTGATCAAGGCTTAAGCTTTTCACCGTCCATCCATAGCTGCGGATGCTGTTATCCTTGCTTTTGCTTTGATAAAACATGAAAATAGAAAAAGCTGAGCACACTTCTTTGTCACAGTGGATCTGACACATTGCTTCTTGTTGGCAAACACCTTTCCAACCCGTTTTTTTCTCTACAAGTGAATGTTTTCTTGATTTAACTTGCTGTGATGTTTAAATCTGGCTGCAGTCAGAACACCTACTCGTGGTTGGCGCTACAGTTCGTCTATTCTTTACTCCATTGCATCCTTCAGCCTTTCCCTCTCGACAAAAGAAAAGATCAGTTCAGACAAACCTGTCCGACTTCATCCATCCACCCCCTATACTCTGACTCAGTCAGGTCAGGCCATAGTTCACTATAAAGCGTCTTCTTTTCTTTCACAGCCTACCGTTCCCTCAACAATCCCCACCTTTACACCCTTTTCACCTTCTCCTCCGATTCCTTCTTCCGCTCCCCCCTCAGCCTCCTGCTTCCTGGGATGTGCGGGTCAGCTCGGTTCAGAACGTCACCCTGAACAGTCAGCTTCCCTTGTGGCAGCTTGTCAAAGCAAATACACCTTGTTCTTGGAGGCCCCTCCTCCTCTTTCCATCGTGTTTGTCAAAGATGACGTTTCGTGAAAGTCTCAGCCCTGGATGCTACAATCGCGGTCACATTCCATCAACACTTTTTTTGGTTTTTCAGATTCCATGCATCAGTGCAGTTGTTGACTTCTCTTCCTGACTCATAACCCAGTGATCACCCTTCCATCAATCACCAGCTCTTTTTGTCTTTCCTCATTGTCGTCCTCATGTCTCAAGCATATGAAAACGTCCCCATTTTGAAAATTACACGTCTACTTCTTCAGCTCCAATCACACTTATCCTCCTTCTGCCTTCGTCTCTAAATTCAACTATTTTCCCACCATTTCTTCTGTTTTTGTACTTTCTCCTAATGAAAAGATTCCTTCTTCCTCAACTTTGGAATCATTCATCTTCATATTTTACGTTCCTACCAGCCTTGCCTGGTCATTAATCTTTAGCTCTCCTCTTGTCTTTTCCTTTTCTACCTATCATCTATCTGTCTCTGTTTCCAGCTCCTTCTCCGATTACTCATTCCCATCTGAAATATACACTCGATCAAATTACCTGCGCACGTTCATTTGCACTAATGCTGCCTAGAAGCTTCAAGCAGTTAGAAATTAATGTTAGAAAAGGATAAAACCTTTAGAAAATTAGCCGTAGTCTGTATTGGCCCACTTATAATTACATCCCATAAAGAGGATACTTTCAAACAGAACCCAGTCCCCGTTGAGTTTAATTTAATTCACTGAGCAATTTAACCTTAGAAAGTATTCCCCTGCTGAGTTGTTCTCGGTTTGCGTTAGCTGCAAACAACAGTCAGCCTTAATAATTAAAGTCTGCAATTTGTGTTTCATAATAATGTTTGGTGGAATTTATAGATTTAAATGTATTTTCCTCTGTGTCCAAATCCCATTTCTATGGTATATATCTGTTGTATGACTGTAGATTCATGGTAACTGATAAGTTAGAATGGTACTTGATGATATTTGCATAAAAATTAAGGGAATCAAGAATCAAGTGTGTAATTTTGTCTGATAAAAATAAGTGAAAGTTTAGGTCTGGAAATGTTGTTTCCTCTGTTATGGGAATTCAGTTGGTTGAATTAGCCACTTTCATCAGTCAGAACAGCACCAGGCCTCCCCTTCACATTGGTTTGCATTGGTGGTTGGCGAGGTCAGTGCTAAGGTTTCCCTAGTCATATCCTATTAGTAGCCATTTAGCCTCAGCCTTCTCTACCCATTACTGTGACTGACAGTGCAGCTGGATGCAGAAAAAACCCAAGCACTCACAAGACAACAGGTCCTGCTTATGTCTCCATCACACACAACCGGCCTAATGACTACATGTTCAATAGTCAGCAAGCAAGAAGGATTTCACCCATTAATGGCTTTTTTTTTGTTAAGTCAAATCCAACTTTTCTAAAATACTTTTAGAAATAAATTTCATGTATTAGAAAAACATGAGCTTTTTACATTTTTGTAGAAAAATCTAATTAGTCTGCCTTTAGGCATAAGAAAAATTGGACATAGACATAACCATAATAAAATAAAAGCACCTTTCTGTCTCATAAGTGATCATCTCTATGACATTTTTTTGTATTTATTAGTTTGTTTAGAAACCCTCCACCCAATGAGAACAAGCAAACCTCTCACAGAAAAGACCCTTAGGGTATTTCCTAATTAACGCACCATCATTCCACCCAATGAGATAACACTAAAAGAGTCTAAACATAGCTTCACTGCAGTCGCCCTTCGTTAATTACATGATTTGCATTCTAAAAATAACCTTTTAGACTGAATAAATTGTATAATATTTATAGTATAAAATAATATATATGGTCTAATATAATAGTATAATATCTATTGTAAAATATATGAAAACATATTTATAGCATAGTACAATTGTATAGTATTTATTCAGTATTATAAGCTGTTTAACAAATATTTGGGGAATTGATTCGGCTTTAAATTACTTGGATGTTGAAATCGGCACAGAGGATGTCAAAGTGTTGCCTTTTGGCTTGATCACCAAGATTTATGTAAAGTTGTCAAACTGAACACATTCTGCACAGGAGACAAAACATGGAGGAGATTGACAATGATGAACAGACAGTCAGGATGCAGAATACAATCTACTGTTAAAAATAGAAGCATGTGAAATGTAACCAAAAAACCTGTGAAACCACAAAAAATGAAACCTAATTCAAAGGGATCTCTATGTAATAGTTAGCTGATAATAGTAGTAGTTAATAGCTATTAGCTCATAGTAGTTTGCTAAAAAAACCTACAACTTGATGCTTGTTTTCCTATTTCTAAATCTGAAAAAATACCACAGAACTATATTAAAAAAAAAAGAATACATGGAGATGTTTGGATAAGAATTTCAGTGACTCATACTTTCAAAAAGCACCTCTTAGTGGGTCGTTCATCCTTTTCCAGCATTGAAGCACGGCGGTGAAAGTATGATGATATTGGCTTGTTTTCCGCAAAGAAAATAAGACATTACACTGTGTTTTGTAGAATAATTTTATACTTCCAAAACCTTCCAACCACAATTTTATCCTGGTTTTACCATCTAGGAAGGTATTTCGCTTTGCGATGAACTGGAAAACCATCCAAGTTTCGGCTGACAGAACCTGGTTGGGATCCGACAACCCTGTGATCCTGATATGCAAACACAGAAAATGGATGGATGAATGCACAATAAATACGTTTCTGTGAAACATAAAGTAGGAAACACGCAGCAGCGGCATATTAACAAACCGCTTCTGGTAGAATGCAATCCTGGGATCATCCTCTTCATGTTTTTAGAGAAGTTCCTGTTGTAAAGAAGATTTTTGAAGGGAGTTAGCTGCTCCTTTGTGGCCTGAAAATTGTAAAAAGAACAACTGGAGCAACAAATTAGCCTCCAAATCCTAGAGCTGCATTTTTGGCCCACTCATCAGATCAATAGCATCCAAAGAGCTTTGGAGTCAGCACACCCAAAGCAAAGTGCATCTTCTGCCTTTTGTACCTACTTTCAGGCTCATGTTATCGGTCTGTGTGTTCAGAGGCCATTCCAGCCGGATAGCAGTCATGTTCAAAGTTCTCTTTTTCCGTTTTCTTTTACACTTCTACTAAAACAAAACTTGTATTTGTAAGTCTTTTTGTGCACCAGGAGTTCAAAGAAATGAGTCGGAGAGATCCGGGGAGAAAAGACGAAGGGAGGGGAGCGTGAGAGTTGAGTTATCCGAGGGGGCAATTGCAAAGGGAACGGATGCTGATGAGACCTGGCACACACAACTGAAGAGCTGCAAAGTTTACGTGAAAGATCCGAGCTGACAAGAACCGAAAAGGCAGATCACGCCACTGAAAGTGGCACCAATCAACACCTCCTGATTACTTCAGGTGTCCCGGGGGGGAGGGGGAGTCAGAGAGATCCATTCAGAAGACGAAGGAAGAATGACAACAGGACTGTTGCTCCGACGGCCGCATAAAAAAGGTGTGTCGTTACATCCAACGACGCTCTGAGACAGGAATGAAGCCAGATGGTCTGAGACTTGACGTTCAACTTTCAGCAGTTATTGACAGGAGGCGAAGGTTCTGGGATCCATTTTTTAAAAGCCAGTTCGAGCCAATTTGTCCCGCTGTCAGTCATTCATCCTCACCGTTCACTTAAGCCCAATATAATGCAAAGCATACAGTAAAAAGATTGAAAAGGTGACCTCACAAGACTGTCTCTTCACGGTTGAGCTTTCATGGTCAAAGTTTGGGATGTGGATACAGCCAGTACCAATGTTTAAGACTGAGTCAAACTGTGACATCATCCTCTGACCTTGGCCTGCATCAGATTATGCTTGAAATTTCAGATTTATTAGTGAAAAATCCCCACGACCCTGGAAAAGGTTGAATCAATTTGGCATCCGTTCTTTGTTTCTGGTTAGGTGGTGGACTGTACCACAAAGAAGAGATCAGATTTTTATGATGCTTCTGCTGCAATCAATCATCCAAAGATGTTTTTGTAATTGTTGTTGCGTGTTCTTGAACGCACTTGTTCGCGCATGGTGTTCACACCGGAAAAGCAGGTTGAAGAATCTTCTTTTTGAATCTTCCACCTGCAGTAGGAAGAGGCACGATACCAAATGTCCACCGTTACGCTGACCATTTACGCAATTAACAAAAATCTAATGAATTCGGACGCGACATGTCGAAATAAGTCGATTTACGTTGGTTGCATTGACTCTTCACTACTTTAAAGCGTTGCATAGCAGCACAAAGCTGCTTTTCTTCGCTTTAGAATTACAAATAGGATTAGAGCTACGATAGAACGTCAACGCTGGAGCTAAAGCATCGGTCCTAAAGGGCGATCCTAAAGGGTCCTCATGAATGGTTCTTTTCCATTTCCAAAATAAAACCACACAGGACTTTCTAAAATATTACCTCCTAAAGGAGTAAATTAGACTCATTTTCTCGTGTTGATGGTTTCGTCACAGAAGACATTGAGGTGAAACGTCGGTATCTCCCTGTGAGTGCAGTTCCTTTTACTGCTCAATGGAAACTGAAAGACAGAAATGGCAGGTTACCGGGGTGGGTACTGTTCTTATTAGTGCACCGTGTCACGTCATTCTTGCTCCGAGCTGCTTTTGTGTAGTGCTTTTAATGCACTAACCTCTTTTACGCAAGTACAAATACAGCTTCAGGCTTTTCAACGTAAAAAAATTGAAAGGCGAGGAATTTGACCATGCATATTGTAATTGACAAAGACGTGCTGCCAGGTGCTTCTGAATCAAAGTGCAGTCATCCATAAGAGTCAGTGCAATGAAGAGAAAAGATTGACCCAATTATGTACCTGCTCATTACTTAGTCTTAGATTTGAGCACTTAAACATCACCTCCCTCGCTCATCCTGCGGATGAAGACGCGCCCCCACCTCAGGCTTCTTGTTCCACTTCTAATCACAACAACAAGGCGGTGAAGTTGTGTTCAGCTGACGGCAACATGACGGAAATCAGTGTCCTGTAGCTCCTCTCCACTCGCCGCACTCCTGTCGCTCTTATTCCTCCCGTCACCTCCATTAACTCCTCTCAAGGTTGCTAATGAATAATGAATCTCTGTAATTCATGCCCTCAGCCAACTCCTGCATCGCTCACAGTATCCTAACACACCTTCACGGAGAACGAAGCTGGCGAAGTCAAGGAAAAATGAGCAGCTACTTTGTTGTTACCCTGATGGGATTTCGTTTACACAGATGGAGATAATAGGATGACTCACTGGAAGGTGGAATGAAGTGTTTCAGAAAAATAGACTAAAAGGAAGGCAGAGTTTGCTGGTTTTCAGAGAAGTATCAAGATTTCCCTGAAGATTCAAAAGCCTCAGCCCTTCTTCACACCCTCTCTGATGGTGGTAATTAAAACGCCCTCCTCCATTCTTGTTTAAACGTGTTTAAACCAGCAACTTTTCCCCTTTCAATATAAATGTATGCTCATTCTTACTCAGATGCACAAATGACGATGATCTTTCAGATTACAGTGCCCTCACCTCAGAATTTCAGTTCAAATATTCAAGGAGAAAACAAACTTGATTGTTCTAACAATTTCTTTTTCCAAACTAGTCCAGTGTGTACCTTTTGTATATCTATACCTTTTATCCCTCTGTCTGTCTACTCCTCTAAACCTATTTTAGACTCATATTTGCCTATATTAGCTTATTTTTTATACCTCTACCTGCCTATTTTAACATATTTTATACCCCTACCTGCCTATTTTATCTTGTTTTATACCTATACCTGCCTACTTTAACCTGCTTTATACCTTTACCTACCTTGTTTTGACCTATATTTACTTATTTTATACCCATACCCATTTTAATCTATTTTATACTAGTTTAAACCTACATCTACCTATTATATCTACCTAATTTAAACTTGTACCTGCCTTTTTTAGACTTATACCTACCTGTACCTGCCTATTTTTCACCTTTTTTATACCTATACTGTTGACTATATATAGAGAACTGGACTGAGTAACTCCGCCCCCCTCACATTCCAAATAGTAAGTACCTCCTTGCTCCAAGATACTAAAATCCCATATATTTCTACGGTGAAATCAACAGCTATTACTCAGTCAGTCATTCTATTTGTCAGAATAACCATTCTTGGTCTGCTACATTTTTAACGTGATTGATAATCCAATTTTGTTTTGTCATGATATTTATTGTTTTACACAAATTATTCCAGTTATAAACTGACCAATCAGATGCTTCTGTCATGGCTCAAATGTTAGATTGACTGATTCTCCTGAGCTGCTTTCAGTAGAAGGGGTGTGGATTCTTACTTATGATTGCTGACAGTAGTTGCCATGAAATATTGACTGTAAATGATTTGCTGAAAGTGGTAGCTAAAATGGTTTGATTTTGCTGGAATTGAAGCTAAGGCATTTTCCATGGGTGACATCATAGCCGCTCTGTCCATCTGTGTATACAGTCAATGACTTATGCCTGCCTATATTATGTCAAATTTCAACTCCCACTTTTTCATTTTTTCATTTTAAAAAGTCCAGATCAAATGATGCTGTTCCTCAAATGACCACATGGTTCAAAAGTAGCAACTTTCCATCCAGAAACGAACACGTTTTTATTAAATTATTTTGCTTTTTCCTAATTGATGCTAATTGCTGGGTGGGGGGGGGTTGATGTTTTGTTAGAGCTCAGATCTGTGTTTAATCAGGCCTGTGTTTCTTGGGTTGGCAGGTGAATGGATCTATGAATGGACTTGCAAAACAGACACTTTACTTTGTTCAGCTCATTCACCAATTTGCGGCTAATAATTGAGTTGGGAGGAGTTAGTTTTCCTATCAGGCTCCATAATTGCTGCTCAGAATGCTATGGGAGATGTTAGAGAGTATCCGTCCAGTGTGTTTGTGTTTATGGTCTAACCAAAATCTTACGAAACAATAAACATCATAAACAAATGCCTCTTTTTTAGATTTCCCTGGTAACTATTGTTCTTTCCTGTGAGGATCATCTAAAGGTGGAAGTATATCAAGCGTGCCAATTAACGTTTTGAGGGAATGGTTGAAATCCTCTCAATGAATTGCCTCATAGTTCACAGACCAGCATTGTCTCATAGCTCAGGTCATGCAGAGGAATGAGGTTTGGTGAATAGTGATGTTAAGAATATTTATTTCATGACCTTTTCTGCCTGTGGACTCCTGGCAAGAACAACGGTTACCATAGCAACAGCTAATGGCTTGTAATAAACCCAATAAGGCCTTTTAGTATTTTCCAGTGTACGGATGAGGGGATCCACGTAAGTCTTTCTCTGATGATTGATGTTAGGTTTTACACTATCAAGTCAACCGATTCTATCTTTGGATTTTCCTGTACTATTTCTGGATGTATCAGACAAAAATAATATTTATGTTTAGCCAAACAGCATGAATGAGTTGGTGACATTGTGAAAAACTTTAGGATTTGAGGGTACAAATGAAAAGTCCTCCTCCCTGGTTCTCAGGAGACCTTCACGCAGACGGGTGGAGGGCAGGGATTTCATTAGCGGCTCAGTGGATGGGTTGTGTTTGTGTCCACGTGTGTGTAAATGTTAATGACATAAGAAATTGAGGGTTGGGTAAATGAGAGCCGTGTAAAATGTCAGCTGCGCGTGCGTATTTTTCAATCTTCATTATTGCTACCTTCTTCGGCTCGCACTCGCACTCGCTGGTTGCAATTATAACCTCCATTAATTATGAATCGGGGACCCGGATGAGCAGGGCAAAGCCGGCGCTACCGTCGATCCAGCCTGAGCTGTTGATGACAGAAACACTGCTTTTAATTTTCTATTTATTAATTCAGACTGTCAATATGATAAAAAGGATCTAGAGATAGATGGAGATCGGTATTGAGCTCTGATTATCCCCCGTTATTAGTAATGATAATAATAATCGTGGAGTTTGTGCACCCCTCGGCCTCACTTCATCTCCGAACACAGAGGGATGAATTAATAAAAATCTTTCCATGGCTGGCTCATTGAGTGGCATAAGAAATGCTCTTTTTCTTCCTCACTGCCTTTCTTTTCACTCCTCTCGGAGTTTCTGCAGGTGACTCGCTCGCTCATTCACTGGCAAAAAGGCATCAGAGACCCATTCTCCTAGGAGTGATATAGGAAAGATGTAATCAGCAGAATTGAGGCGAAGCTCTATAGCTACTTTGTCAATGTCACTTTCCCCGGTGACAAGTAATCACGGCAGAGAGCCAACAGGTTGAAGTGGTAAACCTTCTCCAAGCCCCTCCTGGTTATTGTTGAACTTGTTTATTTGTATGTTACAGACGAGAAGATTAAATGGTTTTAAGAGTCAAACAGGATCATTTGCTAGATTTTAACAAAGTAAATTTTGACCCCCACCACAAACTCTAAAACTCACTGCTGCCCGGTAAAAACAAATTCTGGACGGAGTTAGCGACCCCTCCGAAAGGTGATGACATCACAGAGGGAGAAAACGTCAAACAAATGGAATGGTTCCAAAATTTTCTTATAGGGCTCAAAGCAAATATTTCAAAATCCACTTACGAAGCCAAAACAGATGTGGCAGAAATATCAAAAGGAAGTTTTGAAGTTATTATGGGATGGCCACAGGACCTACAGGAAATTGAGCAATTTTCTCACAAAATGGGAACTTTTGTTCAAGAGATCTTGATGAAATTCCACACACTTGGCCCAAGGTTAAGTCTACAACCACAACCAGAAGTTTTGTTGGGAAGAGTCCGCCATAATGAATTAAAAAAAAAAAAGGAATTTTTATCTATTTTCTCCTAACTCCTTGAACTTCGTTGGGAAGCTACTTTAGGAAAGATGTTGGCTTTAAAGTTTGTAGATGTTTAATGGAGTTAGCATGGTGAGCTTGCAAAGGTGTCGTTCTCCTGTTGCTCGCGCGTTTTTTGTGAAAATGTCATACTTTAATTTAGTACGTAACTCAGCATTTTAAAAAAGCGGACCGGAGTAACACAAAAAAAACCTCCTTTGCCAAAGAAATCCAAAAGTTTACCATTGCCAGTGATTTTAAAACTGACATAGTCTTGTGCTTTACCTCCAGATGACCAAAGCAGAAAATGGTTGCTATGGAGATAAAACCAACAGAAAAGCCTCCATTTTGAAAAAAAAAAGGTTGTTTTGTTCATGAATCTGTCACGCGCATCCCTGACAAGGCTGGTGAATCTGGAGAGGGAATGACTCAAAGCCGCCACTCAGCCAATGTAAACAAGTAAAAATGGAGTAATGGGAGGGAGGGGGTCTGCAGGCTTACAGCACTGCTCACAACGTTAATTAAAAATAATACTTTCTTTTGCACTGCATGAATGCAGAGTTTTTCTCTACCACAGCAGTTCATGGCGCTTTACCAAACCTCCTCGTCCGTCTGGTATGGTACTACCTCTCCCCATTCCCCTTCCTTTCACTGAGCTGTCCGTGTTCCCGCTGTCATTTTGGCGCCTCAGAACCCTTGTACTCCCTATTGGCCTGAACTGACAGGTCTGGTGATTGGAATGAGTAGACAAATTGAGGTGATGAATGCAATTAGCGCACTACGGAGCCTGGTGTTGTTGCACGTCACTTTGGTTATCCTGCTGCAGCTCCATCCAACCAGCACCTAAAGGTCATTCCTCTCACTGAGGCGTACGTGTGAGTGTGTATGTGTGTGCTTTTAGGGCTTTGAGAGGAACTGGAACTTGATCCCTCATCTTACTTCCAGAAATCTCAACAGGCCAATTTATCATGAATGTTGTCATCGCCGTCACTCCTCCGTACATTGGAAACCTCCCTGGACCAAAATAACACTGAGACAAAGTAAAGTAGATCATTTTTTTTAAATGGGTCCCTTATTTCTAGTATTACATCGAAGCATCAGAACTTCATCAGGCGCCTTTTGCTCTGCCTCAGCAACATTACTGGACACACCAATCAGATTCTCTCCTTATGGCTGATGTTGTCATAGCATCTTATGTTTACTGAACTCTTAGAACAAAACTGGTTTTGTTGTGAATAAAATGTCATCATACTGTGATTAATGTTCCTGAGAAAACTTTGGTTAAGTCATCTGGAGTTACTTTTCTGAAAAATGAGCTGTAAGTGATCTCCTATTGTAGGATAACACAACAGGACAGTTGGGGGCTGTCTCCACTCTGAGCCCAGATTTGAAAAATGCAAAAGCAAAATGGGCGGGACTCGAACACGCGGGATGATATGTGATTGACAGTGACAGTGAGGTTAGCTAATGGCTTAGCTTGAGGTAACTACAGGAATCCTTTTATTATTGTCACAATGAAAATTACCGGCGGCATTCTGTCTGCCGGACAGCCAGCCGCCCAGGGGGGGTTTAGCTCCGCCACACTCAGCGTTGTGGGGCGAGTTTCACCGCGCCGGCGTCGCAGGGTGATCTCCTCTGCTGCTGTCTTTCTTCTCCATACAATTTGACGCGACACAAAACATGAGCCATTGAATCTTCCTCTTCTCCGCACTCGTGGCGCTTCTCCAGAGCGCTGTTAATAGGACTGACCATAGAGGTCATTACTTTAAAATCCTGAAATGATTACATTAACGGTGTTGCATCTTTTACCTGATGGCTTCAACAGCAGGATCTCACTCCTTCTAGGAAATCCAGCATCAGAAATCATTTTCTGTGCAGCATCGGAATAAATCACTGACCCAACGCTGAGATGTTTTTGTAACCAGAATCTCTCTGAGTGCAGAAAAGTGTCGCCCAACGGCGAGACGACAAAAAGTGCTTATCAGAGAAAAGGCTGATGGAGAAACACATTGGAGCGGTGTAGAAGACGCCATTCAAGTCGATTTATCAGCCCCACCGTGTCGTCCGCGCTACACCTAATCCTGCTTTTGTGTAAATACAAATATGGATGTGCGGCGTATTGGTGACAACTACCACAACAAACCAGGCAGGTTTTGATGGTTTAATGCTTTCTTTCTTGGTCTCAAGCTTTCAGGAACAGGCCCACACACCACCTTTGGTTACAGTCGAAAAGGATATTATTTAATGGAGTCTGGCTTATCAGTCTTTTCACAGACACCCTGCTAGCCCTGCCAGGAAGACAATGAGAGCACAAAGCCTTTTGTCAAAAGCAGTACGCAGCATTTCCACCAATACTCTCCATCCATCCCCTGAAAATAACCTGCACTGTACTCACACCTCCCCATTGTTATCTCGTCGTTGTCTCACTTCCATCCCACCACCCTTGCTCCCTCTGCCTGACTGCACACCCTGCTTCTGGCAGCAGCAGCCTTTTTTTTTGTTTTCAACAACGCGGTCGAGATGTGCACAAGATTGGCTTATCTGAAGACGGAGGAAACCAAGCTGCAAAAGGTTGTAGCAGAGAGAAAGTAAGTACAGATGGACTTCAACAAGAAAAATCTAAGGAGTGTTTAAAGCTCATAATGACATCAAACTCCTCAGGATTCATCAAAGTCCTCATCAGCTATCAGTCACCTTTCATTTCTGCCTCCCCACATTAACACGGTTCCTGTCATTAAAACGTGATTGATTTCCTTAGAGCGGATATCACCAACTTTAATCTAACACACACACGCGCAGACTTGCTCCACAATTTGCACCATTTTCTGATTATCTTATTTAGATCTTATGAAAGCTGACTAAAACATTAGCCTGGGACCATCAGATAAAGAGAGACTGTGTGTTTCAGTTTCTGTCTTTTTTTTATTGCAAATGAATAATATAAAGGTCTGCCAAAGATCACATCAAACAGCTTTGGGGGAGTAAACTCCCTTTAATACTAATCTGTGGTTGAAAGGAAAATGGTATTTTTGGTGTTTTTAACATGTTCTTCAGACATTTTTTTCACGTATTGACATAATTAAAGAAATTTAAGCTTAAAATGCATTTCTAAATACCATATTTTCGTCACTAAAAGGTTTACGTAAAAGCCTTACGGTATTTTTTTTTTTAAAACTGTGCTTTTTATTATCCCCTAACCTGCTTCTACGACTGTTCAAGGCTTGCAAAAACATGTACAGTCTTTTCTTTTTCTGTGCCCTTCCTTAAATACCTGTGCCTGGTAGATCAAAGACGTGACTTCTTGTCAATTGTTTCATCCTCCGTCTTTTGAGATTCTGCTCAGTTGCCTTTGCCATTGAGCATGGCCTCCTTATTTCCCGTTTCTTTCCCCTCAACTTATCTTGTTCTTTCCCAACCACCAGTCTCCTTACAGGCCAATCAATCCCATATTCTATCTTTAATTTGGTCTGTCATAATTTTCTCATTATAATCAGAGTGATTGGATTCTGGGGGTAAATGAGAGTTTCTGAGAGGTAATTAGCAGACTAATAACTCTGAGTTCTGACTGGCTGAAATTGGGGATGGATGGAGAGACTTTGAATTTATTGTCCACATGGATGAGAGCTTCTGCTGAAACTGTCGTCTCTTCTGAAAGAATGATATATTTCTCTATGATGACAGACGAAGGAGATAAAAGTTGTGGCTCTTTTTGGTGTTTGTTTCAAAATGTTTCTCTTCTGTGAGGGTCTGCATTCCTTAAGCTCATATGATCTGAATATTTCTATTGGAGCCAAAACATTTTAGGACCTAGGTAATCCATACCACCTCAGAGTACATTTGACTCTAGAGTATGCTTCATTTGGCCTGGGTAATTGGGATTTACCACAAATAATTGAACTGGGTAGAGGCTGATAATGCCCAGACCATGTTTTAGTGGTCTCTGGTGTGACGCAAATCAGATGTGATCTTCAAACAAGCCTAAACATGATTCTCCAAAACCGTGACGGCACTTATGAGAGACGCGTAAAGCTCAAAACGGCATAACACCACAAAAACTGATTACACTGGGCTCAACAAAACATAACATATTGAAAACATGCAAAAAGTGTCCACAAATCTTTTTTTTTTTTAATGGCAGATGGTAAACCATTGAAAGAAAAGCCAGCTTGTCAGTGTCACAACCGCAGTTGTGCTGGTATCCATGTAAAAAATAAAGAGAGTTTCAAATGATCACATAGATTGTCAGAATACTGATTGTGGCAGAAACTGCCTTTCATCCTCGATTTAAAGAGCATTGACCTTGATTTGCATTAAAGCTGAGAGAGCCAAGTTGGATTGAAGTCATAATTGAAATCTGGCCAACAGCTAGGCTTGCAACCCAACTACACTTGTATAAATGCAATCATGCTCTTTAACAGCACAGTGGTTTCCTTCCCAAATTTACAAAATTATACATCAGAGAAACTGGCTTGGCCAATCCACGCATAAAACAATGCTTAAGTGTGGCAGCTGTGAGTCTTCAACAAGTTGGTTTGTGCTAATCCGTTTCTTTGCCAATGCGCGTTACATATATTCACCCTTGTGCTTCAGTAAATGCAGCTTAGAGCGTTTTCCATTCACTACAGTGGTAGTTGTTATAAGCACTTGAATGTAGACCTGAAGACAAGAGGAAACAAAAAATAAACAATCAAACAACATTTAAACACAAACTCCAAACTAATAGAGTAACTAGGACTCACAGTTAGGCTTAAGTACAGCTTTGCCACTAGCTGCCAATCAATCACTCTTAATGAAAGTGGTCACACTGTGGCGTTAAAGCACCACTTTGCGTTACATAAGTTCTATTCCTTGAGGGTGTCACAAAAGCCACGACCAAGGGCTTTAGCGGTTTATCGAAGTGGAGGAAAGCGGTTAAAACTTAGTATTACTTTTTGTTAGACGGTTGTTCTGCTACAATCAGGACCAAGTCTAAAACAGCTGCAACAAAAAAAAGCTAGGAATTTCTTGGCCAGTTGTTCCACCCCCGTCTAGGAGATTGTAAAAGGACCCAATATAAATGAAAATAAAAAAAAAAAAAGATCCTATTCGTCACTTTGTGTTTGTACATTTGTTATCTGCATTTGACCCATCCCTTGGGTGAGCGATGAGCTGCAGGAACCATTTGGTGGTTTAACCCCCAAATCCATCCTTTTCATGTTGAGTGTCAAACAGGAAGGAATTGGATCCCGATTTTAGCGTCTTTGGTATGACTTGACAGTGGATTTGAAGTCACGACCTCCCAGTCTTAGGGCGGACACTCTACCACAACCACTGAGCTGGTTTAAAATATTTAATCAAATCAGAAAGTCGACACAGACATAAAAAACCTTAAAAAAGGCGACACTCCACCTCATTTGAATGCAAACACAAAGTGCTGGAATTAAAACCATTGATTTCATTTATCTAAAAGCCTGGAATTCAGTCTGTAGTTGTTCCAAACACTCCTCATATGTTCTTAGAGATGTAGTACACAGTGCCTGTTACACTTGCGTGTCTCCATTGGCCTCAGGTTAGCCTTGACCAGTGGAGCGCATGATTAGCAAATACTGCCGGCAACCTTCTGGGTTGTTGTGGGAGGGGTTGAATTGACATAATGTCTGTAATATTCGGTCCGGCCTTAGGATACCACTACATCTCCATCCACCCACTGACAAAGCCACACAAAATCATGCCTCTGAGTTCTGGCTTTCATTCCTGACCACTCCATCTCTCACCCCTGCTTTTCTACCCTCCCCATCACAGCGTCGTCCTACTCAAATATTTACTCGCTCCTCTTTAATCTTTCCTCCTCTTCAGTATGCCGCCGCATTCTTTCTTCGTGTCTCCCTTCTCTAGTTCTCCATTTTTTCCTCTATTACCTCTCTTCTCCTCATTACCTCACTTCAGTTTTCATTCCCTTCCGCCTGTTTCCCCTCTTTCTTTATCTAACTGGGAGTGTGTCTTGAATATTCATGATGGCTATAACAAAGTACTGCCCTCAGCGCCAGCACAAGCCAGGTGTCCCGAGCATCAAGTCTGTGCAGGGAAAGGTGCAGAGATGGATCCGAGTGTGGAAGGAAACTGGGGATGGACGAGGGACCTACAGGAATCTACTTTGTTACAGAACACTCTGGTCTCTCTGAAGAGCTCTTTCGTGACTTTTACTTTGTAGGAAACAATTGAAATAATGGGGACTTCTAAGCAGGTAATTTCTAGAAATGTATAGATTAAACTTTAGAGCTTTAGTTCCAATGTTGACTTTCTTTTGACTACTGTAACTCTTCAACCGTTTACGCTACTAATGTAAGTCCAGCAGATACTGAGGCGGAGAAAAGCAGCCGTGTGCTGATCTACAACACTTCACAGTTGTAAAGTATTTACTATTGACGCAAAGCCAATATGAAAAGCCGCACTTCTCCCCGTCAGAATCAGCTGATTCATGTTGATGTGTAAACAGTCAACAAGCTACTGTTTGTCAATATGAGGGTTTGACTTCTGATTTCAAATCCTTTCTGAATTTGTCTTAGCTTCTGTTCTAGATGATGTCGACACCACTTCCTGTTTGAGGCACATCTACAAGCCAAAGGATGTGGAGCCACATTACTTTACCAGATAAGACCTTGGTGTCTTGACCCAAAAACAAGTCGACCCGTATTTGGGTCAGTTAGTCCTAGGAATGCAGAAATTCACTTTCCCAACCTCCATTTTTGGGTGACAGTTTTGATCTATAATTTTCAAATTGCAAAAAAACTACAAAAAATGTGGAAACAATTTGCTAATAATCGAGTAAAAAAAAAAAAGCTTTTGGTTGGCTTATACAAAGCATGGTGTAACGTATGCAGTAGGGGTGCAACAATTTCGGTTGAGGATGGATGAGGGTTTGGTTTAAATCGAGTTAGTCTTTAGTGAGCCTTTTTCCCACACATGTTGTTATGGTGTTTTGGTTGGTTGAGTCATTAGTTTTGAATCTTCTTACTGGGCATACTCCAACAATCATCTACCTCTTCTATCTCTTTCAATTTTTTAGGAATTTTGGTGACATTAGTCCTGAGTAAGTTGGCTCCAGCCATTGACTTTAAATGGACTCGATACAATACAACACGCTAAACCCCCGTCATGGAAATAGATGATATCTTTGCGTTTGTACATACATCAGGTTTACATGAAATATTTCAACCTCTCAAACTATGTTTGACATCTCTTAAATGGAAGCGCGTTTGCATAATTTGTTGAAATTGATTGTTTTGTTTTGTTTTATTTTGAACATAAATAGGATAATTTTGAAGTCAGCAAGATCTCTAAATTGTAATTATTTTCATTTGTAAAATGGTACGTTGATCGGTTCTATGTAGGAAGATCTGGTGGTAATTCTTATGAATTTTTTTGATTGAGGAATACAGAGAGCAGCGTTGTTTTTTATGTAATTCCTCATGGTTACTTCTTGGTTCAAACTCTGATTTGTGTGTCACAAAACAACAGGAAAAAGCTAAAAATGTTGTACAATCTTCTTTTAAATCTTCTAATTAGCAGCTGACAAAAACATAAAATCCCTGGCAAGGCATATACAATACCGTCCTCGTTTTGTCTTTATTCGAGTTGCTTTTTTGGTGGAGATAAATGAAAACAGTTGCATCTGTTTCCTGCCAAGAACACCAGACCAAGTTAAAAGCGTAGAGGAGAGGAAGTAGAGCATGAAACACGTCAGAGAGGACTGCGCTTGTGTCTGAAAGAGAAGTAAGGAAGAGCGAACACAAAGAATGGCAAAACAGAACAAGGAAAAGAAGGGACGATGCAAGGGCTGCAAATGTGTAGTGAATGAAGGATGGAATTCATTCTGTAGCAGAAAAAATGTAAATGACTCTTCCCTCCAACACTCAGTGAGACTCAAGTTCAGGCAGGCCCTCTCTTGGCATAGAGTTGATTCAATTTTATCTTGTGATCAAAAAGTCAGAAGACCTTTCATGTGTGAGATGGGCAATTATTGCACTTTATTCTCACTTGTTTTCTGCCTCTGCTCATTGCCCACAATCTATCCCTATCTAACCTTTTTTTTTAATCAGATAAATAGGATCTAGCCGAACAAAAACAAACACTTCCTGTTGATAACAAAAGAACCTGAAGGAAGACGAGAACAACCAGGAGAAGTCAGAAAAGTAGCAAGGAGACATCAAGGCCACAGTCCCCCTCATCATCGTCAGCGATGTTCTACCTTTTGGCCAGTTGCCAGGCAACGGTGTGCTTGACAACAGCTGAGGATGAGTTGATGCGGCTCTCTTGTCACAGCAAGGAATCACTGTGAGCTGACCTTCCTTCCAGCGCTCACACAAGGTCAGCGGGTGGAACAGAAGAGGCAGGCAAAGCCTAAATAGAAATGGTCTCATATAGGCTTTCCTAAAGTTCAAATTAGGAGGACAACCTCCCAAGTTAAAAGGTGCGATTGTCTATAGCAGCAACCATCACAACAAACATGGATGACGCACAATGACTTATCAAAACACGGTCTTCAGCTCTTTTCTTAGAGAAATCAGACGTTGGAAGTGGGGTGAGTTCATGTAACACGTACGATAGAGAACTGGGCTTGGTTGGAATTTCTTTAAAATCCTCAAAACTCAATAGATTAGACTTTTTTTTAAATGCTGCAAGAGTGAAATGACAGCAGTTTCGTGTTGGGTTTCATATTCTTTAAAATCCTTTTTGGAAATATCCGTGTTTGACAGCTACACTAAGTGGTAAATGCCGGCTTGTTTCTGTGTTTACTGAAAAGAGACAGGATTCCTCCTCAAAGCCTCGAAAGTTGAATAACTTGTCAGTTTTTGTCATTTTTCTTTTTTTACATTTCGTGACTCGGAGAGTGTAATCTTGGCAGTTTTTACAGCCCAAACGATCAAACTCTGGTCCTGTGCGGTGACTTTGCGTGTCAAACTCCAGCAGATAGATGTGATTTATCACGTCTGCCTGGGAGTGTGTGTTCTCCTATGACGTTATCTCTGTGAAACAGTGTGTTTCTCCAAATCCCACCAAGTGTGAGCCCACCTGCCGGTGCTCCTTTTCTAGTCTCCAAGCAAACGCCTCAACAGAGACACACCACTGTTGACACCCGTAGCTTATGGGAATACTGTCACCGAGTCACAAATGCACACAAAGAGGGCTGTCAGTGGTAGGTGGGCCGAAAGCCCTCTAGTTTCGGTCAAAGTAACTAAATAGAAAGAGAATTAAATATTACAAGTCAACAGGGAGGGACTGAAACAAACACACACGTCTCCTGTTGGGAATCGGTGATGCATGAAAACTTTACAGTAATAGCCTCAGGTAAACATACTGATTTAAAAAACATGTCCCTAAATTATGCTACATCATCTACACAAGGCGTGTTCTTGGTCCTTTCCATAACTAGTTGTTCATCATCCATTTGGTCAATCTGAGTAGATTTTTTATGAAAAAAAAAGCAAATAATCAGCTTTTGTGGGTTTTAATAAAAGGTTGAAGACTTTATCTGACATCTACAGGATGTATGAAACGAAAGCGCTGATGCCCCTTACACCAGCGTTCACCAACCTTTTTGTGGCCGCAGACCGGAACAGTATACGTGAGTGCAACACAACTTTATTATAATTGACAAAAACACTGGATAACATCAGTGGAACGCCAAGATCTGGTGACATCCTGTTAATGTTATGAATGCTATGCAAACAGGCTCAGTGTGTGGGACTCACCTGTTGCAACAAATCCATATTTTAAGTAGTACTCCTGATAGCCTACTTTTCAGTTATCTGGTTATTTTTCAAAATAAAATATTTTCAAAATAAAAGATTGTTGAGACTTCAAAAAAAAAAAACTATATTTAATATTTTCTTCTGAGACCCGATGCAAATTGATCCACGTTATCATATTGATCCAGCTAGTCATTCCAAAACACCAATTTGGACCTCCTCTGTGATCTCATTGGCAGAGAACTGGTGACATCACATGATCTTCCGCCTCATGGCTGAGCTGGTCTCCTTCCTAAATCGTTTCTGCTTCCAATAAAACCACTTACACGCAGAGTCCAAAAGCGGTGGTTTGTAAAACTATAAAAGTGCCAAACCATCCCAGAACTACAACGAAAGTCGCTGAGCTCTGCAAAACAGCCCGTTTATATTCAGAAATGTTTGTAAATGGAGGCGTTTATTAACAGACATGGAGAATCCGCTTTCAACATTTTTACTTATAAGGACATTTGTCAGAACTCTGCATGTAAATTTTCCAAGTTTCCTCATTAATCGCTGCACCTTTTACCTTTTTGCCATTTCCCATTTAGAGGCAATTTAACATTACTGTGGGTGAATGGAGGGAATAAAGGCGTTAATAAAACCTACAATGAGAACAGTGAGTGTGTCATGAATGGTATCAATGATTCAGCTGTCATTTACCCACAAGTCGAATGGGCGCTTTTAATTTCTTTACGATGGAAAGGGAGGGAGCTGTACAAAAAAAACGCTCTCGTCTGTTTTGTGACCCATTCATGGATAATCGGAGGACGTGTCAGAAATGAGGCAAAAACAAAACATAATTACAGCTTTTCCACAACCCTCTTTTTTTTCTTTTTTTTTTTTGCTCCGTCATGTTCGACAGTTACTAATGGCAACGGGAGGAGGGAGTGCTCCGCCATGCCTGGCTGCCTGCTCTACTTAAGAGACATGCTTCCTTTTCGTTTGATTCCATTATAACCTCTGATGAGCTGCCGCTCAAAGATCTCGCTGAAATCCCAGAGAAAAGACACAGGTGTGAGTTGGGGAGCCTTAACCTTTGAGTTCAAAGCACGTGTCGCTGTGCGATTGCCTCACATCGATGCTGATTTGCTCCTTTGTGTTTCATTATTGTTCCCTTTGAGGGTGTTTGTGTTTCTTTTGCGGTGTGATGCTCCGAAAACATCCACGCCGGCCAGTCTGTTAGCACAGCCGCTCCAGCGGCTTCTTATTAATCAAACTGGCGGGCAGACAGAGGTGGCGCTGCCCCTCTGCTTGCCAAATAGGGAGCTGGCCTCACTCTGATAACTTTCAACACAACATGCCCATTGCTCTGACGGTGCCAAATTAGGAGCAACTCTGGCTAAGATAAGTCTAATAGGCCCACGCTGTGGGAAGGTGATAGACTGCTGCTGGCCTCAAAGACTGATGGGTTTTGGTTTGTGCTGCCGGGCGGGGAAGTAAGACAGAGCTGGTGAGGGAAGCAAGCTGAAGAAAATACTTTCGTTTTGCTATTCTGTGCAGGTAGACCCTCATGCACACTCAGTGCTCGGAGCACGACTTATTTGACCCGGATGGAGCAAGAATCCATGCTGGTAGAGGACACGTCCTAAGTGTGTCTCTGCCAAAAGAAAGGATGTTGATTTTTTAAAGTCCTTGTTCGTCTTTCTATCAGTAAGCAAAGCTGCTGCCGACCTTTGCTGGCACACAAAGAGGCCGATTGTTCAGCCAAACTGCGACTTTCAGTGGTTCGGATCATTTAATCTCATTGCTCTGAGCTGAAGTGTAAATATGTGTCAAACTCTGCAGAGTGGTGAACCTTTCACGGCCTGCTAAACCAAAGCAAAGTTGGCATTTTGGTTTGACTCAAACATCATTTGTGGTAGTGTGTTGAAGTCACTTCTGTCTATAAGTCACAGACACCAAAAAAAAAAAAAAAAAAAGTAGAAAAAAAATAATATAAAAGTCGCACTATGTGGGAAATTTATTCAGCAATATACTGAACAAAAACTTCCATTTCATCTTGAAAAGCAAAGCAAAAGAATGTCATAGATAATAATAATAATACACTGAATACATAAACACTTAACCATATGTAGCTTCATGAAACACAGAAGGAATCTAGTATTACTAGTTAGCGTAACAAAAATTATTCAGATTAGCACAGCATAAAAAAACATGCTAACATGTTAACAAAAGTCTTTTTTTTCACTTTAAATCTTTAAATCCATTGAACTCTTTATTGTCTATGTCCATTTTGGACCACTTTGCCAAGGTCGGTGCTGCTTCTTCTGTGTTGCTGTCAGTAGCAAATGCAAACCTACAGTGCCCTCTAGTGGCTGTTAGTGGGAAAACAACAAACAAACTAGCCTATTTTAAAAAATACACAAAAAACAAATAAATCACACCTGAGTAGAAGTCGCACCCCAGACAAACTATACAAAAAAAACACAACTTAGATTGTATTCAGGCTGGACATTTTGGTTTGCTTAAAATGAACCAGAGTTCGTTTCCCCGATAATCTGGAACAAATTTTCAGTCTGAATAAACCCAAGCGGACTCTGGTCCTGGACCAGGAACCGCTCTCTGACCCATCTTTCGAGCTGGTCTTGGTTTGATTCCAATTAGACTGAGCTCCAGTTTGCTCCGAGATTACTCAGTCTGAATAGGTTCTGTGCTCAGAGCGGAACAACTGGACCTAACGGCCACTGTAGTCGGACATTAAGGGATATAAACAGAGTAGGAAGCAACCAATGAACTGCAGACAAACGTGGAACAACAGCAACTCATTAATATAAGGTCAGATAAATACATCCATTAAAACAACTCTTAATATGGTGCTTCTCACACTGTTTTCCCAACAATCTATATGTCATCCACACTTTTTCGCGTACCTTCTCATCCATCGCCTCCTCAGTAACCGCCTTGCAGCGTCCCTCCGCCGTACCAAAGCAACAATAAAAAGTGTTGTACCTGACCTTGATACAGGCGTTCAAAATTGGTCAGCATCTGAATACAGACCAAACGGAAGGTTCATGACTCAATCCGGGTCAAATTGAGCAGATTCGGTCCAGACCAACTGACTTTTCCAGTTGGAATACACCCTCATGTTCCGAAAAACACGAAACATAATCAAAAATGGCAGCGGGATCCTCAAATCATTTACTATCTGAGCTCTCTCTGCTTGACTGAGTTGATCATAATCGGCTTCTTTTGATCTGGATGCTCAACCAAATCCTTGTTTTCTCAACAATCCCGGCAGAATCAGTCAGTCATGATCTGGAATAAGTTAGCAGCCCCGGTCAAAACCCTGCGAACCTCCGCACAACCCGTTTACAGGAGATCTGGAAGACGTACGTTTAGAGGAAGCATCTCCGAGTTAGCAGAAGTCAAAAATAAACAGCTGCAGCCTGTATTTTATGCCCTGGCGGCATCATTGGAAGCACACGTGGCAGGCTTTGTGCGAGCCCGACGTTTCCCTGCCTGACTGAGTGACTGATGGCGGAGTGTTTGCAGCAACTATTCATGCGCCGTGAACCATGAGACTTGGTGTGAATATTAAGTGGCTTAATGAGCTTGTTTTGTATTCCAGCTCTTTTTCATTCTTTGAGTGGGAGAGCCTAACCTTCCTGAAAAGAACGGCATCATTTCCAAATGATTTTTTTATGTTATGGATCAGTATGGTTCATGAAATTTTACTTTTCATTTGTGATTCCCTGAAGGACACCGCTCCTCTTGTGTATTATGGTGCTGTTACCCTCCTCTGGTTCTTGGATCAGTGTTACTCATCAAAGAAATTCTGATTTAGATTATAATTTTTACGTAGATGCAGTTAAAAAATGTTTTTAACCAATCTGTCTTTTCCTTAAGTCTTAATTACATGCTGCCTTATGGAGGGTTGACCT
This sequence comes from Oryzias celebensis, assembly GCA_014656515.1. Lineage (NCBI taxonomy): Eukaryota > Metazoa > Chordata > Actinopteri > Beloniformes > Adrianichthyidae > Oryzias > Oryzias celebensis. Next base: position 4,937,981 of record BNCR01000016.1, read on the forward strand.
GCACCGGCGTTTTCTTTGTTGTCCAGGCTCGTACAGAGGGGCGGCCTCTCAAAGAACGTCATAAAAATGGATTGTCATGCATGTGGAAAGTGTATTGTGAAGTATCCTTAAGGATAATGAAAGTTACATCCACCCAGGACATACGAGTGATTCTATCGTATAGTGTCTTTACGCCACACTCTCGTCGTTAGTAAACTGTGAGTTCTGGCTCCTTACAGACCGCGCCCAAATACCCCATGCACGAGTGTGCAGGTGATATGCGAGTGCCTGTAGGTAGGACGCCCACACAAACTACACTGATTGTCTACTTTTAGGTGAAATTATTAGCTCAGTTGTGAGTCTTGTGCATGCTGGAAATGACCTTTTCATGTCAATTCATCCAACGCGTCTGACTGCAAGAGGAGCTGACATAAACAGAGATGTGGGGAGTGGCAGCACTGGAATGAATACCTGTGGGGTCCCACTGTACTCTGCTTCCTGACAGGAGCTCTGTCTTTGCACTCATTTGCCCTGAGGTGTGTTCACTCCTTTGTATTTCACCCCACCCGAGTTTCTCCTCCAGTTTTTCTCTGATTCACCCTCTACCTTCTGTTCTTGACCGGTGAACCTGGTGACAGCTTCATACCTGCGAGCCCAGTGCATTGTTAAGACAACAACCAAACAAAGAAAAACTCTTAGTTCTGAGCGGGATTTGATCTGAAAGGTTCAGGTAATCGCTGCACTATGGGTTCAGACGAGAAATCATGCAAGAGCTGTCCAAACTCCGCTCCTCACTGTAGACAACATCCCTTCCTAATTGGTTTTTGGAGAGCACTGAAAAAAAGAACAATTCATGCGTTAGTTTTCTACTTCACTCCTATGTGCGAGTTGTTTTCTTTTGTTTTGCTTTTTTGTTGTTGTAATTCTTCTGGGTTGACATCTATTTTCTTATTATACTTTAGTCTAAAACCGCTGATCAAGGCATTCCAATTGTCGAAACAATGACCAAATTCCATTTTTGTGTTTGTACATTTTCTTGACATGAAAACGTTCAAGTATAAAATGCTTTTGGTTAAAAGTTTGCAGGTGAATTTAGAGCATCACTGAGCAATTTTCAGCTCCTTTGCTCTCATACTTAGTCCAGTTCATTTATTAAATAGCTTAACTTGGCTATTTTTATTACCTTTCCAAGATTTTCTCATCAACTGTTGCATTTAGCATTTTGTTTTAGAAATACATTTAAAGTATGGGTATTGTTCAGCTCTGCATTGCTTTTTGTTCAGCTATTTGAATAAAGAAATACTCTGAAATGCAGCGTTAATGTTAGATTGTTTGCTATCAAAAGAAAAGTGCTACAAGAACACCAAAAACACCATATCGCAAATTTCATTGGAGTAGGTCTTAAACACCAACTTTTCATGTATATATAATCGTTGTAGAGTCGTGCTTCAAATAAAGGACTTCCTGTTTTCCAGTTTGTAGGTTGATCATTTTCAAGTGTGAATGCAGAGATTGATCGAAAAGAAAGTGAGCATGTAAAGGTGCTGAGTTAAAGGCAATGTGGTCGAGAAGGTGGGTGCACTAAACTTTTGTGCTGGTGCACCTAAGAAAAAAAGTTAGGTGTAGCAGTGCAACCAGTGCAAAAATGTAGTCTGGAGTCCTGTTTAGCTTATTCAGCTTTTTTTTTTACTTTGTTTAGTTTTGTTTAGGATTTTCTTAAGCAATGTCCAGTTTTGTTCAGCTTTTCTTTTTTTTTAGCTATGTTTATCCTTCTGTTTAGCTTTGTTTACCACGTTCATTTTTTTTTTTTTTTTGCTTTATTCTGCTTTTTTGGCTTTTTTCAATTTTGTTAAGCTCTTTCTATTTTTGCTATGTTTTGCTTTTTTGTTTTGTTTTTTTAGCTTTATTATTCTTTCAGTAGTTTTGTTGAGCTTTGTTTAACTTTGATCTCCGTTAGCTCAATAACTACAATCAGCTGAGGTCAGAAGACATAGAATAATGTAGAATTTCTTGCTGTGTTGAACATGTATCAGTGGACCGTAGACGTTTTGGATCGTTTGAATCCCCCTGATGTAGAGTGATCTAAACTGTTGCTCGGCCGTGTGTGTAAAAGTTAGCATAACGTTCAGTTGTGTGTTTGCCTCATTTGTCATCACTCCAGAGATACATTTTTAAACCCTTGCAGACCTGAAGTCAGTCTTTTCTGTTTGCTGCTTCTAATCCATCTCTGTGTGAGCGACTTGGAGGATCTTTAACATAAATCTGAGCCTTGCTGTTTGAAGCAGCGCGCTTGTCTTATAGATTTTATAGACTGGGCCTCACCTCATGAGACCGACGGGACTTTGTGAGCTGATCATAAAGTGAGAAGAGTGTGACCCTCCTCTTCCTCGGGGTAATTTCATTCAGAGCTTTACCTCTTTACCTGCTTTCAAAACAATCAGTGATGTGACAGGCTGCAGCTGCAAATCACAAGGTTGACGTCCAGCGCTGGCAGGCGTCACACGTGGGAGCCGCGTTTTCCATGCAGGTGGGGAGGAAACGGCACCTCAGACGCCACGCCGTCAGGCCGTTTTATTTGTTTTTTATTGCTTTCTAAAATAATAAAAAGTTGTTCGGAGTTTGACAGGTTTATATCCACCAGTGACTTACTGTGCTGCTCAGCCTGTATGACGGGAACCTCGAGTGGGTTTTAGGATGCACCAAGCGCGTCCCAAAACATATTTTCTTCAGTGCTTCTGTGAGATTTTTGTGTTTAAAAGCAACACGACACGTTTCTGACACATTACATTTAAACGTACCAATCAAAGATTTGGCCATAATATGAAATGTTCTTGCAACAGCTGTAGCTAATTTAATTCTTCAAACTCTCTTAACGTGAGACAGTAGTTTGGAAGTCGTTTTTACAACTCCAACCAGAAAAGGCAAACTTTCCATCGTTCTGGTCCGGAACATCCATTTCTACAGCGTTTTCTACCTGTTTGTGTGTCTTTAAAACATATGCATGGTTGTGTGTAAAACGACATTGGCTCTTATTGGGTAACCACGAGACATGACACTGCCTCAGCCAATCAGAATCGTTTATTCTGGTGTTAACCCACCCAGTTTCTCCTTCTGGACAAATGACCTCTTTTAACACAACAGCAGGTGGTGCGTTTGGTTTGTAAGATTTATTGAATGAATTTAAAGTAATATACCGCCTTTAAAATGTAGTAACTGTAACAGCAATAAGATTGTTACTTTAAATTGCAGCCATCAGAATATAGCACAATCTGCAGGTATTAATGTTTTGAAAAGCACCTGAAGTGGAATCAAATTTTAGTCTTGGGTTGTACTTCATCTGTGAGAGTCTACGGCAGTTCTCTATAAAGAGCAAGCACTGATTTTCATCTCCTTTTATGTGCAAGTTCTTCAGGTTACTAGAATTCCATTTTGTTTAGAGCAATATTACATATTGTCATTCACGCAAATAATCTGCCCTCAAAAGTGCAGTGTGAAAGCCAATTAACCTGCTTTAAACACACTTTTTTCTGTTTAAGGAACCAAATGTACTCTTTTGTTGAATTTTTTTCTCATTTAGATATAGACATTCAGATTACAGAGTAGTTGAGCTGTGATTTCCATTTACACAGAATTTAAATAGGTCACCTGTGAAATAAGTCTGAATCAGTCCTTTACTTTATTTTATAAGTTTGACATTCAGCAAGGCGTTGTTTTTTTTTCCTCTTTAAATATAATCCACTATAAAACAACTCAAACAATAAACCCACTGCTGTGGGAAGTTTAAGAAACAAAAACTGCTGACTCAGCAGACGTTCATTTCCAACGATGAAGACTAACCTACTGAAAGAACAAGATGCTTCATGAAATTTACATGATCCAAATACAGTAGAAGCCAAAGGCTCTTTTTGTTTCCAACAAATTGACTAGAAATGGGACGTCCAAGTCCCTGTTTCTCTGCACACATTTCTATAGAACTTATTTTACTTTTATTAGTTGTTTTGAAATGATCAAATGAGGTTGTTTCTGCTCTTTTCATTTGAAATATGCAGCACTTACAGAGGAAAAACAACAAGTAAGATGAATTGTACTCAAAGAACTACCAACATCATTTACATGTGGACATAGATATAGATATAGATATATATATATATGGATATGTATGTGTGACTGTGCCAGTCAGTCTTATGCTCTGTACACACCAGTCGTGTTATGCACATTTAAGAATGAGCTAAACGTGTGTTCTTTAACGCACTTTCAGCATATTTGGTAACACGGGATCTCTTGTTACTCAATACTAGCGCATGTACTCACAGTTGGAGGAGGCTTGGTGTAAAATGTCAAAGTGGTACATGTCAAACAGAGAATTATGGAAAAATAGTGTCTTCAATTTTGGACGTCACTAACCCTCGATGACATCACGAATATTCGCCAGTCGTCTACGTTATTGTGTAGCTGCCAGCGCTTGGAAAAACATAGCGTTGGTTTTATAACTTTAAAAAGTCACGCTAAAGAAGTAGGGGAAGAATTCAGATTTAGCCTTGGTGTCATATAATTCTAGCTTGGCACAAACTACATGTTTTGATTTTCCTTTGTGATCAGTTTTCAAATGGTTGGACTTAAGAGGGACACCACCATACGTCACTACTAAGTCCAAGTCCCTGATTGGTCAACTGGTTTAACTTTCAACGCACGTTCAATTGCTGCACGTTTTTTGTGTAGAACACAAAAATGGACACAGCAAAGGGTGAACACAAGAATTTAGAACGCAGAAGTCCAAGAAGTTCATTGGAAGCGGTCGCTCAAACACGAGTTGAAAGTAGTTTCTGAGAACAAGACAGAGTGTGGCGTCTCCCATAGAAAATTACTGAAATGGGTAAATGAGACGGTCTCTTTGGACGACATCGAGTTGTTGTTGGATTTTTTTGTAGAGTCGTCTCGTGAGCTTTCACGATATCATTTTTTTAATTTAGTTTTGCTCGGGGAAAGAAAAATGAAAACTGTAAAAGCTGCACTAGTTTGTTTAAAATCTTTTCTGACTAATCTGCAAATTCAACCTATACAGTGTGGCGCTTTACCGTAAGATGATTCATCAAAATTGTTTACCTGACGCGCAGAGGGTCAGAATAATTGAAGGGTCTGTGTTGCGGCGGTGGGGATCGACACATATATGTAAAGGCGTCTCCATGAACGATCAGACATTGAGTGAGTTCAGAGGAGCCGTCCTTTAGCTTCATCTAAGGCCACAAAGTCTCTTTATGCACTGCAGAAGATCACGGCAGAAACACTTATGCAGTAAAAACCTCCTTATCTGACAACAAACCATCCAAAACTGACACTCGCTGTAACTGCCGTTGTCACCATCACTCCTTTTCCATATTTTAATTACGGCGCTGTGAGATTGGGAAGCATCTGTCCCTGTGTTACCCATGAATGACAGGATAAGAATATAAATAAAGGTGCCTGTGATGTAGACTGAGAATATGATACACCGCAGTTATGAAAAAAGGACAGAAGCCGTCGGCCGGTGCAGATACCAAACCTTTATTAGTGGTGGAGCTTCATTTCTGCTTCCAATAACTATTAGCCTGACGTGTCATAATTTATTTTGATGCCTTAGAATGAATTCTGGGACGGTGGGCTGTCATAATGGCAAATTTGTGGAGACGACTAAACTGCATAGTTGGAAGCAGGTTGGAGTGGGAAAAAAAAGGTTTTAATTAACAAAACTAAGGTGCTGCCAGAGTCCAAAAATACTAAACCCAAAAGCACGGGTGCAGGCAGGAAGCAGGTCTGTTTGTTCTCCGCCACGGGGCAAATCGGAGACGTGGATATGGCTCTGGATGAAAGAAACCTGCTGGGATGTCTTGAGGTGGGAGGTAAAGAATGGCAGAGCCGTTCAGTAACAGAAAAGCAACACTTAGCAGAACCAACCTGGATAGAGAACTGTTAAAGCGATGCAGAAACTGCAGTTTCAAATTCTCAGCTTTTGTTTGGACAGAGCTTCTTGGTGCAGCCAGTGGCCAATGGAATCGACTTTAGGAATTTCTCAAACTTTGAAATGCTGCCCTCTAGGTAGTAAGAAGATTAAATGAATCTTCTCCTCCCCCCGTTACATTCCTTTTTTGGGGGTCAGGGGGGTGCTGAACCCAACCCAGCTACAGTTGGGAGAAGCACACGCTAAACATGTTGCCAGGCTGTTGTGGGATCACACACCACTTTATGTTAGTAAAGTGTTGCATGACTTTACGTAAAGTTTACTATAACTTTACTATTGCTCTCATATCAAGCCCTTGCATTGCCGTCACATGCACGCCATTGTGGAGGTCAAACACATAGTTTTGTTACGTAAAATCTGAGACTTTGTAAGACAATTATGCACCAAACCATATCATGATAAACATGTGTAGCTCTTGGTTGAACATTGTATGTCAGGTAAGCCTATGGTTACATATTTTGTCTTAAAGTGATACATATTTAGGGAATGAGTGCCATGTGGGTTTTATCTGGTGATAATCTGTTACTTTTAAAAGGGTGGAACCAGTCCTTTTTTTGGTTGTGTTTTTAATGGTGACTGAATAATAGAAAAAACTTCCAACAAGAAACATATCTAAACAAAATTAATATGAATAAAGTTTAGCCTCAAACACAAAAGGGGTTTATACAAATATACACCTCGTGAGACTGAAGATTCTTAAACCCCTATTGCAACAGTAAAATCTGTCCAACACAAGAGGCCTTCAGCTATTATCTCTTTGCTCAGCTGCTGGGCAGGACAAAATAAATAACACACATGAACTTTTCCCACAAACATGTAAGGAAGCAGCAACAATGATTCCTACAGAGCCTATTCGACTCACAATTTAGCTCCCAAAAGGCCAGAGAGGGGATCCTTACAGGTGCTGTGACGTCACATGCCAGGGGTCTGTATTTACTAGCTTTGTTAACGAAAGGTGTTGCATTGTCGCGCTCTCCCCATTGGAATTGCATTAATTGCGCAAAAGTTCAAAGAGCTTGTGTTATTTAAGTGTCACCAGTGACATCTGGCGTGCGAGAGATCCCGGGTTCAAATCCCGGACGAGACCCCAAATTCTGTTATTCCCTTTCCCAGGGAAATGTAGGAACATAAGATAAAAAACAACCACAATCCACAACAAAAAAACCACCAAAAGACTGGCTCTATATAAAGCAACTAATTTATTTATTTACAAAAAAATTATGAATAACAAACAAAAATAACTTCAAGAGGTGAAGCAAAAAGGTTTTAGGGGGAATCAAGGCCAAAGCAACAAGCAAAACCCCCACCTATCTAATCCCAGAAAACGTCCTAGCTGCAATGAAAGAAAACACTAACCACCCCAGACTAACATAAACAGGAGAAAACATGTTCTAAAGAAAATAGCGGTTCATCCCTACAGTTTAACGAAACAAAATAACTCAAGACAAAACAGAGTGGGCCTCTACACAGAAACGCCACTCAGGACACTACAAGCCACAAGAGTCTGCTTAACTCAGGACAAAGTTCAAAATGGAGAAGAGAGCCAAGCTGGCCTGAAGACAGGCTGCAGTAGCGCTCCCTTCTCAAGGGCTCCACACAATGCTTTTAAAGGCTGCCTCCATCAGCTCTGGTCCAATGGGAGCCACACCTTTCCTGCATCACACCTGAAAGTGATAACAAACACACAAAGATCCACGAAAGACACAGGGGTCCCACTCTGATCTCAAAAAACAGAACAAAAAGGGGTAAAAAAAACGAATGCGGCCACAGTCATAACAGTGTAGAAAGGGTAAAAGTTCACAACTTTGTGTCTTTTTTGTTACTCTGTCATTGGTAGGTTTTAAAAAAAAAAAAAAAAAAAGAATTTAGATGAAACACAAAACTACAGAATGTGATGGTACCGAATTTCCATGGTTTTAAGGTCAACTAATCCAGCAGGTTGCATGCAAACCCAGTGCCATGACTGTGCAGCCCCAACAACACGTAGGCCATCCCAGCATGAACACTGTGTGCTGCATAACGCTGGCAGCTCATGGAGGAATCACAGAGCTGTGCTTTTAACTCCCAAGACACACAAACACAACAAAAAGTCATCAAGTTTCAGCTGCAGAAAAGGCGCAGAGAAGACGTCGACGTACACAAACTCACAGATATCATAAACATGCGCAGATGTGTATTCACAGAGGAAGATGATAAATGTCTCACTCGCAGACAACGCTTGAAGACACACAAACACACACCCGAACCCACAATGAGTGTTTAGCCATTTATGATAGCTGTTTGTTTGTTTTGCTTGGTAAATCCCAGCCAGCGCGCAGCTGCTGCTGGTGCGGGGGAACTCGGAGATGAGGGGATTCATTAGTTCTTGTTTTTTCCCCTCCATCTCTGCTCAAAAACATTGCATTTTGGCAGCATTTGCAAGTATAGTTTTTCTACTTTTAAAAGTTTTGACTCTGCATGCGAGTGTGAAAACCGTCTGGAAATGTCTGGTAGGATGATGATGGAGTTTGCCCGTCCATTTTTACAACAGAATGCTTCAGGAAGGCGGCACCACCACAGTTTAGCTGAAAGTTCTAATTATGCTGATTGTCTAAAGTATTGTAAATGTAAAATCTTAACTTTTATACCAAAGCTTTGGCTCCACTGTTAACATTCTTTCAAATACAGTAATTCTTCAATCATTTACGCAAATCACATAAATCCAATGAATTCTGAAGTGGAGAAAAACAGCCTTGCACTTATGCATAACATGCTACGGTAGTGAAATACTTACATAATCAACGTAAATCAGCTGATTTTGTTGTGGAGAAACACTGATATTTCTTTGTGTTAAACGGATTTACTAATTTACTAACTGATTTACGCTAATTACGTAAACATCGCGGAGTTACGCTATGTCAAAACGGGTGTTTCATTTAGATGAGCAACAGCTCTGGTGTTAAAGGGTTAAAGTATGTCCCATGCTTTAATTATTCAATCCCTTCATCCATCCCTCATTCAATCCACTCAGCCGTTCATCCATTCACACATTTTCCAAATCCACTTATTGCCTTTCGGGGTCACGGGGTTGCTGGAGCCTATCCTAGCTACTATAGTGCAAGGGTGGGGTACACTCTGAACAGTTTGCCAGTCCAAATATATAATTTCTGGTTTTGGCTTCTTTCAACCTTTCAAAACTTCTCAAAATCCATGTAAATAAAAATTAATCCCTTTTATATGAATTCACATTTATAGAAAATAAAAAGCTCTATTTGTTTTACTAAAATGCCAAAATATTTGAAAAAAATGGTTTAGCTCAACAAATAAAGATAAAGTGATTTTTCCGAACTATAATTTCTGGTTAAAAGAGGAAAAAGAAATGAATAACTGAGTCGTGGTTTTAGGCTAATCCAGGTTAATCCACAGAAGAACTGACTGTAAATTTCTCTAGAAATGCTTTTGATCAGCTCAGGTGCTTCTAAAAGTTTCCTTTACTCTTTAACAAACTCCAGGTTCACGTTGGATCACTAAAAACATGTTTTGTTAAGTTTCTTTTTAGTGCAGGATCTGGCCTCACAGCGGGAAGGTCCCCTGTTCAAATCCCGACTGTGTGGAGTGTGCTTGTTGTCCATATGCGCTCTGGTTTCCTCCCACAGTCTAAAAACATGCTTCATAGGTTAACCGGTGTCTCTTAGGTGTGCATGCGAGTGAGCAACAAACTGGCGACCTGTTCAGGGTGTACCCCGGATTGGCCCAACACTAGCAGAGTTGGCTCTAGTGACCTGTGACCCCAAATTCAGAAGGTTATAATGATGGATGGATTGGATGGGTTTCCTTTTAAGTATTTTTAATACTTGGCCACAAAAAAAGAAACAAACGTTCATAGTACAGAGACCTTAGCAGATGCATCAATCAGATGTGATTAACTCGTTTTTTTACCGTTTGGAGTTAAGAGTTATGAGCACAAGTAGTGTCAAAGCCTGAAGGTGACCTGCTGACCAACCGTTTGGCAGATAAACAGCTCAACCAACTGAGGTACAGTCATCCCTGGCGATCTTACGATGGCTTTAAATTCAGCCGAAAAAGGTTCTGGTCAGCTTTCATAAATCACCAGTAGAAATGTCTTCTTCTAAATGTTGCCTTTCCGTCTTAAATCACACAAACCACTCGGTTTTTTTTTCCTGGACTGTCGGAGACACAGGAACGAACTCTGACTCCAAAACTTACGTCAAACATGGCAATGATGGAAAACAATCACATTATCTCCGTACAAGTGCCTTCCATCATGAGCATCATACATCATGAGCAATCTGACCCATGGCACCCCTATTTCACCCACTATTACCCTCTGACTGCAGAGGAGCCCACTGGGCCGCTGACGCCCAAGGGAGCAAAATGACAGATAAACAAGAGCAAGGGATTTAGTTTGAGAAGATATTGGAACTCAAACTAAGAAGAAAGGGAGGTGGACTTTTCTTTTCTTAACACAAAGGTTTGGGGTGGCAGCGTGTGATCCTCAAGATAAAACCGTGTTCCTTGGCAACAAAACTCGACCAACAGAAGCTCTCTGCCGTCCTATAAAGACACCAGGTACAGAAGAAGAATGAATTAGAGACCAGACCAGCGACAGAAATGAGAGCAGCCACGCCTCAGTGAGCGGAACACACACTCTGACAGGACTCACATAAAGGTCCAGATCAAGGCTCGGGGAAAACACACTGCATGTGCATATGGTCCCGCTCTGTGGGGAGCTGGCCTGGTTTCACTTTCACCAGTCAGGACTTCAGAGGCCGGCAGCCTCATCTCCAGACTGATCTCAGGAAGAGGCTGTTCCTCTGGGAAGGGAAGAGATTAAAGGAAAAAGACGACACAAAAGAAAACGATTGTAGAACGTTGAGCAGAAAAAATTAATATTTGATTGTTACCCATTCATGTTTGATGTGATAAAAGCATAGATGGTCTGAGAGCCAACCGTGCAGATTAAAATGAAGCACATAAAACCATTAAGAATGGAAGACAAAAGCAGTGGGCTCTGACCTTTCCTGTTAGCATGGCTAACTCAGGTGCAAGAGTCATGGTTGGAACCCAAAGGTCATTTCTTTTTAATCTAAAAGTATGCAAACATGACAGTTTGTTTCCCTGATAACACCTGAAAACAACAGTCAGTCAAGAAATCATCCGGACAAATACAGCAGTTGGTATAAGGTGAAAGTCGTCCTTTGCTTTTTCTTATCGCGCAGAATTCCTTTTGAGGTTATGGGGTTGCTGGAGCCTATCCCAGCCACAGGTGACTGTTGATAGTCTACTATCAAATGTGCGTACCTGCGCGTTTAGGGTTTCTGTGTTCGTAAGTTTTTAAGTCCATTTTCAGGCTCGATGTACAAAACAATTGTTTAAAGTTCATCCAGGTTGAACTTTGATCAATCGGGTCTTCGGTAATGACGAATGCATGATGTCCCTTTGAATTCACTGAAGTGCCAATCGTTTGAAAATTGATCATGGAGGAGAAATGAATAATTACGGTTTGTACCGTCTGGAATGATATGACATCCAGTCTTTCATATATCAGAATAGATCTGTGAAAGAAAAACACTGGAACAAGTGTTTTTGAGATTTGCACCGCCTTCACATTTTGTACCAAACCTTTTCCAACTGTAGATATATGTGCTGGTATCAGGCAGCGACAGACCGTGAGGCGAAAGCGCTAACCTCTGCACCAACATGCAGCCCTAAATGGTAAATGGTGTAGGATGGTTCCTTTCTGCCTTGCTTAAATGCCCAAAGTCCTTTACAGTCACATTCACACACTGGGGCCAACCTGTAACCTTTAGGAGCAGTGTGGGGTTCAGTGTCTTGCCCAAGGACACTCCAACAAATGGGCGAGCAAGACGGGCGAACAGAGGTAAGATAAAGATAAAATTCATGTCTTTAGTTTATTGTTGGAATCAAATTACAAATACATTTGTGGGAAATTTATCCACCCAGTGTCTCGATTCTCATCCTCCTCTCCAGTCGGACTTTCTTTAGTCTCAAAGATGAACAAAAACTCTCAAAATCTCTATTTGAGTTTGTAGTAAAACAAACAGAGATGTTATGAAAGGACAGTAATGGAGGCTCTCAGCAGAGAGATCCTCCCCCAGTATGAAGGTATAAAATGTGAATAAAGCACAAATAATTTAACAGCAACTTTAGGGAGCGGAAAAGCACAAAGAGGAAGAAGAGAGTGTGGAATTATCCGCGGCCAATTGCTGTGTCTAATCTGAAATGGCTTGTGGAGAAAAAAAATGGATGATGGAAATAGGAATATTTTCCATTTTTTTCCACCAACTTCCAAATCCCTCTCCCTCCTGAATGTGAATGGTTTGGAAAGCCGACATTTAGCAGCGATGTTTGCAAAATAGATCAGGAACGTGTTGGTCAGCCTCCATCGGCTCTACCCCACACCTCTGAAGGACGCCAACACCATGTAAGGTGTGTGTCCCTCCATGCATTATTCAGATCCCACATCTGCTCATTTCTCTGGACGCCTCTGATAATTGTAATTACTATGCTGCCGAGAACACACGCCGGCGTCCACAGAATAGCCTGGCACCTGTGTCAGCAGCAAACAATAAAATGACGGTGAAATGACAGTCGCACGGACAAATGTACCAAACGCCATGGAATGAAACCTGGAAAACTGCACATCCTTGGGCACACAGGTTAATGGAAAGATGCCGGTAACTTTGGGTGTTTTTTGTGTCGGTGGGTCTTGAAGCTGCAGCTGCGTGATGCCCGCGTTCTTGGCTCCTTCGGTTCCAAGGATGTGGGAGAAGAAAGAAAGATGGTGGAAAGGGAGGCAGACTTTTTTTTGTGTTTGTAGTGTCAGTCTTTGATCAGAGTCCCTGTGCAAGTGTGTGTTCAAGCACACACACACAGCAACCCCCCTGGTGTCTTGGAGGCAGATGAAACACTGAGCGCCTCTATCCTGGACTCACAGAACACCCACTGTCCCCTTTTGCCTCCTCCCTTTGCTCTGGCTTTTCCCCGGCGGCTCACCCCTCTGACCGCCGTTCCCTAACCAAAAGCCATTTTAAAGACGACTCACGCAGAGCTTCGCTTTCATGTGGCGCCGCTGCTCTTTGACCAGATCCTGAGTTTTCTGCGGCCTTTTATCAGATAATAGAGGATGGGCTGCAGCTGAAGTGGCCTCTCGTTGCGCTGATTCACTTCGGACTGGATGCACTAAAAAAAAAAAAAGGAAGCAATAATTCTAAAGCTTATTCATAACCTTTGAGAACCTGAACCTCATGGTAGAAGTGATGCAACCCGTCTAAGAAGCAATGACAATGAGTTCAAAATGAGACAATGAGTTACTGCTATGTGTTAGATTCATTAGCTTAATTAATGACCTATTTAACATAACTGCTCAGTTTAATATATCATAGTGATTACATGAGAGCCTTAGGGAGCTTTGCTGCCTCTTGTTTGTGCTTGGCTCAATTAATAAACCCCAACACTGGGATTATTTACTTGTATTTATGGTTTTCACAGATGTCATAACAGGGTTGTTCTCTTCTCTGGGTCTATTTAGCTTTTAATAAGTCCTTTCAAAATGGTAAGCAGGAAAAGTTTCTGGTTAAAGTCAATTTTTACACGTGTTTAACGGGTTTAAAGGTACTCAATGTGATGCACGGAACAAGAAAAAAGTCTAAGGAAATGTACCATGCCTGTATATCCAACACTGAAAAGAAAAAAAATAGGAACAATTTGTCTAAAACGGGATTGGAAGCGAGACGAAACGTGTGCAGATAAAGAAAAGAAGAGAAGTTTTGAGCTACCAATGGAAATGTCCTCCTCTGCAATGGTCGATCGTCCATGAAAGGCCAAACCACCAACTCTTCCAGAGGTAAAGTTGGTGGTTAAAGGCATCAGGGCAGCATCCTACCCTGGGACAGATGTCGTCAGATAAGTTGGAACTGTTTCGTTGAGGCTTGTCATGAAGAGCTTGAACTGTCCTGAAGTCCTGGAAAAGAGCAGGAAGGCTGTCTCTGATAATATAAAACAGCAAGGAAAATGGCAATATTTGAATTGCAAAACACATGAAGTGGGTGTAGCAATATTTTAAAGATAAAACAGACTAGCAGAAGGTATTCGTATGGATGATTTTCTCTTCTCATATAAACAAAGGCAGCAGAACCTTGTAGTAGCGCTTCAAAGTGGGTTGTGGGATGAAAGAGAGACCCCCACCCATTAGACGGTTCACAGATGAGAAAGCAACATTTACGACCACAGAACTAAGTACCAGAAAGCTATCAGAAGAATATAGAGGTCCAAAATGGAGGGTAAAGCAACAAAAAACAGAACAATTTGAAATATAGATCGGGTTTTCCCTGGCCTCAGGTTCTGGGTGAATGGGGGGCCTATCCCAACTTTGCTGAATACAGTTACAAGACTGAGGAGGTGCTATCATGGAAGTTGTAACAATAAAGAGCAGTTTGCTATCCTAAGACGGCAGGTTGTTGATAGTATTATTAGCATAAACATATCTGGTTTTCCATGGAAAGTGAAACTGTAGTACATGTTGGTCTTCTACCACACTCACAGTTATTGAGTCTGGGATTTCAGATTCCAGGGATCCCGGATCTCTGGGTAATGACTCTAACAGAGGATTTTAAATGCACTAAGACAAGACTGGAGGTGACCTTACCACCATTCGGATTCCTTTGCTTTGAGCACAGCTTCCATGCTACAGGCTTAGGCTGTTGTTGTTGGACGTAGGGGTTTTAGTTAAAACCCATTTTGGTGCAAAGTATCTGCATCTGATAAGAGAAAAGCTGGTTTTGGATTAAATTTAAAGCTGAGAAAAGACTGCAAGATGTGCAAAAGCAGTTTCTCAGGTGATACAAGGTCAGTGGATGAGAAATAAACATTCTTGGAAAGACATACAGACTTGGGTGTAGAGTTTTTGACCTGGGAAGGGAAGTGAGATGGCTGGCACATCGTTTGGAGTATAACCCACCTTTGTCCGACAGTAGCTGGGATAGGCTCCAGCAACCATGTGACACCCAAAAAAGGGATAATGCAAGTTAAGAAAATAGATGGGTAGAATTAATGAAGGAAAATAGTTGTTTGGTGTTTTACTGGTGAAACTGGGGTGTTGGTGGACGTCTGTCTAGTTGTTAACTTCTTTTTTTGAAGTTGTGTTGCTTCACCCTAAATGAAGTCCCTGCTGTTGTGCTGAATCTGCCTTTTCTCCTCTTTTCTTTTCTGTTTCTTCATCTCCTCTTGAGGAAACTGGAATTGCCAATAAGGCTAAAGCGGCTGGGAGAGTTTAGTCTGTCCTGACTTCTTTTTCTCTTATTTGTCTTTTTATACTTTTTTCTACTCCATTTTGGACACCGGCATTTATCACAATAATGGCCCACTCGTTTTTAGGATTGGGATTTCTTGTTTTTGGTTGATTAGCAGCTTGTATTTATAGAGCTGAGGGTTTGAAGCAGCAAAGAGAGGGTTTCGGAGACTCTGTCACTGACTTTTGACCTCCTCGATGTCATGAGCCTATCTCAATAAAACAGCAATGGTTGAGCGCATACCCACCTGTATGCCAGTGACCGTCTCACCCCCACTAAAGTTATTATTTAACTTATTTTATTATTATTTAACATAAATGTGAGTCAGGATGTAATGCTACATTCACACCAAAACGGTCATAGAAACTTGCAAAGCTACACGTGAATTTGGGAATATTGATGCCAGAAACACGCATTTACATTGACCCTACAGAAGTATGTCGACAGAGCCCTACGCTCGTCTTAGAGGTCCACCGATGGGGCGGAAGTCTTTCTAAGAGTCTGATCTAATCAAACTATGTCCTTTTTGTGTAGTTTTACTTAGTTTTCGTTTAGGTTTGTACTGTGTAGTGAATGTGAAAGTAGATTTATTTCTCGTACAGTCTAGATGTGAAAAACAAAAACAGGACTGAATCCTCACCAAACTGTGATAATTAATATTTAGGGTTTTTTTCACTCTTATGTATTCTAATGAGTTCTTATGGTTCGAGAAAGTTCTGTTTGTTTTGTTTATATTATTCTCACAACATTAAAAAACATTTTTTTATTTGTTTATGTTGTGTTTTCCTGCATGTCATTAATCTCTATATTATAATTTTTTTGTAATTTCATGATTTATTTGTGTATTTGGTATTCATAAATGCAAATAGTAAAACATTTTCTGCTAAGCTACCCTAAAGCTTCTTTTGTGCCACACTTGGTTTCTTAAGGAAGTTTTTCTGTCGTTTATTATCACAAACTTTGAGAAAGAAATCTAGCTTTATTTATCTTTTTTTATTGTTGGATTTTTTTTGAAAGACAAATTCAAGAAAAAAAAATACAAATATTTTATAATGTTGAAACAGAGAAAAACATGTTTTTACTTCAAACAATACATAATCAGAATAAAATGTCATTAAAAGAGGGAAAATGACTTCACACAAAGTTCTGACTGCAATTTCGGTGTTTGTCTCATATTCTGTATTTTTTAAAAGGATATAAGTGACTTTTAAAGTTTTATCATGTTTTTCTTTGTTTCATGTTAAAATCTACAAATCATTTTACTTAATTATCTTCTGTTGTTTCTGTTATTCGTCTTTTCTTCTAAAGCAATCACATACATTTGATATCTTAGTTAAATTAGTAATGTTTCAGGAAAGTAAAGGTTTAGTTTTAACAATCGAACATTTTATTTAAAAGAAATGACTTTCGTCTGCATCAAATTTGCATTTCTGTAACGTCTCCACATTTTCAGATTAAAATGATGTTAACATTTAATGTGACTGTCAGGATTTAAGATTAAAGGTTTTTCTTTTGACGCTTTAAAAGAGAAATACTAAGTTATTATCTATTTTCTTATTATCTTCCTTTTGTTGTTGCAGCTCTCAATAAGAGGCCGCGTCTAAACTGAAAGCAGCAACTATCAGTCAGTGGAGAAATGGGTTCAAATTGATTAATTTTTTTTTTTTTTTCCATTAACCACCACAAAGCTCACCTCATGTTTGGTTTTAATCCCAACCCGCCATCTGCTGGTTTATAAGCTGGTACCCCTTAGGAAGAGGTTGTGTTCCAAAGCAGCTGCCAAAAAAGGCGGATTTCTGTCTTTGGTGGATCAAAGATCAACACCAGCGACAAATGTCAATCAGCAGCAGCAGCAGCAGCAGCAGCAGCAGCAGCAGCAGGGCTGATCGTGAGTGAGCAGTCAGGACATGTGCAGCGTTCTACATCCAGAAACATGTGAAGCAGCAGATGTTCCCAGCTCCCGCACCCGTAAAGCTCTTCAGAACCTCACCTTACTATCAGATCTTTTATTTTGTAGCTCTGGTCTACTTTTCCTTTACTTCCTTTAGCACAACCCTAAAAAAACATAAGACAGAAAAAAAAATCAATATTTTGTTTTGAAACCCCAGAAAAAAGTCTAACTTTCTCTGCGTATTTTGATTTCCGCCCCCTGACTGCAGCTCTCAGCTGTAGGCTCACTTTTCCTGCTTCTTACAGAGGAGTCTTAAAAAAAATATATATATTTATAAATAAATTTAAGCTTATTTATTTTTCTTAGTCAATTATTCTCCACAGTGTTTTAAGCGTCATACCTGCTGGGCCGTATTCTGCAGATTGATTCACATTTTAAGCTCCAGCATAGAATTGCATCATCAGATTTTTTTAAATGATTTAAAGCTTAAATCTTTTTTTTATTATTTCTTTTGTAGTATTTAAAGCTGAATTCAAATTTGCTCCTTTGAGGGAGTTGCTGCCACTGATTTAAGGGCTTCACATGACTTTTCTTCACATTTTTTCCTCTGTCTGTGTTCAACGAACAGGTTTCCTCAGTACGGGGGATCAGTCCGCTAAGGGAAACTACGGTCTGCTGGACCAGATCCAGGCCCTTCGTTGGCTCAACGAGAACATCGGTCACTTTGGAGGAGACCCGGAGAGAATCACCATCTTCGGTTCTGGAGCCGGTGCCTCCTGTGTCAACCTCCTGATCCTGTCGCACCACTCAGAGGGTAAACCGAGCGCTCTGCAGTGCCTTTGATTTCCGTCATTTCACAGTAACCCTCGTCATAATTCCGTTCAGCTTTTTGTTTTTCTGGAGACGCGTTCATGTGGATGAAAGAGTCCAAACCGGCCAATGAGCCGTTGGGTTTGTGTGATGCGTGTTCTTGTGGATCCACTGTCTGGTCTGGTGCTGACATGAGTGTCTGAATCATTCACAGCTGAATTAATCTCCTACTAATCCTTGAAGATCCACAGAGCAAATTTACACTCTATGTTAGCCAAATTCCAACTCCGATGCAAAACGTTCTGCCTTTTTTTCCTGCCTTTTGCTTTGTTGGCTTCAAGCTTTAACCCTTAATTGTCAGAGTTGTTGCCGGCAACACACGCCTCTATATACTAGCTTAAACACAATTTCCGTAATTCCAGCAGATTCTGAAGTGGAGAAAAGCAGCTTTTCATTGATTTGCAAAACTAGCGTAATGCAGCTTTTCTTTGCGTCAGAATCAGTCGGTTTATGTTAATTACGTAAATACGTCAATACTGCAAAGTGTTGCAAACTGATGGTAAATCCGCTTTTCTCTGCAACAAAATCAGTTTTATGCAATTAACTCAACTAACCCAATTATCACATTTAACGTTGGAAATTTGATTAAAGCTGCTTTTCTCTGCATCAACATTATGTTAATTGTGTAAAACGCTTCATTAACATGGAGTATTAACGCAATTTATGTGACAAACATGTCTAAAAATGTCTGAATCAGCTGATTTGAACTATTTGCATGAAGACGTCATTACTGTAAAGTGTTGCGTATCGGCGCAAAGCTACTTTCTTCCACTTCGTAATTTGTTGGATTTACGTTAATTGCGTAAACAGTTGATTGCTACGTAGTTCAGAGAACATCAACACTGATGCTAAAGCTCAGATGTTAAAGGGTCAAAGCAACCCTCCTGTTTAAGACCAGCACCTTTCAACTATCGCATTGTGAACTTGTGTTTTCTCGTGTTATAGTATTTCTGAAATAAATAGAGATTCTTTTTTCAAAGAAAAAGGAAAACAGGAGCTCTGCTGATCACAGAAACATCTGTATTGTTGCTGTGGGACAGTACATTTATTAAGATTGACCTGCAAACACAATCCATCAAAATATCAGAAGGACCTTGAGCTACAGGTCTGGCAGAGATATTATTTCTATCAATTGTGAGTTGAGGAGGAGAGCTGCAAAATCTTCTTTACCTGATCTAGCTCATCATCAAGCTCTGCAGAAGCAGGATGATAGAACACAGCCAGGTGCCCCTCTAAGCATCCAGGATGGTGGAACCTGAGGACCAGGTTCAGATTCAAATGTTTTAGAGGAACCTTTAAAGTCCAGATCCTCTGAGGAACAGAAATCCTTCGATTGCTGGGAGAGGCGCCACAGCAGGATGTCCCGAAGTCGGCTTTAGCCCGACCGAGGCAGCTGTCCCTGATGGAGGGTTGTTCCTGTTCTTTCAAAGTGAGGAGATTCAGTCGTTAAGATACTAATGGGAGCAGGTTTAATCCTGGCTTGAGGCTCAAATCTCTGAAAGGTAGATGGCACAGGAGGAAGTGACCTTCAGAGACTCTCCTGGCGCTCGTCTGCAGGAACCTTCATCAACGTCACATTACCCATTATTGGCAATAGACTCTGAAGTGTTCAAATGGCACGTTAGCCCGCGGACCAATGGCTTTTGATCTTAACAGAGATCAGCGTCGCTGGCGATCTGTAGACAAATGGTCCGAGCCTTTGATCATGCTGTTCTAAAAGCCGCCCAGACGCCGGCGTCCTACGCTTCTCATTTTGGGTCTGAAACTGTGAAAGGCAGAAACGGCGGAGCAGGAGATGTGAAAGAGAGCGTGTTCACGCCATCACACAACCGTTTAAATCGCTCCTTTTGTGTGCGAGCCTGTCTGAACCTCGTCTGAGATAGATTAGACAGTTTGTGAGATCAGAGTGAATCTGTTTGTCTCTGAATCCAAGAACACGGCTTCTGTTACCGTCATTGTGTCGCATATTGACCCAAAAACAAAGGTCAAGACTTCTGTGGGTTCACTGTGCTGATGAATATCAACCAGCAAGTTAAAGCCGTAAACCAGGTTGAAGTTGATCACCTCCGATCATCTTTTGACACCGTTTTCTTTAGAGTGGGTCTTTAAGAGCTGAACTCGGGTCTACATGGTGAATCTTGCTGAGTATAAAGAGTAGGGTCCCGTTTTTAGACCTCTAAAACTTCACCTCAAGCAGCGTTTGTGTAAAATCAAAAAAGGGAGGTTACTGTATGGCACAGCCCCTTCGCTGACTGCGAGATCTATGGTTAAAGGTGTTGTCCATGAAAAGTGAATATCCTAGAGAGAGAAACGGTTGTCAAAAGAAGAGGCAACACTGACTTCCTGCGGGCCGATTTAAAGATTTAAGTAATTTATAGTCAAATTAGTTTACCAGATAACCTCTAGATGGCGTATGTTCATCCCAAAAGCAGTGTACAGTGGTCTTTTGCTATATCGCAGTCCACCTTTTGCTGTCTGGCTGTTTCATCAATGTTTTTTTATTTTTTTTTTTCCAGCAAACTGTGATCTGCATCCTGATTGGCTGTACGATCTGTACAAAATTTGCCAAATTTACATGAATATTTGATGGCGATCAGATTTTTTGTTTTCATTCTTATAATCCTGGACTGGTTTTTCTATGAAGGTTCAGACTTTGAAAGTTTAAACAGGAGAGAAAAGTGTGAAAAGGTTCATGTTTGTCTGATAAAAATGTATCATAAAACATTAGTGTCTATACATCTGGAAGCAGTCATATGTGATGGTGAATGTATTTGTAGAGAATCTCCCCAAAGTCTGATCCCTAACATTCATCCATAATTCCTGTTTGTCTGCATGCACTAAACCCTCAAGATGTATTCTACAATGATACAAAAAAGTGTTCAAACGTATTTATAAGTGACTGTATGATACGCACTCATCCATTCATGAGATAGCGGCCATATTTATTTTAAGTCACATAAAGTCACAATGTCCCTTACAGATGTATACGAGGTATCTGCGGGCGAAGAAAAGGCGAGTCTGAGTGCTCAGTGAGTCTGTGGAGCGAAAAATGTTCATTCATTTGTTTTCTGCGGGTATGCTGCGAGCAACAGGTTGTAGTGAACACAACACGTAAGTGTAAGGCAGAAGTAGGAGAGACGCAGACATGCTGTACAGATTTTCAGTTTTGTCAAACCCCCTAAATCCTGTAGGCTGTGCAAGAAGCCCTACAGGCAAATGAATACCACGTACAGACCACTAATCGCACTTCTGTCGTACCCAACTTGAATAGTTCCAACATACTAACAACTGAAGTGTGGTGTAAGAGCATCGTACGACAGCGTCATCCATATGTCATAAGTGCGTACAACTTCCATTAACCTTACAAATACTTCACCAAACACTGACTTGGTTTACTCAATTATCATCACGTCTCTTGAGGTGGCCATGAGAGCCTCAACTGCAAGACACACCGGCAGTCACCTGAAGACGCACCGGTCTGCAATCCTGTACCGGAACTTGTGACTAAGGCTTTACATTGTTTCCTGTATGGCTCTGATTTTATAAATCAAAAAACCCAGAATTAACCCTTTGTCTCTTGTTGCTGACAACCTCACCCAACCAACCTCCAACTGTCCATCGTCATCCCTCCGCTTTGTCTTCACCTCATCGTCACTTTCCTCTTCATCAGCATCTAACGATGTAACATCAAGCCACTAGACGCCGCCTGTCTGTCATGCTCCCCCTCCCCCCTCAGCCAGGGACGCAGGTAAGACATCTTCCATTCTTTAGGGACAAAAACACTGAATCACAAGTCAACAGCAGACGTGTTAGGGAAAGGGTAACAGGATGAACGCGTCTGATAAAGTAGCTGTGAAGCTTGTGTGCAGTCACTGCAGGAGAGATGGGAAAGTGAAGATTGGAGGTTTAGAAAGGCAGAGAACAAGATGGTTGAGGACAGTGTCACACAGTCTTGAAAGGAAACACAGGTAGACACGAAAGACGGATCTTGAAGACTGCTGGACTCTCCTCTCCGCCTTGGTGCAGATATGTCTGTAGGTGTAGCTGTTTCCACTCCACTCCTTACGATAATTGATCTCCAAGGAGAAAAGGAGGCTCTGCTTAATAATTAACTGACCAATCTTCAACCCAGGAGAAGAAAGGAGAAAAGGAAAGTGGAGGAAAAGAGTGAGGCAGGCGGGCCTTTAACAAGCCACTCGAGTGTTTTAAACAGCGCAGGACAGGCAGAAGTAAAGAGACGGGAAAAAGACTCGGAGAGAGAAAGATGGACCTGTGGAGAAGCAGTAAAATGAATCTACTGCTGGCGACTTATGCTCCGTTTACACCGGGCTCCAAAACGCACGTTCAATTGACCAATTCCAGTGAAAAGTCTACGTACACGTATACCTGAACGTGCATTTCGGGCACCCGCCTTCAGAACTCTTGTGTTCACGCGTCACAAGACAAGTTTTACGAACAAAACCAGGCTGAACTTTGACCAGTCAAATGGGTAGCGTCCTTTCAAAACATGGAAGTATCAACAGTTTGAAAATTGCAGAATTAATGAGATTTGCACCGCTTCGACATTTCACACTAAACCTCTTCCAACTATGAGTGCATGCGCTAGCATCGAGTAGTGACAGTTGTTTAGCGTGTTCTTGAACGTGCATCACATACCTGGTGTGTACGTAGCTTTAAGCCTGATTTACTCTGGTCCGTCTGCAGTGGGTCTCTGTTGTGTTGCATCGCCACTGCGTTGCATCGCCACTGCGTTGCATCGCCACTGTGTTGCATCGCCACTGCGTTGAGTAAAATGGACATTTTTATTGTGAAACATGGTCCTGCTTCGGTTTTTGCTTTTTGCCACAAAACAGATGCATCAACAGACTGGAAATAGAACTCTTGTGTAAAGCTTGTGTTGCTGAGGGACGGATGTCAGACACACGACATGACGGACTTGATGTCAACATTCATATTGTTTAATGAAAGATCACATTTTTTGTGTTAACGCAACAGAAACACACCGCAGACGGACCAGTGGGAATCCAGCACCAAATGAACTTGTTCTGTGTGTTCTTTGGATGTTCTCAGCTGTATAGTGGATCGTTCTCTCCATCCAGTCCAGTCCCAACTCCATCAAGACAAGCAATCTCTGTTCAGAGATGTTACCCTCCCTTTAGAAAACCTAAAAAACTAAAATGCAAAAATGTTCTTTCAGGTTTGTTCCACAGAGCCATAGCTCAGAGCGGCACGGCCATCTCCAGCTGGTCCGTCAACTACCAACCCCTCAAGTACACCAAGATCCTGGCAAAGAAGGTGGGTTGCACCTACTCGGACACCGTGGACCTGGTCGACTGCCTGAGGCGCAAGACCTTCAGGGAGCTGGTGGATCAAGACATCCAGCCGGCGCGGTACCACATCGCCTTCGGCCCTGTGGTGGATGGAGATGTGGTCCCAGACGACCCTGAAATTCTCATGCAGCAGGTGAGGGTCTGCCGTGACAGTTCGGGCAGAGGGGCACTAGGAGAACACCAAAGACGTGTGACAATAACCTTTGCGAAGAGTAAAAGGACATTTACCAGCCGCGGTGAACTCACACCCCACAAATAAGTGAAAAACAACAAAAGTTGTTGAGGTTATTACAGACTGCTGATTCAAAGAGCGGTTACTAACGTAGTCAGTGACTACATTCACAATGAGGAAGGATTTATACCTCCTTACTGTTTTCTCTACTGTAGATGGACCCTCCTTTATTAGTGTTTTGCAGTATTTGTCTCAAACAATTCCGATCATCCATCACATTTTATGAACACTCGAAGATTAATTTAGATGGTAGCTCAGAACTCCAGTGGGCCCTCGTTGATCGAAGGAGTTACGATCTAAAAAGAAGCCACGATAGATATAATCTGCTAAGAAGTCATCTTTAGTTTTTACAATAGATGTTTTAAGGTTTTATAATCCCCGCACCAGACACTTTGTAGACTTTTCTCAGACATAATCATCAATTGCAATCAAATCTTTTTTTTATCATTTTATTTTTACTAGACTTTTCCTGGGCTTTTCTACCAAGATTTAAACAAGAGAAAAAAAGTGTGAAAATGTTCATGTCTGTAAGAGAAAAGTATTGTGAGGAGTTTTACAGCCTTCAAACATCTAGAATTATGGGAAAAAATAAAGACGATTACTTTGCAAATTTCGTAGATCACGGATTGTTTTTAGAACTTAACTCCTGCAGTGAACAACAGACCACTGTCTCACCAATCGGGACTCTACCTGCTCAAAAACCAGTTTTCCCCTCTTCTACCACTAGGGGGAGTTTCTGAACTACGACATCCTCATAGGAGTGAATCAAGGAGAAGGGCTGAAGTTTGTGGATGACAGCGAGGACAACGACGGGATCACTGCCGCGGCATTTGACTACACAATCTCCAACTTTGTTGACAACCTGTATGGGTACCCCGAGGGTGAGGAACGCCACCTCCTTCCTGTCAGGCTTTAAAGCTCCACCTCCACCACTTAAATGCTTTATTCTGTGTCTCTTTGACTTTTGGGTCAAATCTATCACGAAATAATAATGAAAACAAGAAAGAAAAACAACCTTTAAAGCAGAAATATGCATCTTAGACAGTTAAAAGTAGGAGTTTGTAATTTCATATTCACATTAATCCTTTTGAGGGTTATTTTAGCATCTAAAATATTTGACCCGTTGCTGCAAAGCTTTCTCATCTTCTGTGTTTCCCACTTTCTTGATATTTTCTGTCTTTTCCTGCAGGCAAAGACATCCTGAGGGAGACCATCAAGTTCATGTACACTGACTGGGCAGACAGGGACAATGGAGACATGCGGAGGAAAACTCTGTTAGCCCTCTTTACTGATCACCAGTGGGTGGCGCCGGCAATAGCTACCGCCAAACTGCACGCTGAGTTTCAGTCCCCCGTGTATTTTTACACCTTCTACCACCACTGCCAGACAGAGACGAGGCCCGAGTGGGCGGACGCCGCTCACGGGGATGAGATACCCTACGTCTTCGGCGTGCCCATGATCGGCGCTACAGACTTGTTTCCGTGCAATTTTTCCAAGAATGACGTGATGCTGAGCGCTGTGGTCATGACTTACTGGACAAACTTTGCCAAGACGGGGTAGGTTTACATGTCATGGCTAATGAAATCATTCAGGACGATCAATTTAGTTTTTTTTATAGACCCACCCTGATTGAAACTGAGGTTTAGGTGTTTTTAACATATTCTTGTGGCATTTTTCTGATGATACTCTAAGAAAATGAAGCGTAAAAATGTGTTTCTGAGTATTTCTTCATTCATCGACAAAAAACTGTTTTTCGAATTTGTGATGTAAAATACGCTGGGCTTGGCCAAAAGCTCCCCACTCCGCTCCATTCTGATGCGTCCACTTGTAGACGTCTAGATCCATGTTCGTCTTTGTTTCCTCGTCCCAGCTGGAACGTGGCTCAAAACTGTACAGCTGGGTAGTTTAGATATTGCTTGCTATTTTTGTCACAAGGACAACAAGATGCCGTCCAGACGAATAAGCCAGAGCTGGAAGTCCTCAACCGGAACAGGAAGTTTGCGTTCTCCAAAATACTCCTTTTTTTGTAGAAAAAAAAACAATTTTCCTGGCGACCCTAGCTATTTTTTTTTCGGTTTAAGCTTTAAACTTTCAACACCAAAGATGTCTTTGTCTAAACCTACTATGCTCTTCGACATTCCATTACTCATTTGGCTATCAACAAGAATCAGCTGATCTGCACAGAAAAGTAGCTTTGCGCTTGTATGCAATACTTTATTTTAGTATGTGTTGCATACCAGAGCAAAGCTACTTTTCCCGCAACAGAATCCACTGATTCACGTTGATCACGTTAAGGGTTAAAGGTTACAGAAGCTGAAGGAGCTAAAGGAGCTAAAGCTCTGGTGTAAAAGGGTTAACAGCTTTACAAATCTGAATACTTTTTTTTTATATCTTTAAAAATATTTTTGCCTCATTTTATGCTTATCTTGCACACGTTTGTTATTTTACATTAAAAATGTTTTAAAAAGCTGCTGCAATTTTGAAATGTTGCGGAATTTGCGCGTCCGACTAATGATGTCTGACCGCTGTCGTGCCTGCAGCCAGGTCCCACTCATTTTTTGTCGCACCGCTAATTCTTGGGTTGTGAGGGGCTGTAAGCTAGTGGGAGATCATTTAAATAGACTCGGCAACAGGGAGGGGGGTGGGGTTGCTCTACCTCAGTGGTCCCACCCACGACACAAAGGGGAATTTCTAATGAACTCCTGCCACTTTGCAGAAACTTTGTTCTAGAAAAAGACAGGTTTTGGAATTTAGGGGGGAAAACGGCACAATTATAATTTAAAGACCAACCGGAACACTAAAGATGATTAGAGTAGTACTTTAAAGTGGTTTGGACGTTGTAGCTAAGATGTTCTGTCTGTTCTCCCTCAGTGACCCCAACCTGCCAGTTCCTCAGGACACCAAGTTTATTCACACCAAACCCAACCGCTTTGAAGAAGTCATCTGGACCAAGTTCAACTCCAAGGACAAGCAGTATCTCCACATCGGCTTGAAACCTCGAGTTAGAGACAACTACAGGGCAAACAAGGTGGCCTTCTGGTTGGAACTGGTCCCGCATCTTCACAGTCTACATGAGATCTTCCCCACGACCACCCGTTCACCCCCAGGAGGTCCAGGGACGATGCGGCCAGGGCCCAGACCCTCGGGCCCTCGCACCACTCGATACCCCTACCCAACCTTCCCGTCTGAGTCTGACCCCGAGGGCTCGGACCGGCCACCCCAGGAGCTGTTTCCTGGAGACACCCGTGACTACTCCACTGAACTGAGCGTGACGGTGGCCGTGGGAGCCTCGCTGCTTTTCCTCAACATCCTGGCATTTGCGGCCCTGTACTACAAGCGCGACAAGCGCCATGAGATGCGGCGGCACCGCTTATCCCCCCAGAGGGGCGGGCCTGCGAACGACCTGGCCCACAGCCAGGAGGAGGAGATCATGTCGTTGCAGATGAAGCACTCGGAGCACGACGCCCACCACGACATGGAGCCCTTGAGGCCCCATGACATTCTGCGGCCCGCCTGCCCACCCGACTACACCCTGGCGTTGCGTCGTGCCCCCGACGACGTGCCGCTGATGACGCCCAACACCATCACCATGATCCCGAGCACCATCACCAGCATGCAGCCTCTTCATGCTTTCAACACCTTCCCTTCCACCGGCCACAACAACACCCTGCCCCACCCCCACTCCACCACCAGGGTATAGTAGGGACTGGCCCGGCGAAGCTCCACTCAAGGACCTGGAATACTGGCCCTACTACCTGGAATACTGGCTCATCGGGAGGGGGACGACCTCCAGATGCGGGCCTTATGTTCTCTATTATTCTCTTTTCTCCAAAAGCTGTCAAAGGAAGCAGCCCCCTCCAGTGGCGGAGCATGAAGAACTGCATGGAAGCAGACTCCCTAGTTTGAGGGCGACTCTAAACTCTCAAAGAAACAGTTTTTAAAGAGCGTCTGCGATTTCTAGACAAAAACAGACAAACGGTTTCGCTCCTTCCTGTTTTATCTCTTTATTTTTTACAATTGAATTGTCTTATATTCCGTCCTCCTGTGTTTTCTGTGAACATTTCTTTTCTTTCTATGACATCTGTGTCTTATCGCTGCTCCAGTCCTCTGGTTCGACTCGATTCTCCACCTCCTCTGCGGCGCTGGAGGACTTGAGGCGCTCAGAGCTGTAGGGGACGAGACCAACACACGGTTGCTGTGGAGACTTTTCTGTCATCCCACCGGCGTTCTTGGTGCCAAGTACTGTGTTCCTCATCAAGGGGAGAGAAAAGAGAATTCCTGTCAACTAGGAAAAGCTGTGTGATCTCATGACGAAGTGCCAAACTGGCCCTCAGTGTTTTTTCTTCAATTCATCTCGTTTCTATGGTATTTGTTTTATTGTGGAAGGATGTCTTGCTGAAAATATAGATATAGAGAAAAGATATTATATATAGTTCTATATAAATGTGTACAAAGGAGAAAGTATATGAGTGGGTTTTATCAGGGGGCGGGGGTCTATGCATGAATTATTTTTCGAGGATCGCAATGGGAATGGGTGGGATCAGTCAGTTTCCTAAATCCGATCAGATGATTCTGGTCCACTTTAAGTATTCTTCCCTTTGAGCAACTCTCCATTGATTTTTCCAAAAGGGTCACTAATAGCTGAAGATGTCTGTCCTCCATTCCTACCCTTCATTATGATGATATTTACAGAAACCCCTCCTCCAAATGAAGATGATGAAGCACATCCTCATCCTCCATCAGCAGCTTCTTCCAGAGGATGCTCCTGTGGCGCAGAAGATGCAATTATTTTTGTATTCAGTCAGATTTTTCTTTCTCTTGCATCAGATAAGCCTTAATTAGGTAAAGACAGGCAGCTCCCCCTCAAAAAAAAAAAAAAAACAAGCCTCAGCATGTCTCACGACTGCGTCACCTCCTCCATGTCTGGGATCGTCCGGCTGGTTTTTCGTAGCCTGTACGTTACGAGGTAAACCGTAAGCACACTGAAGGGATTTCAAACGCGCCCAACGCTTCACAAAGATGTCAAACAAGCGTCTGACGAAAACAGTAGAGTCCTCGCTGGTGCTGCGGCGTTAGAGCCTGTTGTCTGTTACTGCCTAAAGGGAGGCGGGAGGACCGAAGGGAAAATGTGCCCAAATGTAAATCGCAAAACAAACACAGTGGGCACGAAAACAGAAGAGACTGGCAGTGGATCCGAACCATCGTGTCCACTTTTATACTCCCCTACCAAGCAGAGGACTGAACCAGAACACAACCCGGATCCATTCCACGCGCTCCCTCCAGAGGGCGCCATTGTGTTGGACTGAGCACAGCCCACGCTGAAGTGGAGGGACATCTGGCGAGGATCAAAGTGTACATTTTTACCTGTAAGAATCAAACAGACAAAATATTTGTAAATATTACGTTTCTTGTTTGTTTGTTTTTATTTTTGTTGGTTTGTTTGGGATTTCGAGCGAATGAATGCTTACGTTGTGACGACTAAAGACAACAGGTGCAGCTTTTCAAATGTCTCACAGTTCCTCCCACACAACAGCTTTTAACAGGAAAAAGGTGGCCTGTTATAACGATTGATTACAGATGAAGTGTCCTGTAGCATCACGATTCCTGAACGGGAAAGTCGCTGTAGCAGGTCCACAGAGGGCCAAACTCTGTCAATCACTGGCATCTCCAGGTTACAACCATTTCCCGTCAAATTTGTTTCAAAGTCTGCCACTGCAATGTAACCTTTATTGCATCATTTTCTCATCGTTTTTAGTATAAAAGAAAGTTATCTGTGGGTTGAGTTTTTACGAAAGGCGTAGACGAGAAAACCAGCTCTGCTCAGATGGTGAACCAACCCGAACCACAACCGTAAATGCGCGCGGTGAGATGTCGGCTTGCCTCACATGTAGCAGTGTTTACATGTAGCTTTTGGGTTGGAGACAATCTGAGATGCCTCAAATGTGCAAAAGTTAGCATCCTCCTTTAGGTCAATTTTCTATGTATTAAAAATGATTTGTAGTTTTCTTTACAGGTTGAGCCAACACAACTTCCTTTTATGGGGGTATAGGATAGAAACCACTTTGGGAATACGAAGTACCCCTACAAGTACTCAATATGACAAAGCAGCTTGTAAATCTGTTAGCTCTGGAACATTTCAGCCTTATTTCCATTTGTTAAGCAGAGAATTCATGGCTCTGTTTCTCTTTTGAACATTTAAACTCATTCGGGTTTTTGAGGTTTTGTCCAATGGATTTCAGAACCAGTTTGTTTCTTTACTTCTTTTGATTTGCTGTTGTAGGAAATCCGGAAACTCGCGTTTGCCTTTGAACCCTTTATGTCGCAGTGACACCAAAATAACACACGTGCTTTGTATTACTGTTACTCTTCAATAATTTATGCACATAAACGCAAAGTGTTAATTTTTACGTTAATGCTTTACGTTAGCAAAGTGTTTAATCTAAAATGCGCCCACTTAAAGTACTATAGAAAAGCAACATTTTAATAACTTTACTAAATGTTACTTTTCGTTATTACTTTACCCTAGCTAAGTGTTCCATATTAGCGCTTAACAAATATGCAACACTTTGCTAACGTAAAGTACTACATTTGTATTGTGCATAAATGGTTGAAGAGTTATGGTAATTTAAAGAATTATTTGTTTTTTATTTTGTGGTAATTTGCAAATGACGGTGGGAGTCCCAGTCTAATAATTTACTAACTTTACTGACATTAATTTATAGAAAAGTGTTGCAAATCAGCGCAAAGACGATACGTTGATTTCCTGTCAGAATCTGATGATTTACGTTGATTGCGTAAGCATTTCACTATTTAAAGTAGTGCATATCAGTGTAAAGCTGTTTTTCTCTGCTTCTGAATCAGTCGAAATTGCATAGATCATCATGAACAACAGTTCAAAGAACATCAGCACTGAAGCTAAAGCTCTGCTGTTTAACGTTTAGTTTAAATATTAATTCTCGTCTGACAGCATAATCTGTACGGTCCTAAGGCTTCAAGACGAGCCCAAACCATTACTCCTCCACCTCCATACTTGTTTGTTCTGTTATAAAAATAGATTTTTTTCCTATCTCATCTGTTGATAAGACAAAAGCCTCATTTAGATGTCATCTCAATCAAAATCATACCATCATCATGTCATATTAAGTGACAAAGAAAAATCTGGATAAAATTGAGAGTTTTTCCAATGGACGTCTGAGGTCTTTATAAGCAAACTCCCGTCTGATATTTATGTGTCTGTGTTTGAGGATATCCTCCAGTATCTCAAATCTTCTCTACCTTTTCGCTGTAAAACAAGAATTTCTTTGTTAGGAAAATGGCTCATTTACAGACTTATGTCAAAAGTCATTCCCTCTTAAGTCCTATAGATGTAGTAGGAACAGGACCTAGGATTACCCAAGTTTTTTTTAAATATTTTGCTTTTCTTTATATTTTTGTTGAGTTTGGTTCAACAAATTTAACAAAATTTACATTGGTTGGGTTTGTTTCATACTTTCTTTTACTTTTAAAAAGGATTAACAGGAAATGGATGCTGCTTTTGCACAGGACCACACTTTCATGGAGCAATGAGATGGCTCCGGCCTTTTTGATTGAAATCACTGTGCTCTCATCACCACTGAGTTTCTCCCACAGTGGCATGGTGGGATCAGATGTGGATCCCAGCTGCTTTTCATGCATAAAATGTTCTTTCTTTGTTCTCTTTGTCTTATTCTGTGGAGGAAATCTGTAAGAAACATGCAGACTGTAGATCTGCACCTGTTGTCTTCTTTTTACATTCTATGTTGACATCAGAAACCCAAGACTTGACATGAAGAAAACTGTTTAAATAATGATCATTTAAAAAAAGAGAAAAAACATGAATATAAAAAAGGTAAAGTAAAATTATATACATAATGAGGTGATGATATTTCTGTTACTTTAGAAGTTATTATACACTGTATGCTGTGGTTCTGATCTGGGAAACATTAAAGAAATTCATAACCAAACTGCAGTTTCTCTATTTTTTTAATAGATTTCCTTTTTAAAATTATGTATGTACATACATATATATATATATATATATATATATATATATATATATATATATATATATATATATATATATATAAAAGTTTCCATTTTCTAAACCCACTTTGACCCTTTCAGGGTCGGCTGCCGGAGGCCGAAGGCAGGGTACACTCTGGAAACGTCGGCAAGCGTCGCATCCACACCTATGGACAATTTAGAGGAACCAATTAACCATGTTTTAGGTTAAGGTTCCTGGGACCAGGTACCGCTCTTGTACCCATTTTTCAATGTGATTTCGATTCGTTTCCAATTGGACTGAGGATTGGTTTGCTCTGAGATTCCTCAGACTGAACACAAAACGCTCTGGGAGCGGAGTAACTGGACCAAAACGGCCACCATAACCGAAAGTCACATGATGTAAACATATTAGGAATTACGTGACAAATGCAAAGTATTGATTGTCGTGTTATCAAAGAGGAAATAACTGCTCCAAATGTTTACTTATTAGAACGTTTAGTTTAACACTGCTGAGAACACTTTGCTCTTTCTTTTCTGTGTCTGCGTGACATCATCCCAAAAGCTAGCTTGTTGTTCAACTATGAGACAGCTCAAAATGGCGACTGAATTGACTTAATTTTGTTGGAGCAGAAAGTAAACCATTCTCTGTGGGTGACGTCGCATTCACTCCCAGTCAATGTTTATGACACATCCAGACAGTTTTTTCAGCAGATTCCTGGCTGGCTTAAACATTTTTAATAGAGCAGCTTTGAGATAAATCTAGTTTCTTACTGAGTTTTAGTCATTAATCTTTTTTCCATGAATCAGCAAAAACATTTTTTTTCAGAGTGTTAAACATTAATTTGGTGTTTTCTGACTTATCTAACTGAAGTTCTCTCCTCTAACCTCCCTCGAGTGCATATTTGCTCAACAGCAGTAAAACACGCTGCTGTTGATGCCCTTGACATTTCATTTCGAGGAGATTTCCCTCTCAGTTTCACTCCTTGTCAGATTCCTCTCTGGGTTCCTCCCCAGTGTTCTCGTCAGATCTCTGGCTTCGTTTGTCAGTCAAGTCTCTACTCCTGATCTGCCCAGAGTTTTCCATGGTTCGACTCCCTTATCTGTTTCTCAGCAGCGTTTTCCATTTCTGGATTCCTGTCGGCACACAGACATTTCTGTTTGCTGCAAGGATCCCCATGTCTGACCATGTCAGATTAGAAAACAAACACTCGATTTTCTTTAGATAACAGGAAAGCTGCATGCATTGAAAGAATTCATTTGGCATCAAAAGAGAGAGTGTTAAAAAAAAAAGAAAAGTAAATGAACTCAAAATGAAGTTTTAACTATAAATTTGCTGTTCTTAATGTCACTTTTATGACTTTCCAGGCTTATATTTTCTTTGTAAAGTGTTTCAAAGCAGTTTGTTTTCATAACTTACAACTCGGATTTTAAATCCAACTGATGGTAGATTAAAATATCTTCCTGGCTGACATCCACATTAACAGAGAAGATTTGCCAGCTGGGAGCAGCTGGGATTTATTTTAAAATAAATAAAGCGTACTTTATTTATTAAATAAAGCATCCATGGTTGGATGGATGGATGGATGGATGGATGGATGGATGGATGGATGGATGGATGGATGGATGGATGGATGGATGGATGGATGGATGGATGAGATATATAAGACAGATGGATAGGATAGTTAAGATAGACGGATGAGACAGATAACAGAATGGATAAGATCAATTAGATAGACGGACGGACGGATGGATGGATGGATGGATGGATGGATGGATGGATGGATGGATGGATGGATGGATGGATGGATAGGTTGGTAGGTAGGTAGATTTTTTATTTAAATTATTAATTATCACAATTAATAAATAACATATATATGTATAAAGAGGTGATATATAATTAAGTTGGACTTTTACCTGCCACTTAATTAAAAAGTAATCATGAAAGTGTATTTGTTTGTTAGATGCCACAGATCCAAATTGACAGTACAACAAATGCTCTCACTGTTGTTCTCAGTCCGCTTTGACCACGTCTTCTGGAGACCAACCCAAAAACAATGGCCGCAAGCGGTCAGCGACGATGTCGGCAACCCACCGACCTGCCTCTAATAGTTTATGTAAATCTTAGTCGTTGTGTAGAGCCTAGGTCTCCTTTTTCTGATGATCAGAGTTTTTTTCTTTTTGATATTGGACCAACATTAATCATTTTCTGGTCATTTTCCTGTATCTGCTGAGCTGTGTCTGTTTTTATACAATTCCAATACGCCGTTCTTCACGTATCTTGGACAATAGTAAAAGCCTTGCGTACCATCTCTAGAAATAAATGACTCATTCCTTACAACATTTAAAAAAAACAACAACAACAACAAAAATAAAAGAAGCATTATGTTATTCTGTAAAGCTGAAACAGATGATGGATATTATTATTGTTTGTTGTTGATACTGTGTGAAATAGTGAGTAAATAGTGGCTGATTTGAGCAATGAATTTACAGAAATGTTGATTTGTATTGCTAATTTTAGCCTTATGAAAATAATGTTTTGTTTATACAAAAAGGAGATCAAATTTTGAAGATAGCTTTTTCATAACCACTACAACCAAACACAATGTTCCTCCAAGTCAAGAAGAAATACGGGATAGATTTGAGTCCTCATAATAGTTGACAATTAGTTCCAAACCGGGTTAGTGTGCTTGCGCTTCCAGGTCCAAAACATTTGTTTTCATTCTTTTTGGGAAGTTTTTGTTTTTCCCGCTCTCTCGCTTCTTTTAAAGTCTACATAATGTCATGGCGGCTCCGCGCCAGCGGGCGGCGGTGTGACGCCAACTCATCGTTTACCAACCGCACATCAAGCTCCACCAGAAGAAAAGTCGTCTGTTAGCTTGATGCAGCCGCCGCGAAAAGAAGCATGAAGCGGCCATAAAATAAAAGCGGAACTCGAGAAATAGCCCGAATAGTCTGTCCACTCACGGTATGTTTCCTCACCACGCGACGGTTGGATGGGTGACCAGAAATAGAAGCGGGAACAATTTCTTCCGCGCGGGGGTTAGCTTAGAAGCGTTAGCCGGCGGCTAATTTCACAACATAGCTTTTCTCACCAAGGCGAAATAAATAGTTAAAAGCATAAAAACCGCAATTTTACTTCAATTAAATGATATATATGATTTTTTTTTATTTTGTTGAACATATACGTCGATGTCCTAGATTATGACTGTGCATTTTGTTACCGTACAGCTGTAGTACATTTTTGGTGTTATTTACTCTGTATACATGGTATATAATCAGCTTTTATTTTGTGAGTGGTTTAACCCTTATCATATTTGATATATGAATTTGTCATCCCCTCATAAGAGCTATAGAATGGAAATACAAATGTTTTTTTTTTTCTTTTTTTGTCTTAGAATGTTTTTGTTAGCTCAGGAAACAGAATATATTTGATCTGTGTGACCTGATGTATCAAATATGATACAAATTTAAACTTGTATATGAAAAATATATTACATTTTTTTGTTTGTTTGTTCAGAAGGACCTATAACTGCTACAACTTCCAAGAATTAGAATTTTCTGTCAATTATTTAATGGCCCAGGATTTTCAGGGTTAAATGCTACAAATATATGTATTTTGTTTATGTTGATGGTAATCTATTTGTTGCTTTTATTCTATTATATCATTTAATTTATCATCTTCACAGGTTGTCAGCTGATCAAAATGTTTGATTTTTAAAAGTTTGCTGCATTTTTAAAATGTATTTGTCTATTTTTCTTCCATCCTTCTTTTTTCACGCTCAAAGACAAACATGAGTGAAGTCCGTCACGCCGGGATGTCCTCGGCTCCAACGGCACCACCGCACTCGGAGTCCAGTTCCTCGGCCACAGAAATGGATCCAGTGGAGTACACCCTGAGGAAGCGGCTCCCCCGGAAGCTTCCCAAGAGACGGAACGACGTCTACGTCAACATGAAGACGGATTTCCGAGCCCAGCTGGCCCGCTGCCAGAAGCTCTTGGATGGAGGGGGCCACAAGGAGATCTGCGTTCATGGTCTGGGCCTCGCCATCAACCGCGCCATCAACATCGCACTTCAGCTGCAGGCCGGCAGTCAGGGAGCACTGCAGCTGGCGGCCAACACCTCCACCGTGGAGCTTGTGGACGACCTGGAGCCTGAAGACCCCGATGAGAGTGGGGAGCCCATGACACGCACGCGCAACAACTCCGCCATTCACATTAAGGTTTTCTACCCTGAATCTCAGTGAACAGAAACCTGCCCTGCATTCCAAGAAAACACTGTACAGCCCTCGCCGTCTGTTTGTGCTGAAATTAGAAGAAAAAAAGTCACTTTTGGACCTTTATTGTGAAGTTCAGAGTTGCAGGCCTTCTTGGTTCCTGCTGAGTTTCAATTGTCTTGATTTCATTTCATAAAATTCATGGAGTGAAACTTTTGCAGTGCATATGTGAACATGTGCCACATTTATTTATTGTAAAAAAAAAAAAAAGCCTTCAAGCCTGCATGTACAACACAAACTCAGAAAATACAAAATAAAAGAAGAAATAACTTTTCAAACGGCGGTCATACCCATGAATGTTCACTAGATGTCAGTATTTAGCTACACAGGTTTTCCAATCACACGTCAGTTTATAACATTGTTTTTTCTTCAGTGATTTTTATTTCTTTAGAGACACCTGGGTTTAAACATTCGGGTGATAATACTCAGGTCAGGACTGAGGCCAGACCTGGAAAAATTAGCCTAGAGTCTGGAAAAGATGACGGAAGAAAAACAAGTTTTTGCTTTGCACTTAAATAGCGAGTTTTACAATGACGGTACAAAAAACAGGAAAGAAAAGAGGAAAAACATCCTCAAAAAACATCTCTGACTTACGCAGCAAAGTATAAAAACAAGGAAGAACCTTCAACTTCTATCTTCGAGTATCCCTTTTTCAACGTCAAAGCTTAACTTCCCAGGATCAGCTGATTGCCCTCCGTCTAGTGACGGCAGCGTCTGATTCTGGAAAGCTGCAATTAAAGCTATACAGGATGTTTCGCTGCGTGGTTCGCCGACAAGGGTCCGGCACAAATTGAAAAAACATAACGGTTTCACAGTTGTCGTGTTAAGCCTTTGCGAGGACTCTCACGCTCTGACTAAAACGCTGAGTCACATGAGGTGTGACTCAGCAGTTCTGACGTACAGGATCTTCCTACAAAAAAAAGCAGCGACTGATGACAACCTCTGTGTGCAAATGTTCAGCAGAATGTGAAAAAGATCTTAAACATATAAAAACTGTATAAATACTTTTTACAGCACTTAAATATCTGATCATTTATGTGAGATTACATTTTTTCGTGGAGACTGGAAAAAGGCACGTGGGGATAAAAAAAACACTTTTTTTTTTTTTTGCGCAACATCACCAATTTCCAGGTGCGATCAATATCTTCTGAGTGTTCCACTCCACTGTCCACCTCCACAGAGGAAAGAGCAGGGGTCGAACTCACTAAAACCACAAGCCTCATTACAAACACACAAAAAAGTTCATCCATACGCAAAGTGCAAGGGAGTGCCCGTAGAACAGCTATTGGCGCGGTGATTCCCACATGTTTTTTTTTTTTGGTCAGGGCGTGCATCAAACACGAGTCTCATCTACATTCCAGGGTCCTGTCCGCCCAAAAGCCCTGCTGGGACCGTCCTCTCTGCATCAGGACTGCAGTCTGCGGTCTTTCCCGCACAGCGACCAGCGTGTCACACTCCTCCACGTGCTTCTGGAAACACAAACTGCTGTAGCTGGGTGCTGTGACGGGGAGGTCATCAGCTGACGTCGTGCTGACACGCCGGGGCGTCCAGGAGAAGAAGCCACACTTTTCCTCGCAGGAAGTTCACGTGGACTTGAAGCAGTTCCGTTGGCGAGGACACCCTCCATGTGCCGTCCAGACTCGTCACATTTGCCGGAGGTGTGTATTCCTGGAAGGGAACGCAAAAGAGTGGTGTTGACTGAGTGATCTCAAAGGTTGTGTTGTCACAAACACGGCGTCAACCGTTCCTGCAGCATCTGTCATAACAGCCTTCAAGTAAAAAACACTTTATCAAACCTCATTCTTCTTATCAGATACAGATGAAAATTATCTTTTTTTTCCAAAATGGCAGAAAAACTTGTGTCACCTATAGAACTTTCTGTTACTACAAAACATTTCAGGCAAAATGTGTCCTTTTCCTGCCAAATGTTAACCGTTTTTGTGAATGAAAACAATTAGCCTTTTATATGCCAAAGCTATCACCAGTGATGTCAAAATAACACAGGCTCTTTAAACTACCGTCACTCTTCCAACGTTTACAGAATTAAACGTCATTCCAACGGATTTCAGTTTTGGGCCAATTACAGCGAATCAGAATCCGCTTTACTTTAGAGCAGGGAAGTGTTCCATACAACGCAAAGCTGGTTTTTTAGCGGTCGAACGGTCGATGGATGGATGGACGGTCGAAACGTTACTATAAGTTAGTATTATTTTAGCTAATTTAAATCTTTCTGGCATTTTTTTGTAAATCATTGTTTAGTCTTTATGTGTTGTTCAAAATTATAAAGACATACACTTTACACTTTACAATTTACAAATGAATAACTGTGATGTCGCCGGCAACAGAAAAAAAACGTTTCAAACTACAGTGACTTTTTATAAAATTAATGTAATTCCAACAGATTCTGACACAGAGAAAAATGTGTGTGTGTGTGTGTGTGTGTGTGTGTGTGTGTGTGTGGGTGGGTGGGTGGGTGGGTGGGTGTGTGCGCGCGCGCGCGTGGGTGTGTATACATTATTACGTCCTAGAAACATTTACTGCGAATTCAGACTTAAACCTTGGAGTATATTTACCGTTCCTCCCCAACTTTATCCAGATTTTTTATATGCCGTTATCTATAACCATGACTAGTTCATAAAAGGTCTCAGGAGAATCTTTTATATGAAATTATATAGACTTTAATAAGTATATATAAGAATAAATATATAAGAATAAATCAAGTTAGTTGTTCGTGAAAGTTTGATGTAAAATACACAACAGGTTTCGACTTGACTTTTATTCAATGCAGAAATGTTGGGAATTTATCAGTATTCTCCTAATTAACTCAAACATCTGTACATCGAATCATCTACCTTCCTGTTAATTACATTTGAACTCAATTCCCCAATAAATCACAATATGGCAGCACAGAAATGGATAAAAGAAAGATGAAAACAAAGAGATAAAGTGAAATTAACTGTGGAACATTTTCAAAACATATTCTATTTACTGAAAAAAGGCAAGTTCATTTGCTTTGTCCAGCCTGCGACATTCCGAAATGCATTGGACCAGTCATTAACAAATGTAGTTTCACTCGGTGTTCTTGATTAAATCTGTCTTGCCCTAAAATACCTATTTATACTCTTATTTGTCAAAAGTTAAAAATTAAAGGCCCATGTGAATAAGAAACTGCTTGACAAAACGCACAAAAAGTTGCCAAAATGCTTCTAAACGCATACGCCACAAACTCAAAGGAATCATGATTTGGTTCGTCTTCTACCTTAAAGTTGTCTCTGTCACTAAAACGCCAGGTATGAACCGTTGAGTCACCATCTCCCCTCACCTGAAAATTGAGGCTGCGCAGCACAGCGTTGATGCTGACCAGGTTTCTGACGGTGTTGTCTATGTGGTTGTTCAGCACCGTGTTGGTGACCGATGGTCCGAGTAGGCCGAGGGCCTGCTGTAACAGCCACAAGCCGCTCTGCACTTCCTGAGCTTTCTCCAGTGCCTTCCCAGAGGATAAACAAGAGCAAAGAGTGGGAGTCTCGTTTTGGAAAAGATAAGAATCAAAGGATGTAGGAAGCAATCATTTTTTCCTCTGGAAATGATCAGGACTCAAGAAAATATAATAACAAGACAAAAAACGGCAAAACAGAACATTTTCCATTTCAAATAAATCACAATGAACGGAGTTTTAATTGGCTACACCATCAGAAGGTTCAATCCGCATTTATTCCTAAAGATACTTACGTTTTTCTTCTCCCAGTCATCGTAGTTGACTGCGGTTTGGGGAACAGAGACAGTCTGTGACAGGCCACATCCTTCTCTGCACGACTTCTAAGGAAGTGCAGACAAAGACACGCTAATGAAAGCCTCCTAATGAAAGGGATCCAAACATCCAACATGCACAGTCACCACTCAGCGCTCCCATTCACACATGTCCCTCTCACCATAGCGACTTCTGCGTCTTGTGCTTCCTGGATGAAATGCTTCAGGACCCTCGGGTCACAGATTGGCCGCAGTGGGGATAGTAGGCCTGGGCAGGTCCACTCCAACACAATCAACAGCAAGGCAAACAGTCCTGCCACCAAAGACACACACAACAGGAGTTTTGCAAAGTCTAGAGGTCATCAAATCTAGGTTGACCTCATCAAACAAGTGAACTCTAACTAAATGTAACGTTGTATGAAACCAGCGTATTTCAGTTTATTTTCATTTGTGCATCATGATGGCCACAACCAAAGACAGGTTTCACTCTCTTCAAGTCTTCCTGGTGCTCACCTGGACTAGTTTACGTCCACGAATGCAGCCTTTCAGGTAACCTAGATTCCCCTTACCCACAATCCCGTGCAGTATTATGATTTTACCCATTTTAGCAAACAGGTGTTACGTCACAACGTTGTCTTTTTGTGCAAAAAAGAACAACGAAATGTTTTGTTTTATTTGTTACATTTAGAAGTCACTCTTCTAATCTCCTTGTTGATTGGCTTCAAGGTAATAATCATGTTGAAAGACTTAAAAAAAAAGAACTGGAAGTGAGTCGTTTTGGATCATGGTATCCTCCAGTTTTTTGGTTTTCCTGGAAGTTGTCATCCACTTGATCTCTCACTTCAGTTAAAATAATTCAGACCAAGTCTGTGACAGTCTGAACAACTTTAACTCCTGTTGGAATCTTTGGCTACCATATAAGACCCGCAGGCAGCATCCCATACTCACAAAGGTACCGTTTGTACATCTCAGACAGTTTTCCATCCGGGGGACGATTCCTAGAGTTTAACCTGTGAAGCTAACCGCTAACCATGACGCCACATTGCTGCTCTATAAAGGTCCCTCTATATGAAAATGTCTCTGAGTATTTCATAAACGACAAAAACACTAGTTGGACTACAAGGCATTAAAAAAAAAAAAATTGACCCGCCAAATGCGTAAATGAAATAGCTCTGAATGCTAAAAAAATGTAATTCTTTGTCATTCTTCAACGCTTACTTTTCTTACAGTGAAGAGACAAGAGCAAACCTTTTAAAGCCACTAAGAATCAGACCTCATTATTTTAGGAATCTACAGGATCTACGAGATGAGGATCTTCTTCCTTTTGTCTTTTTACAGATGACGTCCTTCTTTCAGCTTCTGTCCTCGGTTGTTTTTGCATCTTGCTTTTATTTTCTTTTTACAATCTCATCTGAGATCTTTCTCTTCACCAAAACGAAATGAGATTAGATCAGCTCAGCCAGTTACCACGTTAGCAGCATTTACAGTATTTCATCCTTGTCATTTCTTTTATCTCGCATGCTGAGCGTTTTCTTTAGGGGATCATTTTACATGTGGAGTTATATTTTTGTCATTTTTTAAAGAAATGATGGGCAGGAGGTGTCTGCTTTCCAGGATTTCTGCAACTTCATCCATCCAGAAAGCTCCCATCCCAGCAGTCACTTCTCTATAGATCATAGAAATATGTCCAGAAAGATCGCAGACCAACAGAAAGATTATATCATATGTCCTGAATTGACTCCTCTTGAAGAGGATGACCCAGACATGACATCAGTCTGACAAACAACCTGAAATCTGACAGTTTTATACATATGGATTAATTAGAACAAAAGGATTCCATCATCCGCTTTCTCATCTGTCACTAACAGTACCGTGGAATTATTCCAGTATATATATATATCTATGTATGTTTTGGGGAAAAGGCGGTAATGAGTCAAATACTTTCAGGGCTCAAAATAAGACTCGGTAGTTTGGAAATAAATGTGGATAAAAAGAGCAGACCGACCCGATGTGAACAAAACA
The DNA here is from genome assembly GCA_014656515.1 of Oryzias celebensis. NCBI lineage: Eukaryota > Metazoa > Chordata > Actinopteri > Beloniformes > Adrianichthyidae > Oryzias > Oryzias celebensis. The sequence continues at coordinate 4,979,654 of BNCR01000016.1, forward strand.
CCACGTAGTCATCTGTCGGCAAACTTGTGTTCTTGTAGAAAACGTGATGGTCGTAACTTAGAGCGCACCTCTTGGGTCGAAAGACGATGGTCAACAGCTTAGACTTGTAGAAACTCCGACCATTTGGCACTGGTATGACCTGAAGGCGAGTAACATAATCTCACCAAGGATTCCAAGATGCCGAAGGCACCGGAATTCAGAAAGGGATCCTCCTGATGTTCGGCGTTGGAGCACGACATCCAGAGTCGCGTGTACACAAACTATTCCTGAATATTTAGACCGAAAAGATCCCAACAAGAGCTTTAAAGAGGTCAGAACCACTGACAGGAAGCCTAATCTTACTCTGTTACATCTCCTGGACCCTGTGAGCGGACAGAAAGAGTTCTACAAGGATCCTGAAGAACATTGTTCCCTGCTTGCCAGTCTTTCTGACTAAGGAATTCATGCTTACAGGAATCAGATAACTGACAGTAATCACAGATTTTCTACCTGACTGTGAAAATCTGCTAATCAAAAAGTTCCAATGCTTGTGGGGTTTTTTTTTCATTTTTTTACTTTAAGTTTGATAAAAATTTCAGTAACTTTCCTGCCTTTTTTTGCGGGTTTTTTCTTCGTAAACGCTGCTGGTCGTTGGTAGAAATCTTTCAATTGACCCTTTTTTTCTGGTGGAGGAAACTGCGGTTTCTGCGACTTCACGTCGCGGCAAAGTCTTAAATCTCACACGTTACATTACACACGCCTTGATTTAAAAGTACAAAACATTGTGGATAAATGACGGAAAACCAGACCTGGGGGACGGATTAGCTCATTTTTTCCGATCTTAGTTCTACTCTCGTCACGTCACAGTTATGTTGAACACATCTGACTTCTTTTTTTAACAATTAGACCTTCAAAAGTAAAAGTTCAAGACATTTTGCCGATGTCAAGACTTTCCATTTCAAACATCACTGGGGTTCAGCAGTAGGGGACTTCTAAGCCGGTGTGACCGGTAAGGTCAGCATTGTGGAAGTGTTCAGCATGATAAAGCAGTTTCTCCTAAAGACACCATGTGATTTCTGGTGTTATGAATGGAAACTGTTAAATAGCATGACAATGCATGCAGGACCTTATCTGACCTTTGCTTAAGAAAAGGCAGTTCAGTGTTAGCGACAGTTTTATACAGAGATGCAGCCTTTCTTAAAGAGGCCTAGAAGGAGACTTCTAACCGCTGAAGTTCAGCTTTGTTCCTCTGCACCACAAGCTGAATGCACTCTTTCACAGCAGGCCGGCGTGTGACGTAAAAACTTGATTGAAATAGAGCAGCTGCAGGTCAGATAACATTCTTAGATTTCCAAACAATCTGAACAAACAGAGCCGGATTCCCAAACCGTCAGTAAACGGCGGGACCGCTCCGTCAAAAACAGCAGGTTTTCCATGTGCGGAAGCAAAGTTTCCCGCGTGCTTTCGTCACTTTAATCGGAAATGCTTCAGCAGACAAACGCCGTGCCCCCCCTTTCCACGTGCTCTGACATTTGTTAACGTGTGCGACTTCAGGGTCGCGGTTATCTGTGACCTTTCCACTGCTGCCTACGTGACAATGCGTCAATCTAGAAAACGCATCCACAAACTCTCCTTCTTGACTTTCGCACCTCGCTGCTGGAATCCGTGGACTGTGGCCAGACTGCAAGCTCGCAGCTCTTGTCCGCCAATATTAGTTGCTAAAACAATGCGGCTTCTGAGATTAGTGGCGGTGTTGTATAAGTGGCTGCACTTTGGATGAGTGCAAACTTCACTCCAGGTATGTGACAGATGCCTCGCACACTATTTTAACCATCCCATGTCAAACAAGAGCCGAGCAGTTTAAACAGGCAGACTGGTGTAGTATTAACAGATGAGCAGCAGGAAAGGCTGATAAGGATGATGGTTCAAATCCTGGGATTCTGGTGCTGTGTTTAGGGCCTTTCCGAGCTTGGGTTAAAAGCACGTTGAAGTTGTAAGAGGAGCAGCTATCACATGACACAGCTGTGACATCACTTCCTGAAGCCCTCGGCTTCTGATAACCTCTTGGGGTTTTTGCTGAACAAACTATGTGATGACTGTTGCCAAAAAGTGCAGAATCAGCGCCGGCACTAGGGCCCTTTTTGACCGGAGTGCTGCATCATGCTTGAGAAATGAACATACTGGTCATCAATACTCAGACATGGAATCTGGAAATCAGTTTCTCTTTCAGGGATTTCATAAAACTACAACAAAAAGACATTTACGTGGGAACACAACCTAAACTCTCAAAGGTCACTCTGATTTCACCCAAGAGTTTCTTAAAAATGCATCTTTGACATGCATTTTTACATTGGGTACGTATGTATCCTTTTCCCTTATCTTCCCATCAAAAATGCCGGATAGAAAAGTGGATTTTCCTTACAGTCCATGCTAATCATCTGACATTCAAAATCTAAATAAAAGTCAGTTTAATTTCACCAAAGATTAAGCCACTGTTGATTACAATCAACTGTTTTATACAGTATCAAACATCAATTTGATTGTATCCTCATTTTTTTCATTAAAAATCAAACACGCCAAACTATTTCCTTAAAAAATGATGGTAAAAGATCCTGCAATGTTCGGATCAGGGGCTGACCGCTCTACCTCTGCACCGCGACCACTCCTGCAACATTATACCAAAATACTGGTTTACAGCTTGTCTCTGCAACACCTACAAGCTCTTAAAATCGATGCAATATGTCACCCATTAAAAAAGAAAAAGTAAAAATTCTCATTTAGTGTTCACCTGAAATGTAGAAAATGTAAACTAATTGATGAAGTTGGTTTTAAATGCACGATGGCACAAATTCAATCCACACACTGCACACTGCTTCTCCCATCACTTAGAAATAACTGCTTTCATCCAAAAACTGGATTTTACAGACAGACATTTATGCTCTTGAACCAACACCAGGAATCTCCAAAAAAAAAAAAGGCATCCTTACGTCTTCACTAAAATCAGATAACTGGGAGTAATCAGATTACCACAATAATTAGATCTGATGCATTTGAACACCCTTTAAATAAAATGAAAATTGAAAAACACTGCTTTGCATTATATCAGTCCATAATCTGATTAAAGTTTGTCTTCTTGAAGAGACTTCAGATGCCAACCAGACTTTGACAGTATATGTCTATTCTCTTCTAGTCAGTGGGTAAAATCAACCACAATCTGAGAGCATTCCCATTGATTTATGAGCTACTGAAAGCACCTTGAGATGGGATTAAAAGGGAAAAGAAACCAGACTATTTGGGTAAAATATAATCTGTCCATACATCATTTTAGACAATGATCCCTTGAATAATTTGATCGTTTATTCACTTTTGGATGGAAAATTGGAAAAAATAAATCAATATTTTTTTCAAAATTGTGAGCTTTATATTCTAATTTCGAGCAGCAATTTGCAGCTTTGCTGGATTTTTCTGCAGTGTCTCTTCCAGTTCAAACAGATTTGTACCTATTCTTCAAGTTGTGGTACAGACACAGATCTGAAGGTATTTGAAGCAGCAGCCCTCCAATAGATCTGAATTGCACAATCTGTCAGCACAAGCCCCACTTGGAATAAAATCCAACATTTGGAGACATTTTCCACTCATTCTTTTCCTCCAGCATCACACTTTTCTGTTCAGGCGTCCGTGCCCGCGTGCGAGTGCCTGCAAGTCTGCAAGCAGGAGGCGCTTCGGAAGCTTCAGAAGCTCCAAAAAGCTTCAAAATAAAAGCACGAGCTTACCTCTGCCCGTTTTCCGCAACATTCGCGAAAAGGAGCCGCATCTTTTAAAACCATTGTGAGGGGATTCAACCTGCGCGCCGGTGTCTTGCTCAAAGGCACCGGTCAGGAATATATGTATTCATAGATTAATAGATCCCACAGGTCCAAACTGCAGCAGCAGCCGCGCGCGCTACTCTCCGCGCGCGCCCACAGCTAAAAAAAAAAAAAAAAAAAAAAAAAACTGGTAGAGCTCCATCCTGCACCTAACAGACTCTACACCTCTGCTCTGCTCTGTTAATCTTTTTTATTTACTCCCCCCCCTCATAACGGGAGCGTGCACGCACCTTTTACGTCCCCCCCACCCCCCACCCCTATGCAGCCCCCCTGCGTGAAGCTGAAAGTGGAGGCCGAGAGCGCGAGGCCGACAGCGCGAGGCCGTGCCCTGAACTCACGGGGAAGTTCCATGGCGGCGTCCGCCTGCCCCTCACAGGCTCCGCGCGCTTTGCCCAATCGCGGCGTCTATCTGCCATTAATTGCAAACCGGGCTCTTTTGTGCACTTATCCGGTAGGTGTTTCTACAAACCGAAGCGGTTTTTTTTATTGATGACTATGAACATAAAGTTGCATTGTTTTGATGAGAGTCTAAACTACTCCTCCTCCTCCCTCCTTTTGGCTTTTCTCTTTCATGGTTGTCCAAATAGGAGGTTATAACCTTAAAAAACGGAACCATGTCTCCAAAAAGCCCAGTCACCTCCCTGTCATTGTCTGACACCGTTCTGATGAGGTCCCATCACAGCAGTGGGGCTTCCACTATGACTTCATACAGAAAAAAAAACACATTTACACCCATTTAGGAGACATCTAAAAAGATGCTTGGTAATTGTATACCTGAGAAGTTGTTTTCAGGATGAAGATTAACACACCATCCTGTCCTCTTTTGCTTGTAGAGACAGGGAAAGTTCATGTTTAAGACCCACTCAGAGGAAAATAGTTTTTTAATGTTACTAACTCCTACAAATGTACGGTGTTACAAACGTACAGTGTAACCAACGTTACTAATTGTTCGAAATATTTGGTTTCACAAACGTATGTGGGATGTTAGAAATGGTAACGTAACGGTAAGGTAACGTGTTATCAATATAAGATGTCACCAATGTAGTGTTACTAAGATAAAGTATTACTTTTGTAAAGCCTTACTTTTGTAAGGTGTTACTATCATACAGTGATACTGATGTAAAGTGTTACCATTTTGAAGGGTTACTTACGTACAGTGTTACTGTGCAGTTTTATCAACGTAACGTGTTACTAAGATAGTGTTACTAATGTACGGTGTTGCTACTGTATTGTTACCAGCATACAGTTTTACTACTGTACAGTATTACCATTGTATATTGTTACAAATATAACGTGTTACCGACTTTATGTTAAGAAGTGTTACTAACGTTACAAGTTACTGGTGATGCATAGCAGCTCACCGACACTTTTCCACGCGGCAGAATTAGCTGATCAACTTTATTACATAAATACTCACCAACGGTTCCACCCACAACTCAGGTAAATTTCTGATTAACTGCTGTCGCTCTGGAGAAACTATATTGCAGCTAAAAACAGTACAATCATGATAAAAAGACCACTGGGAATGCTTAACTAAATAACTGATACTAAAACAAGTAGTATTAATGAGACCTCCACAATAAATTGAAAATATATCATTTTTGCTGGAATTATTGAACAAATCTGTGACACAGTTAACCAGATTGGATGGATTTCTTTATGTCATTGACCAATCGAGTGGAGCCCTTTATGTTAGATGTCTGCTTGTAATGTTAACATTGGTCATTTGTAACACAAATAAAGTCATGGTGGCAAATAGTTAAATTAGGGCTGTCAACGTTAACGTCTTAACACATGCGACTAATTTTTAAAAAATTAACCCAATTATATATATTAATGCTGATTATGACACTCTGCGAAGCAACCGCCTTCCACTGATTCAGGCTTCCACGGCGTGCGTCCAATTCCGAATGCACACTTCATGCGGCACAATCCTGCTTATTACATGGTCTCTTGCAAAATAAATAAAAATTCAATCGATTTTTAGTACTTTATTCTTGTTATTTTTTAGGTTTAGATTGCTTTTCACAAAAGGCGGACTAATTTATACGTAAAGCGGCATGTTGTCATGGTAACACAACGCCTCCTTGAGCCAGCAGACCTCAACTGCAGCGGCAAAGGAAAGCGATAAATATGCTGATCGTCACGAGCAGTTCAATAAAACCTCAGTTTAGAGATCAAGTTCACCTCCTACCGCTTGTTTTTGTCCAGATCATGAAGGAAAAGTTTGATTTGAAGAAGCCTGCACATGTAGAACATTGTGACCGGAACTTCTTCTGAAACACCCAGTAAACCAATCAGATTAGAGTATTCACCCGGACCATTTAAAGCACAGAAAGACAATGTTTGTTTCTGATGGCTCTAAATCAGCATCTTTGTTTTCTTGGAGTAAAACTCCAGACATTAAAGAATGTGCTTTGTGCACACCAATTAAACCTCTGAGTTAACATTTTATAAATGTAAACATTTCAGACAATATAATGGCCTTTTTTCGTTCAAAAGCTGCATATTGTTGAAAAAAATTGAACTTAATTAACAAAAACATTGTGAATAATCACAACCCAAAAGTATGAATAAGCTGACTAATTTTTAAAATAATTGGACAGCTCTAATTTAAATAAAACTTTAACGATGTTTTTGTTGTTTAATGTTTTTCTTTTTGTATTGCAAGTCATATTGTCATCGCAACACTGATCATTAATATCACTTATTGCTAGATTTCCTCAAATCATGCAGCTCTAGTTATATTCCAGATTTACATAATCTCAAAGATTAAATTTAAATTATGGATCCTCAAAGATGATTTTCAACTTGAAGTAAAAAAGACAATAACAGCCGCCTACCTTTCAGATCTTGTGCGTAAAAGCTTCATGTTGTGGTTTTCTCCTTCAGTTGATTGCTTGGTTTGTTTTTGTTTCCTGCATCATTTAAAACAACTTAATGACCATTCAGCGGTCCACTCAGCACACTGGTGTCGGCTCGTCAGCTTCCTCAAAAGCTCACTGAGACTCCGTGTTCAAGTCACGCTTTTAAATTTGCTCGATTTCCAGTGAAAAGGCCCATATTTTCCAGGAACACAAGAACAGCCGTCACATGGTTGTGTCATGGAGCTCTCAAGGCCACTAAACATCCACACAAGTCTGCGCTCTGCAGCTGACAGTCTGGAGGGAGTTCTTCACACCAAACATGTGCCCTACATTTCCTGACAAACACTTCATTTTACCGTTTCTTTCTGGATGATCCAGACGAGGACTGGGAGAAGGTCATGTTGTCAAATGAGACCATAATGGAACTCTTTTGTAAAAATGTCAGTCGCTGTTTTTGGAGGGGAAGAACACTAAGTTGCATCGCATCAAAACCACTGTGTAGCACGGGGGTGGAAGTATCATGTTTTTGGACAGGACAACCGATCCGCATTAAGGAAAGGATGAATGGATTCTGGATTACGGAGAGATTTTGGCGAGCTTTATTCAAACGTATGACAATTTTGGGACAACTTTACTTTTGATGTTATTTTAAATTATCATTGTGATTTTATTACATTCTTATGGGTTTAAACTGAACAATTTGATCAAAAACAAAGTAAAAATTAAAGGAATAAGCACACAATTTACAATTGGGCAATCCATCCATTTTCTGAACCTTACAGGGTTGCTGGGGCCTATCACAGCCATTTGCAGGACCACACAGTCACATTTGTACCTAAGGGACGATTTAGAATAATCAATGAACCCATTAAGCAGAGAACGTTCAAACCACACACAGAGAGACCCCAGCTAACCCCAGGACCAGGACCATGTCTCTGTGAGGCGAGGGCGCCCTTGAACTAGAATACTCCTGTCATTTTGTTTTGCATGAGCATGCAATGTTGAAAAGTGACACACTTGGTCATCTAGCTTAGTTTACGTTTGTGTTGCACCACTGAGAATGGACCAAACTGCCATGAAACATCAGGCAGATGGCACAGCTGTTGCAGGAGTTTTTGCTTAAAATGAATACTGGCAATTAAAGAAACATGGAAAGGAACACGAGGCAGTGCTGCTAGTCCTCCATCCATCCATTCATTTATGTTCTTAAACCGCTATATTCCTTTCGGGGTCATAGGGTTGCCAGATCCTGTCCTGGCTACCGTTGGGTGAAGGTGGTACCCCCTGGACAGGCCACCAGTCTGTCGCAGGGCCTCAATCACTCCCACATGCACACTTAGGGGCGGTTTAGAGTCACCAGTTAACTTGTGCTGCATGTTTTTGGACTGTGGGAGAAAGCTGGAGACTTCTCACTGGAAGTGGTCCCTTGAAGAGACGTTTCCGAAGGCTGTGTGATTCTGCATTCATAGTGTATTGAACCTCACCAGGCTTCGCTTGCAAGTAAATGGATGCTGTTTTTCATAGATGGACTAGATTTGACTCTTAAATAAGTCCAAATGAGATTTCCATTCCTGCTGAACACATTTGAGAAATCAATTGGTCCTGACCAAACAGTCTTAGTGTGAATACAGGTACACTTCTTCTAACCAACTACAAGCACCTTTCTCTGTTATAAACGTAGTTTGTACACATCCCTGCCAAAAACAGTTTGCTGCTTGAGTTTGCAGTGAAAGCGTTAATATCTCAGACATGGGGCGACATTTAAGGGTTGCTTGTTCTGTCATGTTTCATTTGTTTTCGGACGCTTTTGAAGAACAGATAACGCATGACAGCTTTATCAACACACAAAACATAACTGGACACATCAAAATGTAAGATGCTGGAAGGGATGCTAATCGTTCCATCAGGGTGTCTCAGTCCTGGTTGCATCCCTGCAGACTCTGGGAGAATGCAGAATGTTGCTGATAGAGACGATAAAAACCAGACTTCTGCCACCATCAAAGTGATTTGTTTTCACTGGGTGAATCGTGATAAACATACTTTCTCAAATTTGGCATTGATCTTTTCTTTACTGTTATCGGAAACTGCAGACGTGCCTGGCAGACCCCCCCCTCCAAACCAAGTATCAAACGGAGAAAATTGACTTTTCAAGAAATAATTTTTCACTAGATCGCAATTAGGCTGAGCTTTTATTTTGCCAGTTTGTCAGATATGTAACCCCTTCATGCCACATGTCACTCATTTGTAATGTACCGTATAATCCAGGACTCCAGCTAATTTAGCATCACTTTAAAACGGAAAAACATTGAGGAATCGGTTTTTGGATAATTGAAAATAAATTCAGCCATGGATGGATTCAAAATGTAGCTTCTACTCTAACGTTTTACAATTTTGTAATACTTTTAGTATACTTACCTTTTTATCTGGTGGAAGATAAATTGGGTTTTAATATGAAAAGTGTAAAATCCAATTTTCTTTAATCTAATATTTTTATTGGTATTGATTCCAAAGATAAATACGTTTCTTGAAAATACTCAAAGAGCATTGTGAAAACGGAACAGACGACTGTCGTGTTTATCATGAAGTGTCTATAAAGATAATGTCAGTTGCTCGCACTACTGACGTCGGGGTGAGGATGTCGTACGGTGTCCTTACGCCACACTCGAGCTGTTAGTTAGGTGCGAGTACCGGCTCCATGTCCGTAGGATGTCCACTGAGGCTCAACTCTGTGTGATCTCCTTATTTCTAACAGTCAGGCTGCATGGAAGCATGAACATTACTAAAGGGCCCCTTGCACAGTTTTAAGCATTTGAGGGGGTTGAGGAAATAGAAAATTGCGCTCAAGCAACCACTTCCAATTGAAAGTGACATTTGCGTTGACATTTTACAACGCAAGTGTCTGCAACCTTTTTCAATGCAAATATTGTAAAGATGCCAACACTACGTTAGTACACGTCATGTAAGTAACACTTAGGAATGTCAAATTGCCAATACTTTACATGAAAAACAGCTGATAACCCTTTACATTAGTAAACTCTTAGTAATGTAAAGTCTCACTGCGAGAGCTCCAGTGTTTCATGGTCAGAAATCTCAAACCTTGTTTGCAAAAAAATGTCTGCTTAATGTTACACAGTAAACTTAAGTGAGTTATATTTATGTTTTCTTTATTGACCTTTTCTAGTGGATCATTAACCAAAGGTTAATGGCTTTAGACCCCTGGTCTACAACTATCAAAACTGATCTTTTAGACAAACTTCTAATTAAATATTAATAATGTAATCAATTCAATGCAAGCTTATTGCCTCTGCAGAGCATATAGGAAGAAATATTGCATGTTTTCACTCTGATCACTGACTGGCCCTTTGGAACCAAAGGAAAGGGATTATAATGAAGTTTCCTGGAAGTCCTCTCCTGTGTAGGAGAGGAGGCTCCACCACACTTTTCTCCTCCAGCTAGGAAGTTTAGGCATGTTTGCATTATTTCTTACTAGACGCCGGCATTGTGGCGTTGAGTGGAACATGCGGCATTCCTCAAAACCATATTTGGAAACTGACAAACCAAATATAGCTTGGGTCTGCGTCACGTGAGAGTTTTGTAAGTCCGTAACAGATATGCATGTTGAGGATCCACTCTTAACCACGAACCTACAGAACTGAAAGGAGGATGTGGGGCCTCTGGATCAGGCTGAGGGAGTGAAGGAGCTTTCATGGAACATTGTCTGCAGCGCAAAGCTGAAGACCCTGTTGGTGGCTTTGTTGCACTGTTTGCTTAAAGCACTGTTTGCTTATGTCTGAGCCAACATGAGAGAGAGGGAAAAGAGACAAGGTACGTGCTGCGAGCCATGCTCCACGACCACAGCAGAGGATTGGGGTGGGAGGTGAGGGATGTGCGGGGGCAGGGGTGTCCAGCCACAGTGGCTCCTGGTGTGAAATGGGACGCAGCGACCGACTCTGGGAATCATGGGAGTAGGGGATGAACCCTCATGCACTCCGTTAATTAACAAAGACCACCAGGTTAGAACAACAACGCGCTGGGTGGGCTCTATCCGCATCAGAGGCAGTGAAAGTGCACATCTGTGACCCTTGTTTATACATATTGCTTTCTTATCCAGGGTTTTTGGGCTCTCTGCCAGTTAGGTCTCCTCCTCTGGCGCGACACAAGACAGGAAGTTGACCTAAAAGAATGAGGGGACCAAATAAAACCGACACCGGAGCCAAGACAGGAGCTCAGACAGCAGACACCGACGAGGTCGGAAGCTTTTGTTGATGTGAATCTCATGGTCCTTTTCAACTTATTGTCATTGTGTTCGAGAAACGATACAACATGAGTGGCCTTTAAAAATACCTTTATGGAATTCCTGGATAGTAAGCAGCACAACAATGTGGCTGTTATCAGGAGTAAAGGAATGCAAAGACTTCAGGAATTCTCTTTTCTTTGTCTTGACCCATTGGTGGAATTTGTGCGTTTCGATGATTTTTATTCGAATCTTTGATTTTTAGAACAAAAATAATACGTACATCCCCTCCAAATATTTCTAGAGAAAGTCCATCCATTCATCTTTAGAACCCTCTTTAGAATCTCCTTCGAGGTTACTGGGTTCCTGGAGCCAACCCAGTTCGAGTTAAGTGAAGGTTCACCCTGAACAGGTCACCTGTCTGTTGCAGGTCACACACCCACACTTCAGGGCAATTCAGAGACTTTGGACTGTGGGAGGAAACCAGAGAAAACCCACTCACACATGCAAACTCCACACAGATAGATCCCAGCTGGGATTTGAACCAGGGACATCTCGCTGTGAATTGAGAGTGCGAACCACTACACCACATCATCCACACTCATTTTTCTACAACAGGAATCGTTAGGTTGGGGTGGCTGCTTACGGGTTCAATTCTCAAACTTGACAACGGCTCTGTCCTTAACACTTAACACTTTTGAATTGCCGTTCACTCTTTAACTGTTTATGCTACATGTTCTCACTCCCAAGAAGTATTTACACAATCATCGTAAAGCAGATGAACTGACCACATAGAAAAGCGTCTGTGCTTCAATGTGCAACACTTTATGTTAGTAATATGTTAACTTAGTTACACTTAGTGATGTAAAAGTGGTAGCATTTTACATTAGTAAAACTTCAAATTGGTAATACTTTGTAATGAAAAGTTGGTAACAATTTACGCTAGTAACACTTTAAATTAGTAACACTTTACACTACTAACACTTTACACTAGTAACACTTTAAACTAGTAACATTTTATGCGAGTAACACCTTACATTTGTAACACTTTATGCCAGTTACATGTTATCTTAGTAACAGTGATGTGAAACTGGTTACACATTCATAAAACCATATTTTGGTAAAACAGTGTAATTGAAAGTTAGTAACACTTTACACTGGTAGCACTCTATGTTAGTCACATTTAACAGTAGTAATATGTTACCCTAGTAACACACAGTGATGAAAAATTAGTAACACTTTACAAAAGCAATACTTTAAATTGGAAACAAAAATGGGAACCTGGTAACACTTTACTATACTAGCCCATTACCTTAGTAATACTTAGTGATGTAAAAATGTTAACACCTTTATAAAAGTAATATTTTAAACTGGTAACAGAAATGAAAACTTAGTAACACTTTACACTAGTAACACTTATAATGTAACAGAAAAATAACCCATTACCTTACTGATAGCAATAATGAGAAGTTGATAACAATTTATATTTTAGAAACACTTAACATAATAATACTCATTTCTGAGTAGTTTTTTTTCCCAAATTGTTGTGAATCAGGAGAAGACAAAGAAAAAAAGCAGTTTTAAAAAGATTGTATTTGTGATAGGAGCACTTGATACCACCTTCCTTATTTTTTTGAGTAATTTGGATCATACATCAATCTAGATTCCATTGTGTTTTTTAATACAAAATACAGTTAAATGAAATAAGGGGTCCCTCCGTGCCCGTTCTTCTGCATGTGCAGCCTTCTCCCACGTGCCAACAAACCTCTCACGCCGTCTTTTTCTGTCCACGCCACGCTCACCTTCACACTTCGTATCAGACCTGCCCCTCATCACTTTGTTAGTTCCACTTCATAATCTGCTGCCTCTTTTGGCTGCCCTTCCAGCTATTTCCTGATCACAACCACGTCCACACCATCGTTAAAAGGCTAAATCCAAGTTAACCATTTTCTGCCTTTCTGAAACCTTTTTCAAAAAGTGAGTAGTGAGGGCAAGATATCGAGATTTTTTGCCGAAAAAGAAGTTCAAATACAGTAATGACTCTAAGCAAAATACTTTTATTTTGTAGAACTTCAGCCAGACTGAACTGGTGAAAGCCCTCAGGTGTGTCAGCCCTCGGGGGCGGAGTCCTGCATGTTCTGAAGCCTTGGCTGCAGATTACCTGGATCGGGTAGGTTCTGCCAAACAAAAAGAACAGGGAGGCACGAGGCTTGAAGAAGAACTGGAGGAGTCCTTCTGTCTTAGAGTGTGAGGGATTATTGTTTAGAATAGAATAGAAAAGAATAGAAAAGAAAAGAAAAGAAAAGAAAAGAAAAGAAAAGAAAAGAAAAGAAAAGAAAAGAAAAGAAAAGAAAAGAAAAGAAAAGAAAATAGAAAATAGTTCTGGACTAGAAAAGAAACGGGAAATAATTGGAAAAAATATTAGAATTAGATTATATTAGATTATTAGATTATATAATAAAGAGTATAAAAGAATATAGAATAAAAAAATAGAATTGGAAATAATGGAATAGAAAAAATGATTTTGTTGCAAAGTCTTCCATAAAGAAAAGGACATGTACACTCTTAGAGCGATGCGGGTCAGAGTACATGTATGAATATGTAAAGAATATGGTTTTCTTCCCTCAGATGATCATCAGGAGTCTCTGGACGTCCATCGCTCAGAAGAAAGTCTCCTGAAAAAAAAAAACCTTTTTCTGGACCAGAGAGATGGTCAACCATCTGAATACCAGAAGGTAAACTGGACGTCTCAGAGTCAAACTTCATCTCTGCTGAATTCTTGTTTAGAAAGATTCAGTAAAAGTGCTGATGTTCATCTGAAAAGTTTATTCCACACAGATACTCTTTAAGCTGCTCGAGAGATACTGACATGACGTTGGCTGTAGTCCCTCGGCTTGTGTGATTTCTTCACGGCATTCGTGCGAGTTTGTGTGCGTTTGTTAAACCTGCACAGAGACGGGACGAAAGGCCACACATCCCAGAGCAACAATCTGCTTTCAAGTTTTTGTTTTTAAACAAATATTTAAAGAAACCTGACTCACAAACACACATTATGTAATCAAAACGTTACTCATCCATTCACAGAAATGGGGCTCAGGCACCAGCCTCATGCTCAGTTTGAAAAAAAAAACCCAGATGAAATGAATTCCTGAATTTGTGTGTGCAGAACCAAAAAAAAAAAAAAAAGCAGGATTCCCCTCTGCTGTCACGTTTCCTGTCCCAGGACCACACAACTGCAGCGCACACACACGTCCCATTCTTCTCCAAGTGTCTGTTTATGCTAGTGTGCATGCTGCTGACGGGATATTTTCGGTTCCATTGTGGTTCTTCTCTCTGGAAAGTCCTGGCATCCCGACCTGACAAACGACCTCCTCGGTCCAGATGGAAGAAGCTGCTCGGAGTCACAGGAGAGGTTTTCACAAACGTGATTCCATCCATCGCTGTCTTTACATCTGCAGACGATTCTACTGTTAGCGTAGTTCTGTTTACATCACATACAAAGCTAAAATGACACTTACCCTGAAGGCTTGAGTATATTTTAACAAAAACTGTGTAAGAGTTTAAACCATTGACTATATATAAGAACTGGACTGGATGCCATCAATACATCTCTACCAAATCTGAGTCCCCGATTGCTCAACTGGTTTCACCGTGTGTGTTGAGTGTCTTCAGACCTAAAATCTTGCGTGAACTCAAGAGTTTTGGACTCGGGAGCCTGAAACACGCATTTATGCAAGTTTACAAAGACTTGCTTGAACACGCGTTGCCGCGCTCCGTGTAAACGTAGCTTCACGTGCTTACTGACGTCATCTGGTTCCAACATGGCGGCGTCCATTTCGCCAACAAAAATGGAATTGACTCAATTTGGTTAGAGCCGGGAGTGGACAGTTTTCTATACTCGCTCGATCCAGTTCTCAGATACAGTCTGAAGTGCGACGTAAAGGTTGCTTACCATCTGAAACTGTGAGGCAGCTTTTCAGTGATTGACTGACAGCCGGCCCGTCCAATGGGAGCGCTCCAAAGTGTGCAGCGGTCCAAGAGTCCTGTCAGCCTCAAACTTCTCTCCTGTTATGAAATCATGAGCTAGCTTACCATCAATGTTATTGAAATTCAGCAGGTGGCCTGAAATAAGCGTTAGCTTTAGTCACAGGTTCCCTTACAGGTGGAGACGGGCATCTGTAGGTGACATATGTGCAAACCTGTACAGGGCACGCAGGTCGTAGACCGCTCAGTCTATAGCAAAAACGTTTATCCACATTTTTTCTATGGCGATGCTGCGAGCAAAAGGTAATGGCAAAAACTTATACAAGACTTAAAGGTAAATATGGGGGAAGTAGGTGAGCTGCAGGTGTGTCAAACTAATTTTTTTTTAGCCTCAAATCCTGTAGACTGTGAGAGGAGACTGTGCATTACCCATACGTCATGTGTCCTTCAATAATTTACCACACCACGACAATGGTACGTTCTATTTTCACGATGTCTCTTAAGGTGGCTGTGCTCCACTCAACATGAAACCACTCCTCCATAGACCCGTCTGTGTGACTAAGGCTTTACAAAGTAAGTGGAATGCTGGTTTCAAACCTATCTGCGATGGTGTCGAGTCCCCGCGGTTCTCCTCTTCGTCCAGACTCAGGCAGCCCGAGTCGCAGCATTCACACACGGCGTTGTTTCCTTCGGTGGCTCGCCAGCTGAAGGACAGAAACCCTCCTGATCAACCTGCGCCTCCGTGAAGGATTAAAGCTGCTGCTGACCTGAAGGTGGCTCTGTGGAAGTAGCAGGCTTTATCCAGGCGGCCGTGGGAGCTCTGCTTCAGCGCGGCTTTGAGGTGGCAGCTGATGAACATCTGAGCAAAAGAATGGAGAAGACACTTTAACCTAAAGTCTGATCATACTTTCAACTATTTTAAAAGCATTACCAGTGGTCTTTTGATTATGATTACACCATTTTTATCAAAAATAAAAAAAAACTGAGTCGTTTTCTGGGACATAGTTTCTGCAGAGCGGCTTATCAGAAATTTGCCTCTGCCCCAAATACACATTTTTTTAACAGCATTTTTCGATTTACAATGATTTAAATAAAGAAATATTCAGAAATGCAAGATGAAGCTTCATTTGCTTCACATATGTCCTCCATCATCAGGATATGTCACAAGAACATGTTATAAACACCATTTTCATCTATCTCAGATAGTACCTGGTCCACGGGTGTCTTTCTAAACTGGAAAGCCTGGAAGCTGAAGCACAGCCGGTTATCCTGCTTCCTGGGAAGGAATCTGGATGAAGATCCTGGCAGAACACTGTCCATTAGACATCTGTGATATGAGGAATTTAAAGACGGTTTGGTCAAATAAATCTGACCACGTTCACGGATCGCATCTCCAGCTCCTCTGAAGGAGGTTCTGACGCAACAAACCCGACCCGTGTTTGATGAAGCTGTATGTTGGCTCGGAGAGGGGGTCAGGCTTCATGGTGGCAGCACAGTGGTCCACATACAGCGTGAGGGGGGCGTGCAGCGCTGAATTCACAGCTGCCTCCAAAAACACTGCTTCCCCCTGCTGGAACACAGAGGAACTGCGCGTGGAGGTGCATTCATCTGTGCAGCAGGAGCACAGAAAAACAAACTGGTGAGCTGGTTTTATTGGGTTTATTTTTCAAGTTGGGGTTAAACAGGATGAATTCACCTGCCATGATGCGGAGGGAGAAGTGCAGGAGGCCGAAGCCGCGCATGGTGGACGTCATCGGTATCCAGGTTGGCATCAGTGGCTCTCCTTTAACCATCTGCTTCCTGATCTCAACAAAAAAAGCATTCATTATAGGAAACACAATTAAAAAAAAAACACCTTCCTTACATCTGTCCTCACCTTTCATAGTAGCACTCCACAGGTATGACAGTGGTCACGCCGCGGACGATCACGCTGCCAGTGGCGGTGGGAAGAACAGCTGGGAAAAGCAGCAGCTGGTTGGAATACAAGAGCCATTCCCCGTAAACCTGTAGAACACGCAGACTTAAAACACATTTGATTTGAATATTTTTTTCATTTTTAAAAATTGGAATTTACTTCATACGCGTTCATGTTTTAGAACATGTGACACAAAATATACAAAGATAAAGATTTGGATCTCAAAACTTATTTGAGACTTCGTCCTTATTTATAGTTTATTTACATTTTTTTAACATTCAATTTTTATTAAACTTTTTTTTTTAATAATATTTAAAATTTTCTTTCTTAAGGTGTGTGTTTTTTAAATAGCTTATTTTATACTGGCAACATTAACAGTTTTAACTTAAAAATACATTTTCAGTAAATAGCAGTAAAAATTAGAACACTAGAAATTTATATTATCAAGTATACTAGAGATAAGTATAGCAAGTATACTAGATGATTTACATGTAGTTACTAACTACTTGTGGGGGTGGTTACGATATATAACTTAAAAACTAACTTTAGTTATACTGCTTCACTTTTATTATGGACTATGTAACACATCTTATCTTTTAAGTTTTTGTTAAATCCCACTATAGTTGTAAAGTATTTCTTTCTAAGTCATAAAAGTTAAATTTTTCTGTTAAAAAAATAATTCTAGTGATGTAAATTCCCTTTAATACGAGTGTAGATAAAAGAACAAGATTCAGTAAAATCTTTAAAAATGTAAAAGCTTTTTCACCAATAAGTTCGTATTTACTGGTGTTATTAGATTTTTTTACAAAAAAAAAAACTTTAAAATATTTATAAATTGTTGAAAATGATCAAATTCTTGTGATTGAATGAGGCTTAGTGGCAGGAATATTAGAAAATATATTTTTTAAATCAAAATTCGGCAGAAATCAATGTACAGAACCAGAAGAAATCAACCGGAACCGGAAGTCTCATCATTTCGCAAAAACAAATAAATAACTTTCTTACCTGGCGATCCAAACAGTAACAGATTTTCCCCGTTATGGGTTTTGATAAAGGTTTCTTCTACAATTTTAAACTCACGAAAATCTAAGTCTCTGAATTGGCTGATTTATACATGGTGCATTGTGGGAATTGGAGTTAGGCGACCTAATAAAATTTGGAGGATGTCAGAGTTTTTCAAAATAAAACTAGTGTGACTAATAAATGAACTTTAAAAAATAAAAGCTACAATGTATAGTTTTGAATTATTAATCCCACTATTACAGCATATATTTGAAGTTTTGTCTGAACTTTTCCCACCCTGGACTCGGTCCCGCATTCCTGCAGACCCGCAGACAGAACCATCTCGATGTCGGATCCGGGCCTCTCTGGTCCACAGGTCGAGTTCTGTCCCAGCCGAACGAGCTCCGGACTGAACGGAGTGTTTGTTTTCCAGAAAAAGTCTCTTTGAACTGTTATTTTCATTTTATTTTCTTCACATTGTATCTTCAGCTCTTCGTTCTCCTGGTTTTCTAGCGCGTTTTCCTCTGACAATGATGCGCAACAGAAGAACAACAAAACTGCGACGAATTTCCTCATTTTCGGATATTTTGCTATTGGTGACATGGTTGAAGAGGAGAAAAACTCGATCACACAATATTAGCAACTAATTAGCGTTATTTCTGGCCGGCTGGTGGGATCCCTTTAAAGACGCCAAAAAACTATGTAAATCTGAACTATTCAAAAATAAGAAATACTCTTACTTTTTTGTATGGTTAAACTTGCAATATTGTTCATAGCATATAATATTAGTTAACTATTTTATCCTTTTAAGTGTATTCTTTACTATATAACGGAAATTGACAAAAATTGGAATTTTTTTAAAAGATCGTAATAATTCCACTGAGTGTCTCTGAACGCCTCAGGGCGGCCTAGCGCAGTGTGGAGGAACATTGTTTTTGTCGTTGTCAGGGATGGTATTTTAACCCAATGAAGCTTTCAGTTTGATACACAACTGTTTAGTATTAATTAGTTATTTCTTAAAATAACGTTAAAATAATAAAGGAACTAATAGATATCAAAGTTTACGGATGTGTGCCCCTGAATGCATCAAGGCGAATAAGTGTGTAAAGCGGAACGTTTTACTTGTTGCAGTCAAGACTGGTATTACTGTTACACACCAAATAAATCCGTTTAAAGAATGACTATTTTGTGTTTCAAAATTGTTTTTGCTTAAAAGTATTATAATAAAAAGACAGTCACGTACAATTATCGACCTAAATGTTTACTATCGAGTGTGAGTGAACGCTACGAGGCGAATGACCAATGTGGAAAGCGGAACTTTATTTTTTGACGTAGTCAGGACTGGTCCAATTGTTACACAAGGGAGCTATTTCAACTACGTTGCGTTTCGAAGTCGATTTTGCTCAGAATACAACATGTTTTAAATTACACATTAAATCTGAATGAATGTTTGTTGAAAATAAATCACCAAATGATGGAAAAAGCGGCGTCA
The DNA here is from genome assembly GCA_014656515.1 of Oryzias celebensis. Lineage (NCBI taxonomy): Eukaryota > Metazoa > Chordata > Actinopteri > Beloniformes > Adrianichthyidae > Oryzias > Oryzias celebensis. Next base: position 4,998,993 of record BNCR01000016.1, read on the forward strand.
GCGTCTGAGGAGATCGACTGGGGCGGAAAAGGAGTGGAGGGGAACTGCAGGAGAACCCTGATGAAGAACCTACATGAAGGACTTCTCCAGCCTCTCAAAGAACCGGCGAAATGCTCCATGATCCGAGGGGACTACGTTTACTTTCACTACGGCTGTGATGGTCAGGACGACCGAGGCTGGGGGTGCGGGTATCGAACCGTCCAGACCATGTCCTCCTGGATCTGCTGCAACCACTGCGGCGCAGGACGCAAAGCCGTCCCGAGCCTGCCGGAGATCCAGCGAGCCTTGGTGACCGTGAGGGACAAGCCCGGCTCCTTCGCGGGCTCCCGGGAGTGGATAGGAACCTTTGAGGGCTCCCTGGTGCTGGATCTCCTCCATGAGGTCCCCTGTAAGCTGCTCCACATCCGAGGTGGAGCGGAGCTGGAGAGCATCGCAGTCCAGGAGCTGCACCGGCACTTTGAGGAGCGCGGATCTCCCGTCATGATGGGGGGGGACAGGGACAACTCCTCCAAGGGGGTTCTGGGGGTGTGCACCGGGGAGGGCGGGAGCCACCTGCTGGTCCTGGACCCCCACTATCATGGGGGTCACCTGGAGAAGGAGGAGCTTCAAGAGAGAGGATGGGTGTCCTGGAAGCCAGTGTCGTCCTTCCATCAGACCTCCTTTTATAACCTGTGTTTGCCACAAACTGCCAAAAAGACGCCGTGTGGTTAAAGCCGGAGGCCATTTGTGTCAAAACTCTTCTACCAAAATCGCACTCAACATTTATTCATGTTTATATCTAAATTCTGACCATTTGTTTTTATTTCAACAACAGTGAAAGTACTTCTGAACAACTGTGAGTCAGGACCCCCTAGAGGAGGCTTGGTGCTACTACAATCTAGGTATTTTTGAGGGCATATATTAAAAGAAAAAGCAGAAAATTGCATTTCTGAGGATTTCTTTATTTGAATAGTTGTGAATCAGGAGCAGATGGAAAAATACCAATTGTAGTTGTGACATCACAAATACGCCGGGCGAGCCACAAGCTCCCTTCTGATGCTCCACTTGTAGACGACTAGATCCGTGAACGTCTTCATCATCCAAGCTGGAATCTGGCTTAGAGTTGCACAGCTGGATGGCTCCGATATTGCTTTAAATTTTTGTTGCTCCGGTGATGTTAGGTTGGGGATGTGAGGGGCTGTAAGTTAGCATGGGAGAGCGTAAACGGAGAGCTCTCAGCGACAGGAAGTTGAATCGACCGTTGGTTGCCCTGCGCCAACGGTCCCGCCGACAAGTCAGAGGAGGATTTCTGTAGAATTACAGCAGCTCTGCAGAAACTACGGTTTAAGGTTTTTTGTATTTTACGGAGCCCTGGGCATGACTTTCAACACCCCCCTCAGTTAATAAATTGTGGGCACTAATGAGTATTTTATTCACATTTTTTTGCACAAATTAGTATTTTGTGGGCACAAATTGTCATATTATTAGAATTTGTGGCCACAAATTAGTATTTTAAAGGCACAATTTAGCATTTTGTATGCACAAAATTATTAGTAGAAATGCTAAAGTAAGAAAATGTTAAAAACAACAATAAAAAATATAATTAATTCCCACAAAACAGTCACCGGCTAACCCAAATTATTGATATTAATATTAATTTTAGGGAACTATTTATGTATTTTTTTTAATGTCATTTCCAGGTCTCTGTAGACAAAACGGCATATTCACCATTAAAAGACCACTGGGAACGCTTTAAAAATAGACTAAAAGAGGATCAGAGTGGAATTTTAACAAAGTACAGTAAAATGGACAGTATTTTCAACACGTGACCGAGCAACTTTCAAGAATGAGCCAGATGTACTAGGATCCCAAATAAAACTTCCTTCAGAATCAGATAAAAAATAAGATGTGGATAAGACGTTGGTTGTGGTTTTTTCTTTGGGCTCCCGTACTGACTGTCCTGCAGGGGTTGGGGACCAGTGATGTAAATGTTCTAGTTTGTATATAAATTCTAATTATGCTTTTATTTTAATAAAAGTGAAAGTAATTTCCCAACAACGGTGAGTTAGGGCCCTCTAGAGGTGGCTTGCTGTTATTACAAGTTAGAAATGAAAGCTTTTTATTGAGTTTATCCAGTTTTTGTTTGTTTGAACTCCCTTCTTCTAATGGGATTAGTACGTTCATAACTGAAAAACTTGAAGGTTCACTGACCTAGATTTTGTTTTGTAGATATTACAATGTCTTCACAAAAATACAGGTTATGGATTTTTGATATTTGCATCAATTGAACTTTATTTTTGAATTGAAAGAACAATAATAAACACGACTCTCAATTTTCTTTTTAATGTCAATTTTTAAAATAAACTATGACGTTTTGACCCATTTATGGTTATAGCGCAGTTTTGGGTTGTACCGACCCACCCTGACCCTGATGGACGTTGGGCATCACGGTTAAGCTCAGGTTTCTGAGGCACAGTCGTTGTAAAAGATCTGGAAGTTCTTGTCCACGTTCATCCTGCCTCTGAGGAACTTCTCCAGGTTTTTGATAGGAACCTCGACCATGTGGTTGTTGACCCGATCGTTCAGCCCGTAAGCCCCAAAAACGGGGAACTTGTAGCGCACAAAGTAGGGCGCGTTCTGGTCGAACTCTGTGCAGCAGTAGGCCGACCACGTGTACTCCGGAACAGCTACGCGCTCCAGGTTGTTTCGTCGGATGGTGTGGCCTGATGTGGTGACTCCGGTTACCACGAAGGCTTTGCCGCGGCAGTAGTTGTTGAGGCGCCTTCGAATAAGCTCCTTGTGTTCGGCCCAGGGACCCAGGTTAAACTCCCGGATCTGAGGGACCACGTTGGTTAAGGTATAGGTGGAGGCTTTGTCCAGAGGGTCCGCCTGATGTTCGTCTGGGTTCAGTTGGCCACGCTCGTACTGAATTACATCAGCGTAGTCTTCCAGAACCGCCTGAGTGTCCTCAAAGTTCATGTGCATTCCTGACTGAGGGAAGGGCTCCATGTTGCTGCTGCTCTTGTCTGAGGCCAACTGTGGACAGCATAGATGTTCTCATAAACACTTTGTTATAGCAACAAATCTCTTTCTAGAAAAGCTATCGCACATTGACTGTACATGAGAACTGGACTGTGACCCCTCCCCCTCTGGCATTCCAAACGGGAAGTACCCGCTGGCTCCAAGAAGCCCACAGTCTCTGATACAACGTGTATCGCATTCTCCATTACCTGCGTTCACTGTAATTCTATAACTTGTTTGTAACGTGCTACACATTAGCCACGTTAGCCTATTCACCAACCGTGTTCGCAACACGTAAAAATCCAGACTGATAGTGCTAAGACAAACGTTAATGTGACTCCACCTACTCCAAAACTTTGTTAGTAACGCGTAAAAAAAAAAAACATAGTCTAAGACCGCTTTGTTAGCCACGTTAGAAGCATTAGCCTCATTAGCGTGTTCACAAAACCAGTAACTCCCAATCCTGTTTGCGATACCTTATAAAAACATTGTGACTACACAAACTCCCAACCTTGTAAGTTAAGATACTCACTCCAACACAGCAGCACTTTAGCTACCTTAGCTAATTCACAATACCTGTAACTCTCTACTTTGTTCTCAACATGTAAAAAACAAAGACTGATACCGCTAAAAGAATGATACTATGACTACGGGTATGCTAACTCCCAACTTTTTTAATTTAAATAACAAAGACAGCTCTACACGTTATTATTCACAATGCCTGTAACTCTCAACCTTGTTTGCAACACACAGATTGATACAGCTCAAACAAACGTCACTGTTTCTACACTACCAACTAGCTTTATTAGTAGCTGGAACAAAAACACCGTCTGACACTACATCTTATCCACGTGAGAATATTTACATTACCACGCAACTTGGTTTACAGCTCCTACAAAAAAACAGACAGAGCGTCTTCTAGCGCTCATCGACATCAGTCAGCACAACCAGAAAAAAACCCAAATAAGGTGCTCCGAATTAAAATAGAAAAGTTGTTTTTTAATAAAACACTAAGCTTTTTACATGAGCCATGAAGTGGGGAAAAATACAGCAGGCCTACTTTTTTTTCAAACAACAAATTGCTCACACACAATGCATTGTGGTCCATTTTCGCTGCTCTTGAGTATCAATGCACACTGGTTTTTCGACTTCTGGGGAAACTTATAAGTCACTCGATTTTGGAATTGATTCAGAAACCCTGACAAAATGTCTAACTACCGATTCAGGTGGACACAACCGTAGAGTTTTATGTTGCTCTTTGTTTTTGGCACCACTCGTGTAAAGCCTACAACTGGTAGATTTCACCATCCAACTGCAAGAAATGAATTAAAAACCGTTTTATTTTTCCATGATTGATGAAGAAAATGGGCTGCAGGAACAGACAAATTCCTGTTGGGTTTAAGGGAACTGTCCCAAATTACTTTTCGATTGAGCCCAAACCCACCTGAGGTTCAAACATCCAAGGGAAATCCACCTTCTTTTCACCGTCTGACTTCTTGAAGACGTAGGCAGAGTAGATGGGGATGTGTCGGCGTGAGTCGTACAGAGTGACGTAGCGCGGTTGGTCCTCGTACCTCTGGCAGATCTTCTTGAAGGCGTTGGGGAAGTAGCCTCGCGGCGGGGTGCCCATGAACAGGGAGTCTTTGCAGCGCTCCACATGGTTGAAATCCTCCACGACGCCTGCATGGATTCCCTGCAGGAACACAGAGCTCAGGACGGTGAGAAGCAAGGCAGCAGCAGCGCTTACAGATCCAGGTTCCATCGCCGCAGTTCAGTTCCTCTCAGCAACAGCAACCTGCAAGTCCTTCTCATAACATTTCCCTTCTTGGCTCATCTGTGCTGCAAAGAACCTAATCTCCCATCGTGGAGTCCTTTCCATATATTCAAATGGATGCAGAGATGGTTGCAGCAGCTCTAAATGAGTGAATGTTATCACCTTATCGGTGGCTTCGTCCACAACTCTGTCGTAGTGTAGACATGTGGGACATGACATCTTTATCCTGTAATTATCCTCCATGAAAGGAGCATGGTGCACTCTCATTTTAGTGATGTGTTTTTGTTTTAGATGGAGCAGGAAGTGGTCAAAGCAAATACGTTTTTTTTTTTGTTACACTGCAGTGGGGTAAAACCCATTCATGCATCTTCCAAACCCGCTTAATACCTTTCTGGATCACATGGTTGCTGGAGCCTATCCTTAGTGTTGTTGGGTGAAGGTGGGCAGGTTGCTGGAGTCCGGACCTTCTAACAATGAAATCAAATTAGTTTTTTTTCTTTTTTTGCAGAAAATTAAGTGGTGATGAGAGAAACTGTCAAAATAGAAGCATGTTAAAGTCTAAAGCTACGTCCACACCGCCTGTTTCAATGTACATTTAAATGGTCAATTCCGATGAAAAGTGGACGTAAGCGTGTCTTTCGGGCTTTCAAAGCTCTCGCATTCAAAAGCAAAACCGTTTTCTGGCTCTACGAACAAAATACGTGGCTGTTGAACATGCTTTAAACCAGGTCGAACTTTGATGAATCAGGGATTTGGTTTATCTGGTGAACCAAGATACGGCGACAGGCATGATGACGTCTGCGTTTGTTCGTCAAAGAAAGACGACCAAAGCCACTCTCCTGACATGATGCTAATCCATATCCGGCATTGGAAGGATGCTAACAAGGAATTGAACCATTTCCACTTTGTGGTCAAATGCGTGCACATGTACGTAGCTTCAAAGCCATCAAAAATGCTTTTATTTGACATTAGCAGCACTCAGATGTTCAGAAAAGACTTTCTTCAGACTGCATGCTTGCAAATATAATATATAAAGTAATTATTATGGATATATAAAGACAGAACATTTCAATTGAAGCAAAACAAACCCTCAAAGCTTGTATTTTGATGTGTTTATTGAGTTTCAAAAGTATTTCTCTGGTTTCAGTGAAGTGAAAATGAGTCAAAAAATCCTTTGAATGCTGAAAACACAAAGACAGCTGTACAGGAAGCGAGCGGCTGTGTGTTACATCCAGACTCCTGTAGTTCAAAGTTAAAATGCAAACTTTTCTTATCTTTTTCAAGGGCGTAAAATGGAGCAGAAAGAAAAAGGCTCTTTATGACTTTCTTATGCAAAGGATTTTTTTGTCCTGTCAGGACAATCTGGTTCATTTAAAAAGTGTTTTATTTGGAACCACACAGGCGCCATTCACAAACACACAAAAAATGTTTTTAAAAATCAAGATGTGCAAAAATAATACACAGATGGTTTCTTTGCATTTTTACTTTTATGTCTCTTTGTGAAATCCACTCGTCTTATTAGATAAAATCCGTTGTTTTTAATCATTTTTCAACTTTTCTATTTCTTTTTATGTCTATAAGGAAACATGAAAATGAAGGATTTTAATTCCATCCTTTGCTAAATCTGGGACATTGATTTAAAAAAATGGGTGAATAAAACATATGGCTCCACAATGATTTCATTTGTTAAAATTTCTTTTAATTTCAAGACACTTTGTCCTTTCATTCTCTTTAAAGGACATATCAGTGAAATGTGAGACGCTTCACAACATCTGAACTGCGACTGTTTTATACTTATGGTACTTATGGTACTACTTATACTTATGTTGATGACATCATATGTATTTTTGCACAGAACACAAATATTTCCTCATCAGGCTGCTGGTGGAATACAGTCACCTGCAAATATCTGAAAGTTCTGGGTGATGAATTTCGTCTTTTCGAGGAAATCCTTCAGCTTCTGGACGGACATTTCCACCACGTCGTTGTTTTCTTCCTGGTTTAGGGCGTAGTGTGCAAAAGATGGGAACTTGTGCCGCTCACCGAACGGTGTGTTGTGGTCGTAGTCGGCACAGCAGTAGGCCGACCACACGAACTTGGGCACCTCAATGCGATCCATGTTGTCCCGGCGGATCTTCTTTCCGGATGTGGTGATGCCGGTCACAATGTAAGCCGTGCCGCGGCAGTAGTTGTTCAGCCTTTTGCGGACGATGTGCTCCTGTTTGCTCCAGACGATGTTGGTGAAAACAGGCACCATGGGAACTACGTTGGTGAGGGTGTAGGTGGAGGCTTTGTCGTCGAGCTCTTCCTGATGCTCGTCTGGGTTCAGGGTTCCGCGCTCATAATGTATGGCGTTGGTGTAATCCTCCAAGATCGCTTGGGAGTCCTCAAAGTTCATGTGAATGTATCTGCGCGGAAAGGGCTGCATCTCATCCGTTTCGGAGAGTGTTGACAGCTGTGCAAAAAAGAACGACATTTTTAAACAGCAGTGGACAACGGACTGTAAGGTAAAAGTCTACAATCGGTCCAACGCTGATCATACCTACGCTGTCACCGGCAACCAGCAACAGCAAAACTTCACTAGATTCTCCTTGAACTACCATAACTCTTCCATGACTGTAACTCTTTGGTTGTTTACACATTTGACATAATTCCAACGGATTTGCACATTGGTGGCTTTGCGCTAATGTGCAACACTTTGTGTTATATTTTGGCAAAGTTGATATTGGCAGTGAAAAGCCGATATGCTTTTCACTTTTTTCTACATTGGAATCAGTTGGAATTACGTTACTTATGATGTGCAACACTTTGTGTTTCATGTCAAACTTTGTGTTTCATGTCAAACTTTGTGTTTCATGTCAAACTTTGTGTTTCATGTCAAACTTTGTGTTGCATCTCGTACTTTGTGTTGCATTTCAGCGCAGCGCTGCTTTTCTCTGTTTCAGAATCCATCTGAATTACGTTGATTACATGAACGGTAAAAAAGTTAGCCAAATGTAAAAGCTCTGATTTTAAATGGTCATTACTACATTACTACTGGTAAGAACGCACTCCCAAAACTATCGTAACTCTTTGACTGTTTACGCATTAATTTCAACGGATTCTGACACAGAGAAAAGCGGTTTTGCGCCGTTGTGCAACACAAACAAAAGGCGACATGCTCTTTTCTTTCTCTGTGTCAGAATCTGTTGGAATTATGTGAATTGCAACTTACCTTAATTTATGATTTGATTAATTTGCTTTGTTTGTTTTAATGCGCTTTGTGTTGTATATTCTTGCAAAGCCACTTTTCTCTACTTCAGAATCCAGTGGAATTGCCTTACCTGCATAGACGGTTGAAGAGTTACAGTCATTCAAAGAACGTCTACTTTGGAGCTAAGCTCTGGTGTTGAATAGTTGAAGCTAAGACTTTTGGAATGAGCTTTCTTTACCTGAGGTTCGTACATCCAAGGAACGTCCACACATCTCTCTCCATCCGTACGCTTGAACGTGTAGGCAGAGTAAACGGGTATACGATACTCGCGGTGGTACAGAGTCACATAGCGTGGTTTCTTGTTGTAAAATTGGCAAATGTAGCTCACAGGGTGGTGCTCCAGTCCTCTCGGTGGTGTTCCCATATAAAGGAATGTTTTGCATTCTGGAGAAAGCTCTTTTTCCACTCTGCATCTCACTGCCGCCAGCAGTGTGCTAAGAAACACAAAGCTAACGTGTAAACCTGGTGCCATCATTTACAGGGGGCTTCTCGCGAACAGTCCTCCAGTGAGCTGAGTCAGGTGTGACTTCACGTCTGCCGGTGAAGCTCAGTGGAGCAGCTATCGCAAGTAAGCAGGGTTGAGTATGCAAAGCAATGCACTCCTCACACCTCAGTTGATCCACCCACAGTCAGAGAAGCAGGAACACTCAACAGGTTATAAAGCCAGATACTTTTACCTGATCTGGAGGGTCAACACCACTTTGAACTTACGAGTCTCTTTACACCAATAGTTTAATGTTTAGGTTCAGTCAAGCAGAAAAAGACCAAAAAAAACTCACACCCTTTGTTAAATCAAATTAGCTTTCACTCTGTACCAAAGACTGACAAAGAAACAATTGGAAAAACTACTTGAAGGGGTAATTTCTGAGGAAAAGAAAAATATCAACAGTTTGAGACTGATTTCACTGCAGGAATAAGATAAAAACACCACTTACTATCAAAGTGGGTCTTCAAATGTTTTGTTTTGGTAAAGGTAACAGATTTTTACTTCAGTAATTCTGTGTTTTGCTATAAAATTACGTATGCACTTCTGTTCTTTTTCATTTGTCCTTTCATGAAAATAACCACGATCCAATTTGAATTGAATTTGACAAAATGGATTAAACTAAAGCCAAGAGATACAAGGAAAGATTTTGAGTTATGATAGAAAAGAGTAGAGGAATTTGACTTCAAACAATAAATCATAAAAACCTTTTAAAATGAAATTTGACTTTATTACATCAATTAGTTAATTTATTATTTGTAGAGCACTTATAAAAGCAGGGGCAACCAAAGCGCTGAACATCAAGTTTAATATAAATAAAATAACTTAAAACAATATAATACAAGAGAGAAACAATAGTGATAAAGTTATTTAAGCAATACAACAATTAAAAGAATAACATTAACAACCTGCTCCTCTAGATCTGCTTGCTGGACTTAAAAGAAAAGAAAAGGGGAGAGCATTCCAGTCTTTGGGAGCTGCAGCGGAAATGTTCTGTCTCCTCAAGCCAAAGTCGAGTCCTGGGAACCATTAAGCATTTGATCTTCAGATCTTAGGTCTCTACGTAGACAATAAAAATGTAAAAGTTCTGAAAGATTCTAAGGTGCCAGACCATTCAAAGCATTTAAAAACTAGAAGTAAAATCTTAAAAACAATTCTAAAAGACACAAGCAGTCAGTTGATTTCACTGTCCGGTCGCTGTTAACAGGCCAGCAGCTGAATTTTGGACCAGCTGGAGACGGCGGAACAAAGACTGGTAAATGCCTCTGTACAAAGATCAAGTCAGGACTTTTTCAGCCTCCTTTAACTTGGTGGGTCTTCCTTCTTCTGTCCCTCCAGTTTTGGTTGGGTGACTGTCAAGTCTCTCCTCTTCTTCTTGAAAGTGTTTTCGGACAAACAGTTCTTATAAAAAACCGTCATGTCCCTGTAAATGTCAGCCTGGTTCCTCAGAAAACTCTCCAGAGTCTTCAGTGGCACCTCGACCACACTAAAGCCCACGTGTTCGTTCAGCGCATAACCTCCGTAGCTTGGGAACATGAATCTGACCTCATATGGGGAGTTATGGTCAAACCGTGGGCAGCAGTACGCCAGCCACAGGTATTTCGGTGCAGTCATGCGGTCCCTGTTGTTTCGCCGGATGGTGATCCCCGGAAGAGTGACTCCCGTCACGATGAAGGACTTGCCGTGGCAGAAGTTGTTCAGGCGTCGGCGGATGGTTTCCAAGTAGGGGTTCCAGGAGGAATCCAGGAAGTCTGTGATCAACGGGACCACGTTGGTCAGGGTGTATGTGGAGGACTTGTCGTCGGGCTCCGCTTGGTGCAGGCCAGGGTTGAGTGGAGCGCGTCTGTACTCCACAGCATCAGTGTAGTCCTCCAACACAGCTTGACTATCTTCTACCAGAGCCGGGGTGTCTGCACTCAGAGGAAGAACCCTCATGTTCCCATCTTCATCCTCAGACGCCAGCTGGACAGGAAGGACAGAAATCGGATGTTTATTATCGAAATGTTTGGCAGTTCAGCAGACATTGAAAACTTAAGAGGGAAAGTGTTGAGACTCTCTCAAAGGTTCGACATTCCTTTGGTGTTAAGAGTTGGGTTGCAGTAAAGTAAGTCTTAATAAAAGTTGGCATCATTGTAAAACGAATACCTCCGTCACATGCACCCGTACAAGGGTTGACTTTTGAGTTGTTGCCAGTTTTGGGGTTGTCCAGACATGTGGAGGGTCGTAGACAGAACTTACCATTCTTATGCATGTGATAAGTGTATCAGGAAACGTCTGTATGGAAAATGTAAATTGCTTTCATTTCACTTATGACGTAAGCAATTTTTGGGACTGTGTCCAGAGAAAACCTACACAAGCACGTGGAGAACATGCACACGGCTGGGATTTGAACCAAGGGCTTCTCACTGTGAGGCGAGAGTGTTAAATGGATGTCTTAATAAATATTTTTAATGATAGAAAGAAAGTAAAATCAGAAACAGAAAGAAAGTTGAATATTCTGATCCTACAGACTTTTTCCTTTTATTTTTCTTTTTACTTCCGCAACAGTCGGCTGCCAGTTAGCATACTTTAGCTCCAAGTTAGCTTAGCTGTTTTTGTTTAATTATAAAATCAACCAATTTTGACAGACATGTTTACATGTTTTATTTTAAACCTAATGAGCCCAATGGCACGTCTGCTACTTCCTTTTTGGCTGTTTTCACCACTTGTGGGTCTAAAACGATCCGCGGCAGCACCGTTGACACGATCAGCTGTTGTAGCCTGACAACATCAAAATGCGGTCGGACATCGCTGTATTTTGATCTGTTTTATTTCATTTTCAACAGAGCTATGGCTATCAAGATACCTTCCCGTTATGGGATCAAAAACATTCCAAGAAGTTGTTCTTTATTTTAGTTTGGTTTAACAGAACTAAAGCACACATGAACAGTTTGAAGAATCGATGCTCCAGGACTCCTGTGACCCCGTTTGTTAACAGGAGAAATCTGTGTTTAAGACAAAGAAAAGTTGTATTCAAAAGAGCCACGTTAAACATAAAATCAAATGTTGTATTCATATGTTTTTCTGCAAATTTGTGCACAAAATATACATTTGTGCACAAATTTGTGTTTCTGAATACGTTCCTTACCCCTATCTTACCCCATACACAGAACCGTCACATGTCAATCCACTGTATGGATGCATTTGATTAATTCTTTATGTGAACTCTGGTGGGACCAAATTGTGCACTCAAACCAACAAACCAACTTTGGTCAATTATTTGCAGGAGTTTTCATTCTATCTAATTATTTATCCACTATCGGCGTACTACAAGACAAACTGTTGATGTTAAAGCGGGTCAGTCGTGGACACGACCTTTATCCATGGAAGAGTAATGACATTTTCTTCTTTTATTTTATTTATTTAATTCCTGTTAGCAACACATTTGTGAAAAACGGTTCAACTGCAGAGAAATTCAAACTTTAAAAACCAGTTTTATTGAAAAGATGATTTTCTGCAGACCTCTCGACAAATAATTGGGTTCTTTCTACCTGAGGTTCATACATCCATGGTGTGTCCACTCTCCTCTGCCCGTCCGACTTCTTGAAAACATAGGCGGAGTAGAGCGGGAGACGGTGATCGTGGTCGTACAGCGTGGCGTAGCGCTGCTTATTGCTGTACATCTGGCAGATCGTCTTTAGGTTAGACCCCCTGATCCCTGCAGGGGGTGTTTGCATGTAGAAGAACTGGCTGCAGTCCTTGAAGCTGTTAGACACAGTGGCGATTCCCCGGTCGAAGACCTTCAGCAGGCAGAGGGACAGCATGTAAAACAAACGCATCTTTACTCAGCAGGAAAACTGGAGGCCCGTCACAGAACGCCCTGGAACTTGAGAAAATCCATAATTGAGCTTTTTCCGTACAGTAATGTGCTCCATGTGTGTTGCTCCTGCTGGTTTGTGACAGTTGGACTCAAACTAGCCATGCAAAGCAGCAGCGGCTCAAAGTAGATCTACTGGCTGGTGGCTTATCCGCTGTTCCATTCTGCATGTGCATGACAGCATTTAATCATTGCTATGGTTACGCTCACATTTGAAATGTATGCACCTTTTTGCTTTCAGTTTTATCAAAAAAAGGTTGCTCGTTCCTTTGGAATATTGGAAAAAAACACAATTTTGGTTCCTAATTGTCTATATTGGAGCTGATATTTATTTTATTATTATTCCTTTTGTAAAAGAATAGCTATAGGAAAGGCTAATGAGGAATTATTTCTTCATTTTGCTTGCTGAAATATTATTTTTTGATTTGGAATCAAAGGTTTAATGCACATCTAAGTTCTTTTATTCCAATAACTAATGCGCTCGTGTAAAGACAGAAAAAGAACATGTTAAAAACAACAAAACACTGTTTTCATTGGAGGGGTGTTTATGTCTGTGTATATAATGTTGCCAAATACTTTTATTTGAAAACATTTTGGGTTTGAGATAAAAAGAAAATCAAACTCTTAAAGGATGGAATAAATACGCCTGTAAAAGTTTTACGACAAAACATCTAATGAATGTATTTTTTTTACATTAAATTTGTTTACGTTTTTTAGTCTTTTCTGTCTTCCCACATGTTTTCATATTTATTCGTTTTCAATTTTCGAGATCATATCTGACTGTTTTTGCAGAATGAGTTTTGTAAAAACAAAGTGGTGGTCTGATCTGATCTGATCATTCTTCAGTGTGTTGGTGCTCACAACTAACAGCCACTCTGAATGCAGAGATGCTTCCTGTTACTGGTGGGGTTTTTTCACACCGTCAGCAAAGAATAACACTGCAGCCTTGTCGCCACGCGGCGAGGAAAGCGTCCTCTGTCACATCTGTGGTTTTACTTACTATGCCGCAATCATCAAAAAAGTCCCTGCTAGATCTGAAAGCTATGAAAATATCACTTCAGATGAACACAACACCAACATAAATCCTGCTACTGGTAGAATATTACAAAAATAGAAACAGAAAGGATTGCCTTGCTGGGTGTACGTTGTTCATTTCTTCTGTCAAATGAAACTACTGTCATTACTTTAACACCAACTATGCTCTTCATGTAGAATTTAGAACATGAGTTAAAGTAATTTGAACGAACAAGTTAGTTCTGTCATTTTCAAGTTTCCTGCAGGTGGACAGATGAGGAAATCCTGACTGTCTGGTTTGACTTGATGGTGGTAGTAGGGCTGGGTCCTAGCTGAGTGGAGTTTACAAATTCTTCTTGTGCGTGTGTGGGGTTTCTCTGGGCTAGGCTCCAGCAACTTTTTGACCCCAAAAGAAAACTTTCCTAGTATTTTAAAGAGAAACAAATGTTCGTCTACTAAGCTAGTTTCAAATTCAGTTACTTGTGGCGTTCCTCAGGGGTCAGTGTTAAGACCCAAGATATTATTTTTGACTAAATGCAGTTCACAAGTTGATTCCGGTAATTTGGTTTGCTGATTAAACAAATAATTTCTGCTCTGCTGACAATTTGTCACATCTACTGTAGATAGCTAACCAACTTTGAATATTCTTTGTCAACAAAAATGTCATCATATAGTTTACCTTTTTTGAATACAATCTATTATTTAAAATATGTGACAAAATATGTGAAGTGAATTTGAAAACCACAATGATCATTAATGGAGGTCGCAGAGAAAAAAATTCTTCCTGAGGTTTCAAGAAACAGTGTGGTTTCCGGGTTTCAACTGCTCTAGAAACAGACTCTTCTTGTATCAAACAATTGACATTTACAGACAAAAACGGTTGAAAACTGCTGATTTTATGACAATTTCAGACAAAAATAACAATATTTAAAAGAAATCATCGATAAAAAAAGGACTTTTGTTGCTCCTTTTTGCCCGATTTAGATCCAGTGAATAAAATCAGGAGCGTACCAACACACTAAGAGATGTTAGACTATTCCACAGTTTGGTGGATAGACCTTTGGTGCTTCAATATGAAGATTGTTCCATGAAGATGCCACTGTTTCGGTGTGGGGGAATCGACTGTATAGAAGAACTGGACGAGGTGAGTGTGCCTTCTCCCATAGAAAATTCCTTACTTCTGGCTCCAACAAAATAAAGTCCATTCAGTTCACGACTCAAGTGCCTCCATGTTGGAGCCAGACGTCAGTGAGCAGTGACCGGTCCAAGTCGGTGAGTCAATGTTTCTATGAACCAATCAGGAGTGAGCTTGTTGGAAGTTCACTTTAAAGCGAGCTACACAAACTCTGTCAAATGTTTTAAATGTTAGACGTGGGGGCCATGCAGGCTCCCCCTACCTTTAATGAGGCATCTGATTGTCCAGTTTCTAATTTGAACAACTTAAACTAAAGTAAAAAAATGAAAAAAATTGAAGAACATGTTCTGCGACAGACTGGCGACGGAAAGGTTAGGCTCCGGCACTCCCGTGACCTTGAAAGGGACAAAACAGGTTTAGAAAATGGATGGATGGATGGAAGAACATGTTCCAAAAGGTATCAGAGTAAGAAGGGTTATTTTGACAGATATAATGATTGAGTAATAGCGGTTTATTTCTCAATAGAAGTCAGGGGGGCGGACTTACCATTAGGCAAAGGTAGGCAATTGCCAAGCTGAAAAAACGCAATAAAAAATGTTTAAAATAATTTCCACTCCCCTTATCTATTAACCCAAATCACTGAAAAAGCATAAGACTGCTTATGTAAAAATGTTTTGTCCTCCCCCACCCCTTCTGCAGCAATGGAATATTCCATTAACAGCAGGCTAGCAAGCTAGCAAGCTAGAAGCAGTAAGATTTATTGTAACGTGAAAGAGAGAAAAGGGATAAGAGAAAGCAGGAAATTTGTTGCCACACTTCCGGAAGTGCTGGAAGACAAAACAGGAGAAAGTACAACAGAATTACGAGAAAAAAGTCATAATGTTATGAAAATTAAGTTATAAAATGATGGAAAAGGGGTCAACATTTCACCCGAGTAAATTTGTAAAATTATAGGAAAAAAAAGACACATTTGTTTGAGAATACAGTCGAAACATTGTCTCGAAAGCACAGGCTCCAGCAACCCCCAAAGGAATCCAAGAAGAAAATGGATTAATATATATATATATATATATATATATATATATATATATATATATATATATATATGATTACATATGTTGAGCAGCATTGCAAAAAAAAAAGGAAAAAAAAGTGAATTATACTTACATATTTGCATTAAAAAAAATCATAACACACAATGGAAACACCATAAGCTGTTTTTCCCCATTGGGCTTTTATTTTTACACGTTCTAGTCATAAAACGTCAGTTAGTACGAATTTATTTCATATTTTGTTTTATTAACAGAGGCCTCTGCTGATTACCCATAAGGCCACGGCTCCTGAACGACCCCTCTAATCCAACTTAAATGGAGCAGAAGCAGCTCAGAAATGGTGTCGTTTCACCCCGTTCGGACACCGAAACAGCCGCACAAGCCCGTGTGGGTCGGTCGGTCGGGGCTGTGGTAAAAAGGGCTGCGCTTGCTCTGCTCCGACATTGGCTCGCGGCTTGTCAACGTCCGAGTCACGTGGTGCCACAGGGGCGGCCATGTTTCCGAAACACAAACAACAAGAGGAGCAGCGATTGGGAGCTAGCAGACACAAACTGATACGCAGCAGCGACCGTTGGAGGCGAAGGGGAAAGAATAATAAATAAAAGACACAGAGCACGACTTTCTAAAAAGCGATTTTTCTGTCTAATGAATACGTTTACAGTGTTTAAAGAGACCAATGCATAGTGATATCTTGGCTGTAGACGTGCCGAGACGAGCAGTCTGGTAGCTACAAACAGAAGGTAAGCCATGTTGCAGCTTTTCCCCCTTGTGCTAGCAAGCTAGGCTAACGCTAGCTAACGTCCACCGCTGCAGCCTGATGGAATGTTTCCACCGCGCGGACAGAAATGGCGCACATCGCGTTGCGTTTGCGTGTCGTTTTCATTGCTGGTTGATGAATATATATTTTTGCTGCGCGCCCGTGGCTTGGGCGCGCGTAGCGGGGCGAAGGTGGTCGTCCTCAGATTTGCGAAGCAGGCCGGGACTCTGAGCCCGACACTCCGCCCCCCTCCGCCATCATATCTGCTGTTATTTGAACTTACGAGCCAGAGGCCTAGACGCCAGCAGCCGTCTATGCTAGCTTTGCCAGTCAGTTCCCCTGGATCGAAAACCGAATTATGGTTTTCCCCCCAAACATTTGACATGTTGTTTGGTGTTTAAATTACCGTGTTTCATTCACCCAAAAATAATGTAGTGTGTACATTGATGGAGTTAACGGCGGCTAACAGGAGTTCCTCGAGCCCTACTGATGTTAGCCACCGTGAGTTTAGCATTTTTTTTTTAAATGAGTGTGGAGCTAAAAGTTGTACTAAAAGCTTTATTAAAGGAGGAATGTGTGCCTGCAAAATAAACCCCTCTGCTCTTTTAAAGATTCGTTTGAATAAGACTTTTATATAATATTAAATGACAAAACAAAAACGGTGAAATTACCTCTCAAATAAGCCCTTAAAGTTGACTAAAATAAGGATTTTAAGTGTTTTGCACCCTCGCTGCACCACTTTGATTACGTGCAATTGCTTTGCTGTGATTTAGTTTTGGAAATTTAGATGCATCTGTGCATCATAACTGCACCATTTTAGTTTGGTGTGCGCTTTGTAGCCTAAATTGATCTCAGCTTGGTTGAATATTAAACCCATTTACCTCTATAACACACATTTTTAAAGGAAATCTGTTTAGGAATTGAAACCTATTGTTGCTGAAACTGTATATTTCAGTGTTTTGACTGTAGTATTTTATTTGTATGTTTTATGGTTAGATTTTTTTTTAATAAGAAAAAAAAAGCCCAAGCATAAAATAATCCAAATTTTCATATATTTTGTAAAGTTTACAAAGACTTGCTTCTGAAGGTGCATGGAGATTCTGCTGCCTTCTAAGCATAGTGTTTAAACAAACTAAACTTATTTCTGATAAATAAGTTGTACTTTTTATTTGTCTAAATGAAACAATCTGAATATCTTGCTAAAGTCACAACTTCATCCACTTCCTAAATTTACTTGGTGTTGCTCAACGTTATTTATGACGCACTGCTGGTTGCAAAAACGTCAAGAAAAAAAATTGCTTTAGCCTGGAGCCGACACAGTGATGCCCTCTGGTTGCGAAATCTTGCAGAAACTGAAGTGTAATATTTAGGTTGATTCAACTATTTAGATTGATTTTTTTTTTTTCCCTCAAACTATAAACAGTTACCCCTCTACAAGATCTAGCTTTTATCTCACCGTTAAAACTTCAATGTTGTATTTGTAGAAGCATTAACTAGACCGTTATAGGCTTTTGTGAGTTTGAGGGTAAAATTTGTGGACACATAAAGACAAATAGATCAATTTTACTTTAGGAGTAAGTGTACATTCCAATTTCCGCTTTTGTTGGCCTGCTAGTTTTTTGGTCTATATGCTGGCTATTCTAGCAGAAATAAGAACTGACCATAAAACAAAAACATGGGCAAAACCTCAGTCAGTCTTGTGTCTATCATATACTTATGAACTCCTTTACATCATTGCTAAACCATGACCTTTATGAGCTAAACAGACTCTCCTAAAAGGAGGAACTAAATGAAAAAAACAAAACAAAAAAAACCCCATTTGTTTACATGTTGAAACCTTTAAAATAACCACAATTTATGAATTCTAGATTGCTTTTTAAGTCTGTTGCTCTTCTTGCACAATTCTGTATTTATATCCACCATATGATGGTGGATATACGTTAGTGGTTTGTGGTATCTAAGTGTGTCAGTGGAGTCGGACCTTCACATTTACAGCCTCTGTTCACTCTTCTTAGAGCTGTTCTTTCCTCTGAAACCAAAGATGGGCCGCTCAGTTTATGGGAGTTGAATTTCTGGGATTGAATTTTTTCGTGTATGTAGAAAAAGATAGTATAGAAGTGGTAGTGGAAAAATAACTTTTAAAAAAAGATATTTGTGCTTAAAAAACTGTTTTGCACTTTGGACTCATATCTTTTAAATACATCTCACTGACAAAATAAAGCTTTGTGATTGGCTGTGTTGATTGGAACTGCCTCACCTTTTATAGCTATATACCATAAAGTTAGTTTGTTTGTAAACAGTATAAGCAGCTAACCGTTCTGTTGATTGTAAGTAAACATCAAAGTTTCTGGGTTGACTGGATTGTTTACTGAAGAGTTACCCAATTTTTTTCTGCCACCAACACTTTTATTCATAAAACTGTGCAATATGAATGTACTGTATAAGTTAAATATGTCATTTTCTCCTCCAAAAATTGTTGTCTTTGGTTGATTCTTGCTAGAATGCTTTGACATAGAAAGTACGACTAAAAGTTAGACGCCATAGAAGAAACAGCAGGAGCACAAAGAGCTACAACAATAACAAAACAGGCTACCTAAAAAGTAAAAAATATTCAGAAAAGTATGGCATCTTGCACTAAGGAAGGGAATTTGTTGTAAAAGTCTCATTAAAGTATTCTTAAAAAAAAGTTTCAGTAGTTAATTCTTATGAAACGGTGATGCCTTGTGGCCATCAATTACAATCTGTTTTCGCTTTACTTTTTTTCTTCTCAATACCATGAATTCTCGTAATAACATGGCTTACCTTTCACAGCCTTGCTGTTTTTGTATTTTTTGATGCAGTTTTACCTATTTTCTTTCCCCCTAGCACCTTATTGTGTTCTGTATCCTGATTGGCTGTACGCCATTGTGAATCCCCTCCAAGCCATCTCTCCTGAAGAAACATTTCCAAATTTATATAAATCCTTAATTGTAATCAGGTTTTGTATTTCATTAAATGATACTGGACTTAGTTTTCTAAGAAAGTTAGAAGTTTGACAGTTTAAACAAGAGAAAAGTGTGTAAATGTTCAACCTTAAAACATCTAAAATTATTGTTTTTTTTTTCTAAACAAAAAAAGACCAATTTGTGGATTTCGTTTGTCGCAGATTATTTTTTCAAACATAAACATAATAAAATACTGAAAACCTCTTATAGAAATACATTTTAAGTGTAAAAAAATACAATATTAACAGACAGTCTGTTGAAATACCTTCTGAAAGAAAATATAAATGAATACACGGTATAATTTAATAGGTACTGACTTCAGGCTAAAAAAAAACTGGATTTAAAGCCTAATCTTGTTTGATGTTGCTTTGATGAACACTGCAGTTTAAGGTGTACTTCTGATTACAGCGTCCACATTTAAAGGAGTTGGAGCGCTATCTTCAAAGTGCCATAGCCTGACATCAATGTGCTCACCACCAGAGATTGGCACGAAGATCTGGTGCTGATTAATATGAATCACATATTTAGACAACATTGAGTAAACTGTATTAATCTCTCTGAAACTAACCGTGTGTTGAGACAAAAACAGCACACTCGCATAAACTGTGTTGCAAAAAGGTATCCTTTAGTTTGCAAAGGGGGCCGTACAGGTCCAATAGTAGGGGTGGGTAGGAAATTTGGTGCCAAAATTGTACTGGTACCGATGTTTACAGAACTACCGGTACGGTATAAAAGCGCAGCTTTTGATGCTTTATTCTGTATACATCAATCACTTGTGTTCTATTCAGTTTTCCTGTTCAGTTCTAGCCGATCATTTTACCTTTCTGGCGATTGTGGGTGGGCTCACATGAAGAGGTGAGGGTGAGCTTCAGTCAAAATCCTGAAGTTGAAGCAAGCGAAAATTTGTACTTCACAGTAAAATATCCTTATGCAGTGACCTGATGGGCAGGAGTGATGTGTACAATCCTCAAAAAGATTGTCGTCGTGCCAATGAACGTTGATATACATGCTTGCTTCAGCGTGTTTCAAAATGGAGATTCAGTCTCTTAGAAAGAAGGAAAACTAGTATCTGAGGCACATTTAAGTGCTCTTCTCCACCCTGCAGTGCTGCTTCATTATACTTCAATGTTTTTAAAATACTTTGGCTTGTTTTTCCTATTTTGAAGCACCAGTTCAGAACCAGTTACTACCGGTACGCATCCTTATTCACTATAACTCCACTTTTCTACAGATAAAGACCCGCATGTTTAAAACAAATGCATTGCTTTACTCAAAGAGGACTCTGAGCTTGTGTAAGCAGCAGCGGCGATTCATCTGGTTGCCTGGATGTTTTGGTTTCCATGACACTTTCTGGAAGTGTCCCCAAGCATCTGCACAGCTTAAGGAGCAGCTGTTTTAAAGAGCCACATTGAAAAAGGACTTTGCTTTAGTGGAGAGAGAAGTCCTGTGAGCTGAAAAAACACTGAAGCATGACAGTTAGATCCACTAGAAATGTGGTGTTCTCTATTTTAATTCGGTAAGGGAACACCGCTGTGCGCTTCTGTGCTCGCTGAGCTGTAATACGTTGATTTGTAAAAACCTCAGATTTCCAAAAAATTCCTCTTTGGTTGACCACCTAAAACAAAACAAGGTTGTTTATGTCAAGTCCCACTTCAGTTATGTTTGATCTATTGTGAAAGCGTTCCCAGTGGTCTTTTAATTATGATTACGCTGTTTTTAGCCAAAATAAAAAAAAAAAAACTTGTTTTCTGGACGTAGTTTCTGCAGAGCGGCAGGAGTTTGCCAGAAATGTGACTTTCCTGGAAGCCTACAGCCCCTCATATCCCCAAACTGACATTGTCGGATCAAAAAAACGACGAGGAATATTGGATTCAGATGCTTGTTCCGATGAGGAAACCGAAGAGTGGAGCTGAGCAGAGAGTTCATGACCCTCCCAACATATTTGTTACGAAACAATTATGATCTTTTTCAAACTGTTGTCTGCTTCTGATTCACGTCGATTTGAATAAAGAAAAATTCAGAGATGCAATTTTAGTGTAATTTTAAATAATAATACAGTATTTGAACACTTTAAGGCACACTCGATTATAAAGTGTATCTTCAATAAAAGGTCTACTTTTGAACTTGTTAGATATATTAGTTGCATAAAGTGAGACAAGAAAGTCAGTGATAAGTCAGTCAATCAGACTTTAACTGTGTTCACACTAACTCTAGAACTTGTTTGTAAAACGCTACACGTTAACCATGGTTGCATATTCACAAAACCTGCAACTCTCAAACTCATAAGCAACATGTTAAAAATTTGCTTTTACCGCTAAAACAAGCGTTACTGTGACTACGCTAACTCACAACGTTGATCTGAACATCAAAAAACAAAAGTCCGACACTGCTACTTTTTTGCTGCTTTAGTGTATTTACAAGAACACCCAACCTTGTTGAAAATGATATTTTGACTGAGCTGCTTGTGCCGCTCAAAATCCCCTTGAGATATGTGAGCACAACCAGAATTAAACCATATCTAAGGCAGGCTGTCTTTTTTTTATATTTTTTAAATCAAGGCTTTTAAGTGCAACTTATAGTCTGGAAAATACAGTATATATCCTCCTTAGTAAAACAGTTCCACAAAAACATGTTAAAAACACCAGTTTCATTGGAATAATTGAATTTTTAAAACGTCAGAGTTAGATCTTCTCTCCTAAAACATTTTATTTTTCCCCCCAGTGGTGAAAAGGGAGGAGGACCGGACTGAACGGAGTTACCTGGAGGTTCTCCATCCATCCACATATCAGCAGGAGTGAGAGAGGAGGACTTTGGGTGGGGGAAAGAGGCGGAGCGGAGGAGCCAGTCGCGTCTGCTTTTGGCAGCTGTTCCAGCAGCCGCTCGGCTGTTGTTGGTTTTTTGTTTTTGTTTGTTTCTGTGTCGCTTTTTCTGTTTGTATTTTTAACATGACACTGCTGTAAGACAAAAAGAACAAAAACAACATTATTTCAAGAGAGTTTTAGGTTTAATTTTTCCCATTGTTGATTTCTGGAGTTATTTCTTTAGTTTTTATTTGTTTCTCGTTTATGTTTTACATTTCTTGTGGCTGTGAGTAGCAGGAGCTTCCATTCGGCTATAGCTAGCATAGCTGAGAGCCCTTCCTTAACCTCGTTAGGTTCAAATAACCTGGTATTCCTCAAACACCTGAAACTGGCAGCTATTCTCTTTGTATCGGTGTGTTTGGGGAGCTCTGTGACCACAGCTTAAGCACCACTCAGCCTTTCTAGTCACCTAAGCCTAACTAAAGCCAGCCAGCTCTAGCCTGGTCCAGCCCAGTCCAGCCTGCTCCGATTATCTGGACAGGGTAAGAAAAATCAATTGTAGCTCCTCCTGACGCTGAAACGACCACGCAGAAGCTGAACGCCGTGTCGCTGTCTTCACAGATACTCAGTTCTGATTGGACAGGAGGAATATGACTGCTGAGACTCTTAACTTCGGCCCAGAATGGTGAGCCGTCCATCTTTTCTAGTCTGTCACAAACTTCTGCACGTTACCCAGATTTGACATTTCTTCCTCTCCTTCTTCCTCCTTTTGTTAAAAAAAACATTTTTGTGGGGTTTTACTGAGGATTAGTTCACTGCTTGTCACTGAGTGAAGTAAAACCGCTTCCTGTTCATTTTCTAATGTTCAGCATGAAATATGTTACCATTTAGCGTGATCATGGTTTACATGAGTTCATATTTTATCAACATGTTTCCAGACACTTTAAATGCATCTTTTTTAACAACAAAGCAACGTTTTGGGCAACAAACCCTAACCCTATTAAAAAAAAAAAATCATGTCACGTTTGACCTGAATGTGTAACATCAAAATAAGCAGCAGTTTTGATTTGTGTTTGATAATTTGATTTGAGCTGATTCATTTTTGATTGGAGATGTTACTTCAACATCTACAAGTGTGAAAATATTAGTAAAACTAGATTTGTATTTATCCATAACACACTTTAATAAAAATAAGTGAATAGAAGGTACTATGGTGTGTTTTCATATTACAAGTTGAAACCAACCTTATATTGTGAGTTTGAAACTTTGATTTAAACCATTGATTGTATTGAGAATTGGACCCCTCTCCACATAAACTTCCATTGAGAAATAAACAGCTATTATGATCCATTCATGCTGGACGCAACCTCAATGTTAAGTCAATGTAAAGACACAATTTCAGGCAATGTGGCGCAGTTTGGGCGTCGGGCGTGGCGCTGCGTCTACCAATCAGGGACTCAGCCTTGGGCACTTGATGTTTTCAGTGACTAAATCAAAGAATAGAAAAATGAATTCATTATGGGCGCGCAATGCGAGGATTTTTGTCCTGATCTCCCATTCATTTTCTTAACCCACTGGTTTTGCCGGAGACTGTCCGGTTACTATTGGGTGAAGCCGGAATACACCCTGGACAGGTCACCAACCTGTGACAGAGCCCGTGGAGCTCAAGCGAAATAGCACGCTATGCTTTCCAACAATTTCCAACAAGCTCACTCCTGATTGACTGACTCGGACCAATCTCTGTTTACTGAAGACGTCTTGGTTCCAACATGGCGGAGTCCATCTCACAAGAAAATGTCAAATGAAGTGACTTCATTTTATTGGACCAGGAAGTAAACCCTTTTGATTCATTCCATTCCCCCAGTTATAGAAATGTTTCCACTTCCTGTTTGGAGCGAAAAGCGTGAAAAGTGTTTGTGCTCCAAACAATATTTGTTTGTTCTTCTATATAGAATCTGTGAGGTCAAATAATGATCAGCTTAAATTAAGTGTAAAAACAGATTGTAAATTAGAAAAAAAAAAAGAAGATTAAAACAATTTAAAACTAGAAAATAAATATTGCAAACATAAAAGAAAAATAGAACATTTTAATGCATAATTAGAAATAAAAGTTTTAAATGTGAAGAAATACGAAGTGTTACCAAATAATAAAAGTTTATTAGTAACATCTGCTGTTTCGTAAAGAAAAAAAATCTAAATTGAAACTGTAAATTGAAGACTGAAAGCAAAGAAACAGAGAAGCATTAAAAATGAAACTGAAATCATAAATCAGTTATTTGTAACAGTTGTAGCTTTAAATGTTTATTTATTTTTATTCAACTTTCAGTCTTTCTTCACACTTAAAATATTAAATTTCAAAATTTTCTTTAAGTTTAAAGTTCGTACTTTTTGATTTTAAAAGTTTCAAATTTTCATTAAAAAAATGCTATCTAGTTTTCTGTTCCATTTTAGCTGATCCTGATATCACCCCAAAGAAATCGACCTGTTTCTATCAAAGTTTCTAGAACCGCTGTCACACAGATTTTTTCAATGTGCTCCAAACTTTCAAAGACACAGGTGTCAAAGTCCAGACCTGAAGGGTCAGTATCCTTCATGTGTTCCAACTAACCTCCTATTGAAGCTAAACACACCTGATCCAGGTAGTCAGCAGCAGATAAGGCAGAATTCCTGAAAAACCATCAGGATGTCGGCTCTTGAGGCCCAGAGTCTTGACACCTGTGTTCCTGAAGCGTACACACCGTCCTCGGCAACGCACGTTCACCTCCAGTGAAAATCTAGAAATGTGCGTTTCAGGCCTTCCACGATCAAACCGCTTGCGTTCATTCATAGCTATGCAAGTTTCACAACTGTTTTCAGATCCTACCTACAAAATGCCATTTAAAACTCATTGAAAGTTGAATCAGGTCCAACGTTGACCAATCAGGGACTCTGATTTGTGACATGTGGATGACATCATTTCCAATTCACGGAAATGCAAACTGTTTGAAAATTGATCACCGTGGAGAAATGAATGATTCCGGTTTGATCACTGACAGAATTCTATGACACCAAGTCTTTCAAATATCGGAATAGAGCTGTGAAAGAAGCTGCTTTTAGCTCGTTCTTGAAGATGCGTCAAATGCCCAGCGTGTAAGCTAGACTGTAAATGTTCAGTCATCTTTGTTTCTTGATCTTTGGCTCCTCCTGTAATCCTCTCAGAGGACCGTTGAAGCCTCTGCTCCTAAAAACGTCCAGAGTCGCCAATCTGCAGAAGTTTTCTTAGTCAAGTGCCATCATAACGGTTAGATTCAGTGGTTGGCTGCAAACTGAGGTCATCGTAACTGTTTAGAGCCGGCGAATCCCTGTAGCGGTCTAAATGTCAGCCGCAATAATACTGAACACTTCACTGAAGATGGTTTTTGCACTTCCTCTTTCAAAGACTGTTTTCTGGACTCAGAATGGAAGGTGTTACAGCAATGCTCGACCCGTCTCCCTCTGTTCCTCTACTATTCTCTCTCTCTCTCTCCCCCCTTCCCTTCAGTGTTTGCATAGCCATTATCGGGGGCGTTGGCTCCACTTTGGTAGCTGCTGGCCTTTGACGACTCTGTGCATTCTTGGTTGTCCGCCAGCTTCGCTGAATATTTCCCTCTTTCCACATCTGCAGCTGCTTTCCTGTCTCTGTTGTCACAGAGCGAGCGCACGCCAGACCGGCCCGTTTACGAGCGTTGGCCCTAGAAAGAATAGACTGAGCGTGTATTTGGTCGAAACAGATTTGTTCCATTGTGTTTATCAAGAGTCAATTTTCTACATGAGGATCCCTGTTAGATTAGCAGTTCTGTAAATGTATGATGTGTGAGCAAGACGTTCGAAGCACCAAAGCTGCTGTTTTGACGTCTACGTCTACATTTCTGGGCTGCATATGGTTTTGATGTGGGGCCAAGCATCAATGAAACACTTTGTATGGGCCTGTGAAAGGAGCCATTGTCGGGCGTCATGCTTCACAACCTGCGCCAGCAGTAGTGACTTTAAAATGAAATCTTGAGCTTGAAAAGCTGGAGATCAACCGACTCTATTGAAGATGGAAAAACCTGAATTCAGTTTTTTTTACTTTTTTGTTTTTTTGATGCAAGTTACCCAATATGGACTTTCAGGTTTACCTTCTAGAAAACCTGATTCTCGCTTCAAATGTCGTGTTTTCCCCTCCCAGGCTTCGTGCACTGTCCAGTGGGGGGAGTGTGACGTCTCCCCCTCCTTCCCCCGCCATGCCAAAGTACAAGCTGGCCGAGTACCGCTACGGCCGAGAGGAGATGTTAGCACTTTATGTCAAAGACAACAAGGTTAGTTTTTCTTCAGTGTCTTGACAATTCAACACCGGGGCTTTAGCTCCAGTGTTTTTGAACTCTTCTACTAATGTAATTCCAGTGGATTCTGACATGGAGAAAAGCAGCTTTGTGTTGGTATTTTACAGTAGTGAACTGTTTTTGTAATTGACGTAAACCAGTTGATTGTGACACAGGGGAAAAAAGCAGCTTTGTGAAACATTTTACATTTGTAATGTGTTGCAGAATGGCGCAAAGCGGCTATGAAAAGCTGCTTTTTTCCACGTCAAAATTTGTTGAAACTACATTAATTGCGTAAATGCTTGAAGAGTTACTGTATGTCAGAAAGCGTGTGTTCGTTCAGCGTCTCCGACGACATCTCAGATGTTAAAGGGTTAAACTTGAGTCATGGCATCTGAATGTAAAATCTTTATTGAAACGTTCCTCATCCATGACTTAACTTCAAAGTAGCATTACCTGAAGAAATGAGAACCTTGATCGACTTATTTTACCAATACAAAAATAAGAAACTAAAGCTAAATACTTCTCTGTTAGCATTTGGTGACGGTAAAGATGAAAAGAATTTGTGGGCACATGATTGGTTATTTTGGGCTTTTCATTGCTAATTTTGATGATTGTCATCTCCATCGTAGCAGGAAAGGAAAGCATTAAACCCGTGTGTGTTTTTTTTTTTTTTTTTTTTTTTTTTTTTTTGAGAATTGTCTATCTTATTGTTACTTTGACCGTAAAAAATTATTCAGGAAGTGGTGGAATTTAAAATGACATGAAAATGAACATGCGATGAGATGGGATGGGTTAAACAACATTTATTAGAAGTAATTCCACCTGCTGAAGGCACACCGTGAAAAATTTCATTATTAGTCTAGTTCCGGGTCAACAGCAGTCAGCACCATCTTAAAACCTAATACATTGAGATTTTATTGTGAAAAGCCCAGCAAAAATCACTGACCTCAGAGGGGCACTAAGACTTTGCTTAGGACTAAACTGTCCTTAAGATCCCACTCAAAATAGATCATCTTTTGATCTATTTTCAAAGCATTTCCAGTCGTCTTTTAATGATGATTATGCTGTCTTAGCAAAAAAAGTGTCATTTTCTTGAACATAGTTTCTGCAGAGCGGCAGGAGTTTATTAGAAATTCACATCTGAATTGTAGGCGGGATCGTTAGTGTGGAGCAACCCTGTGGGTCTTTAAGATCTAGCAGAGACAGAAAGTTAAGAACTGGATTCTTGTTACCATTAAAAAATGTAAGCAAAACAAAATCGGGACGGGATTATTTTCAATTTGATGCTTCTTTTGTTTTGCCCAAAATGATAGTGATTTTAATTTTTTTTCCCCATGTTTTTTGTGGTCGTTTCTCTTACAAGCTTTTAGTTTGAAAGGTTGCGGTGTTAACTGAAGCTCTTGGTTTTCTCAGGTCCCAGAGGACATGCAGGATAAGGAGTTTGCTGCTATTCTGCAGGATGAGCCCATGCAGCCGCTGGCACTGGTGCCTCTCACGGAAGAAGAGCAGGTTGGCTTTGTTGTCTTATTTTTGTTTTTCCTGCCTTACGTTTGCAACAAAACATTCTGCAGAAAGCGGTCCTGCTGGATGGTTCCTCGCATTTTTCACATTCCTTCATTCGGTTTCCACAGAGGAACTTCTCCATGTCTGTGAACAGTGTGGCAGTGCTGAGGCTCATGGGAAAAGGCGTGGGAGGGGCCTCCTCCGCTGGAGTGGCCCGCGGACGAGGGGCCACGCGGGGCGGACGAGGTAAAAAGGGAAATCTGAAGCTGCTGAGCCCACAAAGACGTTTAGGATGAAACAAAAGAGGCTTTTAATCTGAAGTTTAAAGGAGTTTTTTTTGTTTTAAAAGAAAAACAATGAAAACATGACTTTCTTGTTTGGAAAACCAGTCTTTTTTCTGTTTAAATCAGAGTTCTACAACCTTTAATGCTAAAAGCATCATTAAATCAGTCACTTCTAGTTTGCAGCTTTTAAAAATGTAATATATTTAATTAATATATTATAGTTAATATCACATATTTAATTAATATTTATTTAAGCATTAAATAAAATGTTGAATTTTTCCCATATATAACTTATTTTAACTTGTTTTACAACTTGACAGTTGTGCAGCACATGCAAGTTCCTTTCAAAATAAAATACAGCCTTTGGCTGAATGAGATCCTCCAGCTGCAAATGATTTACTTCAATCAAAAATGTTAAACGTCCAACATGATATTTTCTATTATTACGACTTTGTTGCGACTTCATCCATTTTCTCCTTTTACTATCTAAAATAATGGGGTCGAATCCCAATGAAAAAAAAAATCTTTACATGTAAATTTCAAATTCTATACTTTTAAGAATGTTGCCACTGTTGTTTAGGATTTTGCTCAGTTATTTGACATGATAAAAATTCAATAATGAATGACTAAACTTAACCAAAGCAAATGAGCCAAAGAGCCACAGGAAGTGTTGCTGTGAGCGCCTCAATCTTTTATTTTGAAATGAAAGCTCCTGATCCATGTGTCCGTGCAGGTCGAGGTCGTGGAGAAAGTGGATTCTACCAAAGAAGTATTGAAGATTCGGAGGTGGGTTTCGGTCGCAGCGTCCGCGAGATTCACCGCAGTCAGAGCTGGGACGACCGGTGAGAAAACGGCACCTTCAGACTTTCGCATCCGTCCTTCTCTTTCTTAACATCTGCACAGTCTTCCTTCATAGAATAGTCCTCAGTCCTGCGTTCTGCTGTGTTTTCTACGTCTTGCATCCGGTCTAACTTCCTCTATCCCTCAGAGGGAACGCTCGGTTTGAGAAGCCTCTGCGACGGGAGGCGGGGCGCCCCGGCTTTGAAGAAGGTGGAGGTCCCGGGGCTCTGGGGAGGAAGGACTACACCAGGGCCGACAGCGATAACTGGCGCACCCTCAGAGAAGAACAGGAGGAAGAAGAGGGGGAGCCGGGCAGCAACTGGAGGCACGCTGGGCCCCGCAGAGATGGTACGGCAAACATTCCTTTTTGTCATTTATGTGTTTTGCTCTGTTATTAACACGTCACAATTGCTTTGAAAAGCAGGAAAGCAACTGAAATCCATGAATGTTTGCTACAGTTCAGTGAAAAACCGAGGTTTCAGTCCACATGAACGAGTCCCTGTCTTTCTCAGATGGTGCTCCGCGCTCAGCAGGCTGGCGGGACCACAGCGGTCCAGGCGAAAGTCGCAGGAGGAAGTTCGACTTTGACTTCCGGGACTCTGAAGGTCACGGCGCTGGGCGCCGGCGAGCGGGGAGTGAGGGAATCGAGGACGACAGAGACGGTCTGCCGGAGTGGTGTACGGAGG
The DNA here is from genome assembly GCA_014656515.1 of Oryzias celebensis. Lineage (NCBI taxonomy): Eukaryota > Metazoa > Chordata > Actinopteri > Beloniformes > Adrianichthyidae > Oryzias > Oryzias celebensis. The sequence goes on from BNCR01000016.1 coordinate 5,028,738, forward strand.
ACGCGGAGGAGGATGGCGAGATGGGCACCTTCGACTCCTCTGGTGCTTTCATGCCCTTGAAGGTACTCCAAACTCTTACCGATGCATGTTTTCAAAGACCCGCTCCGATAAAATGGTGTTTTAACTTGTTCTTGTGGTAATATTTCTGACCACGGAGGATATATTGAAAGAAAACTACGGTCAAAATTTTATTTCTGAGTATGTCACTATTCAAATTTTGATCAATCGGGAGCAGATGAAAAAATGCAGTATTGAAAAAGTTCATATTTGTTGCGTGGATAATGTTAGTGATCAAGTTGTTGATAACAACATGACTCGTGATACAAATCTCAACAAAAACCAATTAATACATCCTTTATATTTTACTATATTTTAAGAATAACTAAACATAACTTCATTTATACCCCAAATGACACTTCGGAGGAGGGCATGGCTCAGTCCAATGAGACGGCTGTGGCTGTGATATTGGGCTATATAAATAAAATTCAATTGAAATAGTTGATTCGTCACCTTGAAGGGGTCTATCCGAGTGGTCAAATGCATCTAGGACTCTATTTGGTTTATTAAATACTTCCACCTGCACTGAGGTTGTATTAGGTCATTGTTTAATTTCATTTTATGCTTGTGGTGACCTCAAGATGAACAATGACGCTGTCTTTAGTGATACACGTATCTCAGGCTGATATTGGAATAAAGAAAAAGGTGGGATTTAATTGTGTAGTCTTAGCTGGGTGTGTGAAGGGCTGTAAGCTAGTGGAAGAGCTTGTAAACAGAGAGCTGTCCGCAATGGAGAAGGAAAGGTGAGGTACCAACAGTCCCGCCCACAACTCAGAAGTGAATTTCTAATGAACTCCTGCCGCTCTGCAGAAACTATGTCCTAGAAAATGACAGTTTTTTCTTAATTCTTGGCTAAAACTACATAATTATGATTAAAAGACTATTGGGAACGCTGTCAAAATGGATTAAAAGATGGTGAAAGTGAGATTTCCAAAACATAACGGTTTCTGTGTGTGTGTTTTTTATGTGAAGCATCGTTTAGAAACTCTGGTGTGGATTTGTTTACACAACAGAAAGGCGGTAAGGAGACAATCCTGGAGGACGAGTTGGAGTTTAAGGGCATAGAAGAGGAGGAGGAAGAGGAGGAGAGTTTGCCTGACGTAGAGAAGAACAACACCGAAGGAGACACAGACAAAGGTAAAGATTCTTCTCCGATAATTCATAATGATTTCAGATGTTTAACTGCAAATGGTTGATCTCTGACTCTGGTTCCTTTCACAGCGATTCCTCAGTTTTCTCTCCCGGAGAGTAAAGACGTCTCATCCGCTTTGGTGGACAACAAGGCAAAGCCGGTTTCAGTCTCAACCTCCTCCCCCTCTCTTCCAACTCACTGCGCTCCTCCGTCTCTGGAGCCTCAGCCGGTCGCTCAGGTGGTGGACAACACTCAGCTGAGCAACAGCCACTCTGTCAAGAGCAACAGCACACCTCATGAGGGTACAGTCCCCACATCCTTTACTCCTTTGTATTCACAAGTGAGTTATTCAGTCAGGGAGCTAAGCAAACAACTGAACTCTACTATCAAAGACGTGTTGGGATGTTTTAGAGCTTTTTGAAATTAAACTGGAAAACGTTTTGCAAAAAAACAACAGCAAACCTTTGATATTTCCATCTCACCCTGTCTACCAAGATGCCTCTGGCCGGGACTCTTTTCCCAAATGTTCTTTTAACATCGGAGCTTTAGCTCCAGCGTTGTTGAATTACCGCAACTCTTCAATCGTTTTCGCAATTCCAGAGGCTTCTGAAGCTGAGGAATGCAGCTCGGCGCTGATTTGGAAAACTTTACTAGCCTTCCAAACGAGAGAGATACGGAAGAATTGTCTTCGAATTCAGACGGCCCAAACAGGCTCTACCCCTCGATGGCGTCATCTAGATTTGCCGGTCATGTACGTTAGCATTTAGCTGCCAGCGCTCTGAAAATACATAACATTGGTTGTATAACTTTAAAAAGTCCCAAAAAAACCAAAAGCAGCTTTGTTCTGATAACACTTTTCTCACATTGGTTAGATATGCAATGTTTATAGTTGCATATCGGCATAAAGCTGCTTTTTTCTGCGTCAGAATCCTTTAGAATTTTGTTAACTGCGCAAACGGTCGAAGAGTTGCGATATGTCAAAGAGTGTGTGTAATTTAGGTGTCCCCAGCAACATTTCTGGTGTTAAAAGTAATCGGCACAGGCAAAATACATACAAATTTAACGTAGAAGTGCAAAGGTCACCAAACCTGTTAGACACTCCACTGCCCCCTTCTGGCCTGCTTGGCCCATTACAGTCTGAGGCTGTTTGACATCAAATGTTCAGAGAAATTGGTGAGAAACTGAGCAAATTCAGATTTGTTTTTCTTGTCCTGAGACCTCAGTAATGAGTAACGATGAGACGTCTCTGATTCAGCTCTGCCTTTAAGTGCATCTACATCATCAGGCTAGCAGTAAAAGTCATTGTTTCATCGCGCTTTTTGTCGCTTGCATTTCAGACTTGGCTCCCATTGGGGTCTCCAAGCCCCAGCTGAGTCCTGGCTCCTCCTCCTCCTCTTCTGGTCTGCGTCCTCCAGCTCCCCCCTCCGCTGCTGCTGCTCTCCTTCCTCCTTCTGGAGGAGACGCTGAGGACGATGACGGCATGAAACACCTGCAGCAGGTATGAACTAGCGGAAAACCGGTTTGCAGAATGGTGGTGTAAAGGATTGTTTGGGGTTTGTGCTGACTCATCGACTCTGAAGCTTCAGAATTTTGACCTTTTTTTGGGTTTAAACTGATATAATGAAAGTGGTTTGTTTTACAGTAAAACGTCCAAGCTTGCAGCGATGCATTATGATTGTGTTCATATCTGCGTTTGCGTAGGAGGCGGAGAAGATGGTAGCATCGCTGCAGGACACCTCTTTGGAGGAGGAGTGCTTCACCCAGGCGCTGCAGCAGCAGGAGAGCAGGAACACGGCGGCCGCTCTTCCGCTGAGTCACGAGGCGGCCATGAAGTGGTTCTACAAAGACCCCCAGGGGGAGATCCAGGGTACGCTTGAGCATGAGCTTACACACACACTTCTACCACGCACCAGCGCTAACGTCATCCTCTCCAAACCAGGTCCCTTCACCACAGTGGAGATGTGCGAGTGGTTCCAGGCCGGCTACTTCACCATGAGCCTGCTGGTGAAGCGGGGCTGCGACGAGGGCTTTCAGCCTTTGGGGGACGTCATAAAGATGTGGGGCCGCGTGCCCTTTGCCCCTGGGCCCTCCCCGCCTCCCCTGCTGGTGAGACAGCTCCCGCCAACGCAGCGCCCGCAGCCCAACCGGGGGCCCGCCGGGACTGTGAGTCAGAGCCCAGCCGACCTGGAGGATTTCTGAGGGGAGGGGGGATTGTTTAAAAACAAGAAGTCTTAAAGCTAAAAAAACTCGTGTTTGTTCAGACTTATGTGTAAAATCAAGGCTGTGTTTTTGTGGGAGAATGACTTGTACAAATTCTTTCATTAAAAAATGTTCATTTTTGGATGTTTGTCCCCACATTTTAGGGCAACCTGGACCAGGAGCGCCTGAAGAAGCAACAGGAGATAGCAGCAGCAGCTATTTATCAGCAGCTCCAACAACAGCAGCAGCTTTTCCAGCTCATTAACAGGTGGGGCCGGTCACCTCAGCAGGTTTCTCCACGTCCATTTACGTAAAAACCAGATAACAGTCTTCAGAAACCTGCACAAAGGCTTTTGTAGGTGTGTCGTTATGGTACGGTTTCTCTGCCATGCTAGTCGACATATGATTCATCAAAGCATTTTTAGATGCTTAATTTCATATTTATTGTATTTTTTCTTTAAACTGAAAAAAACAATCTATTTTTCAGAGCTTTTTTCAGTAAACTGAACTTGTTTCTCATTTATCTATAACAAGCATTTGATACTTTTATTTTGAAACCAAAAACCTTGACCCTTCACTTGTATATACTAATACTAGTATATACTATACTAAATGTATATACCTTTGCTAACCATAGCCCATTAGGTTAGTTTAGTTTAAATACTAAAAATCCAATGATTGAAAAATTGCGTGACGTGCATTTTTGCCATACACATCTATTCTTATAAAGATCGCCATTCACCCATCTCTGACATCACAAAATATTTGTCATATTGTAATATTTGTTGTGACAAATATTTGTTCTAAATTAAAAAAAAAAGTGAATTGGTATTTGTTTTCTCGTTACAGCTCTAATCTTAACTATGCTTTGCTAGACTTATAAAGATCACAAATATGTGAAATGTACAAATATTTGTACTGGATTTTTTTGGAAATCGTGGATACCTTAGCATTTGTAAACACGTTACGGCCCTCATTTTTTAAGACACACTGCAATATTGATGAAGATGGCAAATTTGAGATCTCAGACGTCATTCGTACTGGGTTTTTCTGGATCAGATCTCGCAAATGAGTACTAGGATACTCGTTACAGCCCTAATGTATGCTTAGAATTTCAGAAAGAAATGTCCATGTGCTAATCTGAAATCTCATCAGATTAAAGAGACCAGATTGTCTGGTTTCTATGGTGAAAACCAGATGACTCGGATTCCCTGATGATTGGATGTTTTGACACGTAAATGACTTCTGTGTTTATAAAAGTTGGGCTCCTGTTTTTAAGCAGGAGACTTCTGACCTTTTTCTTGTTTTTGTGGTCCAGGTGCAGTGAGCAGGGTATGATGCCTTCGATGAACAGGTCGATGTCTGTGCCAGATACAGGGTCCATGTGGGACATGCATACCTCAGCTTCACAGCCGTCAGGTCGGTTTCGCCTGCTGCCACCACTTCATCTTCAGAAAATCAGCTCAGACTAAAGTGGATGGCGTGCCCTGATTTATGTCTTGCAGGCGGTGAAGCCAGTCTTTGGGACATAACAATGAATTCTTCAACTCAGGGTCCAACTCTCGAACATCTTCAGAAGGTAACTTGGCTGAGAAACTTTTGGACTCTCCTTTGATTTGTTTAACGTAGCACAAGCAGGGCGTGGCTGCAGCACACTTCTCCTCCAGGAGAAGGGTCAAAGGGCAAACAACTGTTGGAACTTTAGTTTGATTTGAATGCGCTCCCCTCAGCTCCAGGAGAGGCGAGACGCCGAACTCAGGGCAAAGCGTGAGGAGGAGGAGCAGCGCAAGCGAAGGGAGGAGAAAAGGAGGCAACAGGAGGAGCAGAAACGAAGGGAGGAGGAGGAGCTCTTCAGGCGCAAGGTGAGATGAAGATCGGGAACACAGCAGTTCAGTGAACCCTTTCTGTCTGGTTCTAAGCATCCAATCTTGTTTTTTCGGTTTTTTTCTCCGTCCAGCGGCAGCAGGAGCTGATCATGAAGCTGCTGCAGCAGGCCCCCAGCAGGCGGGACCGGGGGCCGGCGGCTCCAGCTGGAGCGGGGGTTCGTCCGGGCTGTCGAAGTCCGGGAAGCCGTCGGCTCTGGCCCTGCTGGAGATGCAGCAGGAGGCGGAGCGGCTCCTGAAGCAGCAGCGGGCTCAGCGGGAGCGGGTGGGTTTCAGAAAACGCCGCGCCCTGACGCAGGCCACTCGCTCGCACACTCACGCTCCTTTCTGCCCGCAGCACTCGGGCCTGTCCATGGGGAGCTCCTCCATGGGGGGGCAGTGGGCGGATGGCGTGGGCATGTGGGGGGGGCTGGAGTCCAAGAGCGGAAGCAGTGGCTCCTCGAGCAGCATGGGCCTGTGGGACGAAGCCTTGAAGAACCAGGCCGGCCTGCGTGGAAGCAGCAACAACCTGGGCCTGAAGAACAGCCGCAGCAGCCCCTCCCTCAAGTAGGCGACGCCCCCATGTGAATGACGGGTTTGAACCCTGCCGGTTGGTGTTGTAACCTGTGTCGTCTCCTTCAGCGAGCAGTACATGATGCGCCGCAAGAGGACAGAGGAGGAGGAGAAGCTGCTGAAGCTTCTGCAGGGCATGAAGCCTCAGGACGGCTTCACCACGTGGTGTGAGCAGATGCTGCACGCTCTCAACAGCTCCGCCAACAACTCCTCCTGCTCTCTGGACGGTAGGCCGCGCAGCTTTCACCTGGAAGCGACCCGAACCCCCTGTCCTCTGGTTGCTAACCCCCTAATGTGTCTTCACAAAGTTGCCACCATTGTGGCGTACCTGAAGGAGGTGGAGTCTCCCTATGCAGTGCTGGATTTCATCCGGTCTTACCTTGGGGACACAGTGGAAGCCAAAGAATTTGCCAAACAGTTTCTGGAGCGCCGTGCCAAACAGAAAGCCAACCAACAGAGGCAACAGCAGCAGCAGGTCTGTCTGAGTGCTGCGCACAGCCACGGAAAATGACCATTCAGTCCAGATAGAGCGAACACGGCCCTGTTTTCCACTCAAAGGTTTTATTTCCTGTGGAGAATCAGTAGCGCTTTATGACAGTTATAGGGCCGCCACAAAGGAAAAATAAATATATATGTATACATTACAAAACATTATGAGAAAAAAGCAATAAAATTATCCCAAAAAAAATCAAAATTTTACACAAAAAAGTCTTAAAATTATGAGAAATAAGTCAAAAATTATAGGAGTAAAAAAACATTTACAAGAATAAAGTTGTAATATTTTGATTAAAAAAATCATACAATTATTGTTCAATTTTACAAGAATCATCAAATCATTACAAAAATAGAAACAAAAGTTTTACAAGGATAAAATAGTAATATTATTTTAAAAAGTCCAAAGTTTACAACGATAATGTTGTAAAATGATGAGTTTAATTTCTAAAATAGAAATGTAACATTTTATTCTTGAAAAACGTTATTTGTAAAATTACAACTTCTTTTAGCAGAAATTATCAACATTTCTTTTTATTACTGTATGACTTTTTCAAAATAATTTTGCTTTATTCTCTAAAAATGTTTGCTTCCCAGAAAAGGCAAAAATAGCAGAGAAAATGTCTGCTAAACGGCTCATTTTTCTTTCTTTCATTTTTAGTTGTCGAAGGAAGTGGGGGGGCTGAACATGAACTTCCCTCTGCAGGTAATTTCCCACGAACCCCTGGTTCTTTGTTGTCCTGAAGTGGGACGCCGTAGACGATTATGAAATTAACCAGCTGACGTGTCTGCAGACCTTCCATTGTTTTGATGGTGTTTTGTGTTCTGCAGGACTCGATGCGAGGTATGAACCCGAGCACCCTGCAGTCCATGTTCCAGGCCAACCACATGGGGAAGGCTGGTCTCTATGACAACCAGGGAGGAAAGATGAAGAAGAAACCGCCCATGATGCTGCACTCTGACCCCAGCATCTTAGGTATGTGAGCTTCCAGCCCCTTTCATCTGACGTTTGACTGCATGTCAGGTTTCCTGAAAAGTTTCATTTAATTCTTGTGGTGACTAGTTTATGAAACATTGGATTTTTATGTTGATTTAAATTAAAAAAAAAAATTAACTTTAACACATTGATACAAAATTCAGTTTTTTAAATCAATGGTCCCCAACCTCCTGGGTCACTTGGTACAGAAATACCAACTTACAATATTTCTGTTGTATTTATTGTCTGATTCTGAAGGAAGTTTTATTTTGAAAAACTACTAGATTTTCACCTTTACATCCATCTTACTCATTCTTGAAGCACGTTAAGCCGCTCGGTCACATGTTTTAAATACATTCAATACTTGTTGAAAGGGACGGCTCTGACCGCCAAATTGAAACCCCCAAGCTAGCAAAGTTAACAAAAACCAAATGTATTTGCAAAGTTTAAGTTCAAAAGAACCAGTAGGAAAACAAGCCTTAAATACATATATATATATACTAAAACTGTATTTAACAAACAAAACCAGGAGTCTTTACTTTAAATATGGATTTATTGTCACAGTTGGTCCAGCAAACCTCAATAATAATACATAATATTCAGCAACTGACTCAGATGTTATGAGGATGCTGCCAATAAAGTTTCAAATATGGTCGATTCATGTTTGTTATTATATATAGGAAATACCAGTTTCACTGGTTAAGTCTTCTTGGGGTTAATTATTGATTTTATGGTGTGAGCAGATCCAAGGAAGTTCTGTGTTCAGGTTGCTGTCATCAGAACTTGTTTTTCAGCAACACTGCTTCCTAGAGGAGCAGTGTTAAAACTGCGGGTTTGCTGAGCTTCAATGCTTAGGCTAAAAACAAACCAAACCGGAGTTCACAGGACCGTCCCAGAGAAGGAAACTCCATTAGTGACTTTTTCCAAAACATGAGACTTTATGAAGGAAGAATGATATTTTTGTGTGTTCTCCAAATGAATTTAGAGATGAAGAAGAAGGTTTTCAAAAACTTCCTCCTGTTTCTTCACGATGTAACTGTTTTGTATGGGGTCAAATCAGGGTCAATTTAAAGTGAAAGGAAAACCAGATTATACATTTGAATTAAAAAATAATGAAAACAAACAGCGAGGTAAACAAAAAACTGTTGCATGATGTTTCTTCAGTGTTATGTTTTAAGTATGTTAGGAAACCCAAATCAAAATGACCTGCTGGTGATCACACATTGTTATGGAGTTAAACAGACCGATCAGTTTACAGACCGTTCAAATTGGCAAATACAGTTATTTGGTTTATATCGTGAAATATATCGTTATTGCCTGAATTAAAAAAATATTATGATTTTAAAAGGTAATTATTGCCCAGCACTAATTGTACATTTGAAAAATGTAACTCATAAATTTTTTTTTTATTTGAGGAAACATTTTTTCAATTTAATTCTTGAATTTAAAAATAAAAACTGAAACCAAGTGTAAAATAATTGCTGTTTTTTTGTTTCTTCATTTTTTGCTTTTACGTTTCCCTCCATCTTAGCTTGTAAACCCTCAGTTAAAAGTTTGAATTCTGGCGTTTTGTTTTTAGAATTGCGGCTAATTTTAGGAGCGGGGTTTTGACCTCATTGTGTTATAGCAGGGGAGACCTTAGAAAACCATAAACATAGAAAACTCCTCCCCTCTCGTGTTTCAAACAGGAAGTACTCGCTGGTTGCAAGTACGCCAAAGAGGGAGAGAGATGAAAAAACAGAAAACAGAAGCTGTTATAAATAACATTTTATCTTTTTGGTAACAGGTTTAGCTTTAGTTTTTTGTCATTCAAGTCGCACTTTTCTATATTTCTTTCAAGTTAAAAATGTGTGTTTTTTTTTTAAACTTACATTTATAATTTATACACATAAATTCTAAATATATTTAATGTAAATACGTGTATATATTTTATTTATACATATAAAATGTCAATTTCCTTAAAGTTAACAATGTGTGTTTTTTATTGTAAAAGCTTCAAACCATTGTGTACTTTAAATAGATATGTATAAGTATATATTAGTGCTTTCAATGAATTAAAAAAACTTCATCAGATTAATCACAATGTTTTACGAGTTAAATTTTATACGACAATGTGCTGCTAAAATGTTCCCCTTCATTTTTCTTTGTTTGAAATGTTTACATTTATGAAGTGTGAACTCAGAAGTTTAAATACATCAGTACGATACGCAGAACTGTAAAGACTTTAATGTCTGCAGTTTTACTCCAAGAAATCAGAGATGCTGAAATGCAGCCATGAGAAACATTGTCTTTCTGCACTTTAAATGGTCCGGGTGAATACTCTATTCTGATTGGCTGCTGGGTGTTGATGCTCGCCTAAAGAAGTAGTTCTGGTCACAATGTTCTCTATGAGCAGGCTTCTTTAAGACAAACTTTTCCTTCATGTTCTGGACAAAAACAAGCAGTGCGAGGTGAACTTTCTCTCTGAACTGATGCTTTACGTAACCTCTCATGACAGTCAACACACATATCGCTCATCTTTGCTGCCATTCAAGGTCGCTGGCATCTTTTTACTCACCCTCTCGTTTCCTCTTCCCCCTCCTTCTGCAGGGTACTCATTCCCCAACACGGGCGAGTGTTTGAGCCTGAACGAGATGGAGATGGTGGAGGATTACTGATGTGAAGCAGCGCAGCAGCAATAGCTACCTGAGGCCTTTTCTGTCTTTTAATCAGACAAACCTGATGACGAATGTGCACTGCTGGGGGAAACCGGGGGAGGGGTTGGGTCTGGGAGGGGAGCGAGCACGAGGGTGTGGGTGGAGGAAAAGGGCTCCCTGCTGCACCCGTTGATCACTATAGCAGGGGAGAGGGTGGCGGGCGGATTCCTCCGGCACTCAAAACATTTAAGCACCTTATTCTGAACTAATGCACTTTATTGAGATAGGATTTGAACCGTTTGTTTGAAAGGTGGAGGTGGGCGGGGGCACGAGCGGTTTGTTTTTGTTCAGTCAGGGGGACCTTTAGTTGAAACCAGAGAGCAAATCCTTTCTCAAAAGACAAACACTGTTGATATTTCTCTTTTTGAGCTTTTTTTTTTTTTTTTTTTTTACATTTATATAAAAGTAAAGCTATTGAAAAATGGATTCTAAAAAAACTTGAAGATTTGCACTTGCCTAAAAAAACCGACAAAAAGAATAAAAAAAAAAAAACGGGGTTAGCTGTAGAAGTATTTTTGTGAATGAGTGATTAAAATAACATCTGCACATTGTTTTGTTGCTTTTGAGGATGTATGAGACACAAGAGGCCACTTTTTTTTGTTTTCTTTATATTTGTATGTTTCCCTTTCCAAACAGGGATCGGTTCTGACTGAAACGAGAGAGGGGCGGGGCTTTTGCACAAACATCCTTTCTCTCTCCAGTTCTTTAACAAAAAACAAAAAACAAAAAAAAGTACAGACGGACGGCGTTTTGTAAATGTTAGCCTTGTTCTCATCACAACCGCCACTCGTAGTGTTTAAACAGGTGAGATGAGTCCCCGCCCCCTCAGGGGGGGTTCACTTCCTGATGGTAAACAGACTCCAGGTACTCATCCAGCAAACGTGCTTTGTTTTGGTGTGAATGCACATTTGTGCCTAAGAACTCTGATCGAGTGCATGGCCATCGAGACATTAACTCTTTCTGAGAGTGTGTGTGTGTGTGTGTGTGTGTGCTCAGCACATTGTGTGTCAGTTTGGGGGGGGTGTCCATCTGAAGGTTTTTTTTTTTTTTTTTTTTTCCTGAGGCGAGATTCGTCTTGTGAATGAAAGGTTTCTAACTCTAGGGGGGAAAAAATAGAAATTACGGTGTCCTGGTGTGCGAATGCACACAACGGAAGCATATTGTGTTACTTATTCGTTGTTGCAATTTGATAATGACGAGTTTTTTTTTTCTTAATGAAAAATATATATGAATATATACATTATATACAAAGTTTAAAAGTATTTGGACTAAGATGATGAGCACTTGGGGCTGCTATTTTTTTGTGTGTTTTCATTTTTTTTCTTCATTTTTTTGCCATGTGAAGTGTGTACTTTTTTTTCTTAAAATATTGAATGTATTCCAAAAGAAGACAAGAAATCCATGCTGATAACTGATTTTTTTTTCTTCGGAAGATTTCAAAAGTGGTAATATACACAAAAAAAGTTTCAAAGATGTTTTTCTGATACACAATGGAAGAAGAAGAAAAAAAACGAACTCGGAATGGATTCTATTGAACACACTGCCTCTACAATCCTGGTTGTAGTGACTAAGAACTTCAAGAAAAACTCTTTCTATTCCATACTGGAGCTTTGGTTGTTTACAAGCCACATGGAAAACTGTGGGTGCAGATTTTTGTTTTATTTTTGTTCCCACATCAAGACGGGTGGGGTTTGCAAGTGCGCTTCTGCCATACGGACACTGAGCGGTGGTTAATTTGTAATTTTTTTTTTTTTTGTCATCCACGGACGAGTGGCAGGCGCAACAACGGCGCTAACTCTGGACTTGGCAGCCCGTGCGAGCGCACAGGAAGGCGACTGAGCGCGCTCACGCCTGCCCTCACCAACTCACCTATGCACTTTGGTTCATTCAAGCTGTGAGGTACTTTTTTTTGTTTTGTTTTTTTGTTTGTTTTTTTGTATTTTTTGAGGGGACGGGAGCACATCGCAAATAGGAGGATCGCTACGATATTCCCGAACTGAAAGGAGATTCTCCCACCTCCTGTATATATTTTTGTATCTCGGAGTAGAAAAGAAAAAGAGAAAAAAAAAGTTTTGAACGGATGAAGAAGAATTCATGACCATACGGAGTGAATATTCCTCACCAAAAAAAAACTATCTTTTTTATATAGTTTTAGGTGGACTTGCTGTGAGTTTCCTTTTTTTTTTTACTTTGCCAGTAATCTTGGAAAAAAGTAAACAAAACATGGAGCATGGAAGGGAAACCCACGTGGGGTGAGGCTTTGGGACGGACTTACCAAACAAACCCCCATGGAGCCTTTGACAGTGTAGGGGCGGGCCGATGGGAGGAGCTGAGGCCGCAGCAGGAGGACGACCGCATGGTGAGATGCTTCTCTCTGACAGTCCAGAAACACCTGATGAATTTCAGCTCCACCCTTTTATAAGTTCCTGTTATGATTTGGGGTCAAATTGACCCTTTTAAAAAATTAAAAAGCTTAAAAAAAAAAAAAAAAAAAAAGGATTTAAAATTGAACAAATAAAGAACAAAACATTTTTTTTTTAAAATCTAAAATTACAAAAGGCAATAAAAATGACATTTTTTTCGATTCTCCTTTTGTGTGCGGGGTCATATTGTCCCATTTTGAAATTGTAAAGTATAAGAATTTTTCCACTAAAAAAAGGTATTTAAAATTGAGCGAATTAAGAACAAGCATTTTAATGCAGCCAAAAATTAGCAGTCAATGAAAAAAATAGTAAAAGAATATAAGATTTTCCAATTACTTAACAGCCATTCTTAAAAAGTGAGCTTTAAATAGATGTTGAAAGCTGTTTTAGTCTGATACGGCGAAACCTAAAACCAGACCGAAACCTCTTAAAAAAAATACATGTTGTTTTAAACATTAACTGATTAAAAATTATTTCCTGTAAAACACTATTTAACCCTCCCATTGTGTTCTGGGTCAAATTGACCCATATTGCAATTTAATGATTCAAAATTCAAACAAATGTCAAAAAGTATATTTTTACCTTTAAGTTTCTGCTGCTTGAATTATTAAGTGATCAAAATATTGTAAAATGAATGGATCTTTGTTTATATAGCATTTTACAACACCATCAGGGTGCACAGGTGCTCTACAATGAAAGAGATATGAATAGAAGATTTAAATTTGAGCAAATTAAGACCAAAAATAAAAGAAGACAGCATAAAATTAGATTAGATTCAATTTTTTTCAAGCAAGAATAATGCATGTGCAATACAATCAACAGCAGTTTACATCCATAAAGACTTGTCTAACAGAATAACTAGGCATCAAACTCTAAAATTACAACAGCCAATAAAATACATGAGTTAAGATTTTAATCAAAAAAAGATGCCACTAACTACTGAGTGTTGAGTGCTATTCTTAAAAAAGTACATCATTAGTTGGTGTTTAAAGATGTATGGGTCTGATATGCTGAAGTTAAAAAAAAAAAAAAAAAGAACAAACTAAAACTTCTCAAAAATAAAATTCTATTTAAAAAAGATTGGGAATACATTGTACTATAAAACTTCTGGCTGTGTTCTGAGTCAAATTGACAGGTTTTGAATTAAAAAAAAAAGCCTTTTAGTATTTATTTTGCTAATTTAAAACATCTACTGCTTGGCTTTTTTTTTTTATTGTATCAACATATGATGAATAAATAAATCTTTATTTTGAAAGAACTTTATAATACTGTCAATGTGCCAAATTACTTGAGCAATAAAGAAAATTTCATATTGAGCAACTTTAAGAACAAAAATAAAAAATCACACAACACAAGACATAATATATGTAAATAAATATAAAATATAATGTAAAAATAATTTAAAGACAAAATTATATCATGCCACCACCAGTTAAAAGACAGTTAAAAGCCATTCTAAGTAAGTCTTTATTTGACAACATGGACTGTTTATGAAAAGTAGATTGAGACTCCTCGTCCCTGGCACTCCAAATGTTCTTAATAATTCTCTGTATTTGTTTTGTATTTTTTTTTTAGTAGTGCAAGTTATGAATTGGCCAATCAGATGCTTCAATTAAAAATAGGTAGAGCCTCTTGGGCCTCACATTCAGCATTCGAATGCTTGACAAATTTTGTGTAGTCTGCTTTTAAGTGCTAGGGGTGTGGCCTTCCAACAAGCTCTCTCCTGATTGGGGAAATCATTCATTGCTAATTGAGAACTACATTGACTTTAAGTAATTCAATAATGACATCACTGTCCCGTTTTCAGAAACAGTCTGGTGTGAAATTAAAATTCAGTCTTAATCTGATGCGAACTCTTCCGTTCTTCCTGCCTGCTGGATTTTCTCAAATTTCTTCATTTTCATTCATTCTAGGAGTCATTTGCTGCCCTCTGTAGGGGATTATTGATATTACAGCTGGCTCGTGAAGCGGTCAAAGAGAGCCTGGCCTTTTGGACTCAAACCTCCAGACCTGGAACTGGGCGGGTTGCCGGCGCCATCAGCCTGCGTCTCCAGGTTTATCATTCCATCTGAAGAAGAATTCAGGATGTGACCGAACTCTCTCCAGCCTCCAATGGAGAAAAAAAAAGGATTGTGATCCACTTCAACCTGGAACTCCTGGGTGGTTCTGTCTAACACGTTGTGGGGGCGGGACACATGAGTTCAGAGGAACTCCTGCAGCCGGATGAACTGAAAGAATTTGTACAAAAGAGACCGAAAAAAAACCACACAAACCCAAAGGAGCTGCATTCACACTACATGCACAGGTTCAGCAGAAGTAACATCGACTCTCCTCCGGATGTGACGGGGATATCACCCAGGCAACGACGCTCATCACTATAATCGCTGAGCTCTGTAAATAATGGTGTTTTCTTTTTGTTTTTTTCCTTCATAGTGGGGTTTTTGTTTTATTACTCTGTTCAACATGCCTTAAATTGTATAGTTCAGTCCTGAATGACTAACTGAAAATGTTCTCTCAATGCTAAGTTTAAGTTGGAAACTATACTCAAGCTAAAAAAAAGCAAAAAAAAAAAAGGATTGTCATCTTACTACATGTACATTTGATCAACTTTAAAGTTACTAGTTCAGACTAGAGCAGCAAATGTTTTGATCTAAACTCTGCAGGTGGTTGGCTTTCTTTTTTTCCTCCTTTTGTTTTCATTAAAGAGTGGATTCGTTCAGGTTTCACGATCGCTAAAAGCTCAAAAAGGGCTGAAGTCTGTCGCGTGTGGAGCTGAGCTGACTGGGTGGCGTGTCACCCTCTAAACGATAGAAAGTTATGCACAAACAATCTGTTAACTTGTTCTGCATCTTTAACCTCAGATTGCAACTTTTTAGGCAACAAATTGAGTTTTACACCCCTGATAAAGAAACATGCAGATTTTAATTCCAAATATGTTCCTGTAAATAATTCAAGATCATCAATTTTGTTTCCAGCTGCTGCTAACAGTCCTTAACAATCTGAGGGGAGAAATTTCTCTTAAAGTTTAAATAATGCGATAAATGTCAAATTCTACTCCATCTATTTGTGATCAGGTTTAAATGTCTATTTTCCGACTGTAAATCAGAATTTTACTGTATCGAAAAGTTTTTAATCACAAAAACTGCCTCTTGTGGCGTTCATATCCCCCTCGGATTAACGAGCTTCAGCGAGTAACTTCGCCCCAGTTAGCTCAGCGCCTCTGCTTAAGTCTTTTAATGTCAACAATTAAAAATGTTTCCGAGAACAACTGAAAAATGTGTAAATAGTTCTGTTCCTGTTTGTTTGAAGAACAAAACAAATACTAAATAAATAGTATTTAGCTGTGGAGACTTGGTTTCTTGTTCCTCGAAGGTCAGTAAACGTATCATCTCAAACAACACGACAGAACTCTCGCGAGGCCCCACGGTGAAAAAGATTAACGTAATAGAACTCTCGCGATACTTTTAAGACGTGACACATGGAAGAGCTGTGTTTGCCTCTCGTTGGGAGCGCGTGAGCTGAAAGTTTCTGCGCGGATGTGTTGCAACTTTCCCCACCTTTCAGTAAAGCTTCGAAACCGTCGAGAGGAATTCTGCCAAACTGCGCGGAGAACTACTGCGCAGGTATGTAGCTTCAGAGAGCTAGCATCGGCTAAAGCTAGCCGGGGCTGAAGTCAAGTCTTAGTTCAGTTTGGTATTTTTGTTCAATTCTCTTTCAAACAGACGGTTTACTGAAGCGCTGAACATGTTTAGTGGGAGTTAGGGTCGTGGGGGGTGAATGTGCGGCTCTAACTGATACTTAAATCCGCGTCTTGGATTGTGTTTCGCGTCACAACTAGCTACAGGTGTTTGCTTTTGCTCCCAGGCGTTCGGGTGTTGTGATGTCCACGAACCCCCGCAGACTGAAGCACCCCCACTGCAAGAGGAAGCACTACCCCAGTAGTACCTACATCACCCACGTCTGACAGCACCATCCGCGGACCTCACACCGAGACACTGGAGCGGGGCGGGGGGTGGAACGGAAGCCATGTCCGAGTCGGCGGAGGGGTGTGAAGGTGGGGGGTTGACGGGGCAGGACCCCGAGGAGGCGGCCCCACCATCCCCAAACGGCCCCGGAGGACCGAGGAGGATCCGGCCGGCGACGCGCGGGACGAGCCCCGCCCATCGGAGCACGGTGCTGTCACGTGACCGGCTGAAAGTTCTTCACATGTGCAGCTAAACCCATTTGTCTGACTTGAACTCTGCTGTTAAAAGGAGCAGAAGAGGAGCAGCAAGATGGAGAAGAGGAGAACCAGAGACGGAATGGAGAGGAGGAGCAGAGGCGGGATGGAGAGGAGGAGCAGAGGCGGGATGGAGAGGAGGAGCAGAGGCGGGATGGAGAGGAGGAGCAGAGGCGGGATGGAGAGGAGGAGCAGAGGCGGGATGGATGTCACCAGAATGGAGATCCAGAGTACAAGGAGTCAACTCTGGAGGAGGAGGAACAGGAGGAGTGCAGGAGTGACAGCCCTGCAGACCGCCCTGCAGTTGAACAACAGTAGGTGGAACTGACTGTGCATGAGAACTGGACTGAGTGAGCCCCCACCTGGCACTCAGAACAGGAAGTACCCACTGGCTTCAAACAGGTTCTTGATGATCCTCATTTTTTCATGATATATTTTCTGTAGTTAATGTTAGTAAAGGACCAATCAGATTCTTCAATGTCCGGCATTCGAAACGTTGAACAGATTTAGTTTATCCCGCTTTCAAGTGGACTTCCAACCAGTTCGATTCTGATTGGCGAGAGTGGTTGCCATAGAAACACTGACTCAGACAATTGACCATACCTGATAAGTGTGCGTGTGATGTTAGTCATATAAAATAATTTACTTCCACCTTGAACCAAGAAAACCCTTTTCAGTTGCTAATTTTTCCTGATATAGACATCGCCATGTTGGACCGAGACAAGATCAGTTAGCTGTGACTGGATCTGAGAACTGGACAGAGTGAGTGTGATGTCACTATGGGATTTTAGCTTCTTGGAGCCAGCACGTAGTTCTTTTTTGGAACGCCGGGGGGTCGTGGTCAGTCAGTCCAGTTCTCATGTACAGTCAGTGGCATCAACCAAAGCCCTACGATGTTTGAATGACTTTTAACACTCAGTAGTTGGTGGCATCTTATTTTCAAATTCAACTTTGTTGAACAACATTTAAAAACCTGTTAACGTTCCGAAACATTTACCTATTACCCTGAAACGCTGTAACCATAATCAGAAGTGTGGAATTTTCTGCAAGTTACAGTCGGTACAACAGTCTTATTTAGAAAAACACGAGTATTAAAAAACCAAAGTTCCTGCTGGACGATTTGCATTCAAAACCTTTAAAAACTTCACCTGTAAAATGACCAAAAGAAATGTTGATTTTGTCCAAAGTCGTGCAGTTATTAAGTGATGAGAATGGCAATTGTAATATTTAATTTAAAATTTGATTTAGTGTCCCCCATAATAAGTAATTTTCAATTTTGTTTGAACATTAAAATGCAAAAAATGTTAAGAGAACAATTATATATACACAGAACAACTGTCATCAATTCATCTCCTTCAAAATAAAAGTCTAAGATCTACACAATTTGAGTGCACTCAAATCACAACAGAAGCTTGTTAATGATATAAATATGAGATTAAGATTTTATTTTAAAACTTTGCAGTAACTCAATATCGGTTTTTCAAAATAAAGTGTTTTCAGTGAAGCTCTATGTTGAGTTTTAAATTTTAATTTTAAGGCTGGTATGTGGGTTGAAACCCTTTTTAGATGAAATTAATCAAAGTTTCTTGCATTTGTAATAAAATGTTCCAATTTGTCAAAAACAACTTTGATCCAAACACATGGCTTCAAAGAAAAGAGCAGTTTTTGTATTTTTCTGAGGTTTTCTCCTCATTTTTGAGTCTTAAACTTCAGAAAAGTTGAAAACGGTAGATGTTCAAAGCTCTTCAGATGCACTTTATGCTAAAAGCTCCTGATGCTGAAGCTGGACGGAGCAGCAGCTCTAACTAATCACATAATGGAGAACATTCATCATTTTAATTGTAAAATGAGGTTAAAGGCGCAGCATCGAATCAATCGGAATTAAAGTGAAATTTAATGAATAATCCATCGTACAAAGACACAGAGGTTGTTGTTTGTGAAGCAAATCGTCCTCTTGAGGCCAATAAGGTTCACGCCGGTTTGCAGTTGTGTCTTTAACGTCAATCTTGTGGCGAAAGTGGAGGATATTCATTTCTGCTTCGGGATTTTTCCTCCTTTTTATGGCGTTTTTAAAGCATTTCTTTTTGTTTGCTTCCAGCCTCGGCTTGGATTTTTCCCACGATCCCCAGATGCTGACCGGCTCCTGGACGGAGTTCTCAAAGTTTCCAGAGAATTACCTCAAAGGGTGCAAATGGTAAGCTTTGTGCAGTGTTGATGGAGCTTCCAATTGATAAATACAACCCCTGTTCCTTAGAAAAATGGTCTGTTCCACTATCCTGGTGGCTTAAACACTCGCAGACTCCGCCTTCTTTTTTGTCACCAACGTCATCTCCTACCGCAGGGCTCCTGACGGCTCCTGCGTCCTGACCAACAGTGCAGACAACGTTCTCCGCCTTTACAACCTCCCGCCAGAGATTTACAGCTACAGCTGGGGGGCGCTGTCTGAGATGGTGAGTTTGGACCCGTCTGTCTTCATAACAGGAAAATGACGTTTGGGTTTCGTTTGAGCTCACTTTGTCTCCACCCGATTGCCCATTCTTTTTGATGTTGAGTTGGGTGGTGTAAACTCCAGTGGATGTGTGGTCGCTTCCTTTACGCCGCTGTCAATCCTGGAGGTGTTGTAGGATTTTCGATCCAAACTAGCCCAGATTAGAGTTTCACCTTGAGCCTTGAGGGGCTTTGTTGTCCTTCTTCTTGAAGTCTCTGACCACAAACCCACGCTCCGTCCTCCCTCCACACAACACCTCCTGCTGGGAAAGCTTCCTGAGCTGGAGGAGAAAGTCCAGGGGAGAGCTTGGTGCTGGTTACTATGGCAACAGCTTTAGAGCCTGCTGTGGCTGAAATGCCAAACGGACTTCACATCAGCATTAAAATGCTTTTCTATTGCTTGGCTATTAGTATAGTATCGAGCAAAAAAATAAAATAAAATCCCTCATCATGATTCTGCCACCTCTGTGCTTTACAAAGAATAATGGGATTAAAATGCTTTAAATCAGGCATTTGCTTAACATTTTTGTGTTAAGCCAATTAGAAAACGGCAGATCGTGGTATGTTGGAAAACAAGCAGAAATGTGGCCCTCAGTGTCCACCTCTAACAGGAGAAAAGGTGGTTCAAGTTCGGCTGTTTTGGTTGCTTTTCTAACAGTGCAGGACGTAAAACCTTTTTCTGTTTGAACTGGTGAGCAGCTTTACAGAAGTTGGAGAACTTCTGTCTGGACTTTTAATCATGACGAGCATTTGGAGTGAGGCTTCATCTTCCCTTAAGTCACACTTCTTCATTTTTGCTCTCTTCTTGGCTCAGAATCCAGTACTGAGGATGGCTGAAGGAGACACCATCTACGACTACTGCTGGTTCCCCAACATGAACTCTCTGGAGCCGGACACGTGTTTGTGAGTTCCATGCAACCAGCAGCAGCAGCAGCAGCGTGAAAGCTGCCTGGATCATCTCGGTTTCAGCCTAGTTAGTTTTTTAACTCAGTAGTGTGTTTGGTTTGGCTGGTTTGAACGCTCACCTGAACTCTGGAAAACCCGGTTTCTGTTCACTTAAAGTTGGTTTAAAAACTCAAAGATCATCACTCAAACGTACTCCCCAGTTGCCCCTCCAGATCATTCTTTATGTTGCTGCTTGATCAACAACACCATGGAAGAATAAGATCATAGATCTTTAACTTGTGACTTTAAAAAAGAAAATCATCTTTGAATTTCTCTGATTTTTATCGGTAAAAAGATTTAAAATCTGGTGAATCTTTCTCCAGGCTTTTTCTTTCACAGCGGTGTCGTATGATTCCGGCTCAAACTGCAATTATTGGTTTTTGTTCCATGATCTACATTGTTGGCACTTCTATGAATTAAATGGGGATGGCGTCCGTTCATCATTACCAAATCACGTGTAAACAAACCGCTGAAAAAGCACCTCAAACGCCACCTTTCTTCATTTTCTCTCACAAATATCTTAGATCTTCTCATTTAAGCTCCTCCCCCCTGCTGACCTCTTTCACAGTCTGGCCAGCAGCAGTCGGGACAACCCGGTCCACGTGTGGGACGCGTTCTACGGTGACGTGCGCGCCACTTTCCGGCCCTACAACCACCTGGACGAGCTGACGGCGGCTCACTCGCTCTGCTTCTCGCCGGACGGGACGCAGCTGTACTGCGGCTTTGAGAAAACGGTGCGGGTGTTCCACACCGAGCGGCCCGGACGAGACTGCGAGGAGCGCCCGACCATGGGTGAGTAAAATCAACAAGGACTCTGCAGAAACCAGAACCAAAGTTTAGTCGTCTTTGCAGTTTTAGCAGCTGGTCGTGATGAGGTGTCTATTATCAAAAATCATTTTCACCTATGAAAGAAATCAATATGAAATCAATTATTAGAGCTTTATTCTTGTTATTTTGACCACAAAAAGCCGACGCGTTGTCATGGTAACGGCTACTGACCTCACTCTGCCACAGCTGGTGTATGAGTACTAACCAGTGTATAAATGCTAAATGTCTTTATATTTCACCTCTTCCTGCTTGGTTTTGTCTAGATGATAAAGCAAAGTATTTTTGTGGTAAACTGTTGGAACAGCGTATGCCCACTTATGTTCCAAGTTTCTGTTGCTATGGTTACCGACGAGTGTTTAGGCCAGCGCAATAATAGAAAGCATTCAGGCTAGGTAATCAGAACTTGTTTTGAAGTTGTCCATTCTCACCTTTTAATGAGCCCCCTGCAGCCAATCAGAATCGAGTATTTTACTATATGGTATATAATCAAACAAGAGAACCAGGAGACTCCAGTTTATTATCTGCTGTAGAGAAAAGCAAAACAGGACGGGGAATTCACGGAGCTCTCCAGATCAAAAAGGATGTTGTGAAGCTGATGGACATGTTAAACCAGAGGTAGATCTTTAGTTATTATAATATAAATAACAGCAAAGATTTTGAAAATAACCTTTTTCTTAAAGTTTCACTTGGTGAAACTAGTTTCACCAATGAAAACGGTGTTTTTAACATGCTTTTGTAGCATTTTTCTGATGATGGAGGACATCGTCTAAAGAAAAGTTGAAATTGCATTTCTGTGTATAAATTTCTTAAAATCGTTGTGAATCAGGATTGGATGAAAAGATGCAGTTTGAAAAAGATCGCACTTGTTTTGCCGAAAATCTGATCTTTCTGGTTGTTTTGTTGTTTTTTTTGGTCAATTTGGTCAAGACTTTAATGACTGCAGTTTTACTCCAAAACAACAAAGATGCTGATCCACAACCATAAGAAACAAACTTTGTGTTTCTGCACTTTCAATGGTCCGGCTATTCTGACTACTGGGTGTTGACGCGTATCTTAAAAAGGAGTTCCGGTCACATTGCCCAAATGTTCTATATCGCTGTGCAGGCTTCTTTAAAACAAACTTTTCCTTCATGATGTGGACAAAAACAAGCAGTTACAGGGGAGCTTTCTTTCTGAACGGATGATTTATTGAACCTATCGTGACGATCAGCAGTCGAGGACAGCGATGCTTTCTTGTGTTACCGTGACAACGGGCAACACCACCAAACAAATAGTCTGCTTTTTGTGAGAAAGTGATCTAAACTCTAAAAATAACAATAAAGTACGAAAAATCGATAACGTTGACAGCCCTAAATGAAAAATGCGATTTGGCATGCTGGAAGGTTATTTGGTTTCTTTCTATGCTGATGATACTCTGCTCTTTCCACTATTCCTGATGATCCCACAGACGTGTCAAAGGGTTTTTTATTAAGCAAACGCCTTCAAAACTATGTTTTAATGCGTTTTTCAATTAAACATCTCAAAAATCCCAACTAATCATAGTTTTTAAGAAAGATTATAGTGGAGATACACTAAAGTGGATCCTTTTTTTTTCTTTAATAAAAAATAGTGTTCAGAAAACACTTTAAAAAGTTCTTTTGTTTAAAAGTATTTACTGTTAGTTACTCGTCACTATTGAAATTCCTGCTGACCAATCTGCTGTCCTCGCTGCAGTGAAGAGGCGGGGCCAGACCGGCATCATCTCCTGCTTTGCCTTCAGTCCGTGCCAGTCGGTCTACGCCTGCGGCTCGTACTCCCGCTGCGCCGGCCTGTATTCCTGCCAGGACGGCTCCCTGCTGGCTCTGCTGCCCACGCTCCACCACGGGGGCATCACTCACCTGCTTTTCTCCCCCGACGGAAACTACCTGTACACCGGTGGGCGCAAGGTCAGCATTTTCACGCTTTTCCCTCATTGTCCATCTTTTTTATGAGGCGTTGAGCCTTAAAAGTCAGAGGAGGCGTGTCTACTGGCTACAGCTCACCTGTTCAGGGTTATGTCTCCATAACCACCATCTGGGATTAGGATTGCATTGTGGACGTGAACTGTGGGGTTTTGTGCCACCAGGATCCAGAGATCCTCTGCTGGGATCTGAGAGAACCCGGGAAGGTGGTGTTTTCTCTGAAGAGGAACGTGACCACAAACCAGCGGATCTATTTTGACCTGGACCCGTAAGTTCACCCGGCAGATCATAGAAGAGCGCCACAGCAGAGGCGGAGTCTGGATTCAGGAGGCTGAAAACATTAATCAAACCGCGGGCGATAAATCCATTTTATTGATCAATCTGAATTTGCTCTTTTAGACGGTTAATTTTTGGGAAAATTGGGATTGTTTTCTTCCCAGCGGCTCCGTTGTTCAGACTAAGGTTGGCTCGCCGTTTTCTCACAAAACGCAGATGTGAAAACGGCAGCAAGCAAAGAGGAGGTCGCTCTATGAGGCAGAGAAAAAGCTTGTTCAGCAACAAAAACAAGCACACGAGTTCCCAACCCCCTTCTGTATCTTGTATTTAGTTGCACTTTGTCTTCAAGCCAATTTCCAATGGAAATGTTACAATAAAATAAATATATACTGTTGTTTGTAAAAGTAGGGAGAGTTTTATTTTTTGGCCGTATCGTCCAGTCCTAGTCAAACCTTTTTTATGGTTCATTCATGCATATTTTCAACTGTAAGCTTCTGCTTAGTTATCAGAAGAAGAGAATTTGTTTCCATTTCACGTTATCTGTTGAGATATGTGATTTTTAGAAGAGTTCTAGTGTTGCAGATGTGTCCTAAAGTTAGATTTTTGTTCAAATTGAGAGATTTTTTATTTAAAATACTTTCAAAGTCTTTTTTTTCTCCACTCACCTGCTGCACTTCTTCACAGATCTGAGTCAAGTCAACTTTTTTCCACTGAAGATGGGTTTAACTCACTGCATCACCACTAGGGGGCGTTGTTACATAATCTAGTGCTTAAAGGGGGTCAGTTCAGTGGTTTGATGTACAATCAGAGGCTTAAAGTCTGATCTAAAAATTTACTTTTCTGAGGTTACAATTATGTTCTAACATGTGCACCAGAGCAGTGTTAGAGATGGTCAGGTGTATCATGGGAAATGACCCATTTTCACTGATTTAAAAACATTTCCCATCACCAGGATATCAGCTTTGTATTCATGCAATTTGATTCTGTTAAAGACACTGATAAAAATGATGGTACCGCTTTGTTTTTAGAAAAGATCCGCCACTTCAACTCTCTCAGCCAATCATTCTTGGAGGCTTAATGATGGGTCATCAGTCTGACCAATCAGAAGCGGCGGGCGTCTCTCGGTCTCTATAGAGTTAATCCTTTTTACATTTTTGGATGCTGGTGTGCCGCAGGATTTTTGTCAAGGAAAAAGTGTATATGACCTCAAAAAGGGTTGAAAAACACTGTACCAGAGGGGTTTTTAAGCTTTTTCTTATTTTCTTATGTGAAATGGTTCCAAAATGGGGGTGTGGCCTAAGATTGACAGGTCACACTTGTTTTACCTGCTTTGAAATGAACTTATTCTTTTTTGGGGGGGAAACGTGGGGGTTTACTGATGGCATACAGCAACAGTGGAGCCAAAAATGTTCGCGCCGCGCCCCCCCATACAAACCAGTTGGTCACATGACCCTAGGGGGCAGTAGCATCTTTGAAACCTCACAAGCTTCCATTTCCTGTTGTTGCTATATTTGAACTGCGCTGGTTTGTCCTCTGGTTTAGGTTGGGAAAGTATCTGTTGAGCGGCGACACAGAGGGAGGGGTGTCAGTCTGGGATTCTCAGATGGCGCCCCCCGATGGCGAGCAAGGACCTCTGCAGCCTCAGCTCAGGTTTCAGGCTCACTGGGATTGCACCAACGGCATCAGGTGTGCTCTTTTTTTTAGTCCGCTTTGCTCTCTGTTGCTGCTGAAAGTTAAACGACTCAAAAAATAGGAAATTAACTCAGCTTTTATTTGAGCGTTTAAGCTCCGCCTTTTTCTAAATCGGATCAATTTCCTCACATGCTCGATTTCTGATCCTCTTCACTCTCGCTGCTTCCGCAGCTTGCACCCCTTCATGCCTCTCCTGGCGACGTCCAGCGGCCAGCGCCAGTTCCCGTGGCCCGAGGACAGCGAGGGCGACTCGGCATCTGACACCGAGGGAGGGGCGGCTGCCGTCTCCCCGCAGGAGGCGCGGCAGGACAACGCCCTGACTCTGTGGTGGGCCGGACCGGTCGGTGCTGCTGCTGAGGAGAGCCGGGAGGAGCCGGCTCAGACAAACTGAGACAGTTCCCCAAATCCATTCCTAACAAAACAGCTTCTAATGCAAGTTTACAGTTTGAATCCTTTCATTTTTAATCGTTTTTTGTCTTTGATTTAATGTGATTCTTATCAAGGTCATGTGAATTTAGTGGTTGAATTAAGTGAAAGCAGTCGGATTGGTGCGTGTGCCACATAAGCCTTTGTGCCATTTAGTTTTCAAGCTTTGCTTTAGTAAAAGTTTTGAAAGTGTTGGACGCTCCACACGGCGTCCATCTGTGCCTACAGACTTATATTTTTGTAAAGTTGTGATCATTCTTGAATGTATTCACAGTAAGAATCTCACTTAAGCCGCAGCACAAACCTTCAAAAAGGTGGATCTACAGAGTAAATGTTTGGGGTTTTTGTTTCCTCTAAACATGGATGTTGCATCCAGCGTTGCTTGGCAACCGTGTTTTCTCAGTCCTTTTGTCGCACACGGTGGGGCGTTTGCCGCCGGTTTGGCAGAAACTGGTCACGCTCCAGCGCTAGCCTTGTATCCTCTGGAGTTTCTTTAAAGCCCTTTACAGTTTCATGTTCCAGAATCACAAAAAACCAATGAGAAACACGTTGACGCTGCGCCGCGAGGCATGTGGAGCCACGACGAGGTCTGTGACTGCAACAGGTGGAGGGGATTAAAGTCCTATCTTCTTTCTCTTTCGTTGACTCTTATTTTTGTCTGTTTTCAACATGTTGGAGATATTTCTCTGGGGTCAAGAGCCTTTTTTCACAGCCCTAGACTGTGAGATTCCTGAGGAGTGGCTGTGTTGTTCTGGTTGTTTAGCAACCACGTCCCCTTTTGGTGGACATGCAAGACAAGGAATGTAAGTTTTAACTTTAACCTCAACCATAAGGCAGAAAAGTGGAAGTAAAAAAGGTCAGAATCCTCATCAAAACGTTTTAATGACAAAGAAATCAGTTTGCCCGCCGCCGCAGGATCTTCCTTTATCCTCTGAAGTGGAAATTACATCCAGTCTCGCAGTTCAGCAGGAAACAAAAGCAAAAGGATGTTATCAAAAGTGATAAACGGGGCAAAGCAGAAGCTTTGAATACACGCAAAATAATGATTGGGAATCTGAAGAGGCTTTGATGAATGCTTTAATCCCCATGTGCGCCGCAGAATGGTATCAAGCTGACCTGTTCCAACCCAAAAATGCAAAATCTGTGCCGACTGAAGAGACGTTTCAATTTGATTTGTGCGTGAATGCTTTTTCAAATCGTTTGATGATTAGAACAGCTCCGCACTCATTCCGCATTTAGTCATGATTGGTTTAATCAATAAAGTTGCCGCACCGCATGCTAATGCTGTACAAATTACTGTAAGATTGACAACTGTTCCAATCAGTTTCACCAACTTCCCAAAAGTTAAAAGTGGAGTAAAAAGTTTGCACAAAGAGCAGAAGCCGTGGCTCATTAGAAGTACATTTTCTTTGATGTTTAATGATCCCAAACTGCTGCTGTTTGGTGGAAAATGGAAGTCTGATTTCCTCTGCCTCGCACGACAGTCACAGCTATCTGAGGTCCAACACAAAAAGTCAAGCTTAAAAATATAACAGGTGTACCCCAGGGTTCACTGTTGGGGCGTCTTCCAATTCGTATCACACAATTTGATGGAGATCTTTTTTTTATTTACATCTTTATTGCCAACATGTAAATAAAGGTGTGAAAAATGGGGGTTCATCCATTTTTTTAAAATGACAAGTCTGGTTTCCTCTGACATGTCAATCACAGCTATCTGGGTCCAACAGGTGGAAAGTGAAACTTAAAAATGTCCTGAAAGCATTGTTTAATTCTGTGCAGGTGTACCTCAGGGTCCAAAGTTGGGGCATCATATGACACAACTCGTTGAAGTCAATTTTTTGAATCATTTTTTTTTCCATCATACAAATGAAAATAAAATAAAAATGTTAAGGTAATTATTAATAATTTAATTTGGCATGCTCTAAATGGAGTCGTAATTGGTTGGGAGTTGATTTTTTTTTTTTTTAAACGAATGATACTCTCCTCCCATTTTTCCAACCGGATGGTACCACATTTATTTAAAAGAACTACGTTTTTTTTTTCCAAATGAAAAATCCCTCCAGCATCAAAACTATTCCAGTTAATCATACAGTAAAAAAAGCTGTGGAATTATGGTACCTTAAAATGAATTAATGATAAAACCATGTCTTGACTTTTTATCAAAGAAATTGCTTTAGAATTCTAGCTTTTATTTGTAAAACATTTTCTTAAGAAAAAAATAGTATATTATAAAAGTATCTACTTTCAGTTATCTGTCAGTATTGACATTCCTGCAGATGGACCTATTACAAAGCCGGCCGGTGTGTTTCCGTCTCATAAGTTCCTGTTTGTATTTTTCTGCCCCCCTGGATTCTTCATAAAATCCAGCAAACAGCTGCTCTCCTCAAGCCAGTCACGGTGTCGGCATTTGATGAGGTCACATTGTTGCATGCGCTCTGATTAGATGAAACATTTCTGCTCATAAGGAGTTACAGGATTGTTTAATTTAATGCAGGAAATAAACCAGAAGATGAGGCGTTGTGTGAGTCTGTGCCGCCCAGCTGTTGGGAAATGTCGTTATATTTATGAGCAGCTGTAAATATGAGCTTCCTTAATGTCCTGCTGTTGTGGATTATTGTCTTAAAGGATTCTGTTGCTGTGAGAACGGTGCCAGCGGTGGCTCCTGCTTGTGATGAACGTTCAGAGGCAGTGCACTTCCCAGTAATGAAGTTCCAAATCAATCAAGTGGAGAACTTGAGAAAACGGAAAGTTTTCGTTCCCATATGTGATTCAGTTTTACGCTGGATCATGCTTATCTTTAAATAAATTCTGCACATATCAATTCTGAACGTGGCATCGGTGCTGCCGAGCGTTTTCTGAGAGCCAAACCTTTCTGTGACAGAGACAACAGCAAGGCCGTTATCTTCATCCCAAGACGCCTGTGCTGTTGTCTTTGCACTTGTGCAACTAATGAGCCAATCCGCATGAAGTGTTCGGTGTTACTGTTGTGTCCCAGCTTTCATTTGCGTCGCATCCTGAGTGGAGTCTCCATGGCCTCGCATAAGTGCCTTCCATTAAACGGGCGCACGCGCTAACTCAACAGCTCCGCCATTCCGTGCAGAATAGTAAGTAATGGGATCTTAATATTAAGAAAGACATTTGAAAACAATTATTTAAATGGCTGGCTGCCTGTTGAATCTCCTGTTCCCACCGTGAAGCACTCAAGCGAAACACTTAGCACCGTGACCCCAGCTGAATTAGCACAGAAGAAGAGAGCGCTCAAATCTGAAGCCAAAAAGCTAAACTGCTCTCTGCTTTGTCACTCACATGCAGCTTTTCAAACAAAATGTGCTTTTTAGGACATGAAGCAGACGGCTTGTTGCTTTTAGACGCCGTCATGCTTTGAGGCAGGCATTGGTCCAAATGTCAAAGTGGAAACTTCTTTATCTCTGTGAGGCTTTGAATGTCTTTCTCAGGCGCTGAGCACCAGATCTACCTCTGACCCGGCTCTGACAGGCCCGAGTCGTGTTGCTGCATCCTCTTCCTTTGCATTACAAATGGAAGCACGGTTTTTTGTTTGTTTTGGGGTGAGAAAATCTGAGCCAATTATTTTAAAATAAGTTGTGTTTTTTACTATAAACATTGCTCCACTTAAAACATGGCTTATATTTTAAACCTAAAGGCTTATTAGCTTAGATGAAGATCAAAGGACATCAAAGGAAATATTTATCTAGTCACAAAAACCGGTGAATCAAAGCAAAAGTCATATTTTGTTCACTTCCTCTAACCTGCTTTACTTTTAATTATATTAATTTCATTTTCTCTTTCCTCACTTCTTGTTGCTACAGTGATTCAAAGCTAGCAACTGCCACACATTTGTTTCTCAGAAATTGGATGTTTCCTCCAACTTGAGGGTAAATTTATCTCTGGATTTTGGAATATTAATATGATGTTCTGTACATTAATACAATTGTACATTATTTTCACTTTTGGTTGCGTGAATTTTAGGTTCAAGCACGCAAGTATAATGTTTTTAAGCTTCTGGGCATTTTTATGCTTAAAGTAGCATAGCTACCTACAACACATGCTCACCAAATGGATCCACCTAACAAAAAGTTTGGACACCCATGAGGTAGGTAATTTTCAATTTCCAGAATACATTTTTGGTCAAAGGTCATCTACAAAAGACTCATAGTATTAGGGCAATTTTAATTTATATATTATTAGTGCCATGTTTTATTGGTTACTATTTTTTTTTAACAACTACAAAAAATAGTAAACAGCGATGACAGCTTGATAATGTTTTGTGGGGCTCGTGCAGAACTCAAACATCTTCCTTTAGTTCAGTAAAAATGCTAAACATTAGATTCTAGGTTTAGCAGAGAAATAAAGTGTAAGCAGTTGTTAACAATGCTAATGAGCTAGAATGCTAATGCTAGCTAGCATGTTTTCCACCACTTTATTCTTAAGAATACGGTTTAATTTTGTACTTTTTAAAGTTTGAAAGCCTCAAATGTTTCAATTAGGGTAATTTTTATGTTGCGTTAAAATGAAAAAAAAAAAACCTTTAGTCTAAGCTCGCTATCAAATGCTAGCTAGTTTCTTAAGCTAGGTAGCATTAGCTTTTGTTTCAATGATGTTTTGCTTTAATTTTATTTAAAATTAAAAATCAATTGCATGGGCTTAAACAACAAAATAATTGAAAGACGGCTGACTCCTTTTATGTAAAGTCATATTTTGGGAAATGCAACAAAATAAAACACTTTAAACTTTGAAGACGAGAAAAATTTAAGCTAATTCAAGGAAAAGCATTTTGCAGCCTTCATTTGTAATAAAATAATGTACGAGGCCAGATGCCACTAGACCACTAGTATCAAAGATAAAGTATATAGTGAGGTTAGTAAAAAAAAGTTGTTTATTAGATACTTGTAATGTCTCGCCTTTTATGCATTAGTTTAGTTTTGAGCCTCCAACCCGCAGATGTCACCCAGGGGATCTAAATATTCTCACATTTTGAGGTAAAACATATATTTTTGTCACCTCCACAATTTCTTCTCAGTATAGGCAAGCTGGTGTGATATTCACTGCCGGGACATTTCCACCCAGCCCAGTTCGTTTGCCGCTGAAATAGCTTTCTTGCTATGAAGCCATCCCATATCCCGTCAAAAGGCAGCAGATGTGATCGACTCGCTCTTGTTCTCTGGTTTAGATTAGATGTAAAAATAATTGGCACCTGCACATGCTCCGAGAACCAGGAAATGGCACCGCAATAGAGGTTTCATTTCACCCCAGAGTCTGATCTCCTCCTTTTCCCTCCAGATGTGGAGCCTCACATACGGATGTCTATCTGAAACGGCTCGGAGCATTAATACAGGCTGGAGACGTGTCGTATCATCATCTATTCTGCGGTTCCAGACAAGTGGAGACGGGTGGCTCTGCTTTGATATTTCTCTCACGGATAAATAAGCCCTCATACATATAGAGTATCGACTGAGCATGTGCATCTCTACGTCCCCTTGCCTTCATCTCATCCTCTCTGCTCTACACATTCCCTGTGGCGATCTCCTTAGCTAGTTATCCTCCGAGAGAGCCTATTGAAGTGCATTAAGAATCCTGTCTCCCAGCCGGCCCCTGCAGATTGGATGTGATCTTGGCGGTTTAGAGTGTGTGCGACGCCCAGGGATAATAATTGCTCCCATAATTGCACTCTGGGGAAAGCTAGAGAGCAGAAGGGCCTGGATTCATCCCTCTACCTACCCTCAGGGCAACACGGACCGCTCTCATCCCTCCCTTGGACTCGTGGGAGGCTGGGGCAGGCTGGGCAGGGAGTTGGGTCAAAGGAGCTCTGCTGGACGCTGAGGAGGCAAATCGAGGAGGAGGAGGGGAGGAGGTGTCACGCTGGGAATCTGAGAAAGAAGGCGGGCAATGGGAGGCAGAAGCATGCAAAAGAAATAAATAACAAAATCAAAGATGAGTCTGGAAAGAATGTGCTGGCGCAACCAAAGGTCTGATAAAAATGCCAGATGTCCTCGAAAGCAACACTCCCCAAACCTGGTTGTGAAGATCAACCTCTGTTTGACCTTTTGAGTCGGTTCATGGATTAGCATATTTCGAAATTAAATACGAAAAAATCTGAGTTATAAAGTTCTAGGAGTAAATTAAAACATTATTATTTAGCAAAAAGCAATGTTTTGTCTTCACGCACTTTTTTGCGATTTTGGACGCCGCCATGTTGGAGCCAGAGTACATAAGTTCGTAGCGATTGGTCCGACTTGCTCTGACATGTTTTGTGGCAACAACTCACGCCAATCAGGAGTGAGCTTGTTGGAAGTCCACACCCCAACCACGTAAAAGCGGGCTAGACAAGGCCAGAAGGCCCCACGTCCAACATATATTTGAGACTCCTGATTGGTCAATTTATAACTTGAATAACTTACACAACAGCAAAATACAATTAAAAGAAGAGAATTATCCAAAAAAATATTGTATCAGAGTAAGAACTGTTAATCTGACAAACAAAATGACAGTAATAACTGTTCTCAGTAGTAATATTCTCAGTAGAAGTCTATTGGCTTTTTGGAGCCAGCGTGTACTTCCTGTTTGGAACACCAGGGGGGAGGAAGTCTCTCAGTCCAGTTCTCATGTATAGTCAGTGGTTGGTTTTCATGTTTGCCTCTTTTCTCTGCATAGTTAGTTTTTGCAGAGAGAGCAACATGACAGATAATGAAACTTTATTAAAAATATTTAAAAAATACAATACATTTCATTCAGTCCCATGAAAACAACAAACCTGAAATGGTGTCTTTTAACCCTTTCTTTGTACTTATAACAAATGTGTCCAAGAAGTGCAGTTGTTAAGTTATAAACCCTCAAACATCTTCCAGAAGCATTCTGGGTATTTTTACTCAATGTTCTATTTCAGTATTCTTGGAAATATGCACATCAGCTGTACTAATGAGTTTGTAGAGAGAGGCAACGCTGTGTAATAGAAAGGTTGATTTGAAATAATTATACGTAAGGAGGTGATATACGAGCTTAAGAAATGAACCGGTGACCCGCTTTGGCCGCATTGATCAAAACAAGGAGCCAAAACCAGAAGTGAAGCCTCAAACGCTGTTTCTCAAGCAGCTTGTAAATCTCTGTGCTGGAATTGGACAGGGAAGCGTCACTGAGTTGCTGCTCATTTTTTCCTTCAGCAGCCTCTCAGATGGACCAATCTGAGCGGTCTGAGGAAAAAAAAATTATAGTTTTGGACAAAGTTTTTGGAAACGAAAACAAACTTGAAATGAGACCCATTTGAGGCTTTTCAAAGCTCTCATTTTTTGGCCTCCTCTGTGGATGGAATTACTCAACTGTCAGAGAGATGTTTAGTTTGCCAGGAGCTGATCGAAGCTCAGACTTTAGGCCCTTTGATAACAGGCGGTCATGCGTGTCTCTGTTCAGAGCTGCTCTCAGGTGTCCGATGACAATAGATTCTTTTATTTGTGTCCATCCATGCAGGAGCTCCTGCTGGCAGGGAGGGATGTCGGAGTGAGACTTTGGACTGTCACTTCTAATCAGTGCTCACTGAGACGAAGCTGAAAGGAGTTCATTTCATTACATACTTCTCACTTGTTCATTGATCTTTCTCTCTTTTTGCGGGAGAGTTTGCTTATGAAATTAGTCACATTTAGTGAGAAAAGGGTACAAATTCAGGCCTCGAGGGCCGGCCTAATGCTGGTTTTCCAGAAACCGGGCCTTATCTGCTGCTGATTACCGGGATCGGGTTTGTTCAGCCAATAAGGAGCTTGGTTGAAAAACATGTAGTACACCGGGCCTCGAGGCCTGGATTTGGGCCCCCCTGGTACAGATGAAAAAACATGAATGGACTGAGGAGAAAGTTTTTGTAAATCTGGTAAAAAAAAAAAAAATAGGAAAACGGCTGTTGTTTTGCCAGCACACCAAGAAACCATGTGGTTTCATTAGCTTTTGGAATTTTGGTGAAACAGTTTGTTACCTCGTTTTGATTAACCATCTGAACTGCATTCAGACCGTCTGCGACGACTCGCGTTCAAGCAGCCACTTTCAATCAAAAGTCGACGTAAATGTCCGTAAAGTTCCTTTTCGGGCTTCTGCGTTTTAAATCCCAATACTCTTGTTTCGCAAGTTTTAAAGTCCGTTGTCGGACTCTGCGTTCTTTGAACGCACACTGAAAGCTCAACCAGCTGAACTTCAATCAGGGACTCTGATCTGTTAGTGATGTTTGGGTAGAGTCTCTTTCAAAACACAGGAGTGCCAACCAATGAAAAATTGATCATGAAGAAGAAATCAATAGTTGGGGTTTGTGCCTGATCGGACTGATATGACACCGAGTCTATCACATATCGGTGTCTGGAACCTTTGTCTGACAATGGGCGGTATGTCAATAATGTTAGGGTTATTCCAACAGATGTTGACGCAGAGAAAAGTGGTTTAGCAGATCGGTTTTTGTGCCATTATCCAAAAGAATTTTCAAAAATGCCATCAAGACCAGGATGTTGCTTGTTGAAAAATATCGAGTCAAAAAAATAAAAATAAAAATCAAAGATCCAGTAATCGTAGCCATCCCAGGTCTGGGGTTTGGAGGTTGAATAAAGAAAAGAAATCTTCCACCTTCAGTGCCACGGATGGCGTAGTAGTCAAGCACAACAGTTGATGGCGTGCAGCTGAGATCTGTCATCTGAAGGTGCTCTGGCCTGACGGCGTCCGGCCACCTCTTTCCTTGCACACAAAAACCCAGGGATTCGCACCACCATGAGTGTGAATTTCGCTCCCATCAGACTGCAGCAATGAGCGTGTAATCCCTGCAGCGGCTCATATTAGCCACGCACTTACTGTAATTGTTTATGTTCTGTTGGTGCATGTGATGATGGAGCGCGTGAGGGTGGTGGAGTCTGGCAGCTGGAGCCACCAGGGGGGGAAGAGGATGCGGTTATGAGGAAGAGTTGAAGGTCGGTGCGGTAAATGAGGTCAGCCCGAGTAAACGAGCGCCAACAAAGCCCGCTGTTACTGACCGGGAGGGAGCAGCAGACGGAGGAGCGCGGTGGCTTTTCAAAAGAGACTCCAGCAGGACGTTCGTTTCAGCTGAACCTCTGAGCTGCGGTTGCTGCGTCACCGGTCCTGCCGAGGTTTCTGGAGGTCATCAGAGGTCATCAGAGCAGAAACGGTTCTGTTTTCTCTGCTTACTTCCTGTCCGACCTTAAAAAAGATTTTGCTCCTCGTTTAGAGGGAAAATGCTGCTGCTGAAAGCAGACTCCATCTAAATCCATCCCCAGCTCCACCGCAGTGCCCTTGAGCAAAACTCTGCTCTGTGACGGCTCCTCATCCCACTCTGTCCTCTGCCTCTCTTTTCTCTTCTCCAGCTGTGCAGCAGCAGCAGGAGGCGGCGAGCTTTCCACACTTTAAATGAATAATATGAAAAGTTTCTGCCGCCTCTCATCTGGTGCTGCGGCTCGGAGCTGATGGATGATGGGAATCAAACATGGCAGAGGTGACTCAGGAGTTCCTCTGTGGGAAAGTCACCTAATCAAAAAAAGTAGTGCTTTAAGTTTTTTTTAAATTTGTCTTTACCCTTCCTCCTCCCCACCACAGTTGCTGGGATATGGAGCAGATGGTTTTACGAAAAGATGGGACAAAAAATGAACTTTTGCTTCCTCTGGGGCTAAACCAACCGTTGTTTTTGGAAATTATTTTATTTTATTTTTTATAACCAACAGTTAAACACGATGGAGGTGATGTTATAGTATGGGCTGCCTTGCTAAATGACCTGCTTGAATAGGTCAATTAAAGCACTTGAACCTTAGGTAAAACACCTTAATGGTAACTTCCAGCCAGTGGTGTTTTTAACATAACACGTTCTTGTGACATTTTTCTGATGATGGAGGACAAAAATCAGGAAAATTGAGTTTAAAATAGCATTTCTGAGTATTTTTATTCAAAAGATCATATTCGTGACTTAGAAAACTCTCCACAAGCTTCCAATCTAATGCATCTGATTAACTAGATGAAGGCATGTCTTGGTTTTGGGGGACAGTTTTCGTCAGGACTTTGCATCATTGCAGAGCTCAGTGTCTGAGGCTCGTGCCCCCTTTCTGCCACGAGGGGGCAGTACAGCTCCAGCTTTGACACACCTCCTGTACCTGTCTGCATTCCTTCAGAGCCAAACTGGTGTTAGTGGTGAGACAAGAGTCCTCAGTGGAGAAAGGGGTTGGTTCATCTGACGGGCCCTGAAGCTCTGAAGAGATGTGTTTTGTTTAGACGGCACATGCGCAGTTCAGTTTCTCCGTGAACTTTTGGAAAACTTTTTCTGGAGCTGCTGCGTCAATTCTTCTAAAGTTCTGTTGAGTCATCTGGCAGATGGGGGGGTGTCACCTGCAGGTCTTTAACGCACATTTTACCCACAGTCCTCTCTGACATTTGCATAATGAATTTCTACAGTTTCATGGGGTTGATTGTCCTGAGTCGGTGAGGGCGCTCGTGCTCTTCCATTCGCGCGCAGAGACCAGAGGAGTCCACAGGTCCGAGTCCGAGAGGTGCATGAGGGTGGGTGGTGGTGGTGGTGGGTCTCGCAGAGACTCTTAAGAAGAAGAGGGAGGATGTGCTGACTCGATAGGCGCCTCCCCCTTTTTGCGTGTGTGTGTGTGCGCGCGCAAGCCTGGACGGCGCGCTGCGCTCCGTCAGTGCGCTCTGCCTGCCAGTCGGAGGATGGGGATTTTTTTCTCCCATTTATCCACGTCCCCTTTCCCCTCCTCCTCCCTTCAAACAAGCCAGTCGGTCTGTCAATGCGCTGCGAGCGTTGAGGCGAGTCACAGCAGTGGGATTCTGAGCCGGAGAAACGGATGAGACCGCGCACGGGAGGCGAGCGCGTTCCTCCGACGCTTCGAAAAACCCGGACTCTCAACTCGCGTCGTTTCTTTTTTTTTCATCACTTCTTGACTCTTCATCTGTGATTTTTTCCCCCTCCAATTCTCGGATTTATTCCCAGTTTGGATCATTTGTTTGTTTTCTAAACTCTGAAAGATCTGCGGATTTACAGCTGGATTCTCTTGCGCGCACGGACTGAAGAGCATCCGCGCGTCTTCCACCAAGGATGGAGCTGTGGACACGAGTCTTCTTCTAAACCTGCAGACATAACTGGGTCCTTCAAAGCAAAACTAACATCTATTTTGTCTTTTTTCTTTGGAACTTGGAGATGCGCGGAGGGTAATGGGAGAGAAATCCCTCCGAGTCCAGCAGAACAAGGGAACATTGTTCTGGAGAAGACAATCAGGGCGCACCGAGTGGAGTCAGAAGTAGCCTTTATTGGGGGGTGAATCTATCCAAAATCTTGTGGAGTATTCCAGGGAATGTCATGGGATTGAAATAGCACTTTTGGAGATCCAGACGCGCGGATTGAAGTTCCTCTCCTTCTGCCTTGTGGTTCCATGCGCGCAGCGGAACCTCTCCTCACACTCTGACTCCTCTGCGCCCGGTCCGGCTTTGTGTTGAAGAACATCAGCGAGGTTTGTCTCCCGGATGGGGCTGCGCGTGCTGTGCGCCCGGGTGGCGATGGCGTGTGGAGGGAGCGGGAATGGGTTGTGGATCGCGCTGGTTTTCCTACTGGATTTACTGGGGACGACGGCCAGCAACATGGAGCCGATCTACTGGAATTCCCGGAACGAGAGGTGAGCACGCGCGCCCAGGAGGAGCTGCGTTTAACTTTACATGCATAACTGGTGTGTGTGTGTGTGTGCGTGTGTGCGTGTGTGCGTGTGTGTGTGTGTGTGTGTGTGTGTGTGTGTGTGTGTGTGTGTGTGTGTGTGTGTGTGTGTGTGTGTGTGTGTGTGTGTGTGTGTGTGTGTGTGTGTGTGATAAATGCAGGCAACTGTTGAGCATGCAACCAGCAAGTAATGCATGTGCAGAGCAGCACAAAGTTACACAAGGGCATCAAGGCCACTCCACCCCCACCCCCCATGTTGCTCTGACCTGAACCAACCAACCCCCCACCCCCACCCCCACCATCCATGCTGATAATCCAGCTGCAGACGCTTCCAGGGCGCAGAGATGCTAAAAAAAGAGCCTTTTGATGCCTTCAATGACCTTGATTAAAGGCCCGGGCCTCTCAAACACCCAGAGTGCCCACTCAGGACCCGGCTCATTATCATTCCTGTCCTTTCTCCTCTGCTGGAGGTGGTGTTTGACACTGCTCCCCATCACTCTGCTCCCTAACAGCATTTTGCTGTTTGGGAGGGTGATGGGAGCAACCACCGGATCATTTTACTGCATCTGAGCGAACCTGGAGGGCTGTTTCACTGACGGGGTGAGTGGGTGGGGGGTATGGAGTTTATTATTGGAAAGTCTTGAAACTCCCTCAGTTCACACCTCAATGTTTGTGGTACTTTGACGTGTTGCCGCCTCAGGAAGGATGGCCTGATGAGGGCTTTTTGAATGGGCGGTAGAGCACGTTCACACTGCACTGTTAGGTCTGATCCAAAGTTTCTAATAATTAGTTTGAGCAGGTGTGAAAGCCCACCTCAACTCAAACCAATGAGCTCCGGGTCGCCTTAAAACAAAAGGGTTTTGGCGAATTTGCAAGTGAATTGTGGTGTGATTCGTTACAGTGTGAATGCAGATCATGTATTAAAGTCTACAACATCTAAACGTTCAGTTGATAGAAATAGTGACAGCATTTTAAATGCGCCACAATATACAAAAAATATGATTATACGATTTCCTCGTTTTCTCCGCATCAGAATTTGTTGGCAATGCATTGATTGCGTAAACACTTTACTATCGAAAATATCCCATATCAGCACAAAACTATTTTTCTCCCCATCAGAATTGGCTAGTTTACCCTGATTACGTAAACACTTTACAGTAACAAGTGGTTACGCAGTTAAAGAAATTCAAATGGATTCTGACATGGAAAAAAAACACATTTTTGTCGATACACAAAACTTTACTTTTACTTTATGCTACTTTTAGGCTACTTTACGTATGCAAAGTGTTGCATATCGACGCAGAGATTCTTTTCTTTGCTTCAGAATTGACTAGTTTACATTAAACCCTCTACTACCATGAGAAAGGTGGAAACATACGCAATGAACATAAACCGGCTGACTTTACAAAGATGAAGTATTTATGGTAGTAGATGGCTAATGCTTTGCTAATATAAAGTTTTGCATACCAGGACAAAGCTGATTTTCTTAGCTTCAGAATCCATTTGAGTTAAGTAAATTGCATAAACGGTCAAAGAGTTACGGTAGCTAAAACTCCGTTAAAGTTTTTTTTTCTGGTCTAAGATGACTTTGGCCAGTGCCCCCACCCCCCCACCCCCCCCAAACAAGCAACTTGTATTCCTGCTGTGTTTTATTGTTTTTGCTCTAAAAGCTAACATAACCGCGAAAACATTCGCTGTTTAAGGCGAGCCCGAGGAAAATCTAAGGTCTTTCCAGGTGACTCGCCGCTGATGGAATCTGCTTGGGTGGAGGCTTCGTCTTCACAGCCAGTCCTGCAGATTTGCTCAGTCATATATTCCAAGTACAAAGCCTATTGTACTTCATAAAGCTTATTCATGGAGCTTACTATTCATGCTTAATCAGCTTAGTCATTCCTTCAGTTTATTTTCTTAGTCCTTTTACATTCCTCTGCACACTTGTTCCTCCTCACTCTGAGCTGTTCTTCTGTCAGCTGCCTCGGGGCCAAAGATGTTTCAGGCTGCATGTTTAAACAGTGCGCATCTTCCAGCGGAGGAGCTGCCAGTGCCCACACACATCTGGTTGGTGCTCCGGAAACCCGGCAAGCAGGAGGAGCAGCAGTCTGCCGCAGTCAGGTGGCTGCAGAACGTCTCGCCCGATGCGACAAACGGACTGTGGCTGTTAACCTTCAGACCTCTGCGTTTTGAAGTTCAACCTGTCCACCTGCCGCTCCGTCTTATCTCCGCTCCTCCCTCCATGGCAAAGACCAGACGTGGCAAATTGGAAACATGTGTCACGTCCAGCCGCTAATTATAGCACGGCGGCAGCCACTGATGCAGCTTGAAATGTGTTGGGGATGACAGCGGTGAGCTGGAACAGCTTACGGTTACAGAGGAGGGCACACGTGTACTGTAAACACAGGCTGGTATTCGCGATCGTACGAATTTTCTCGGGTGGAGCTTCTCCAGCCAGGGAGGAAAAAACAGACGGAGAGGTGGAGAGCGGAGGAAGACACTCTCCTAACCCTAAGAAAATCGATACCAGTTAAGTCTCAAGTGCCAATACCATTTGTGCTGAAGGAAGAGGGAACTGAACCAGAACGATCACCTTGGGAGGAGCCCCCACCTCCACTCCCCAACAGCACCACTTCCACCAAAGCATACATTATCCTTACCTCAGCATCTCCCATTATCGCTCCTACATGGCCACCCTAATGAAAGATCGAATCTCGCATTACTGCTAGGGAGTTTGGAGCTGACGGGTCATCCAGACCCGGGGGATCCCCCCTTCCCCCCCTTTCCTTACTTCAGCAAACGTCTGTGGATTATCATAAACGGCCGCCGCGGGCTGGGTGGCTGCATGCGCGGCGCTCTCTGTTACTTGTAATACAACTTTCCCCCTTAAGATCTACATTCAAATGTATTCGCCGCCCCCCTCCCCTTTTACTGGCTCTCAATAATTTATTAATCACTGACTAATTGGCGCCGGATAAAAGTCTAGCTAACTAGGCTGAACAGCTTCAGTGAAGCCAGCAGAAGCGAACTGGAAAATCTCGCTGACATTTCCGCGTTTGTAGGTCAAACGGGTTGTTGCGGCATTCCTACACCCGAAACTGTTTTCACCCGTGTGAAACCCCACCCCCACCCCCGTCACAGTGAATAATGCATGGCCCCTCCGCCCCGTCAGGTGTCAGCATCCGACCTTAGGCTGCCATTCCTGGGGCTGCTTTCTGTTTGGGGGAAACGAGAAGAACAAGAAGCACTTTTTAGGAAGAAGTAGGCACCCCCTTTCCCCGGTCCCCGTCGGTGAAAAAAGAGAAGGGTGTACGCAAGTTTCTGAGCTGAGAGCAACAGAAGCTGGGAAAAATG
The DNA here is from genome assembly GCA_014656515.1 of Oryzias celebensis. Taxonomy (NCBI): domain Eukaryota; kingdom Metazoa; phylum Chordata; class Actinopteri; order Beloniformes; family Adrianichthyidae; genus Oryzias; species Oryzias celebensis. The sequence goes on from BNCR01000016.1 coordinate 5,069,001, forward strand.
AAGTTTCAGCTGATGTGGCCGGATGGAAAGGCCACGAGAGGGAGGAGAAGCAGCCAACATGGCCGCTTTCATTCTGTCTTTGAGTGTTTTCTTTTTCGGGCAGATGGACCTGCAGGTCTGCAGCCCGTCTGTAAAAATAAAGTGTTGCAGGGGGCGTCTGCAGACACAGTGAAACGAGCCTCGCGGGGCTCGACCTCTCCCGTCTCAGGTCGGACACATATTTAAAGACTGTGCAGCACTGATGTGTCTGCTTTGTTGCTGTAAAAGTGGTAAACACGTGCACACACAAACAAACACACACACAGGAGATCTGAGCTTATTTGCATGCGTCGCAGCGCTGTTGCTCCACACAGAATTCATTCATTATTTTATTACTCGATTATAGTTGTATTTGGCCGGGTCAGTGCACATTCATCAACATCATAACGGCTATAAAGCGGCGCTGTAAATATGCTGGGGTTAGCTAAATAACTAATTTGCTCTCTCACACCCGGCCCCCGTGTCTGAGAAGTGACTTTGGGATTTTCTCTAATGGTTATAAGTGCTGATGAAGAGGTGAGCTGAGCGGGTTCAAAATGTCGACCCACATGCAGAGGCAAACTCCTCCCCCCACTGGTACACACAGGTTTACATGGGGGGGTCGTGTGTCCCGGCATCAGCGGGCAGAATGCCCTTGACTGCTGAACTCGTAACTCCTTTGCAAAGCCGGCCAACGCGCACACAAACACACACTTATGGGCCTCTCATTAGCTTGCTTCACCACACCCCCCCACCAAAGCAGGATCGTCCTCTTGGCAACATTTAGTTGGGGCCAGCTCAATCCCACCCCACATTTCTGGGGGTGTAGAAATGTCATGGGAATTTTGTTGTTTTTTTGTCTTTCCTTCCATTCCTTGACTCTCCACTGACTTCTTTTGGGTTATTTTATGTTCTTGCTGAGTTCAAGCCAATCAGGAAATTGGTTGTGATGTATAGATTTGGTTTATGTGGTGAACCCGGGCACAGCGACAAGCCTGCACACTCTCCTGGCATGATGGTAACCCACATCCCCATTGAAAGGACGCTAGCAATGAACTGAACAGTTAGCACCCAAATTGCAAGATTCCCACCGTTTTGACATTTCGCTCTGATCCTCTTCCAGCTGTAGGTGGCGGACATGCCCTAATAAACCGTAGTAAAGTAAAAGAAGCCCCTCCCTGGTTGTCTAGTGTGAACACTATGAGTTAAACGGGTGTCAAATACCCGGTGTGTACGTAGCTTAAGATACAGACATAACTTTTGATGTAAATTACATAGTAAAAAATGCAACAGTTAGTTGATGCTGGTCATAGCTCAACCTGGTTTAACTTACAATGAGTGTTCAATATGTAGAGTCTGAAAACGATTGTAAAAACGTGCGTAGCTACGTCTGAACGTAGAAGCCCAAAACACACATTAGTGTCTTCACATAGACTTTTCAATCATTTTCAACCCATCATTTTCAACGTATAGATTTTCAAATGTATCATTGAGTGCTGACATCTCAGTACGGATTCAGATTTACATTGAGTTTGGGCTCGCTGAAATTCTCGCTGAATTTGCTAAAACGTAACCTATTTACAGTATATTGTGTCATACAGCACCTGTCAATACAATAACATTTGAATATTTAAAGCACTTTTGCTCCTCATCAAGTCCAAGCTTGTCCATTGAGGCCCCTGTTTCCCCCTCCAGTGACAACATCACCATTGTGAAATGTCACTACATCGTTTTCCACATTTTTCTTGCTAATTTGGAAGATGGTAACAAAGGCAGAGGGACTGGGAAAGCCAGAAAGGCAAAGCCCACCATCAAGGCAGCTGTCACCCAGCTCATCGGGTGATGCAAGCTTTCTGTTTTTTGTTACAAAACAAACCTGCGACCGAAATCTTCGTTAGATAGTCTCGATTAAGTCCCAAGCCCTCTTAAATTAGGTCTTAATTTCATAGTTTACATGACTGATGGGTCGGTTTTAAACCGAGAATTGTGACATCCCTAGTAGGCATCATTCATGAGTCCAAGTATTTTACAACACTTTGTGATTCCATGAATTCTGATGCAGAAAAAAGCTGATTTTCAGCTGATTTTAGCTGGTTGCGTAAACATTTCACTTTTGTAAAATGTTACATATCAATGCTGAGCTGCTTTTCTTTTTTAGTTTCTAAAATCCATTGAAATTTCCTTTAATTTTGTAAACGGTTGTAAAGTTACAGTAATTCTAAGAAAGGTTCAGACTGTTTACGTTAATCTTCTACGCACTTTACTTCTGTACAAAGCTGCTTTCTCAGCTTTCAGAATCCACTGGATTGGTGTTAATTGCGTTAACGAGCTACGTTGTTTTTGCATCCGTTTTTTTCTTGAGAAGCAAACAGTTCCAACCTTGTTTAACATTTTCTGTTACGACTTTTTTTTACTACCAAATCTCTTGATATTGACCTTTGTCTGCTGTTGCCGTCGTCCCACTGTAGCTTCCCGCCGCCTGTCAGTGCGCAGCGCTGCCACTGGACAAAGGCCTAAAATGGTCCTGTAACAGAACGTGAAGGAGCGACCGCAAGCGGGTGTCAACACAAGAGAGACAAACGAGTGGGGTTTGCAGGGAGACAGCTGTGCCTCGTCACAGCTGACGTTTCGGCAAACATCTCCCACCGATGTGAGCAGGAGGGCAAAAATAGAAGAAGTGGGTGTTGTCAGGGTGAGATGAGGCTAAGACAGCAAAGAGCAGAGGGAACAAAAGCCATGAAGGCGAGGGAGGGAGATGGATGGCGTGGAAGCCGGGTTGGAGTTTGACGAAGGTACTGGCTGATGTGACACGGCTCAGACAGGGAGAGTGACTGATGATCTTTAGGTCACCGCCATGTCGAGCTGTTTCCTGCTCGGCTACAACCGAACTGGCCCCCTCATTCCTCATTACTGACACATCCCATAATATTTATCCCTGTGAAGTCCAGCATGAAACCTGGTAAGCTTTAACAGAATTCATTGACTTTTTGGGGGCGGAATGAGACCCTTTGATCAACGTGGTCCGATTGAAGGCCAGTTTCTTGTCTCTGTAGTACTTCCTGAGCAAACTCCACGCCGTTTGCATGACTCACAAAACAATCATCACAAAACAATCTGTTTATAAACTCCATTTGCCAAAAGCTCGATTAAAGGCCTCTCACAGGAAGCTACTGTGGCGCTCTGTAATTCATTTTTCAAAGTTCACCCCAGGATGAAGGAAGTGTTGTAATTTACATTTATCTCGGCTCTCTTTTTTTAGCATTTGACTGCTCTGATGTGCCTCGCTATTACAGAAGGCCAGAGGAGCGCTAACATTAAAACTAAACAAAGAAAAAGTCAGAGTTTCTCTTGAATCGTGTCTCATTTCCTAAAGCTTTCATTTTTGCATCCATGAGGCCGCAGTCAGACTGCATCCCTGCCTGGACTTTGATGGATTTCATCCTACATGACGAGTTTTGGGCTCTTTGGTACCATCGATTTTGACAATCCTGACCTTTGCTCACTGTCCTCTCCGTACTGAAGCTGGTTTTATGTGGAACACAGGAGTTTTTCCTGTAGGAAACAACACGGAGCGAAAATAAGACAATAAAAATGCAAGGCTCGCAGCCAGCAGCCGCTTTTGGAAAGTGATGAAGTGCTTACAGGTGGATGTTTCTTTAAATAACTCATTTTACATGTCTATTTTTGGCTTAAGGAGCTGTTATTCGGAGAGTTTCGGGAGTGCAGAGCCACAAACGTAAGCGCCCATGAATCACTCCGCCTGAAAAGAGTCTGGAAACAAAACTGGGCCACTATTTCCTGTTTTATGCATGACTCCGGCGTGTGTCCGGGGTTCGTCCTCTGGCTTGGCAGTTCTTGTGTGGGAGACGGGGGAGACGTCTTACTCCCAAGACTCCCAAGCATCTTAGCTTTAGCATAATCTTTACCATTGACTCGGAGATTATCCTCATGCTAGGAGGCTTTGGTGGGAAACCCTGTCGTGCTCTGCGCCGCGTCAGTAACAACTAGTCATCTTGAAAGCCAGCGTCCCAATAAACGAGCCCATTTATTGGCCCATATATTCACAGGCCCGCTTCCCTGCCTCAGATCTTTCACAATATTCCCCACGCCTGGCTCTTTCAACACCTTGATTATTTTTCCAGGCTTTGCGTCCTTTATTTTTCCTTTCTGAGTGTGCGTACAAATGCGCACCTCTAATTAGGAGTTGAAAGACCGTCCAGTGTGCAGGAAGCATCTGGCTTTGGCATTAGACCATCATTGTTAGAGTCTTTTGGGGAAACTAACCTTGGCTTTTCTTGACGAGGGGAAAAAAATCAAGCTTCATTTGCTGGGTTCTGCAGAAGATATCATTTAAGTGGAGCTGACGTTGAAGGGGAAAAAAAAGGGGCAAAATGATGATGCAATGCTAAGATTAAGACGAATTCTGTTTTATAAGTGGAGCCCGGCTTTAATGCGAACACTTTTTGTGATTTATCTCGGTATGTGGAGATCACACGCTGAGATGAAGGGTAGCTGAAGTGCGCCACATGTTTCCCCTTAACTGGCTGGCTCCTAAAGTCGTGACGGAGAAGTTTTGTCTCAAGAAAATTTGTCGATTATATCATGGTCACGGCTCATATTAATTTCGGTTTTAGCAGAATAATATTCTCTTTTAGAAATGGCAGATGTGTGCTCCTTGCCTGAGGCTATGAAAAGACAACCTCCCACTCTTTGCTTCAAACATCTATATATATATATATAAAGTGGGGGCTTTGCTTCATGAATGGAAGCATAGGGAAACTGAAAACCTCTAAAGAAGGGAGACAACTATTGCGTTTTTTATGGCCGCAGCTGCTTCTGGGCCATAATCGGTGCAGCAGTAACAGAATGGCACTCCTCTTACAGGGACAGACGTGATATTCTGTGTTTGGATCGAGGGGAAACGTTTGTCAAAGAGGTCAAATTAAGTGGAACAGGGAAAACAGATTGGGAGGTTAAGAAGACAACATGAATTGAAATGAACATGAACATGAAAACAATGTACTAATAGGATTTTGGCTCATTACAATCCACCAAAAAGCCCGGCTCAGCTGCTCAAAAACAAGATAGACCGGACGATGCTTCTAATATTTCGTCTAATTGCTTTGTGCGTGCAACTGGTACTTACAAGTCCCCACAGATCAATGAAATCCTATATGTTTACATTCTTCAAGGACTTCTAAGTGAAAGACTAGCATACTCAGCCTATAAATACATGTTGTTGGTACTAGTTTTGTTGTTGATTTTGCTGAGTTACACCAATTTTTAGCATTAAAACAAAGACAACTGCTATGTAGAGGTACCTCACTGTAATGTGGTTCATCTTTCACAGTCGTGCTGTTTATACTTTAGTTTTAACAGCAGATTGTTGTCACTGTCCTGATTGGTTATAGAGCATTGTCAATCAAATTTTTCTCTCGTGTTTTTTTTTTTTTTTTTTAAAGCTAGCTAGCGTGTAGCTAACGGTTTCCCAGAAGTGCAAATCACATCAACAAATCACTAGATGGAAAATAATAATAATTATTCTTATTATATATAAAGATCACAACAATTACAAGAGCCAAGCGTATGTTAAAAAACAGCATTGCATTTAGAAAACAAACTAAATTCTGCAAACCAAAGCGAAAAAAAAGGAAACTTTTTTTTTTGTTTCCAGAAAAAAAAATGAAATGTTAGAAAACTGAAACATAATAAGAAACCGGGAAAGGTCATTTTGTTTTCTGAAAGGTCGTTTCATGGTTTGGTTTCTGGGGTTTTTATGTTGTTTTTTGAAATGTAATACGTTTTGAAATATTTGTTTTCCTTTTTAATTGTTGTTGTGGTTTTTAAAATGTTTTTGCATCGAGTGATTTGTTGATCTACTCTTTTTCATGAGTTAATTAAAAAGGTGTCTGTGCTGCCGTTATTTCACTGTCTTCGGTCTAACTACAGCTAAAAAAACGTTCTTGCTAGCAAAAACATGAACACGTCTTCTTATTGTTTTTCTATTAACTGATATAGCAGGTAAACATTAACCAAACAATACAACTGACTTTTAAGGTGAATCTAAGAAAAAAATCTGAGTTTGTTTTGCTAAATGCTAATGTTAGCTAGCTAAATTAGCTAAATTAGCATCAGAAGATAATCATTTCCTCTAATTCTTTCCTAAATAGTCATTGTTTGGCACAAAAGACAACATGGTAATAAATTAGACATGCCGATTCATCTCTGAAATATAGTATTTATAATATATATGCATTTCTTGTTTGGCACTTCAGGGCTACCGTAACATTCAGATGTAAAAACGTAACAATTATCTAAATATTAGTAATTGCCCCAAATTTCTTTCTATTTAACATTATGTAACATTTTAAAACACTTCATGGCAAAAATGTCTAAAATAAACCAAAGTAAAGACAAGAAAAATATATATTTTTTTCTGTAGGCAGCAGGTGCTAAAGTTTATCAAATGAATGCTAAAATCCAGCACAACTAAAGAAAACTAACTTCAGACCCTTACCTACCTGAATCTCTGAAATCAAATGATTGAAAAGTGTATCCAACTTGTAACTTTTAAGATAAAAAAATGTGACTTTTTCTTTTGCCTGCGACTCGCACAGCCTTCCACTCAAGATGAAGCAGTCCATTGTTCTTGTGGTCTGAGAAAATAATCCAGAACCCCTTTCAGCGCTGCTGTGGATAATCTCAAAGAAGCATGGTTGTCAAACTAAAACAACGTCTCCCGCCTCCTGAAAACCAGACGTTTTGCTGATAAAAGCATTTCAACCTGAAGCAATGATTTAAGACCGTGTCCAAAAGTAAACTCGCATGTTTTTTTAGCAAACGGAATTCACTGCTTTGCCTTGTTGTGACCCGTCTTGTCTGGAAAAAGAGAGAAGTGGTTGTCCCTTCCACATCCGATACCTGGGCTCTGCCCGTGAGATGTTGAGGGCGTGTGTGTGTTTTCTTTGTGTTCATGTCTTTCTATTAACACACATTCATATATACTCTGGGATAGACTCATCCAGACATTCAAGCACACAGAGGAGAGCTTGTAAACGCGCTCATGCATGCACAGATGAAAAATGTTATTGCTTCCAGTGCTGGAAAAAGTCCAAGCGGAGGGGTTGAGTTTCCTCAGAGCACCCCCCCTCTTTCTCTCCCTTTTGTCAGTAGCCCCTCATCCCTTCTTCCAGTCTTTTTTCCTCTTCTCTCCATCCTTCCCTTCCCTGTGTTCCTCAGCAACAAAAGGGCTCTTGGAGCATCCGCTGAAAGCTGCCACACACACTCGACCGCGGCTCCACTGCTTCCCACACACACTCACCGTTTGGGAAAAACTAGTCCACTTCTCGCCTCTAATCCCCCTTTCATTTCTTTTGTCTTTTTCTCTGCCTTTACTAGTTTCCTTTTCTATCCTGGCAGTAATCGAGTCACAGCTGATTGGAAAACGCGAAAAAATTATCGTCTTTTTCTTTTTTCATTTTTTAAAAATTGCTCTCAAATCCTCCTTCTGCATTTCTCCTTTTGTTCCCGTTTCCTTGTGGGTGGTTCTTGATTTGTAGTCCTTACTGTTTCCCAGCTGTAAATAAAACTTTAGAGGAAAGAAGGGGGGGAATAATCCTGATTGCCTCTTGTTGCTGTATCAAAGTCATTTGGGAGTGTTAGCCGATGATCATCCCTACAAACAGATGCACGATTCTTCTGAAATTGGAGGAAATTGGAAATTGAGGAAGTACCGAAATTGGTAACGAAACTCTATGATAAGTTGGTACCGGTGTCAACTTATTCGGTTCTACCGGCATGACGTATATGGTCCTACCGACATGATATATACAGAACTACCTTTATGGACATTTACAGAACTACTGGTACGGATGTATACAGAACCATCTGTACCAATAAATACAATTCTACAGACACTGACGTTAACGGAACTCCTGTTACATATACAGTACTATACTGTACCAACGTATTCTATACTAGTGCTGATGTGTACAGTATGTAAAGTACCAATGTATACAGTACAAGTACAGATGTTTGCGGAACTGCTGGTACCAATGTATACAGTACTACATGTACAGTACCACTGGTACAATACTACAAGTACCGGCATTGATAAAGTTACAGATACAAACAAATACAGTACTTGTATCGACGTATAAGTACTACTACTACTACAAGTACAGACATTTAAAAAACTACGATTATCAAAGTATAGGGTATTACAAGTAACAATGTATATGGTACTATAAGTACCAACATATTTTTTATTACTGGTACCATATTAAAACAAAAAATGTTCATGCTTTGTTTTGGTCGTGTCAGTAACTACTCCATTCAGTTTTGCTGTACAATTCCAGCCAATCATTTCACCTTTCCAGCAAATGTGGGCGGGCTCATATAAGATAGGTGGGTGGAGTTTCATTTAAAATGCAGAAGGCAAAGCCAGAGAAAGTTTGGCTGTACTTCACAGCAAACAATTCAAATCCAAAAAATGACATTTACAACGCTCTAAAAAAAGTTTGTTGTCGTGGTGATGAGCTGTGAAATACGTGTCGACTTCACCGTGTGTGATAACAAAGATCCAGCGCTGCAGGGCAGACTGTCAGAAGGAATGAAAGAAAGCATCTTAGCCACATTCAAGCACCTGCTTTTGGCTTTTTAAATTGGAAAAGGTTTTTATGTTAAGCACTTTAAGTTACGTCTGTCGGAAAGGTGTTGTACAAATAAAGCTTGATTATTTGACAGGACAAAAGACTTTGTTTTAGGACAATTCAACTGTTGTGTGGCTCTCGGTTGACGGAGTGTCATTTCACCAACATGTGCAATCTTTTACCCTATGGGGCCTTGGCTTTATCTCTGTAGGTATGGGATGCTTTACCAAAGCATGGCACGGATAACTCCTACGAGGGTTTTCAGGCATGCACACACAAACACAGCTGCTGTGCTGTTTGTGTTTTGCTGCCCGTTTTGCATGTTTAGTGAAGCCACCAATTTCGGTTAGGCCTAGCCCATCTGGAGCCGCAGTCCTAGGTGGCCGTTATACGTGTACACGCTTGTGTACACTGCTGAGAATTGCGTCCAGCCTCTGAAGTGCATCCTGGCGAGCAGTGAATCAGACATATTATCTGATATCTCAGCGCCTGAACGCAGCTTTGTAGAGCAGCCAAACTGGGTTGATATCAAGCGTCCCCATTTCTTCCATTTCTTTTTGGTGTTTCTTAATCAAAATCTTTGCGTACTCCTCATGTTTCCGCTTAAATGTAATCATTTCCACGGTGAACTGGCTAACTCCCTTATGGTGGCACTTAGTGGGAATAAAAGGATTCGCTCAAGGTTTTGTTGGAGAGCCTCTGATTCCTCGCCGTGCCCTCTCTCTGCCGAGTTGAAAGAGTTTCGGCGCGCTTGTTTTTGTTGTGTGCATGTCAGGCATGCGTCATGCGTGGGCGGCCTGTGTACATGCCCTGCGTGGGATTGTGTGCACCCCCCCACTTTCCCCCTCCATCATCACATTAGGCATTATTTGCGAAAGAACACAATCATGCGAGACAAAGCAGAGGGTTTTTCTTTTTTTTTTTGGTCAAAAGGGAGAGTGAAAACAACAAGGACCGGCCTGTACCACTTGACCCCGTTGAGAGGGGAGGTGATGAGGTGGTGATGAGGTGATGTTGGGAGATTGGAGGGGGGTTGTAAGCCGCGGGACGGATTATCCCTCCAGTCATGACGACCCTCCCCTCCACTTCATCCCACCGCTACCTTCCCGTGGCGCTAACGTGGCGCGCCGGGACGTCAATCACTCAACAAAGCTGTCTGTGAGGGGATTATGAACCTGCGGACCCTCCTCTCCTTCACCCATCACTCTTTCGCCTTCCTCTCTTTTCCTCCCACCACCACTCCTGGCGTCCGGCCTTCTCCTTCAGACTCCTCTCACAACAAAGTGCTCCTCTCCTTCCGCACAGATTTACCTTGGCCGTCTGAAGCTCCGTTTATCATCAGCTTTCCATCCACCCCCCCACCACCTCTGTTCTCCCTAAGCTCCATCTCTCTCCTGCTAAAGCCTCCATGCACTTTATCTCTTTTTCCCACCTGTGCTTTCCTTCTCACCTAAACAAGGGACAGGTGTTTGTTTGTGCGCCTCCGTGTGTCTTCAGGAGGTGAGGGAGAAGCTTCTGACAAAACAATAAAGGGCCTCCTGCTTTACTATTGACTTGAGTGTCAGGGTAGCTATTCATTTACTTTGGGAACGCCACTAAAAGGCAGTAAAAGTGAAATATTTCAGGAATGAAAAGAGTTTACTTTTTCACCGTGTAATTAGCGTACACTGTGATTATTACAGCAGTAGATTGTTGCTCCTCTGTGCAATTATAATTACCGTTAAGCTGAATTCCGCTATGAAACCCAACAAAAACTTTAGAGGAAGTTGGTAAGACATAGAGAAATAATAGACTTCCACTTTGGAGTAACTGAAAGACTGCATGTGGATTTGTCTAATGCTACGTTCATACAGAGCTCAAAATCGCGGGTTCCACCTGCAATGACAAGTATTTACGGGTTCTATGTACAGAACGTGCGCATCCATTGAATGCACTTTGGAAGTTAAACCAGGTCACCTTTGACAAATCAGAGACTCTGATTTAGTAGTGATGGATGGATGGTGTTCGTCTCAAACAGAACTTTGAGAAATTTAAATTTGAGGTTTCTCGGGAATTATGAGATACCAAGTCTTTTATATGTCGGAATAGACTTGTGAAAAGAAAAAAAAAAACCTGCAACATTTGCACCGTTTTAACATTTCGTAACCTGTACCTGCACTAGTATCGGGCTGGTACCATATGCTAAAAGCATGTTTCGGAATGCCAGTTTAGCATTTTTGAATGTGCAAACATTTAAGAAAGCGGCCATTGTGTACAAAGCATAACACCTGCAGCCATTTTTGCAGTTTCTTCATTTAGTAAAACTGAGATTAGGAAAAGTAAACTGCTATCTTATTAAAAAATTATATTAAGCAACATTTCAGATTAGCTCCTTATTTATCTGTCTGACAGGAAAATAAAGTCAGTTTAGTTTTGGCTGAACGTAAGGTTATTATTTTTATTTTAGTCTATTTTTTTAATGGCTTGATGTCGTAAATTTAATCAAAAGATGAGTTGAGTTGGGTTTTGACAATGTCTGTCATTTTTTCTTCTTCTCTTCTCTATTTTTTTAAGTACCTGTGAATAGAGATGGAAGGATTTGTAATTTCACATTATAAATGTTTATCGTTTTAGCTAGGACAGCAGCAGCTAACTGGTTCGCTTGGTGTTGTATTTTGTGTAAGATGTGTCTGACTTTTCAGTTCCTCTTTAACCCATGTTTTTTATTTCTGACATGATGGGTAAATTACCTGTGAACTGGCAAGTTGTCCAGGGTAAATTATGCTTTTGGCTTTCGGTGTTTGAGATAGGCTCCAGCAACCATATGTTCCTGAATGGGAGTAAAGTAAGTTCAGAACATGGATAGACGGATGGATAGATAATGGGCAGAATTTTGAAATAAACACTTCACACTGGTGGTATTTTTAAAAATAAATTAAAACTTTTCATAGTTTAAAAAACAAGACAAAGCATTTGAATCCAAAATGAACATTTGTGTTTGTTTATGGTAGAATTTGATTGGATACACTGATAGCTGATGTTTGATTAGACGACTCTTTCAGCTTTAGAACTAGTGGAATTTTAAAAACAAAAGTACCTCAAATCTGTGCAGTTCATAGAATAACCACCAGGGGGTTGGTTAATACAACACCCACAAGATGAAGCTAGTTTTGGGGTTTAGGGGACAGTAACATGAGACACATATCATGGAGCGATTCCAAAATTTCCTATTAGCAAACCTAAACAAAAAAAGGTTGGTAGGGACGTAGGGGCAATGGTTGAGCCAAAAAATGTAAATAAATAGAACAAAACTGGGGCTATTCTGTCACTAATAAAACAGGAGATCAAAACATACAATCAGTGGCACCAACCAGCTGACCTAGTGTGTAGCCCAATACAAAATCTGATTTAAGTGGGAATGCACAGTGTACCCTGTCGTACCGATCCAGAGTCTCAAAGATCCAGGTGGTTGTGGGTTCCTATCGGTTAGCTTCACTTCAATCATAAAGGAAAACATGTCGAGGAGAGAGAGACAGAAAGTGATACAGAAGGACTTTGCTTGTAGCATTTACATCCACAAAGAAGTTCATTAGTATTTTTTAATTCCAAAAAGTCCTTAACCTCTGTGTTCTTTTTCATTGAATGGGCGTGTTCCAACCATCTTTAGGCTAGAAGGCCCTTTTTGCCCACAACCGTATTGAACACCAGATGGGAGAGTCAAATCAACCCAGTGTGAACCCATATTGGTTGAAGTTTTCCCATCTACTTTCATTGCAACACATCAGAACCACAATGCATCTTGACAATCTTGACAATCCAAAGCTACTCGATCTGTCGATGCTTCCAACGCTGCTGTGGTACCATCAGATCCTCCACTGACATTAACTCTAGTTCTGGATCTGGTTTGACTTCTAGATCAATAAATTTGAGTAATTTATCAACGTCTATAGAGTTCCTCAACGTTTTGGGCAAATACGAGTCATTCCACTCACTAATCTGCACATTTGAAAGAATGAACACCAGAATAGGAAGCATCCATCTTTTCCTTCTTGTCATTTGTTTTCTTGTTCTTTTCATGGCTTGTGCATCCTCACAACACGTACTTGCCGCGCTGTCAGGCAGCTAAATGCCACGTCTTCAATAAATGTGATGAATGACCAACAGTCCTTTCTTATCACCCCCTCTTTGGGCTTTCAGTTGAAAAGCCCTGCAGCTCCTGCAGGTGCTGACGGGAGCCTCTGCTCCAGCTCCATTAATTTGGTGTTTTTCTGCTGCGGCGGGCTTTATCTCTCCATCTATCTGTCTGTTAAACGTCTGTCTCGTTTAAGCTGCTATCGACGCCCTGATGAGCCCTCAGTCTTCACCTCCTCTAACCGGTTGGCCCACCTCTGGTCCTATTTTGTCTCCTGCTGTTGCCTCCAAACCAACTCGCCGCTTTGCATGCTTTGCCTCTTCCTCTCAGCGCCGCCACGGATAATCCGTTCGGTTTGCCAGCAGGTCACGATTGTTGCTGGACCTTAACTGTTTAATCTGCCTCAATCCTAGGAATAATCTCGCCACATTAATCCAACAATCAGCCGTTGGGTCATCAGGAGAAATGGGGATTTGTTTTTGTGAGAGCAGGACAGAGTTTGAGGGGTAAACACTTGATTCAAAGCTGTGTTTTCTGTCTGAACTGTAATCAAAAACTTCCTGTCTATTGCTCATTTTTTCTCTGTTAGATTTCTTTTCTTTAACTTGAATTAAGATTCCTCAACTCCTTCAAGCCATATGTTGCTACATCACAACGTATCATTTAATCCAAGATTCTACGTAATTTAGCATCACCTTAAATGGAGAAAACACCGCAGGATATTTTCTTACACATTTGGAACTAAATTCAGGCAGGAAGGGGTTAATACGGGAGCTGTCACTGACAACACGGAAAAACACAAGCTCTACAAAGTACAGTAACTTCAACTGTTAACATGGATAACTAATTCCAATGGATTTTGAAATAGAAAAAAATACAAGCAAAAGCAATTTTGGTTGTAAATGCAGCACTTTACATTAGCTCTTTGAAATATTTAAGTTAGTAAAGTGTTCCACCTAACATTAGATCTTTACAATAATTGCGTAAGTAAAGGTATTTACGTTAGTAAATTCTAAGTGTTGCATATTGATGCAAAGCTGCTTTTTCTGCATCAGAATCGGCCAATTTCTGTTAATTGCGTATAAACTTTACTACTGTAAAGTGTTGCGTATTATCGCAAAGCGGTTTGTTGGTTTACGTTCATTGCACTTTACTACTGTTAAGTGTTAACTGTTCCGTTGCACATCAGCGCAGAGCTGCTTTTCTCTGCTTCAGAATCCATTGGAATTCCGTTAATTGCGTAACCGGTTGTAGAGGTGCAGGAATGGACAGAGGTTAACACTAGAGCCACAGTTCCGATGTTAAAGGGTTAAAATACATTGGTGAGGAAAAACCATGGAAGAAGTCAGACGTCTTTACAGTCTCATGTCTGGATGTTTTTTTCCACTTCAGATCTTTTCCAATCTCATTTACCCAATTCAAACGGCTAGATTTAGACTTCTCATCGTCAACAATAATAACCCTGCAGCCAACTATGATGTAACGCCACTTCAATAATAAAAAAAAAGTAAAACGATGATGAAGAGATGCAGAGATTTAACAACCTTTCATTTCACCATTAAGAGGGTAAGATTAGACCACGGCGAGAAGCGGAGGAGAAAGAGACGAGGAGAGGCAGCGACAGAACGGAGGGAGGGATTTAACGTGGCTGACAGGGCTGTTATCTAGCAGGCGGCTGACGGTTTTAGCAGCTTCGTTATCTTGTGCATCTTGTATTGGGTTTAACTTCATTCTCTTACATGTGTTGTTCTCTGATTGACGCTCTGATTAAAGACATCCTCTGGCAGAGAAACAAAGCGGGGAAGGCAGCAGAAACAGAGGGGCGCCGGAGCGGGGCTTTAAGTGTCCTTGTTCTTGCAGATGCACTTTACTGTCTGAACCATAATCACTTGTCAGTCACTGTCTTCATTGCTATTGGGTCCAAGCTTTTCATTTTTTTGTAAAAGAAGTGATGCAAAAAGGCTTCTGCTTTGATTAAAAGCAACAAAAACAAAATTGGACAGCAGAAAATCCTTTTTTATGACAACCAGCAAATGGCCCAGATCATTTCATGTCATGCTAGTCTGTATGGCAGACCACATGAGAACCAAAACTCTGGTTCTAAACAAAATCAGTAATGTTTAGAAGCCCTTCAAGAACAATTTTGAACGTTTGTAGATGAACATTTGAATACGTCAGAAATGAGAGCGTGTCAAATGATCCAAAAAGGTAAGATCTACGTGAATACAGATACGGGACCGACTTCCTGTTTGAACATTAAGAAATCAGCATTTGATTTTTAATTTCAATGTCAGCTACAATCTTAACCATAAAAATATCAACATCAGTAAATAATTCAATAATTTCAACCGTCATTCCAAAAAGATGTATTTCTTTGTAGCAAAATCCTTATTATCAAACAGAGTTCAGATGTTTCTTGTTGCTGATGAGTAGCTTTCTGGAGGAATTTTGGTCCACTCTTTGCAGATGACTTCTAAATCCTTAAGATTTGGTGACTGTTGTTTGGCAACTCTGAGCTTCAGCTCTCCCCATAGGTTTTCTATTGGCTTGAGATATCCTCCCATCAAAAGGTTAAAGAATTCCAGTGCAGAAAAACAGCCCCGAACTGTCTTTTCTACAGGTGATTAGCTCAATCTGGTGTCTTCCGTTCAAGTGCAGGTCTTGAACTTAACCTGAGAGCTTAATGGTTACAAGGGGATCAATTACTTGTTTCCCTCAATGCAATGCAAATATTTAAATTCTTTAAAGTTGAATTTTTTTATTTAACCTTCAAAATCAGCAAAGGATCAAATGCTTATTTTCTCCGCTGTAGGTGCTGTGCTTTTGCATAACAGTTATTTCTGATGTCATGGATAGCTCCACAATGAAAGATTTTTTGCCACAAAGCATAATACAACATAACTTGAAGTAGATTTTTTTTATTTGACTTTCATGTTCAAATAACAAAGCATACTTCCTTTAAGTATACTCCTTTGGAGGGGTTAAGTATAAGCAAACTTCTGCTGAACCACCACAAAATGTTTTCCAGTAAACACCAGCCTCTGTGTCAGTTTGTATTAGCAACAATGCAAAGCAGCTCCCATGTTGCTAAAAGCAAACCAAAAACAGCTGAATTTGAAAAACAAAAAGGCTAACAGAAACACTGGCCGAGGTGTTTTTCCATTCCAACATGGCAGTCATAGCAAACGATAAGATCAGGAAAGCATGAAAAACAACCAGCATGCATACCAACACAGTGCGCATTTGCCAGAAGTGCTAAAGTCGGTTTAGATTTCAATCAGGTATTTAATAATGTTGTATAGTTTATTAAAAACGAATCTGGTTGTTTCTATACAGATTTTGAATAGTAACTCTGTGGCCTTGTGTTTTTTCCTTCTTGCATTTTTTTCATACTTTATTCTTCTAAATGACTTGTAGACATTTTAGAGGAAATTTACTTAAAAATGTAGCATTACAATGAAGCACTTTCCAAAAAATACTAGAAACCAAAAGAAATTGGATTGAAAGCTGTGTTTTTCATGAACATTAGCCTGGTCAGTCAATATGCTAATGCTAATGTTAGCCAAAGCCGTTTTAAAGGATTAGCTTGAAGTTTTAACTACAAGTTTTTTTAACAAAGAAATGTGAGTTGTCAGTGAAACTACAATTAAAAAAAAACCTCAAACGACTTGATAAACATCAATAAATAAATAAGTAAAAAAAATGCTAATGCTTACCACGAAGTTAGCCCCGAGCTAGCGCGCGTCACAAAACATGACCTTGAAAATGTGACGTCTGCAAACCCTTTTTCAACAGTAAACTGTAATAGCAACAAAAACATTTATTTCGTCCATTTATCTGTTAGCAGTGAGTTAGCCATGTTAATTAATTGTGAAGCAAGCAGTAAAATATGGGCTTTCATGCATATAAAAGAAAAACATGTGTAGCAACCAGGAAGTTATCGGTCAGTCTGTCTAATATTAATACACAAGTTAATCTAACTTCACACTTTATAAGGGTTAAATTAATTATTTCTGTCTTTCTTAAACTTCTAGATTGAGGATTTTGATAGTACAGTACTTTTATTTTACTGGTAGAGTAAAAGTTTCTCTCTGTCTTTTTTTTTTCTACTTTTAGCAAAAATCAGAACTTGATGTAACAATTTATTCTCTTAAATCTTGGTATGTTATTTCTTTACCTTTTAACTTCAAATATGACAGAAGATTGAATGATCTCCCAAAATGCATTAGCCTCTGCTAAAGGTAGCGTCTCAAACTTAACCAAGAATTTTAGAGAAATAAATTGGTGGTCTTTATTAAAGCAAAGCTAATAAAATTCATTTTGTGAAACACTTTAGTAACAGGATTTGAGTTAATAATTTTTCAAAAAAGGAAACAGATTTAATAAATGATAACCTTTCAAGTGAACATGCTAGCATGAAAATGCATTAGCAACGAGCTGTTACTTTGTGAGGTCATGAATAAGGCATTGATTTTTCTAATGGTTAATGACAAAATGAAAACATTAATACGGGAACTAGAAAGCAAAAACACAATTAGGGTTGACTGTGCCCTTAATATACAAAGTTAATGTAGCATTAAAGCACAATTACTTGTGACAAAATGAGATATGTTTATCTCATCAAAATTTAGCCAGCATTTTGGAACTCTTACAACTTCATTATTATACTAGTTTTAAAAATTCTAAATAATTGTTTAAAGTCTTATGTTACTGTTATCACTATTAATGTATCCATTATTGGTTGCATTGAAAAAAGCCTAAAATAATGGCTCTATGTTCCACATTGCTATATTTTCTTGTTTTCATAAGACTTGTTTTTTGACCCGCAGTAGCAGCAGTCCCAGACTGTATGGACCAAATTGTTTTTGCGATTCTTTTTTTTTTTTTTTTTTTTTTTTTTACTGCGCCTTTTTACATTTTTACATTTTCGTAGAATGTGAAAAAGTAAAACTTTTGTTTGAATGATCTTTCACAAAATTTTACACATGCCGCCAGGTTAAGTCGACTCGCACAACGGAAGTTTTGTACACCTTTCTCCTCAGGAAAAGGCCACCGTCTTGAATTTTTTCAAACTGTCATCTCCTAACTTGACGAGCATAACTGTAAAGCTTATCAGGAAAAATCTTGATTTTAGAAGTTGTCGATTTTTAACGGGAAGCTCACAAAACTGGCCTTTCCCTATTTCTCGCATACTATTTACCAAACTATTGTCAGTATCTAATACTCAAATCCTTGGCACAACATGAACAAAACGATATGAACCAATGATATGAACATGTTAAGGATGTAGGTGTGGTTAACAAAAAAACCCAGTTGCCAAGGAAATCCCAAAGTTATTTTTGCAGATTCTTTTAAGAATGACATAGATCGGTTTGTCTTTGGCTGCTCAGCACGTGAGGGCAGGTCAAAAGGGGGCGGGGCAGGGCAATTATATTTTAACTTTTTTCTTCTGTAAATGCAAATAAGGTACGAAATTCTTTGTTTCTAGTGTGTTAGTGTTAAAGTAGTGTGATACTTTGGCAATAACAGTTAAAGCAGAGAATTGGCTCACAAACTATTTTTAAAAAAGGTTGTGAATTGGCACTAATTTAACTAAAGTAGGTCATTATGAATGACAAGGTTTGTTCTGCAGAGTTTTTTCTGTGTTTCTGATATTTATTTTTTGCTCACGTTTAAGCTAAAAAAAAAGGAGAAGCATTACAGTAAGGGAGTACGCATAACAAAACATGTTGGAGTCCGCAACTCAGATCTATTAGGTCTCATCTCACACCTCTGCCTGAGCACGCCACTTTCTTTTCCCCGCTTTTTCTCACTCCTGCCTTCCCCACTTCTCTCTTTTCTCACACTCGCTATATCGCTCTTTTCTCTACCTCTGCTGCCGCCTCTTTCATATCCCGCAGTCTCTATCCAGAAAAGAAACTTCTCATGCTCCGTTTGGTGTGCAGCCTGTGTACCCCGCTTTGAATGCGTTCCCTCGCACACACCAGCATACACTTCCATGACTCCGGTAAACAGCCCAGAGAATAGCACCAAGGAACAGTCTCAGATGAAGGCGGATAGAGGGATAAAACACACCGAGGTGGATGGAAAGCTTCAAATTATTAATTTAGAAGTAGTAAAAGAAGGGATTTCTCTCAATCCCCCCATGCTGCTGCTTCATTGCATCACACAATGAAGAGATTGGAGCAGAAAGAGGGGAGAAATGGAAGTAGAGATAATCCATCGCTTTGTGTGAACCAAAGATTTACCTCTTTCACTGCTTCTTCTATACTGCAAACTTTTTCCTCCACCTGTTTGTCTGTCTCGGAGCTCTCTCCTTAACCCCACCCTCCACTATCGTTTTTTTCCAGACCTACAGACAAGAACAAACCCTTGCAGCCCAAGATGGTGTTTTCAAGCACACGTACGCCGTGCACAGAGGCTCTTTGTGTCCCGTGTGCATGCGTGACATGCCGGGGAAGATTTCTGCGTTCTCTTCAGGGTGCATATTCGCAGCTGGCAGTCTGCTTGCCCATCGAATTTGGCAGTTTATCTCCTCATCTGGCTCTGGAAATGAAGGAGGGGCGAGGGATTACGCAGCACACACACACACATATTTTGGGTGGCCTGCTCATTTAGACAAGAGGATACTGCAAATGTATTAGTAGTAATTATTTGGAGCTTTTAAGAGCCTGAACAAAAAAAAATCTTCTTATGGTCTTACCTGTTAAACCTGCATTTTCAGATCTGAAAACCATGAACAAGCTAAATAAATAAACTGCCTGCAACTGTAAAGTTCTTATGCAGGTTTTTGCTGTTTAAGGACATCTGGGAACCTTAGGGAATGTATCGCCTGCATCAAAAATATTTGCTACTATGTTTGACTAAATTGGAATAAGCCTTAAGGGAAAAAAATGTGGCCTGGTTTATTTTCTTTTTGATGGAGGACCGTGAAAAGGCCATTTTTGTTAGAATTTGGTCAAAGGGCAAAGCTGACATGGGCTTTAGTAAGAAAAACATGACTGAAACTGAGCCTAAATAGGTTTTTAACTTCAGTTCTGAACAAAAAGTCACCAAAACTTTTTTTTTTAAATGCACCTTGTGCTTTATTACCTGTAGTAGGTGATAAATAAAACATCAAAATGAAAATATTTCTTCCTAAAAGGGACACATTTTTATCTTAACAAATTACATCATATGAAAGAATACTTAAATAAACAGTAACGGATATGTCTGAATATTTACACATCTATAGTCAACACAAAAAAGTGAAAAGAGTGTTTACAACAGGTATAGCTCTCGCTCAACTTTCCCCATTATTTATTTTGCCATAATATAAATAAGCTCTCAATTGAATTTAGCAGCTTGTAGCAACAACTGATCAAGTTTGGCTTCGTAAAAGTTCAAAAGATCAACTCAAACTAGGAGATTTGTACCGTGTTTCAATTGTTGACTATCAGGATTTCATTCATTTAACCGAGCCACACTTGGGTACAATTAAGGGAAGCCAACTTGTATGAACTGACCAGGTTGTTGTTAAATGAACCTGGAGTAGCACAGGTATTGTGTAATCGTAAATGCTGTCTTTTTTGCATTATAGTTGAAAGAGTAAAAGCAAAACACAGTATGATTTTTTTTTAGGGAATATTTGTCTGTTTTGGGCCCTTTTGGCTTCAAGGGTTGATCGGTTGAAGACGGTAATAAACCATGCTGGCTCTGCCGGATGTGTGGTGTTTGAGACGGCCTTTCTGCCCAACAAGACGCCGGTGGAATGCGTTTGTGTAATGGACCTGCTGACAGCAGCAATGCAAGGAAATATTCTCCAGAAGCCTGTTACTGTAAAGTGTTTCTTTGTCTGCGGGTGGAGGACGCTGGAGGGGAGGTGTGGGTGGCCAGACTGGGGGTCTTTGTGTGAACCTGATTGATAGATGTGTGTGACCTTTAGCACCTCTTGAGAAATCCAACAAGTCATTTTCTCACCTTATATTTAGTCCCTTGTGTGACTTCACGCACACACAGAGCCAAGATGGAAACCTAATTCCGTCCTTTTCTTTTGCTCCTTTTCAAAAACCTCCCAATTACAGCCACTCCATTTTCCACCCCCCACCCCCCATGCCTTCCTTCTTTCTTAACGAGCAATCTCGTTAATGTCAGAGCATTTCTTTCTCTTTCTCTGTCTCTCCCTCTCTCATTCAGCCTCCTGGCCTGTAGAGAGGGCGGAGGAGACAGAGATATGAAGAAGACGAGATGGAGAAATCAGAGCTCAGCTGAAAGGGCAAGGCTGTGCATGAGCGAGGTGCAGGAGCCTGGCGTAATAATGGCCAGACAAGTGTGTGAGATTACTGCTCTGGTTTCAGAGGGGACATAATTACACGCTGCACAGCCTGTCAGAAAGAATGAGATGAGGGGGACTGTGTTTAGTGATGCACCAGTGAGAAGCTGGGAAGGCACAAATCTGCACCGCGGGCTGAGCAGACCCCAGACCTGGCAGTGTGTGTGTGAGTGGGTGGGAAGAGTAATAGTAAGCCATTGGAAGTTGTAAATTATTCAAAGGCTTCATGCATGGGAACATTATAATTCCATGTCTTAGTGTGAATTACCCTCCATTTTGCCCCCAGGCACAGATCCCACTCTCGCCCCAAGGCCTCATGGGAGATAAAAGGGAGAAAATACAGCAGGGGCCTGGACCGGAATTTAAATCGTACAAGGTGGCCAACAGGAGACTTTCCTCTGTCCAAACAGCGGATTCCAATCGATACCACTGTTGGTTAGCAATTTCTGCTCCCGCATGTCCTTAATTCCCAAACCACCCGGACAAGCCCCCAAATTGCACACGAGCAAATGAAAATTGCGCCCTTGTGGCAATCGTTGTGATGTGGGGTTAAGGCCCCAGTTTTCTGCCAATGTTGCTGAGCATCAGTAACAGTAGCTTCTACAAGCTGCAGAGTCGGGTCATGGCTTCGGGTTAAATGTTTAGTTTTCCAAGGGACCAATAGTGAGGATTTTATCAAGGTTGGCACCTCATTATCCAGTTTTTTTCTGCTAAACTTGAAGTGTGTGTAATGTCTGTGGCATTTCTGGAGAATATTTTATGCTTGCACAAATGTGTACTGAACTGATGTTCTTTGAAAGCAGCACATCTGTCTATGGTTGTCTACACATGCTATAGGTTTACAGAAAAACATGATTCTGCATGGTATTTTCAGGACTGCAGACTCACTTTACCTGTCTTGTATTTTCTGATGCATTTTCAATGTGACAAAAAGAGGAAATTGGAATGATTGCAATAACACTCAACTTCATTTTCATTCAGAAAAGCAGAATGTTCTAAAGATCCTGTTTTGAAGACACTTGGGGTGTTTTAGTAACACTTGTATGTGCAATTTTCAGCTAGCCCTCATGTAAATCATGAATCATGTTTTGAAGATATTTGGGACCTTGTAGTGACGCTTGCACTTGCGTTTGTTAGCTAGCCTTATTGTAAATCATACAAAATATCCTGTTTTGAAGACTCTTGGGGTGTTGTAGTGACGCATCTATGTGCATTTGTTAGCTAGCGCTCATGTTAATGATGCAATATATCCTGTTTTGAAGACAGTTTGGGTGTTTAAGTGATGCATATACATGTGATTATTAGCTAGTGCTCTTGTAAATGGAAAAAATCCTATTTTTAAAATGAAGGTCTTTATTTGAACTATGTCTGCATTATTTTTAGCTAGCCTTTGTATGTGCAGTGCGAAACGCAGCTCGTGTCCATTCCTTTTTTTTTCCGGCTGTCGCAAAAGTTGCTGGCAAATGAACTGGAGCAAAACTCTGAAATATGACAACACGAGCAAACTGCAAAGTCTACATTTAGCATTCAGTGCGGAGAGAGCGCGCGTTAGCCGGCCTCGCCCTGCAATTTGTTTTGCCAACTGAAATGTTTCTGTCAGAATTCTCCGACAAGAAGTTGAGCCTGACAGAGGCAGGAGTTGAAGTTCCTCACACCCAACACTCCCCCACGTGAGAGTGTTGGGTGTGAGTGAGAGGTGAGCTAGCATGCAGCATTAGTTCTGCTTGAGATGATGTGTTAATTAGCCAGCCGGGTGCATAGATAATTAATGGGAATCATGATTAATGACTGCATGGCGGAAGGTAGCTGGCTGATAAAGCGGAAGGAGGAGGAGGTTCATCGGCCATGCGGGCCACCGCTGAGCGCCCACCGGGCGCCAAGCCTGTCTGTGGCGCGTCCGCCTCCAAACATTTTCTGTGTGTTTCGGACCGATTTGTGATGCCAGGCATGGGCACTTATGCCAATCCGGGATAGCAGCAGGGTCCAGTAACAGACGTTGGTGGGTCGGGGGGCGTTTAGCACCTCTAAACAGACTGGCAGAACTGCCTACTAAAGCCAGACCAGAAGGACCTCACACTCACATCAGTAACAGAGTGAAGGACACCAGCCTCGATCTGTTGTTTTACATTTAATTCTCTGGATGTTCCTACTGTTACTTTAGGAAAAAAATCAAAATTCCCCATCGCTGCCAAAACATTTCAAGCTGTTTTTGTCGATAATCAACTTGTTTCCATTATTTTCAAAAGCATCAAGTCGTTTTTCTGGATTCCTGGGTAGAGGCATCTTACCAACTCGTGAAAAAAAAATCCTCCTTAAAGTGTCTTTTTCCTTGGAAATTGGCAGAATTTATTTAAATAGAAAGTAGTAATAGTAGAAAAGACTCTTCAAAATCATTTCTTGAAACAACAAAGGCAACACAGAAGAAAAAAAACACGCGTTCTGGTGTGTTTTCATGACTGCTGGGGTTTGATAAGATCAAAAGTGTTACCAAAGCTACTAAATCCCCCTTGAGGTCAATGGAAAAGAGGAAGATCTGGGTACGATAAAGAGTAATTATTCGCAACCAAACTGGTAGAATATCAGAAAAGCTCTTATTTCTTGCTGTGAGGGAAGCGAGATCAATGCAACAGAAATCCCAGAATTCTCTGGAGTCTACAAATCAGAAAAAATGGCCAACAGGAATTAATGGGGATGTCAGAATCTGATAATCTCACAATGCTGAGAGCGAAAACAGGAAATGTCTGATCTCTGCCTTCAGCGTTTGTTCAGTGACATGTTTTCTCAGATCTACATAAGCAAATGGTCATAGGATTTGATGGGCCACGTGAAAACACGCAGATAATAAAAGTTTTAGTATCAAAAATCTGACAGTGCAACTTTGGATAGCGTTTTTAGACCTGGTTGTGCAAGAAATCCCGTCAACAAAAGTCGTTTTTTAAGAAAGAAACTCAACATGATACAAGAAGGTCAGAAACAGGTCAGAAGCAAACATAATAGTTGCGTCGCTTTTCACCATTTCAGAATACGCTGGAATTTGCTAAATTCACACTAGGCTCAGCGATACATGCGCGCTTTGGGCTTCTGTGTTTTCAAACTCTTGCGTTCACTCAAGTCATTTTCAGGCGCTACGTACAAAACGTTCAAGGACTGAGCATACGCCAAAAGTTGAACGTAAACGGTTGAGTTACGATAGTCTACAGAACCTCAACACTGGAGCATTGAAAAACGAGAAATACGCTCAAAGATCGCATGTGAATTGTTTTTTTACGACCTCGCCCATTACCAGAGTTACTTTGACCGCTGACCGCACAAACAACATGGTGGTGGTGGTGGTAGTGGGTGGGTGTTTGACCTCCCATTTGTGCAACTCCAACATATATATCACTATCTCACCCAAGAGATAGGGCGTGGGGGTGGGGGGGTGCAGAATGTGTGTTAACCTGCTTTGTTTGTCTGGTTGCACCATCAGCACTCGAGCATGACCTTTTGACCCCCACAGAAGAAAAGCAGAGGGAGGGTGCTTTCTCCATGCCACTAACCCCCCCCTTCTGGAGTGGCTAAAGTCCAAAAAAGAGAAACAGTGTTTTGAAGGAGGGATTTGGAGCTGGGGGGGGCAGAGATAGGAGCAAGAACAGTTGTTTCCTCCCTCCCTCTGCTATCTAATGAGGAGACAAACGCTTTTGTCCTCCAGGAGGTGCTGGAGAAAAGGAGGGCGCTCCGGCGCTCCCTTTGTCTTCCAGAAGGAACCACAAAGACCGCTTTCACGCACGGCGTCCATCTCTGTCGCCCCCCCACACACCTCTGCTGCATCACTCCATCCTTGAATTCCTTCATCTCCCCACCCATCAATCTGCCCCCTCCCTCCAGCAGGGGGTTGGCCTAATTAATCCTTACTCACACTTCTCCTCCCACGCCGCCTGCACCTGTAGCTCCGCAGCTCTTTCTCCTCTTCCTCCTCTTCCTCCTCTTCCTCCCAGAAATCTATTTTTTCACTTTTTCTCGTTTTGATGTCGCACCTGTTTGTGTGCCATCCTCCTCTCACTTTCAGCTGTCAATCAACAAGTTGCCAAGGCTTTTTTTTGTGCATCTGCCTGTGTGTGTTGTGTGTGTGTGTTGTGTGTGTGTGTTGTGTGCCAAATTGAAGCAGTCACACTCAATCCAAGTCCTCTCTTTGATGCAGGCTGAGTGTTTCCAAAGCAGAGATGAGGAGCGGGAGAGCAGACGGGAGCGCAAACCTCTCCTCCTGCGGTCTCTGCGGAGCTCCTTCAAACAAAGGGAGGAATTAAAAAAAAATAAAGTATTTTTAGACGCTTTCATTTTCCATTAGCATAATGATTCGGGCTTTTAGTTCACGTTTGACTCAGGAGTGCGTGTTTGTTGTGCGTTCGCCGGGGTGCGCGCCCAGTTCCTGTTGCTGCACCACTGCTCTCTGCGCTCGGGGAACCCAGAGGTTGAGAGCAGAGCGCGTGCACGTGCGCGCGTACTCCTCCTCTCCCAGCACTCCTCCTTGTCTATTTATTCCTCGATTCATCTGATTCTTTATTTATTTTACATGCCAGCTTCCACATGCAAATGAGGCTCCTCCTGCTCCCCGGTGAACTCTGGGACGCGCACGGCGGCGTGGGCGTGCACGCGGGGAGGTGTGTTCACGCACAAATGTTTGTGTGAGACCCGGTGCGTAATAGAGCCAAAGTCCTTATCTGTCACCAGAGAGCTGCCTGGCTCTCTCTCAGCTGTCAATCATCCAGCCCCAGAGACAAACACTCTGCTTCAAACACTACGAGAAACCGGGGGGGTGGGGGGGGGGGGGGTGTCAGGAGAAAAGCAAAGGACAAAAAAAGTGATAGAAGCTGATAAAACGAAGGGGGAGAAGAAGAGCTGATGTGGGTTTAAAAAACGGTTCACCTGCAGGTATTACATGGAGAGATTCGAGAAACGGCTCCCGCTTAGGAAAACAAAGTGCGCCCGCCCCCACAGAGCCGGGATGGCACTCTTCTGTGTCCTGACAGGAGTGGCGTGTATCTTTCAATGACAGCCAAGGGTTTGTCTTTGCAGGATGGAGTGCGTCTCGGCGTCCTCCTTCGATTGTCTTCAGTTGGGACTGCCTCTCCAAAAAAAAAATTTGCATTTCTGGAAAAAAATCAGAAAAAATCAGCATTGAAACACGGTGGTGGTAATGTGATAGTATGGGGATGCATTTATGAACAACTTGCTTTAATTCATGGAAACTAGAAAACCTTAATGGTATCTTCCAACCATCAGGCGGAGACGTTTAAAGATCCGCTCTGACGACGATTGTGTTTTTATTGTGTTTCTTGTCCCATTTTTTTGATGATGAAGGACATATTTTAAGAAAATTTAGCCTAAAATTGCATTTCTGTGTATTTATTTATTGAAATTGATGTGAATCAGAGGCAGACCAAAAAAAGCAGTTTGAAAAAGATTGTATTTGTGACAGAAAACTGGCTTCCATTCCTATGCATCCACATGAACGTCTTCATTTTCCTTGTCTCAGCAGACTTCTGGTTTAAAACCGTATGGCAGAATAGATTTGATATTACTCACCATTTTTGTTGCACCGCTATGGTTAGGTTGGGTGTAATTGGAGAGCTCTCAGGCTTTGGATGATGGGAGGTGAGGGTGGGGTTACTCCATTCCACAACTTTAACTACTGGCACTCTTCGACAAAATGACAAATTTATTTTGCCTAAAAACAGCACAATCATCATTAAAGGACCAGCAGGAAAGCTTTGAAATTAGCTCAGGATGGGTCTTTAAACCCTTCTCAGCCTTCGCTGTTGCTGGAATCATACGTTTGGGTGGAGGAAGAAGGTATGAACGGAGAGGAAAAATGAGAAGAGAAAGAGAAAACTTTGGGCTTGAGCCCCAAAATCGCTTCAAGATGCGAGTTGGAGAAGCTGGGAATCTGGGAGCCAATGTTGGTGCTGCTCTGGGGGAACCCAGTGGAGGCCAGGCTCCCATTTTCAATGGTGGATTAGGCAGAGCTACAGATATACAAGCCTCCTTTGGGGACACACACAGAAACCGCACACATATTCTTTGACTACTTCTTCAGAATGTAAATCCTTTTCTATATCCTGAGATGTTTTTTCTGTCCTTGATTTAAACATTTTAACTACGATCCCAGATGTTTGCCTTAAAGAACATACAGGACCAGTATCTATTAAAGTTTAAGAAATCGTTTGTTTGTTAGTTTCATCAACTTCCTGACAAAAACTAAATGTATTTATGAGATTTTGATCTTGGAAGTTGGGTTTTCTGAGTTCTAGGAACTTGCATATTGAAGCTACCAAAGATCTGATCTGAATTCAGACTCGATTTAGCTTTCATAGTTTATACACTGATTTAGGTGTCAGTGATTCTCATTTTACTCTACAGTACAGTCAAAAACACACAAACAATGAGCTGATTTCCATCATTGGACGTATTACAGAAATGTGTTTGTGATTTTTTTTTTAGAAATCGAAGTAGCAAATGGAGACTGCGCTTTAAGAGACTTGAAATTCTTCTAACATGATTCGAAACTCCTCAAAACATTTAGTACTTGACCAGAGATTTTTCATCAAGAGTCTTCAAATTTGTCAGAAAATGTAAAACTCATCTGTTGTCTACTCGACTAAGACTTGTTGTGGGACTTTTAATTTGTTACTTTTGTTTTAAAAATCTGGTAAAAAAAAAAGAGTTTTCCAGTTTTAAAATGTTCTGAAATATAAGGTCCACTTAGCAAAAAAGAAAAACAGTCAGATAATGTGTTATAACTGCACTACCCAGAATTCCTAGCGTGGCCAAAAGGCAGGAGATTGGTCAGAAGGTTTGATGGGAAGTTTTTCCTAGTGAACCGTAGGTGTTCGTCTTTTTTTTTTTTTTTTTTAATGGTCATTTGAAATCATGTTAGGTAGCAAAGAGACTAAAAACATTTACCTTTTACTCATAAAATGTACTACTCACTGCACATGACATCATTCCAAAATGCACAGCATTTGTGCCGCTTGTATTGCTAGCTTACATTTGATTTGCATTCACACTGTATCCGAAGCGTACCAGGGTTCACTTGCAAGGAAACCACTATTTAGTTGGACGAAATTCTGCTGGATTGATGTTGAGTTTTTACACCTGCCAAAACAAAAACAAAAATCTGGTGTAGCCCAAACATATTTGGGGTAAATCCACCCTTTAGCCCTTCAGCGCCCTCAAAAGGCTTAAGGTCAAGCTTTTGGTCAATTATTCCAGACTTACAAATATGTCTTTAAAAGCACGTAATAAGCTACTTTCATTTTCTTTTGCTTGCTTGATTTAAAAAAAAAAAAGTCTCTGGGGGCGAGCATACTTGGTGGCCCTAGGGGCCCCTATTGGTTACACTGCACTCCTGACACCATGGCCTGGTGGGGCTTAAGCTGAGTCTTCTTTAGCTAAAGTTTCAGACTCTTTGCACCCTGTGGCCCCTGCGGAGCAAAAATGAAAACACACATACACACAAGCTGGCCTATCAGGTCACCAATGAGAGGGTGGGGGTGCGCAGCTTGCATGAATGAATGCATGTGGATGCCCCTAAACACACACTTTGGAAATGAAGGTGACCCACGCCACGGCAGGTCAGCGCCTCACCTCGGCCCCTCCCTCCCAAAGGGATGAGAAGTAGATATTTCTCTCTGAGAGCCACCGCATGCGTTACAACTTTTACTTCTCCACGTCCCGCAGCATCCTAATTCAATTAGCGAGGTGTTTAGAGTGAATGAGTGGAGGACCTTTCTCACACTTAATGCAAATAGCAGCTGCCTCCGTGCATGCTGGCCCCGCCATGTGCATGTGCGCATACCTGCATGTAAAGGCTGTATGGGCAGCTATCGGCGCAGACGCTGAGGGGCTCACAGGGAGTCTGCAGGCGGAGGGGTCTCCAGGGCGTCCTCCAATTTCTGCGCATGTGAAGTTGTATCTGTGTGTGTCTGCACACACACACACACACACACACACACACACACACACACACACACACACACACACACACACACACACACATATTCTCACACAGAGCTGTCAGAGGCCGCGGCACTCCATCAACGAACACCTCCACCAAACCCACCTTAATGGGACCAAATTATCTCGAGTACATGCTGAAAACGAGGGGGGGGCAGGAAAAAGAAGTGGTTCTGAAATGAAGTGAGAAGGGAAAAAGATGAAGGAGGAAGGGAGGGGGTGAAAGACTATTGCCTAAGGTCACCGGGTTTTTTTTTTTTATTTTAAAAATGAATAAATACAAAGAAATTCCAGCCAAGTGGTTTAACATTTAAGTATTTTGGTTTTTGATTCTATAAAATGACTTGAAACTCAAAGTTTACAATAAACCTGTAACTATATTGTGAAAAATCACAACATATATAGAAATCTGCAGAAATTTTACCCAAAAAAAGGAAACTTCAGTTCAAAAAAGTGTCTTCTGATTGGTCAGATACAGCTCCGCCCACAATCTTGATGTTTGTTTCATTGACTATATACAAGAACTGGACCAAGCGAATTTGACATCACTTATAAAATGGTTTGCTTTTAGCTTCAACTAAATAAAGTAAATGTTGTCAATTTCCTCATACACTGCTCACCCTAATGATGTCATCACTGAAATGAGCAAATAATGGTATGCAAAAACAATGACCTCTACGGAATAAATCTTCTTGACAAAATGTTTTAAATACCTTTAAATGTAACGTTTTTATGCTGACGATTATGTGTTCGATTTATGTGTTCCCAACCTGTTTTTTTTACAGAATTTTTACAGATTGGTCAGCTGCAGTGGTCTGATCAGGATCCGCGCATCCTAACTTCAAAATAAAGCACTAATTTCATAGTAAAGGCATTCAAAATTAGCTAGCTTTCATTTCTGTTAGGACAAAGCACCAAAAAAAACCTCAAAGTTGAAAAAGAAACGCATTTCAAACAAACTAAAGCCCCAGAGATCGACTCTAACACTAGCGTGAAAGTAAACATGACCGGATGATAAACATTTGTTTTTAATGTGTAATTCCTGCACATTCTAGTGTTTGAGAGAGAACAAATACCCTGGAGGGGCTTCAAACCAGAGAGGAGGCCTGTGGAAAAGAGAAGCGATAATAAAAACATGCGGAGAGAGCTGAGAAGTTTCTAGAAGTCGCTTATAGGAAACACTTGCAGGAGTCAAAAGAAAAATCCAATCAAAAAAAGACAGGAGTTGCAGGAGCGAAGACATGAAGGTGGAGAGAAAAGGAAAAAAAAGTCAACGGGGGATGCAAATGAGAGACAGACGAGGAAGCGTGGAGAAAAGTTTCTGTTGACCTGAATATGGCAGCGTGCTTCTGCGCGTTCAAAGAGGAAGAGGAGTCTTTTTCTGCGCTTATTTAGTCGGTTTCTCTTCGGTTTCCATCTTTTTTTTTTTTACGCTGCGACAAGTTTCAGCCTGATGTGATACGCCCGTCTGCAGCATTGTGTTTTACAGAATGTATTGAACGCAGCAGGAGCACTGGGAGATGAAGGATGTGCTCTTTGTGTTTTTATGGGGGAGACACACAGTGTGTGTGTGTTTGTGTGTGTGTGAAGCTGCTCTTTTCAAATGCCAAGGCATCCAGTGGGCCTCCATCCCGCCTCGCCGTGGTTATCCGCCGTGTGATATGTACTGGATGTGACACGGACGCCGCAGCCTTCTGGACCGCCTCCGGACAGCGGGATGTGCGTGCGTGCACACGCGTGTGTGTCAGCCATGACAAGGACACGGTTACCTTCAGAGTCCCATGATGCCAACTAACTATTCAAACTAGCTCCCTTCCTGCTGACTGCCACCTCCTGCTCCTCCTGCTGCACGTCTCATCAACGCCTCCTCCGTTTTTCCTCTCTTTCTGTCATCCCTCCTTCTCCTGCTCTCCTCCTCTCAGCATATGGGAGCCATTAAAGCCGTTGCCTTTTCTCACCCACCGACGTTCCCGGGGGCTTTCCGGCGAGCACTGACTTTACATCAACCTTGTGCTCCTGTCGCCTTGTTCACACTGCTGCGTATAGCAGACACATACTGTCCTTTCACCTATATCTCCCCTCAACATCCATTTCACTCGATTTATTTTCCCACAAAAACAGCTGGAGATGTCGGTCGTAAATCTCTGCGGGCAAGTCCCCCGTGAGGAACTTGTGATGCTGCAGTTTCTTCTATTTCCTCTAAAGTCCAGGATATCCTTTTAGATCTCTATCCACCAGAGCATCAACATTCTTACAAACTTAAGTGTCACTTACATAAAATATTTGACCAAACTTCCTTACCTGATATTGCCACTGGCACCTCCTACTGGTTGCTCAGTTGGTTCGCCGTGAGGAAGGGGCAACCTTCTGACTTCAATGTTGGAGCAAATTCGAAAACAAATTTTACAATAGCTAAATGCAGTTCACCAAGTAGCCACTAGGTGGCTTGCTATGTAAGCAAACTCGTTACCGTAAACATCAAAGTAAAATGCTGCATTGTTTACATTCATTACACATTTTTTGTTTCTTCAACCTTCGTTTTCCGCAATTAATGCGTTGCAACGGATTCTGAATCTTAGAAAAGCAGCTTTGCATCAATATGCTACACGTTACAGTAGTGAA
This sequence comes from Oryzias celebensis, assembly GCA_014656515.1. Taxonomy (NCBI): domain Eukaryota; kingdom Metazoa; phylum Chordata; class Actinopteri; order Beloniformes; family Adrianichthyidae; genus Oryzias; species Oryzias celebensis. The sequence continues at coordinate 5,100,709 of BNCR01000016.1, forward strand.
GTGCTTACGCAATCAACGTAAATCTGCAGAACAAACAGCTTTGCTCCAAGACTTTACTATGTAAAGTCTATACTATAAGTCTTGCATCTTATAAAGTACGTAAAGTGTTGCAACGTAGCGCAAAGCAACTTTTTCTGCCTCAGAATCCATTGAAATGACATTGTGTTAAATGGTCAGAGTTCCAGCAGTTCAGAGAACATGTCAACACTAACTCATGTTAGTTACAAATAAATAAAAACTTATAGTTAAGTTTACAAAACATTTTCCATTTGTTTTTCCAAAACAACCAAAATAGAAACACTTTTTTTCAATATGTATAGGATTCAAGTTGCACCCAAAAGATATCATGGGCTGTTATTTAAGAAGCAACAGTCAAGCCTGAAGATCTTAAAGACTCAACATCATAATCTCATATAAAATACTTTTTCAATTTTTTTACAGATTTCATTTTTTCATCTCACGATTCCTTGATTTAGACAAAAGAAGCATCTTTTTAAAATCATTTTTTAATGTCCCAGGAATCAGTGTTAAAGAGAATCTAATGTTGGTGATTTAAAAAAACTCACAGTTTTAGACATCTCAAGATTTCTCCTTTGGGTCTTTTTCCATCTTTGATGTTTGTCAAGGTCAAGAAGAAGGAATTAGCAAAAGACATACGATACATTTTTATTATTTCATGAAGCTGCACTTTGAAAAGATTGCTCCACTTTTTCTTTAATCGAATAAAAAAATCTCTCAGAAATGAACAACATGAAAGCGTACACACCAGGGTGTTAGCTCCACTGTTGAAGTTCTTTGACTTACCGTAACTCTATAACCATTTATGCAAAAACATAACTTTACCAATTCTGAAGGAAAGAAAAGCAGCTTTGCGCTGATATGCAACACTTTAGCCTTTCTCTGCATCAGAAGCCATTGCAGTGAAGTCAGTGGTGTGAATGGTCAAAGAGTTACGGTAGTTCCAACAGCGTGTTATTTTGCTGTTGCAGTTATGCAACCCTTTACGAGTGTAAAGTTAGTAAAGCGCAACACCTTACAAATGTAAGATTTGGAAAATGTTCAACAAACGCGAAAGCACTTGTCTGAGTTCAATGGAATTACCTTAAAAATGGAAACGGTCAAAACGGTAATTCAGAGATTCTTGTTTTGCTGTCAAACAACACTTTACACATGAAAAGTTAGTAAAACGCAACACATGACAAATGTACAATTGGCAAAGGGTTGCATAACAGTTCAATAGTTGCTTTTTTCTGTTGGAATGACCTCAATTATGTAAATGGTTAAAGAGTTTTGGAAATTCAAAGATCATGTTATTATGCTAGCGCCGGTAAACACTTTAGGCATGTAAAGTTCTTACACAGTAGTAAAATGATGCAAAGTCCCTTTTTTCTACGTCTGAATCCATTTGACTTACTTTAATTGCGTAAATGGGTAAAAACGTACAGTAGCTCAAAGAGCGTGTCATTTTGCTGCTGCTGTTATACAACACTTTACAAGCATAAAGTTAGTACAGTGCAACACTTCATGAATGTAAAGTTCGTAAAGTGTTGTAAGACTGTGCAAAGCCACCTTTTTTCTACGTCAGAAAGCGTTTCAATATTTTATTGTGAATGCTGTCAATGGTATTGTAGTTCAACTAGCGTGTTGTTATTCTTCCGTCGCCGGCGACAGCTCCGGTGTTAAAGGGTTAAAGCAAAATATGTCAAAAGCAAAGCTTTTATCATTTCTAATTCATCATTTTTTCCTATTTCTTTGAAATGCAAGTTCTCGGCATGTTTTTATGACAATAACGCAACATCCCAACTGAACAGCTTCCGACTGGAGTCATTCTGGGAAACGTTCTGTCTTCCTGCTCAACTCCTTGAGGAACTCCCATCCATCCCAACATTTCATCCATAATGGAAATGCTCAGAGGTATCTGGGCCACGACTTGGAAAGACTCAAACTCTCATCAATTTACATTACGGCTCCCTCTTTCCCGCTCAGCGTCTCCTCCTAACTCCTCTCTGTCTCCTTCCATCTCATCCAAATGTGTCTCCATCCCTCTGCAGCTCCGTACACACAGTCAAAGACCACTTTCTGCAGCTCTTCTTCAGGGTATATGCTTCTTTAATGAAGACAGTAATAATGATTATGGTTATTTTAAAACCGTCTGCACTTATGGGAGCAGAAGCTGCTCTGTCTGCAGTAGCTGGATCTCCGATGTATAAAGCATCGGAGAATCTTTTTGAGGGAGCCAGACGATTGGCTTTTTGAGCTGAAATTTGCAGCATGGATTTGTTATTAGCTGGGCCATCTGACCCCACGCTGCTCAGCCCGGCAGCGCTCGCACATGCACTCGAACCCTCCCTTCAGTCACAGAGCTGATCAAAGATGAGGTCAAGACTAAAAGAAAAGTGCACAACATGAGTAAAATTTTAAAGCTCCTGAATCTTTTATGGTTAGGCGGATGGATGGAGTAAGGAGGGCAGAGCGTGACGGGTCAGGGCGGTGGAGCTGCCAAGGCCTGCGTCAGGATGCCATGATGTGCGTTCGTGTCTTATGTATGCCGGAGCATGTGTTTCACATTTAGCTGGAGTTGAGGGTGATTGCTCCTGTGAAGGAGAGTAAAAGAAAGAAAAAAAACCGTGAGTGAGCTCTCCTTTCTGAGCCGGTGCCCAGCTCTGAAATTCCCATCCAGGCAGGTGATCCAACCCAGAAGTGGAGTTTAAAATAATGTTTTCTCAAAAAACTGCTCGTCAGTGGATCCAAAAGTTTTTTTTTTTACATTTCCATTTTTTTTTGGTACTTCAGCCGACGTTCCTCACTCTTTCTGGGCTTTAACCCTTCAGTAGCGGAAATGTCGCCTTCATTTCTAAATATCACACACTCCTCAAACTAGTGTAACTCTGTGACCGTTTATGTCATTAACATAGTTCTAAAAGGATTCTAAAGCGTAGGAGCCGCTTTGAAACCAATATTTAACACTTTACAGTTGAAAAGTGTTTACACAATAATCATAAACTAATTCTTAAACAGAGAAAAGCAAATGCAACCTTTTACACTAGTGAAGTAACGTAAAACTAACGAAATATCTTTTCTCGACTTCTAAATCCATTTGAATTACTTTAATTGCGCAAGTACAAATGTAAGGGATTTCATATCAATTCAAAGTTACTTTTTTCTGCTTCACAGTGTGTATCAGCACAAAGCTGTTTATCGCAGCTTTAGAAGTCGTTAGTTAACAATAATTGTGCAAGTACTAACGTAAAGTGTTGCTAGAATCTGCTAGTTTACATTATTGAATAAGTACTTTACTAACCTGAAGTGTTACACATCAGCGCAAAACTCGGCTTCAGAAACCTTTGGACTTACTACTTGCGTTACTATTTGAATAACGTAAAGTGTTGCATTTCAGCACAAAGCTGCTTATCACTGCTTCATAAAGAGTTTGTTTACGTTAGTTGTGTAGATCAACACAAAGATACTTATCATTGCTTCAAAAGTTCAAAGCTGCTTTTCTCTGTGTCAGAATCTGTTAGAACAACAGAAACGGCGGAAACGATCGCAGAGCTACGGTGATTCAAAGTACGTCAATACTGTAGCTAAAGGGTTAAAGCGGCCCTTGATTGGACAGTCATTAGCTGGAAGGAGATGAATGCTGCGGGTCTGGATGGAAGTCTCCTTTTACTTCACCAGAGCTCTAAAGCTAAAATGTTGGAAATGACTGTTTGCTCTTTGTGGCGCACGTTGGAGAGAACCTCTCCAGCAAATGAGACCCAGCGGATTTACTTTGGACGGCTACTAGATGGCCTGCAGGTGTTTGGCGGGCGTGCGCCTTTTGGCTTGCTCCTCCCAATCATTTGACAGCGTGTGTACATTTAAAAAAGCTTGGAGGAAGAGGAGGGTTCATCTCGGGCCCCGGCGCGTGATTGCGCTTGTGTATACCGTGAGATTAGTTAGGACAGCTTTATGTGTAAGGCCCTGCCATAAATCCACCCCGAGACGCCAAAGCCAGCGGCGCTCTATCGGAGATGGAGTGTCTCCGCTCAGCTGCTGGTTGGCTCCGAGGGGACCCCTGGTTTGGTTTTCAGTTAACTTTGTCTCTACTTTTGGACTAAATTGTGTTTTTTTTTTTTGGTTTGTTTTTCCCTTCAAACCCGCTGGGTGATTGTCAGAAAGCGCTTGTTCACGCTCCACCCGCCGCACCTGCGAACTCAGCTCTGGTCTCGGGTTTCCCGCTGTGGAATCCGCGACACGTTGTCAGGAGCAGGTAGGCGACAAGCAGATGGACAAGCATTAAGAGGGGGGAAGCAAAGGAGATGTGGGGGGTGGGTTAAAGGAGGTGTGGGGGGGTCAGGGAGGCTGACACTTGAGTCTTCTCAGCTCAGCTCGGGGGCTACGGTGGGGCGACGCCCCGGTAGAGAAAATGATGTTTCTGCTGCCATGAAAGAGCTCAGAGAAGAAAAGGCCTGAAAGCTGCCCCCCCACTCCGCCTCGCTTGGTCTCCTCTTCCTCCGCCTCGGTGTCACCTCTGGCCCCCTCCAACCTTCCACGGCATGTTTCAAAGTGTGGCCACATGAATGGCTCTATTGTTAACAGCTGAGAAAAAGGGAACGGTGGGGGGGTGGACAGAGAGATGAAAAAGGAGAGACGCTCTGAAAGCAAAAACCAGCCCGAAAGAAAAGAGGGACGAGAAAACGTAATGCTGCTCTGGGCTGTTTCTGAATGGGATGATTTATTTAGATGGTAGGACTCCATAAAACTGTTTATAGGTCCAGCTCACCTCCCCCTTTCCTCCTTCCTCCCAGCCTTACGGATCTCCAAACATTTGTCATCCGGATAAACTTTACAGTGAATTTGACTCAGTTGGGTATCAAGAACGGGCTAAACACGCTTTCTCTGCACCATGGCAAAATCCCAAAATCTCCATCACATACTTGTGGTAGAATCTGAATTTCTAAGTTTGTCTACTGTCCTGCTTAGTTCACTGGAACAGTCAAACTGGTTACATTTGTTAGGAAGCTCATCAGGTGTGTTTTGCTTGGAAAAAAATGTTGACTATAATTCCTCAAAGCTTAAATGCATCTACCTTTTTAAAAAATGTATTACTACACTACCCACAATGCCTTGTGAGGTTAAGACGATAGGTCAGAGTAGTTGATGGGAAGTATTTCTCTGTGTTATTCTTCATGTTTCCCTTTTATATATGTGCAATAATCAGTGAAAGCAACATAATCAGTAAGTGAAACTTTATTGACAACATCTCTGAACATTGTTCAGTTACTAGCACATAAAATCCAAGAAAGGTTTTCACCTTATTATGTTGACACACAGTATCACAGTATCACTCCCCCAGACTCCTGCCTACAGTACCCATAAGCCTTGTTTCCGCTGAACATTATGGTCCAGTACGGTTTAGATGGTCCAGGCAATTCAGAAAGGCGTTTCCACTCAAGGTTGGAACGTCACTGCACATGCAAGGTGTAGATTGATGGCATAGCTTTGCGTCATAGAAGTGCAACTACAACAAAAGTGAAGCTAACAACAACAGAAATGGAGGTCATCCAACAGCTCCTTTTTTCGGCTTTTGGTTTTACTAAATACAAAGCATTTAATGTTTGAGAGGAATACAGCCGCTTTCTTCCATCAATCAATGAGTTTCAACAGGAGCCCCGCCCTCACCGGTCCATTCCATTTTTCTATAAAACAAACAGAAAGTGGTTGTACCACCTAAAGATTGTTCGGCTTAATGGGAACATTTTATACTGGAAACGCTCAAAATTCTGGGCCGTACCACTTTGCAGCTTTGTGGTTTACCAAAGTTGCAGTTGTAACCAAAATGATATTCATTTTTTGTTTCAAACGCTTCAATATATTTGAAATTGAAAAAGGAAATTTGATCCTGAGTGAAATCAAATTCACTTTGAGATTTCATTTGAAACTCCAAAAGAAAATTTCCTCAATTTTTAAGAGAAATACAACTTTTTAATGTCTGAAACTTGTAATGATATATGATACTTATAATGATATGTAATGAGATATAATGATAGTGATGTATGAAACGAAACAAACCAGTGACTAAATCCAGTCCAAAAAGGACCGAGATGTAAATTCTTATTTAAAATGTAAATAATTGGTACATTTAAAGATAGAAGGCAAATTAAGTGTTATTTTTAAACAGAAGTATTGGTATGGTTAGGTCAACACAATCTCAGCATCCACTAACCGTGTTGGACAGTGAAGAGTAAATTTCGAGGTAAATCTATGCTGAAGATTCAACTTTTTTTCCTCATTTGCCTCCTGTGTGTCATATTTTCCAACCGCCTCGTTTCTTTTGTTTATTTGTTGCTCGTTCAATATTTTTCCCCTCCTGCTTTCTCACTCTGCCGACTTCTCCCTTTTTTTTTCCCTCTCCGTCTTTCGTTTTCAAGCGCCGCACATGCCCAGTGGCGTTTTACACCCCCCCCTCATGGAGTGTGTGTGTTTGCTCTGCAGTGAAGCCCGGCTGTGACTCAGGAAACCATCAGATAAACCTGACACAATGCGCCATGCAGGAAGCGAAAGGTTCTCAAGTTGGAGAAGAGAGAAAAAAAAAAGTGGCACACCGGTTGATTTTTGTTGTTCTTGTTGAGGGAAATCTAAGCCTGTGCGTTTGGATGTAGGTGGGTGGATGTGCTTGGGCAAACCTTTTGTTTTCTGCAGTTAGGTCTTTGTTCGGGCCCGTGTGTGTTTAAGAGATTTCGTTTTGTTGCAGAAGCCTCAGGAACTTGCCGATGTGTTTACGTTTGGTCCTCTATAAATGGTGTGAATGCCAGTCTGAGGCCGACAGGAAGGCGAGATGCACGTCTGTTTATGGGTGTTGAGTGAAGCTGAGCGCCTGCCTCTCCAGTCTGAGTGTGGCCTGATAACCCAGAGTGACCCAGGTAATGAGAGGAGGAACACTGGCTTCCCAGCAGGCCTCTAAGCCCGTCTGCGCTAACGCTCCTCCGCCGTTCTGTCTGCATTCTCCGGTTCCCCTTCAGTGCATGCCAAAGCGTCAAGCTCACGTCTTTAAACTCGCAGATGAAAGCTGCATGGCGGCACGCAGGTGCAACGGACACAAACGTTTCAAATCGAGACATATTTGCATACGCTCAAACGGTGCAGATAACCATGCAAACACCTCCTAAACATCTTTATCTATGGGAGAGACATCTCTATAGCTGCAAAATATCAAACATTTTTGAACATAATTCATAGTTATGCACATATTGAGTCTCAAAACATTCTTTAAGCTAAACGAGTCACTGGCTCCATTGCTAATAAATGTTGTGATGTAAACATTCAGTTAATCAACAGTCCAGATTTTGACTTCCTGTTTAAGGCTGATTTGAAATCAGAAAAGTCAATCAACCTGGTCGCTAATGACTTTTCTGACCTGTAATCTTAAGCAGAATTCAACATATTTTTGAGATTTGGTTGTTTCCTGTAGGAAAAATGTGTCTCCGCTCCAGAGAATGGCTATTTCAAGGCTGTAATTTAGAACTATAACTCTAAGTCCATTTTAGACTTCCTCATTGTTGGTTTGGTCTGTTTTCCCTCTGCACTAAATGGGATAGACCCATGTTCTGGATGACAGGTCATAGCAAGCACTGTATGAACACGGAAGGCGTAGGCACCTTGAATGGATTTTTCACTTTTTCAATCCCCACAAATTCTACAGTCAACACAAGCCTGAATGTCAGAATTGAGGAAATGAGAGAATCAGAGCTCAGGTTGTGTGGACATCCTACGGACATTTGTGTATCACCTCCACACCGTGATGCATTCCCATCATGGTCAGCAAGGAGTCTGTATTTGTGTCTTAAATGGCCCCCGCTCGGATAAATACGGGGTTGTGTCAGGAAGGGCATCTGACGTAAAATATACCTTTAAAGTACTGTACAAATAGTCTTCAATCGTTTTATGAAAAAGGGTTTTTTGTAATCATTTTTGCTGCAAGAGAAACAAAACAGACAAACATGTTACACAAGTGCAACACAAATTGCCTGCAGTTAGCTTAAAACGTTATGTAATGATACTGACAGGCTGAACTGAAAGGTGTTTCTCTTTTTTTTGTTCTTAATTTAACAAATGAAACTGTCAGTTGCTGTGACACTAGCATGATTCGTCCTGTCTGACAGAGCACTTACATAACCTCCTCTGTTGTCTCCGTCTTGTTTATTTTCAATACTCCAATGCTTGTCTGTCAGCAGAACACAGAGAATAATTAAGCAGGTTTTTACTGCCGCGGCTCCCCGGAGTTTGATGGAAAGAAAACCCAAAAAACACAAATGACTTCTGAGGCAGAGGTAGCAGAGAACTGCTCCTCAACTTTTACAGGCTTCCTCCCACATCAAAGTGTCACTTAGATTACTAACAGAAGCTGCCATTCCTGCAAAGCTTCCACTGCTGCGAACACGTTCCTGACAGGAGTAAGGCTACTTCCAAACAGAGATGATGTCTCTGTTTTCCCCTCAGAGGATTAGAATTAAAGAGCGTTTTCGAGCTGCAAGCGTTGGGCCTGAAAGATGGCCTTATGCTGGGAGGAGGGATGTCTGACTCATTCTGGAAAAACCTCCTCGGCCCGAACAGTCCCCACGAGCAACAAGCTTAGCCCGTCGGCAGGTCTTATTTCAAACCTGAAACCTCGGCTTTTAACCCAGTCGGCTGCGTCTGACGGCATCAAAGCTGCAGAGACGTTCGTGATACCAAACAGCTTTTATAAAACCCCTCCTGTTTTGGGTGTTTGTAACATGTTCTTGGAGCATTTTTCTGATGAGGGACGACATGCATGAAGAAAATGTGTTTATTCAAACTCTTGGGAATCAGGAGCAGAAAAAAGAAAAAAAATGCTGTTTTAGCAGGAGAGCATGTAAACAGAGAGCTCTCAGGTGTGGTTGACAGGAAAGTGGGGCGGAGGGAATTTCTAATCAACTCCTGCCGCTCTGCAGAAACGATGTCCTAGAAAACCCCAGTTTTTTGTTTTAAATGTTAGTTAAAAATGGCATTATCATAATTATAAGATCAATGGGAATAATTTTAAATAGATCAAAAGATGATTAAAGTGGGACTTTAAGACTGGAATGACGGCGTCACCCTGTGCTCTGTGGTGTCACACACACTACACAGCGATCTTCCTGACGCGAGTGGCAGAGTGTCACCGAAGCGACTAATTACCAAATTAATTAAGCGAACACACCTCTGATTTGGAAGCCCGGCGGTTCTTTGTTCTGCTGCAGACCAGTCTGCACGGACACTCCCCAATTCTAACATCCACAAACACGCCAGGGAAAAGGAAATGAGCTGAGGCGGGAGCTCCGCCAGCAGGACAGAAGTTAAGAAGACGTTTTCAGAAAAGAGGAAAATAGCATTCTGCATTCTGACAAATATTTCTAATTTTATGACTCACTCTGATCATCTTTCCATCTATTTTAAAAGCGCTCCTGGTGTTTTTTTTTTCATTCAGAGGCCTCCTCAGACGAGGAAAACAAAGACGCACCTGAATCTATGTGTCTGTAAGTGAACGCATCAGAACGGGAGCTTGTAGTCCACCCAGCGTCATTTCTACGTCACAAATGCGATATTTTTCAAACTGCAATTTTGGTCTGCCCCTGATTCAGAAAAATGCAACAAGAAAAACTCCATTTTCCTTGGAGTTGGTCTTTAAGCTTTGTTCTGTAGATGCATATTTGTGAGGAAATGGACTGATGACCCTCAGAAAACAACTGAAAGATCTTTTGGTTCACATTCATGCTGCCCATCGACTTCATGACGACTGATATCAATAGTCAGTATTTATTTCCCAGAAAACCTTAAATGACGTTTGGTATATTGATATAAACCAAAAAAAGTTACTGGAGTTGAGAAATAGTCAAATGAAGTATAATTTTTTGAGATTACAGTTAAATACAAAATGAATAGTGCCCAACCGTGTGTCCATTATCAGGAATTGATGGACGACTGAATTCTGTGCTTGAACAGCCCTTATTGTTGAGATTAGGAAAAATTGACATTGAATATTTTTGATGGGCCGCCATCGTCTCAAATCGCTGCTATTTTTTATTTCAATTGTGCTTTTCTGAAAGAGGGATCCTAAGGCACATCCATCAAATGTGATGCTTTTACTACGAAATGCCTGACTGGTCTGAGCCGGAAAATGTTCCAACAGATCTGGATCCTTCACTCCCCTGTGTCTGAACTCTTTCACACAACTTTTAATTTGATGGTGTGGACTTTTAATTTGGCGGTGTATTTTCCCTGTGTGGATCATCATATTTGTGCTGTGGACTGCACAGCTCCTGCACCTGTTCTCCATGAGGGAGGAAAAAAAAAAGTTGGAAAGTTTTGGGAATGAAAGGAGCTAAAGGATCCATCTGTTGCTCATTCAGCAGCAAGAACAGGTGGCTTATCAAGACTCTAATGAACGAATCTCTGCTCACTCTGCCGGCTAATTTGAACCATCTTGTTCTTCTCTCTGTCCAGGTTCAAGGACGACAAGGGCTACATCCTGTATCCTCAGATCGGGGACCGGCTGGACCTAATCTGCCCTCCTCTGGACACGGCCAGGTCCACGCCGGAGTACGAGTTCTACAAGCTGTACCTGGTGTCGTCGCGGGAGCAGGCGGACCGCTGCGAGGTGATGGGCTCCCCCAACATCGTGCTCACCTGCGACGAGCCCACCCGCGAGCGCCGCTTCACCATCAAGTTCCAGGAGTTTTCCCCCAACCTGTGGGGCCATGAGTTCAAGAGCATGCACGACTACTACATCATCGGTGAGCCTCTCTGTCCGATGTTTCATACAGAAAAGTTGCTATGAAAGGAAACAGATGAAGGTGCAGACGTTTATTCATCCGTTTTTGGGTTGTTCGGACCCGTGGAGGGTCGTAGACAAAAGCTGCCACAACTTAAGGAGAGTGCAGGTGTGTCTTGTAGTTCTCCTGATGCTAAATTAACACAGATCTCTGTATGTATAAGGCATAAGGCTCATGATATGAAAATGAAACATTGTTGTGCGTGTAGTCGGTGTATGGTGAAGTAATTTGCGTGTCTCTGCACAGGTTAGCCTAATGTTTGAGGTGGTCCTGGTTGCAAACATGATGGCACCCAAACATATTGTTAGCTGGAAGCGGAAACTTTGCACCTTTAGCCGTAAGCAGATACTGTGTATCTGTACAAGAAGATTCCTAACGCGAACCCAGATAAATTCATGGTTTTTGACCAAAAAAAGGCTACTTTTTGGTCAAAGACTCCCAGCTAATGATGCTTTGGCGCCATGTTGTTGACACTGACCACATCCTCTAGCATTTTTTGCCACCCGTAAGGACAGTTGTGACTAAGACGTAACCCTCTCCTGTAATTCCCCCTCAGTTCCCTCCACTTGTGTGGCATTTTGTACGTGTGGGGAAAACACTAGCGAGCTGTCCCAGTCTTTCTCCTGCAGCTGCCATGCGTGCGAGCCTTGGCTCTTGTTTATTGTTGGTGGCGGCTTTGCGGTGACCGCAAACGGCCAGGGCGCAGCTTGTTTGGGTTTGCACGGGAGGTTTGTCTGCAGTTCGTTCTCTCCGAAGACTTGCTGAGGTCACCCAGCTGATTGGTCCATGCTCTCCTATCATGCCGACTCATCTGCAAGCTAACGGGAACATGCAGGTTGTTTTGGGAGCGTTTAGAGGTCATAACTGAAGAAACTGAAGGTTTGCATGCAGGTTCCTTTTTTTCATGAGATTGCTAAATAGTGGGCGTCAGGAGTGCATGTGTCCTCTATTTATCGATTCCAGGAAAAAAGAACACTTCAGGATCGGGGGAACTTGCAGGACAGACAAAGACCGTCTGATTCCTCCCACGCACCTCCAGTTTCCTCAGTCAGGAGTGCCGACTCCTAAACAAAAATACATTTGAGCTAGGACTGAAATGGCGAGACTAAGATCCTTTATTCTGCATGCTCACGCGGTAGGAGAGGTTAGACTCTTGCCTCCAAAATCGCCAGAATGCTTCAAATCAAAAACCTAATCAAACTCATGTTTTGGGCTACATTTAAGGAGGCAGCTGTGCAGGAGTTTGTCCCCGATAAGCACAGATGAAAACGACGGACTCAATCTCGATTTGGTGACGCACAAATGCAGCCAGAAGTGGAACAGCCCTCCTTCACAGGCCTGCATGAAACAGATTCTCAGACAGCTAAATTTAACCACGCTCCTGCTTTAAAATCCCTCGGCGCACCATTATGTGCTGCATCCTTTTAAAGTTCAACACCAACTCGCTCCTGTGCAAAAAAAAGAAAAAAATCTAAGTTGCGAGGAAGCTGCAGCTCATCCTGGCTTCACAGGAGGGTTCCTGAACCACAGCAGAACCGACAACCTTCAGGTGTTTCCAGGTTTTCTGGTGACTTCTGTGACAACTACAAATTTGAGTGAAACTCCCACTTAGACACTGGATGTCACTCAGAGATAAAACAAGGATGATACTGTTTGCATGAATACAAACATCTGATAATGGGATGTAATCAGATTACATCAGTAATCCGATCTCAAATCTTTCCAAACACTGAGACAGACTGGTAACTGAAAAGCTCTTTATCGTGTTTGAAGTACTTTTGAACAGTTATTCTTCCACACTTTACGCTGACGTTTATATGACGATATAATGTTATTGTAGATGAATACAAAAATGTAAAGCTGCTGAGTCACGATGTACCATTTTCTGTCTGCGTCTGCTCTGGAAAGCAGAAACCTTCCATCAAAAGACTCCTGATCTTAGACTAAAATGATGACATTTAAGGAAAATCTGCATCATGCATTTCACTGGAGCACAAGATTTTACCCATAATCCAATAGGAGCTGTATGGGATTGTTTCCTTTTATATTTTGTCTGATCATGTTTTGCCATCAGTTACTTAAACTTTACGGTTCCTAATGTTATGATTTTGACATATTTATTTTGAACAATTTTCCCAGAACATCCCAGACTTGTTTACCCTTTCCCCTCGGAGCGTTAGCCCAAGTGTTGAAGCTCCTTCAACTACCACAACTCTTCAACGTTTCTACAATTAATGTAAATGAACAAGTTCTGTAAGATGAGAAAAGACACTTTGCGCTGAAATGCAACACAATTAATGTAAACCAACAGATTAAAGCAGCTTTGTGTATTTAAAGTAAAATGTTTGCATAACTTGACGTTTGTAAACACTTTATGTTGCTCTACGTTACAGTAAAGTTGCATAAACTTTGGTAACTTAGCCCTAAGTTTTATATAAAGTTCGTTGAGTGTTATACTTAATGTGTACTTGTGCGGGTTACTTGTGTAACTTGTGCGGGTTTGTGCATACTCGCACAAAGCAGCTTCTCTCTGCTTTGTGTTGGCACCTTTAGTAACGTCAACCTACTCTTTATGTACTGTCTTTAATTGTTGCATAACTTTACGTTAGTAAGTCCTTTCTTATACATGATATTAATAGTAAAGTAGAGGAAACTTTAGCAACGACAGCCTATATAAGCAGCCTTTCTCCGTTTTGTAACCTTTAGTAACTTAATCCTACCCTTTTATGTACTTGATGCTTTAATTATTTTACCTACCAGAACATTTACATAAACTTTTCTCACATAAACCTGAACTTTCTGTAAAGTAGTGTTACATATTGACGGAAATCTGTTTTTCTCTGCATCAAAATACACATTAGCGGTCAAAGAGTTACGGTTGTTGAACGTGTTATTTTGCTTTCGCTGCTAACAAGTGCGGCGTTGAATACGTTTAGCAAACCATGAGTTTGTCTTTTGTCTGACGTTCTTCCAAACACAAAACCTTTAAAGAAACAGACCTAAGAAAACATTAGTTCTTGATTGAATCTCCAGCACCACAAAGCTGTATGACCACTTTCTGAAGAGACACAGCATGTAGAAGCTCCAGTTTGACCAGATCCTTCAGACCACATCTTGATCCAACAAATCCGAAAACCTCAAAAGAATAATAATAAAAAAAAAAAAAAACATTTCAACGTAACTTAGTAGAAGTTCGGTGACGGACAAGCCCCCACTTTCCCCGTGAGGTCCGTAAAGTTCAGACGGAAAGCGTCTGCAGACGGATCGATGTCTGCTCGCACCGTCCAGTATTGATAACATCAAATGTGCTGACACTAATGAAGAACCGTGACTTTTCTTAATGAGACCTTCAGATGATTAGGAACCATTCGTCCCTAAGGCTGGGGTTTGCCTGCTGTATTCCAGCCACAGATTACAGTTGGAACTACAGCATGCTGTAATTTAATCTGCTGGGAGGAGAAATGTGTGTAGATTGGAGTGACAGCGGGAAGAAACAGGTCGAAGGAGGTTAATGTGGAAGTTAAATCCATTACAGAGTGCTGCTTAAAGGCCACTGACTGATCAACTTCCTGTTCCTGTTGTCCTTTCCAGGTTCCTCATATCATACAGGAATTATTTACTCATTTAAAAAAGGAACGAACCAAAGAAAAGCGGAACTTTCTTTTGTTTTTGCAGACTTAGACAGATGCCAGTAAGGCGTAATCCGATTACTCGACTCTCTCAGCCCCCTCTCGTCCGTGGGGAGGGGACAGAAGAGGAAGGAAATTGATTAGTCATACTTAATGACTGATGTTTTCTTTCTTAAGGTGAGGTCAGAGTTTGGTCGCTTCTGTGTCGCGATCTTTCGCTTTGCCTCCGATGCTCCGGTCTGGCGTCCGTCGCCAGACAGCCGCAGCTTCTGTTGTTTCAGTTTCTGCAGCAGAAAAAAGCTGAGGTTTCTGGGATTTCTGGTGAAACGTCTCGGTTTCCCTGAAGCACAACCCTCATGCATAAAACCTGGTTTCAAAAGCTTCATGGTTTGTTGAGCTGTTTTCTAAGCTCTTTCAGACAGAAGAGACTTTTTCAACTCATCTTCTAACTGAGAAGATGATGGTCAAACACCATGAAGTTAACCCTATACATTCATTATTTGATACACGCATTTCTGAGACCCTACCATGATCCAAACTTTCCTTAAAAATCTGAGTTTATGTTTTCTTCCCTGTAGTACATCATCGTTCCACTAGGGGCAGAAGACGGCTTTTCCTGCTCATTTCCAAATTGCTGTCTTCATGAAATCATAAAAACACCTTTTCTGAGCTTTATATTGATGATAACTAATCTATTGTGATTCATTTTTTAAGGACAACTTGTTATATTGAAACAAATTTACATTTGTAGAAAATAAATTTGTTATAATACAGTTGGACCATGTTAAAAAGTGTGGCTCAAATCTGAGACAGAAGATGAATAAGATCCTTTTTTCCTGAACATTCATGTCAATATAACTTTGTTGTGAGTGAAAACATCAGAATTTCTGTCAATTCTAGTGGGATTTACCCAGTTAAGAATTGATTATTTTCAGCCAAAACAAAGATTGTTTTTAATATTTTTACCTGGATGCAGAATTTATATTAAATAATTGGATCATGCTCAGATGCAGCCAATGTTTTAGATTCCTTAATTTGATCGTTTAAAAATCTTTCTTAGTATTTCAAAATAACAAATCAAAAATTGTTGTCTTTAACAAAAAGAAAATAAGAAACATAACTTTATAAATAACTAAAAATAGTAAAACATTAATAGGACGGCATTCATTTTAATGGACTGAAGTCAGACCCACAGGTTTTAAGGAATTTGTTTTAAGTTAGCTCTTAAAAAAAACACCAGTGTGTTGCATTTTTGTCTTTAAAAAAAACAACAAATTTGATGTAAATAATGGAGTGTTTTTTATTTTAAATAATAGTGGTTCCAAAATTTTCTGACAGTTCTCTGCAGTAATAAAAAAGATGTTCTTTTGTCTCCTTGTAGTGATAAATTAATCAGCTTTCTTTGTCAGTTTTTGTTCTAAAAATCTGAAATATTGAACTTTTTTGTTCTCTAAATTTCTTTACAAATAAAGTCAGAACAATTTCAGTGGATAAGCTTTAGTTTTATTCCACATTTGTCAAAATAAACACCAAAAACGATCATTTGTGTATTAAAATCATAGTGAGTGAAGCGGTCACGGCAGGTCAAAGCCGCTAAACCTTCACTGAAACGTGACAGAGAATCTGCTGATGCTCCGGTTGGCCCGGTGACCTCAGCTTGAACCGCCTGGAAGCCTTCGTGAAACCTGACAGAAACCCGTCCCGCGGATTATCGGGATGTGCGGTTGGAATTCCTTCTGCGTGAATCAGAGGCAGGTGGAGGCGCGTTTTAGCCCGAGGCGGCTTCACCTGTTATTAACGTGTATTTGTGAACCAGGATTAAGAAGGGAAAATGATCCAAACATGCTTTTCTAAATATGGAAAAGACGAGGATGCAGGAGAGAGCGTGAAATGGGGCGAACAGCAGCCAGGTTGTGATGAAGCTGACTTTTATTTTGGAAAAAGCAGTCATCTGGAGCGATCCAACCAGTTCCTGTCAGGGGTGGAAAAAGAGCATCAAATCTGGAGGTGAAGGAAACACAGACAGCAAACACGTGGACGTCTCTGTCTGTGGCACATGATGTCAGTCGCTCTCACGGTGTCGTCTGTGAAATCAATGTGCTCACATAGGCAAGCACAAACCTGATCCGACTACACAAAATACATCTACTTCCTCTTAAAGTAATGTATGGCTCTTACAGGTCAACGTATCTCTTAAGGTGTTTATTAATACACACCTCATATTAAAATGTTTTCGATAATCATGGTTTTTTTTCATTCAAAAAATGTAATAAAAAAGTTACGAATTAGGACGCCACTTTCCTTAAAGCACAGGTGAAAAGACGGGTCGCATAGATCACTGTCGATGGGACTACCCATTGACTGTATATGAGTACTGGACTGAGTGACTCCTTCCCCCTTGCGTTCCGAACAGGAAGTACCCGCTGGTTGCAAGAAGCCAAAATCCTGTTGTTTTGTTTGAGTCTGTTGTCTGTCACAAGTTGAAAATGAAAATGTCTGATAGAGCTGATGACTGAAATAATTGAAAGTGACAAGTTTGGACTCATTATAATATACATAGTATGATATAATCTGGTGCAGCCCTGGATCATCCTCAACTGGAATTAGCTCAATATAACACAATACAATATCACTTTTGTAAAAATGTATTTCTCCGCTGTTGAGGAAAGCATGAATCTGTGTGAACACTGAGGTTAGCACTTTCTCTTCAACTGTTAATGCAATTAGAGTCATTCCAACGGATTCAGAAGATGCGAAAAGCAGCTTTTGTGGTACAAATCGGGTTTCCAGTATGGATTGGGTGTCTGATACAGTTTGAGTTTCTGGTACAAATCAGGTGTTTGAAATGGATCAGGTTTGCAGTACAGCTCAGGTTTTCGGTTTGGATTGGATTTCTGGCACAGATTGGGTTTCCTGTAAGGATCGTGTTTATGGTATAAATCAGGTTTGTAGTACAGATCGGATTTTCATCATTGTATGGATTGGATTTGCTGCATTGATTGGGTTTCTGCTACAACTCCAGTCTCGGGTACGGATCAAATGTGTGATACGGATCAGGTTTGCAGTACAGCTAAGGTTTCCGGTATGGGTTAGCTTTGTGTTACAGTACGTAGCGGGTTTCCAGTACAGACTTGGTAGCAACAATGCAGACCGACCTAAGAGAAAACCCTCATAGATGTGTGTTCACCCAAGGTCCGGTCTGATCCACTGAGGGGGGTCAGTCGTAGCGTTGTTGTTGTGGTTTGCTGTGACAGATTGTGTGTTTGTTTGTGTATTTGGAACAGAACGGGGGGGCATGTTTCCTGTGCGTGACCTGCAGGTGTGCAGGGCACCTAAGTTTCTGGGCCGGCACGCTCGCATGAAGAACTCCCGGTGGGGTGTTTATGGAGCGGGCCCCCTCCGCCTCCCCAGGACCTCGCAGTCGCACAATGGCAGAGATAAACAACCTCACCTCACTCATATGAATAATAGAGAAGCCAGAAATGTGTTCCGGCGCAAACGGGAGTGCGTTTGGGACTCGTGTGGCGTTTTTGAGCTTTTTTGTGACGGTTGTTTGTGCGCCGCCGACTCAGACTCCCTGAGCACCAGTTGGGGGTCCCTGCAGGTTTGCTCTCCGTTTGCTGCTCCTCACCACCAAAATCTTGAACTCTTTCAGAAAAGTTCGCACAGTCTAATTGCTGGACAGCGATGTCGGCGTGCTCAATAATGCAGCGGCGGTCTGGTTTATTCATCAGGGTTAAGCTGAAAGGAGCGGCGCCGAATCCTCACGGGGGGGTGGGGGGTGGGGTGGTAAGGACAAGGAAGGAGGAGATGAAGGAGGAGGTGTGCAGATGCGCGCTGCACTGCAGTCTGAATGCTGCACCTCCTCCACATCCAGGTGACCTCATCACTCCCCGTGCGAATGCGACATCACGGCTGTGCAGAACTTTGTTTGCAGCTGCAGGAGGCGGGGGGGGGGAAGCCGGGGACTCTGGGAAATCTATAGCTGCTGAATATTTGATGGAGTTTAAGCCCCCTGATTTGAGCCTCCTGCAGGGCTCTGAAGCAGGCGGGGGGGAGGGAAACAAGATGGCCACAGGGAAGTGAGTGGAGAGTCCTACTTTATCGTCAGGAAGGACTTCCACCTTTGACCCCTGCGGGGAGCGATGGGGAGCAGTTTAGAGAGGAGCTAAAACAAATTCACATTTGTTGCTTCTTACTGATATTTCTCTGTGTAACTAGACATAAAAAACCTGCAGAAATCTTCCAGTTCTGTCTGGTTTTGGGGGCAAAGTATCCTTTAATTCTCGTCTTCTACAGAATAGTTTCAAATGCAAAAACACAACAAAAAATAAACCTATAACCTCATATTGCTTCTTTTGACTTTAAAATGTTTTATTTACATCCAAATTTGATTAATTAACCTAGAAAAAAGAAGAAATATTCTGAATTAGTGCCTGAACACCTGTTCACCCAATCAGAACAGTTGAATAAAATACCTTCATTCAGTTGGAAACATTCTAGCATTCTAGAAAGAACTTTGTTCTTGTTTTTGTTAACTCAAAAATCTGCTAAAACGGATTTGTTCTTGCAGATTTTAATCCATTTTTCAAAGGTTTTCCTGCCTAACCTGGATTTTCTTAATTACTTTGTAATTGTCTATAAAAGGAAAAGGAAAAGAAATCTCTGTAATAAACAGCGTTTCTTGAATTTTAATGATAGAACCTTCAGAAAATCATCTGTTGAGTCCAAAAGTGTATCAGACTGCTGTTGTTTGGGTTTTTTCAAAAATAAATATTTTTAACAGAAAAACATGCCTTAACTGTGATGGCCGTTTGCTGTTATATATTTCCCATCATGCCTTTCTCATCATCCTCTTCCTGTTAGTGGAATCTGAAGATTAAAGATAATCTGCAGCATAAACAGACCGTGAATGTAGAGTTTGAAGATTTTGGAATTATCTGCATACTTAAATAATGGGCAGAGAAGGCGTCATCAAACCAGGAGGATGCACCTTTAGCAAGGCAGCATAGAGTCCTGGTAGAAAACCTGACACTTTCTATTGAAATATGGTTCTTTCTAGTAGACCATTAAAACCTCAATGACCTACAAAGTTTTTAAAACCAGGGGGCCGTCTTTTGGGTAAACTGAGATATTTCTGCAGGAGTTGCTTATAACCATTGTCAAGCACAGTGCTGGAGGGGTGGTCTTTTTGGTTGCTTTCATACCACCCGGCAGTCACTGTCAAGAACCCTTGAACTTGAGTGAACCAAAAGAAACCGTGAAGAAGGACAGTTCTGAAATCTTTCACAGCGATTCGAGAGACCTCAAAAAACCTCACGGTCTACTGAGCATCCATCTTGTTCTTTCCCGCCTTAGTTTTGTTTACGTAAACAATGACAAGTTGGAAAAACATGTTCATTGTAGCCCCCCCCTTAGAAACATTCAAACATGACTCTATCTGGAACAGACATCTACAAACAGGAACTTTTTTACCCGGACGAAAACCGCGCTAATCTGCTGTCCAACTTCAAACCTTCTCAATGTTGGTGCCTGCGCCCCCCCCCCCGGTCTATCCCTGACAGCTATTTTAAGATGGACGGATTCTTGTTTTTTCTTCCTGCATCCCATTCTACAAGCTCCACTGAACACATCGACTTCTTCGGGGTCCCGGTTGAACCCCGGCGTGTGTAAATGGCCTCCAATAAAGAGCAAAAGTGAAAAATGGAATTGAATGGTAGTAGTAGTGGGGGTGGGGGGATACTACAAATGTCCCCCCCAGGGATGAAGTTTATCCGCATCTCTCAGTGGACTCCAGGAAAAGATGACTTCATTTTAAATAATAGCAGCGTGTGATAATGTCTGATAACCCCTCCCCTGGGGGTCCCCCGCCCCCACCACGTCCCGCTGCCTCCCTTATTGCACGAACATGGCGTCCAGCGTAGGTCGGTGAAAGCACGCAGCATATGGCCTCTGTTGACCTCGCCGCAGCGCCACGCCGGGCCTCCCGTGTGCAGCAGCCAGAGGAGCCGGAAGGAAGTGAGCTGATGTGAAGAGACACCAGAGGAGAGCGAGGGATGTTTGCCACGGAAAAAAAGGAAAAGAAGAAAAGAAAAAGATGTGTGCTGAGTGTGAGTAAGAGAAAGTGACAGATCGCCCGGCCGATTTAGGTCAGCAATCAGAGCGCCGCCGCTGTCTCTGGTTGTGTGTGTGCGGCGGCAGCGGGTGCTCGTGTGGGGCTTGCGTGACTGCCGGGTTTTGTGCTGGCGGTGTCGTTGGCGGGGACAGTTGTGGTTGGCCTTGATTGCACCGAGCGAGTGTGAACGCGACTCCCCGTGTTAAAGGTCAGACGAGAAGAATCCCTTCCTAATTGGATTGTAGCTGGTTAGCATCGTACGATTCATTTAACCTTCCAACACTGTCTGTGCACAAACTTCTCAAGCGCCACAAACAAAGGTGTCATTGTGCCGCCGCCTTTTGCTCGAGGATGTGTTTCCTGGCAATCAGACACAGGTGGGGGGGCGACAGAAACGAGCCCACCTCTGGGCTGACCCCTGCCATCAGCGCCGCGCGTTACCGTCGCTAATGCAGCCTTGATTTAGTGTCCAGGTTCAGGCAAACATGACCCCCGATCGGCATAATGAGCACGCTCACGCAGGCAGATGTTTGGTCTCGGCACTCAGACACGTCCTGCGTGTTTGCTTTCACACACCGATGAACTTAATAAGGAAACTTTTCAAGATCTCCCATCTGTTCACCATTTTGGAGAAAACTGGTGCCGCGCCTCCTTCTGCGAGGGATAAAAACGGCCTCGAGTAAGGTTAGCCGAGCTCAGCGGAAAGACGGCGAGGATTCAAGAAAGGGAAGAAATATGTTCTTCCCAGCACTGAGATCAGCTGGTGTCTCTAAAATAACTCGCCTTTCTTAGGCTTTGGCATCAACTCGCATCACATTTGTTCATATGGAGAAACCGTGGAACATATTCAGCCAAACTTTTGCATTATTTTTAGAGTTTTTGTTGGGACGTTGGCCACTTTGGCATTGGTTTTCTGTTCACTTGTTGCACTTTGAAAAGAAGTTGTTTGTTAAAACTCAACTTTTTAAGGAAAAAACCCCAAAGAAATGAGATTTTTAAATGCATTGGAGAACTTTTTGAGTCTTTTTTGTAGGATTTGACTCGTCACTGCTGAGCAACAGTATATCTCTACTTTGGAAAAAGTTGGGTTGATGTCCTGAAAGGCCGTCTTTGTGCAATTATCTTAGTAAAAATACATTTTTCTTTTTCATTCGTTATTATTTTTTTAATTTTCTTTTATATATATATATATATATATATATATATATATATAATAAAAAATAATAAAAAACCCTAAAAAATAATAATGATAATAAAATTAAATTTAAAAAAAAATTTTTGCTTTAAGAGTTTGGCCTAAAATCACTACATGTCCTTCAGTATTTCTTTCATTTGGCACATAAATGTTTTTATGTCCATCAAACGCTGGGTTATTGAGGTTCGCTAAACGAGTTCTTCGCTTAAGTGTGTTAGCTGTTGGTGCAACTCATTCTCTGTGTTTGGTGCCTGGTTTGAGGGGAAACGGTCAAAAAACTGAAACTTTAGCACAGAACATAACTGAAAATGACCAGAATGTAAATATTCTGATGGGGGTTTGATTCATGACAATCATGTGTGCAACATTTCCAATCATTAAGACCTAGGCTACCCAAAACAAGACAAAGAAAAGCGGCAAAAGAGCAGTTTTTTTTTTTTTTTTTTGCTCAAATCAAAGTTGACACTTTTTTATTATTTATTTAGTGGTCTCTAAGAGGAGAAAAACAATGGTTGCAGATGTTATTTAAGGATGTTATTTAAGAGTTATTTAGCAGATCAGAACCAGAAAATATTTTTATTGATGATTACAAAAGTTTAATCCAATAGAAAAATCAACTTAACAACAGAACAGCTTGAAGAAACCAACATTTCTGATATTTCGGTCTGTTTGAATCAGACTGAAGCTTTTCAAAAAGGAGCTGCAGGACTTTAAAATGTAACCCTATCAGGATCAACTCTGGACTCTTTATTTGAACTAGTGTAACTCTTCAAGCATGTTTGCAATTAACATAAAACTGATGGATACTGACACGGTGAAAAGGAACTTTGGTCCAAAATGGAAAAACTTTATGTACTTTAGGATATGTGATACTTCACATACTTTACAATATGCAACACTTTAGGTACTTTATTTTACATGACACTTCACATACTTTATGATATGCAACACTTTACTATATGCAGTACTTCACATACTTCGCTACACTTTACGTACTTTACATAATGTAGTTAAAGCCGCTTTTCTCCACTGATTTGTGTTGATTTAGTGATCATTGTTCCATTGTAAAATGCTGTGTACCATCTCTTTTCTCAGCTTCAGAATCTGTTGGTGTTACGTTGATTCTGTAAATGGTGGAAGAGTTACCATAATTCAAAGAACTTTAAAAGTTTGATGTTGAAAAGTTAACCACAAATGCCTTTATTCCAGGAGGATAATTAGTAAAAATGTAAACATTAAAAAGTATTCTCTGACTGAGCTTAAGTGGCCATTATTTGTGGTTAGGGTGCATTGTTCAACAGAACCAGGTTTTTTTTTTTAACCTGCCTGTTATAGTCTGAAAAACTGGTGTGACACCATCACACCACAACACGCCGGTGTGCGGAGGAACCGCGGTTTGGGCGCCGAGAACAAAAGCGTGAGTAATGGAGGTAAGCAGATGAAGGCTGTTGAAGGATGAGGAGAAAAGGACTTTTGTGAGCCGTGAGGTCCCAGCAGAAAGAGACAGTGACACTCAGCAGCAACAAGGCCCGCTGCTCAAAGGCACGAGGACAAACAATCAGCTGCAAATCCTTTTTACCCAGCATTTAAGCGCCTCTAATTACCCCAAAAAACTCCACAAAGAACATCATTATCAGCCGCTCGCGCACGCGCATGTATGCCCCTCTTGTTTATTGAAGAGGGATTCATTAGCGGGCTGGCTGTTTACTCGCTCTAAGCTAAATGCCATTGTTGTGAGGACTGTGGGTGCGTCTCACCAATACGAGGTATTTTCTGCATTTTTCTCTCAGTGTGAGGCCTCAAACCCCCCTCAATCCCCCCAAAAACCCAACCAGAGTGCTTCCAGTTGAGTCAACCAAAACCAAAACAGCCTGAGAATACATACGCCCTTTTGTGGAACCAAGTTGATCAGTTTTACAGTAAAGTAAAGGAGGACTGACTAACTTACAAACCAAACCACATGTAGAATTCTTGGTGAACTATACTTGGCTCCGATATTTTTTAAATTTTTATTTTGGTTTTTAAAGTGGAGTTAAACGGGAAGTGAGATTGAATTTAAGTGGAACTGAGGATCTGACGCACTTGTTGGTTAACAGACCGCGCCCCATGTCATCTCTCAAATACCTACAATTCAGTTAAATACACTTAGTTACATAAATAGAAAAAGGAGAAGCAAACTATGTATTTATTTCTGCTATTAAATTGGATTATTTCCCATTTGAGTAACTAGGGACTGAATTTTAAGCCATCTGGAGGATTCTCAAGGAACTGCACCTGGCTCTGATCATTTTATTGACTTTTCAAAGTGGCTCCAATTATTTTTCTTATTATTTTAAGCTAAGGATTTGATGCTTCCTGTCAAAAAAGTCAAATATGAAATGAGCTTCTTAAAATGTGTCCTGCTTTCCATCACAAACAGATTGGATAGGTTTCAGCAACCAAGACTAAATCTAACGTTTGACTAAATTCCGTTGTAGTTCAGTTGTTTTGAAAGAATCTGCCACAGAGGAGGATAAAGTTGTAAAAAGAGACTGTATGTGTGTTTCTGTTGGAAAGTTTGATTGTCTGAAGTTGGAGTGAATAGGCATTAATTAGCAAACCACCTACTGGATTCTCTGCGTACTGCGAGCGGCACCAACCATCCCTTTTTAAAGTTGCTTAAATTCAGAAGTAAAGTTCGTCTCTGTGGGGAACATGATGGCGGTAGATCTGAATTGGGGGGTTAGGCAGAGCTGGAGGAGGGCTGGGCGCCTCCACAGTGGAGGAGTCACTGATAAAGTGGAGATGACTTGAAGCGCTCCCAGTAGATTCAATATTAATCCTCTCTGCTCCCTCTGGGGGGGCTCATGGTCCATATTAGTGCCGCACATCTGCTGCAGCATTATGCACCGATTATATATTGATGAGGGGGGACGTTGGGATAATTGAATACCCTCGCTGTTGAGGGGCAGCCTTTAGTGCAAACCATCTCCACCTGGGTGGGGCAGAGCTGAGGCGGGTCCCCCACTTATATTTTTATATGTGTGGGTGAAACAGTCTTTTGTTCACCCCTTCGGCACCCCCGGGCTCCTGCTTTAGATCCAGGTCCTAACTGCGGCTTCAGTCCTGTTAACCACTGGTTTAATATATGCAATTAAGGAGCTAATTAGTGTAATTAATTCAGCCAGGGCCAAGGCCCAGATTGGCCCCTATTCACAGCTTTGGAGCTGCCATAATCCTGGTCTCTGCACACACACTCACAGGAATACCACACACTCCGACACCGCCGTGCCCTCATTATGAGCGGGGTCTTTGTTGGCTCTGTGTGCACGGGATCTGCCAGACGAGTCAGAGACGAAGAAAAGGCCGTAAATAAAGACGGGAGGAAAAAGTGAAAACACTGAACTAATTCATGCACACCTCCGGCCCCGCTCGGTTGCTCTCTTGATGTCCCGTGTGTGGCGTCACCACCAGCAGAACTTTGGGTCTGTTTTATCGGTGTAACCTTTATTTATCGAGGTTTGTCTCTTTACGAGATTTAAGAATGCTGTTTGCAAGCCTGACCTTGCCAAAAAAGCACTGCTACATCAATCATATGAAGCTTTAATTAAAAGTAAAAGCCTCTTTTTTCCTAGACACACACAAAAACATCGTCTGAGTCTTGGGTGATTCACCGGTTGAACCTCTGATGGCTTACATTTGGTTAAGCTCTTGTTTCAAAAGATGAAGATATTCCAGGTTTGTTATTTCTGGAGAGTGATTAGAAAGATGAACCGAAGATTAAAGCGCCGTGACAGATACGCCGCATTCTGGGTGAGCTTTCGGATTACTCACCAAGCAATCAAAGAAGTTTGATCGCAGAGAAAATTTATGTCAGTTCGGTCGATGCTACAGTGCTGAGAAAAAAAACCGAGTATTTGCACCTTACCGATCTGTCTCGTCTTCTAAAATATTTGCCACCTAAGAACAGGTTGTACCTCTGTTGGTGGTAACAACTCCAATTAAGCCGTTCTTTGCAGAATCGTTTTTATTGAGCCACAGCTGATGGTTTATAAACAGTTACCGTAGTTTTACATTACATTGTCATTGTCGAAATGACTGAAGAGTTCCAGTAGTTCCAAATATGTGTGTTAAATTGCAGAAATGATTGAAGTGCTATGGTAGTTTAAATTATTTATGTCAAATGTGAAAACAATGGAAAAAATAATGGTAGTTCTAATGAATTATGTTCTTTGCAGAAACAATCGAATTGATATGGTAGTTTGAATTAATTACATCATCAGTGGAAATTGTTGAAGAGTTATGCTAGTTTGTTTTAATTACGTTAGTTGTGAAAACAACCAAAACAACTGCTGTAGTGTGTATTATTTATGGCAATTATGGAAACTTTCGTTTAATTACAGCCTTCTGTAGAGTCTGTGTTATTTCGTGTCGCCGCTAACAGCTCCGGTTTGAAACAGTCAAAGTGGATCTTTTGTCTGATCATCCTGGGTATTCATCCAAAGGTTTTGGAGATAATCCAGGTTTTTTGTCAGACGTGTGTCCGGTCTTTGCGATCCTTTTGCCTCCTTCTTTAACTCTGCCATGTGCAGCCTTCAGTTCTTGACATGTAGAACTTTTAGGCCACGTATGATATCTTCTTTCAGTCCGTGTTGGGTTTCTGAAGTCACAGTTGTCTGATGGCTACTCTCAGTGAGGTTCACCAGTATCTTCCATTCAGGCTTTAACCTTTAAGGAGAAACTTTTTCTCCGTTTTGGTCACATTTCTGTCAATAGGTTTTTGTTTCATGACTTTCTATAGATGGTAGCTTCTGGTTGCAGAGAATTGAAAAGGGTTGAAAAGACAACATCAATTATGTATATTGGGACAATTCTAAATAATCAAAGGATTTCCTTTTTCCCAGCAGTGAAAGAGTCAGTGAAGGCAACAGAAAAAAAAAAAAAAAAACTTTAAAAGGGCTTCTAGACATCCTCAGAGGTAGAGCTGTTGGGCTGAAGAGCCTTCAGGAACTCGGTGTGTACATCAGTGCTGAGAGTAAGTGGCGTGTTTAAAATATGAATTGGCCCGGGCTGTTTTTGCACCGCAGTCCCACTCTTGACTCCGTTAACAATCCCCGGTCAGGTGGTACACTCTCTGCCTCTCTGTTTTCTTCTGTTTCCATCACTCTGTGTGTCTGTCATTCTGTCTCTTGCTCCTCTGCTGCACAGCAAACTCATTACTCTTTAAGATGCTCTGTCACCTCTTATTCGATGCTGTGCTGAGAAAAGATATGCGCCCTTTTCTGCAGCACAAAGCTGACACCTTTCAGCCTGCGCGTGCAGGTATCAGGAAAACATGGACATTTCTCTCAGCTATAAATGTCCATGACATGCTAGAAGAAAGACTCACATATTTTCATTGCTCAGCTAGGAAAAAGCATCACCTTTAACGAAATGTCAAAAAATGAGGGCTAAAACCATGTTAGCAGAGCGTGAAGTCCTATACAAGCCATGTTAAAAGAAATGTACCTAATTATGGAAGTGCTAAATGATAATTTGCACCAAAAGAAAGTTAAAAAGAAAAAAAACTTATAAAGAAAAGGGAGTTTTAACTAAAAGCACATCAAAGATTAAGATTAAATGCTAAATTACTAAAATAAAGTTAATAAATGTAAAAAAAAAAAAACTGAAACAGTTTTCACAAACTGCCAAAACTCCTTGTTTGTTGTTAAATAGTATTAAAACTTCTTAAACCTTTGAATTTAAACGGCAAATTAGCTACAAAAAAGTACAAAAAAGCTGAGCACTACAAAAGAGGCTACGCTAACTGCCAAACCTTTCATCTGGAATTAAAATATCTGAAGTGTAGCGAAGCCTAAAAAAGTTAGATAAAAGGGCCAAGGCGACACCAGCCGCTTGAACTTTACAACTACATGGTCGATGCTAAAGTTACCAGTAAAAAAAACGGCTACAGAAGATGCTAATACTTTAAAGCTACATGCTAGGTGCTAAATTAGCCAAACAAAAAACGAAACAAACAAAAAAACATAGGCAACAGAAGTGAGTTAAAAACAAGAACAAAACAAAAAACAGCTTATTACCAAAACTCTTAATTATTTGTCAAAATATGTCATGCCTTATGCAAAGCCTAAAAAGGAAAGAAAAAAAAGTAACAAGGTTACATCAGCTGCTTTAAAACTAAGTAGCCACAAAAAGGCACAAGAGTGACTTTAAAGCTGAAACAAAAAAAAAAAAAAAAAAAAAAACATTAGTTAAAGGCAAAATGTTAAATAGCAAAAGTCTATAAATGCCTCTTGTTAAAACATTTGATGTTGCCCTCTTAGTACGATGCAGCTAGATTAAAATCAAAATAAAAGTTAGTAAAAGCAACAACAAAATGTTACATAAACTGTCCTAATGTCATTGATTGATATGCCAAAAATAAATAAATAAATAAATAAATAAATAAAGGAGGTCAAATAATACCTAGAAAAGCTAAACAATGTTTAGAAGGCTACATGAACTTCTGGAAATTACAAATTCATGCGGGTATAGTAAAAAAGAAATAAAATCAAACGTATACAAAACGCCTGCTAGGT
Source organism: Oryzias celebensis (assembly GCA_014656515.1). Lineage (NCBI taxonomy): Eukaryota > Metazoa > Chordata > Actinopteri > Beloniformes > Adrianichthyidae > Oryzias > Oryzias celebensis. The sequence continues at coordinate 5,129,019 of BNCR01000016.1, forward strand.
CAAATGTTGTTCATTCATTGAAAAAATGCAAAGTTTAATAAAAAAAAAGTAGCTGAATAACACAGAACAATGCTAAAATATTGGCTCTGATCTCAAGGTAGTTGTAAGTGTAAAAATATGAGAAATTTCCACGGTGCATTTATACCACTGAAGGTCAGCAAAAGACCAGAATATTTCATATAACAGACTATCATCTAAAAACTGCAAGGGAAAGAAAAAGAAGAAAAGATGAATTTAAGTAATACAAACCAGTTGATTGCATTCATACATGAATGCAAATAATTAAAATGACAATGTTATAAAGTATGTTTGTGAAAATAAACGCCTCTCAATTGTAAACGCGTTTTTTATCGTCATGATTAGCAGACACACTATTGCATTTTCCCTCCAGCGAGTAACAAATCAATCCTTTGACCTTTTTCATTTTTGTGTCAGGCGCTGATCCCCCCCCCCGCTCCACTCCGTCAGCACTGCTCTCCTCAAACAAAGTGGCGACACGTTGGGAGTCGTTTCTTTAATCCGACTCGTCAGACCTGCTCGGGAAAGCGATCGTATCGAACTCAAAGAAACATACAGAACGCAAACAGACACATGGCGTCAGGTTTTTCCAGTCCTTCTATAAACCAGACGATTAAACACTAGAAACACGTTCAGGGGGGAGGAGACTCGCACTCCCATGCCGTTAACCTCAGACAAACTTGGGACAACAAATACGATTAACCCATATATTGTGTTCGGGTCAAAATCGACCCGCTTTCACACTTACACACGGGTCAGATTTGACCCGAACAGAAATAAGGGGTAAAAACCCCAATTTTATACCCACTTGGACTAAAGATAGACTCAAACATGGCAACAAAAAACTAGTGGCAGCAGTAAGCCTGCTGTTTTTATGTGTTTTTAGCTTCTCCTTTAATCAGAGAGGAGCAAAAACAAACTCTCATCTCGGAACATACACAACGTAACACACAAACAGTGTATAATTGCCCCATGCTTTCTGCTGTCCATCATCTTCCCCCTCATACTCCAGCCCTCTTCTCCCTCTGCAGTCTCTCCCTGCAGCAGCATGCAGGCACAGATGTCAAGATGTATTATTTCGCCTCGCTGGCTCCCATGTTTTGTATATACTGTAAATCTGTGTGTGTGTGTTTCTGCTGTGTTCTTTTCTTTTTTGGAAGCAGGAATAATGACAGCGAATGGCAGAGGGGTGGACTGGTAAAGATTAGCAAAACATTTCAGGAGTCTTACGTCTGCTCGAGTCGCACATACTTGCGTTTCTTGCCGTGACAGTCACGGTTCAAGGACACTTTCAGGCAAACACATACACTGGCCTATTGTGCCGCCTCCGTGCGCCGCCCATTAGACGGACCTCCGTGCTCGTCAGGGTCGCGCCGGCCCTCTGTTTTCGGCTGCAGCCAAGCCATGTTTAAAGTGTGCGCCTGCAGCCGGTGACACCGGAGAGGAAAGAAAGACTGTTTTCTTCACTTCTTCAGTTTCTCCCCCCACCACCGCTCCGTTCCAACTCTGTAATGGATGTTGGCTTAAATGGAAAGAAATAATATTAGCTGGAGCAAAACCTACTGGTAGAAATATAACATTGCTTTGACAGTCGCAATATGGCTTTGATATGAGCAGAGGAAAGTCCATTAGCGAGGGCTGGAAAGTATCGCTTCGGAGGCTGTCATCTCTCTTGCAAACTTGAAAACGAGTTTTCATTTGTTCAGGTTTGGTCGTAGATGATGTCTGGTTTTGACACGTGAGCTGCTGCTTCTTCTTCTTTTTCTGACTTTTTTACCTCCCAGAAAAGCAGCCGTGACCTTAAAGTTGGTTTGGAAACACGTCTCACTGAAATATTCATTCTTGCTGTTGATTAACAGTTAATGCAGCAGGTTGACAAGCAGCAACAAATTACTAATTTATCCGCATTAAAGCTGTATTTCCTGCTGAGCGTTTACATACATTTTAGACCACAAAAACAAGGAGTTTGTGTTTTAAAAGCAAGATTCTTGTTCGCAGAGATGACTTTATGTGAAGAAATGAGAGGGAATCTTCATTTTAGCAAACATTAATGGAACAAATAAGCAACTTTAATGTATTTTATACATTTTTTGTCGGCACAAAACATTCATTTCTTCACTACAATCCAATTTTTTATGTTAAAATTCAGAAACTTGAAGAAATTATTGGATTATCGCCCGTCCATTTTCAGAACTCACTGAATTCTTTTGGGGCTCACAGGGTTGCTGGAGCCTATCCCAGGTACACCCTGAACAGGTCACCAGTTAATGATACCTAATAATAGAAAAACAAAATGTTGAAATAAACAGAAATCTTAATGAGCTACATCAATCTACTAAAATTTTGTTACAAACAGGAATTCACTGTTAAAAAATAAGGATTAAATTGAAAACTTAAAAATAGAAGAAAACTGCTTAAATCAAACAAAAGATGAAGATCTTAGTGAATTACCCCAATCTACAGCAATTTTACAGTTAGAAATTGGAATTACGCTGTTAAAAATTAAGTGTTAAATAAAAACTTGCCTTTGATTCAGACTTTAAACCTAATAATAGAATAAAACTGTTGAAATAATCAGATAGAGATCGTAATGAACTACATCAATCTACTGAAACACTACAGTTATAAATTAAAGTACAGTGAAATAAATCTGTAAGTGCACTGTAAAAAATGAGCATCAAAGGACATAAAGTATAAAAATTCTTCCTTTTTTTAAAAAGGCATACTAATATATTGATCTGAGGGCTGTAGCAAAACGATATTTTTTTTAACTTGTCTGAAGCACTCTAAATTCTTTTTCCACCATTACTAATATTATCACTTTCGAATCTCTTTTGCTGCTCGCTTTTTGTTACATATTTATATCAAATGGCACATAAAAGTGCGCTTTGTGCCGCCATTCTACCTAATTTCATCTGCCCACCTACAGTCAGACCTTGTTTGCACAATTGCTCCATATCTGCTTTGAGATCAGTGTTTTTCCAGTGTTTGACTGCAGCCTGTTTTCCTTGAAGAGGCAGAAGGAGAGGGCAGCCAGCATTTTAAGGAGCTTAAGATGTGCCATGCAGATAACCCTCTGCTGTGGAGCTAAACTTTAAATAAAGTTTCCTTAATGGCAAATCCAATCGTTCCAAAGGTCCTTCCTATAGCCGCCGTGAGCTTTAGCACTCCATCGCCGCAGGAGGTGACAGCGATCGTTTGTTTGCTGAGGACGTTGCCGTGGGAGACCACAGATCCTTAAAGGTACATGTGTTTATTAGACGTCCATGCCTCCAAGTCGCCCTAGGCCTCATTAAAACGGTCGATCATGCCAGTGTTTAGGTGCGTATTCCTTCCCGGGTGCGTCGTCCATCACACATGCACACCAAACAAGTCTGTGTTGAGGCGCCATTCGCTGTCCCTTCTGTGCTCTCGCAGAGTTCATTAAAAGCCTTAATTAGACTGACAGTTATGTGTAATTACAGTCTTTAAGATGTACAGCTCCTCCGCAGGCCCACTCCGTCACTGCCTCCTTTCAAAAGTCATTGTCTGCGCGCTCGTACACAAGTTTGCGCGTTCGGAAACACAAGTTCGGACTCTTTGAAATTTGCTGTTTACATCGCGCTGTAAAGAAGTGACAGTTACGGGTCCTGTTGTCCTACAGCCCCTGCCTCCTGTGGATTCTCCCTTTTCCTGACATTTTCGCTCCTCTTTCACACCCTTCCTCCTCTTTACTTAGAAAGCTCCCCTCATCTCGACCGCCATCTTCCCACTCTTCCACACAGTCCTCCCTTCAGACCGCTGACCCACTTCCCTCCTTGCGGCGGCGTCCCTGGGAATCGTTCTCGTCTTGATTTCAAATTTCTCTCCAGCAGAAGTGCAGAAAATCTGTGGACTGTTTGACCTTTAGAGGAAATGCTCTTCTAGTGTTTCTTCTCTGTGGGGTTTGAATCTGGGCAAAAAATATCTGTTCTTGAAAGACGAACATGTCAAAACAAATGAAGGAGTTTCTGCTCAGCTGCAAGGGTCGCCTACCGCCAGCGCTGTAATCCGGCGGTGACGAAGAGTCACAGCCTGGTTCTGCCTGGAAGGACGCCGGAACAACGCCATATGAACCTCCAAAGCAATCACTGAAGAAGAGAAGAGGGAAGGGATCGTTGCGACACGAATCTAAAAGTATGACAGAGCGACAGAGACGTGGAGCTGCGAGTTAAATTGTAGTTGTCTCTTGTTTTCCTCTTCGCTGCACACGACTCACTCTTAAATTGAGCTAGTAAATCAGGCTAATGCGAGACCGTGGGCTTTTATGTCGGGATGGAGTGCTTTTACAGGTGTGTGGGTGTCCAGAGCTCAGCGTGTTGGTGTGTGAGGGCAGAGGGATGGCCGGGAGTGTGAGCAGGACCCCAAAGAAGACAACAGGATGGATGATGGAGCCATAAATCTAAGAGGGGAAGAAGTGGGGGCATTTCTGCAGTCTTGTTAACCTGACTGCTTTAGCTACAGGTGTGTATTTATGAGTGAGTGAGACCACCATTACGAAAACAGTTAACTCTGCTCCCTCTGAGCCTGACCCTGAACTAGATACACCAAAGTTTGAAGGTGTTTTCACGCTGGGTTTTGGCATTCGTATAGATCATGCAAAAGAAGACATAACCCCAGAACATCCATGCATCAAACTGACATCATGAGGCCGCAGTATTTTATCATGCAGGGTGGATGTTCAAATCCTGAAACTCAAAACGGTGACATGAACCTAAAGTAGATGGGGTCTGTTAGCTGCAGATTTCTCCGCCTAGTTCAACAGAAAACTGCAATCAAACAAGACAGGTAAAGTTTGAAGCTCTGTTGGAATTATCAATTGGATGAGCCACATGCCAATATTAAAAAAACAAATATTAGATCTTTATAAAATACAAACAAATTATTGGTTGACATAAATGATACATTTTTAAACATCAAAAAGCTTCTGAAACCAGAATGCATATGGCATTTGTCTTGTTGAAGTTTGTAACATGGAAGTCAATGGAAAATTAGTCTATATTGTCTAATATTGGTAATTGGTTTTCCTTTTCTTTTTCTTTTTTTACTTAATGGTTAAGTTGTGTCTGTTTGGTGATTTGAGATTGGAATCCAAAGTGCTTATTTTTGTATCTTTTTTCAGTTTTTTGAAGCCAGGTTGGGGGTGGGTGCAGAGGAGTCTAAGCAGAGGGTCTCAGAATTTCCTTCTTCAAAGAAACATCCTCCAAGTCACTCCGAGACCATTCCCAAGACAAGGTCCCTCTATTGTGTTTATCAATGAAGCAGGGCACTCAATGTTTTTATGCTCTCTAGAAATTATAATGATTCTATTGGTCGATCCATCCATCAACTGCCTGCTAATTTTGTGACACGGCACCAAGTACATCCAACTCAAAGTTTCTTGCAGTTTTACAAAGTGTAGGGTCTTATGTCACATCCCGGACAAACCCCCGACCATCCCAATGTCAGTTGTCTGTTAATTCCACAGCAGTTTCTGGATGTAAAACCCTTCCAAAACGACAGAATCCTTTACTTTGAATGTAACTGCACGGTCTTTGGGGAGAGGATACTACTAACATATACTGTTGTGCTTAACAAGGCCCTTCTTAACTCCTTTTTTTACAAGTTAGCAGTAAATCTACGCAGGAGTGAAACACGTGAGTGAAAACAAGTTGAGCAACAGTCTCTGCATGTTTAACCCAGATCCAGGCAGCTGCAGGATCATCGGACGTCCAGAGGTGTTTTTATTCCTGGAGCCACTTGGGAGCAAGAGAGGCTGGGGAAAGTAAAACATGAGAGAAGACAACGGGAAGTAGCGACAGGGTCGGCGTTGACCCATTTCTTCAGGCTCTCTAGGTCTTGTGCTTGATATAATGGAGAACAGCTACTAATACACATGAATATATCTGAGGCGGGCACACACCAGCAGACAAGGATCCATGTAGACAGACGTATACAAACACACTGGGGTCTTCAGACGGCAAGATCACTTCAAACGTCTCTTCTTGTTTGACAGAGCCGCAGAATGTCCCATTCTGACGTTTGGCTATGAGCTCTGTGGTCCACTTTCCCTCAGACGCAACTAAAAAGACTTTTCATGTAGTTTAATAGATTTTTTTTTCTAAAAATCACTGCTGTAGAAGTCGCCCAGGAATTCTGCGATAAGTATTCATTAAGAATGGATAAGCAGTCATTGAAGTATTCATTGGAAGTCCACTCAGAGGTACACTTGACAGGAAGTGTGGTTTCTCGTGGGTTTGTGGACGCCGGTGGATAGCAGCCACACACAAAACCACAGAATGTCCTCACTGCCCCGAGACGGGAAGGTTGACCCAGTTGTACGGAACACTGGTCGTGACTGTCCTACATGGGTAGCACTTTACTGACGTTACACAAGACTTATCTACCCAGCCGCTTTTTCTAATGGCCTTTCTCCCTTGCCTCTTTGGGCTTTTGTCCCGGACGCTCCTCCTCTTTGGTCCATTATGCTCCAGTGCTCACGTTTGGGCAGATTATTTTTCCCGAGGTGGTCAGTCAGGCTGTGATTTGTTTTGTATTGTGTAAATAACCCAAGATGGAGCACCTGCTGGTGACCTCCTTTATGACTCTGATGAGTTTCTGCATATTCGTTCCATAAGAAGATCAGGATTGTCCATCAATGCATGAAAACACAAAGTTTGTACGCCGCATTAAAGCTGCAATCATCCCCAAAAAGAGCCAAACGGGATTATGGAGCGGGGGATTTGTTGTCCACGCACAGCGTCGTATGTAAACATTCTCGACCTTTTGGCCACATGACAAAGGTTATCCACACGTACGACAGGATTACTCCCAACTGGATTACGGCAGACATAGAAATTAAGGTACGGGGCCAAACTATGACGGCTCTGTTTTAGTGTGGGGCTGTGGGGGGGGTTTAATCTTCTGGCTGGGGGGGTGGACGATTGGTTGTAACGGAACTAGATGGACAGAAAGACAATAACTGCTGAGAATTAAAATGTCATCGAGCACGCAAGCAGAGACACGGAGATCATTCCCCCCCCCCCAGCAGGAGGGTGGCGCCGGTGGGGAGGTGTGCGTGTCAGCGCTGATCGGTGGGGTGGGGGTAGAAATGAAGGGCTTTGTGTGAGATTTTCTAAGTTTAGGTTTGGTCAGCATGTGACAAATCATGTGAGTTGGACCTGTGACCCGAACCCTTCGGTTCTCCGTTTGTGTGTTGAATCACTTTTTATTTTTCTTAACCCCCCCCACCACCACAACAGTTGACAAACGTTATTACCAAAGATACCCATAGGTGTTGCATTTTGGTGCAAATCAAGCATTTTTCTGTTGAAGTTTTCCTTTTTCGTCACAAATCTTTCTGTCACAAGGATTGTTTGTGCTTCTTGTTGTTCTGATCTGTGGATTAACCACAACCCCCCAACTCTGGGTCTCTGTCTACGTTAGATTGCATCTCTTACAAGAACCTTTGGAGAACCTTTGCTGGTTGTAGTTGGGTGTTGTTCTCTGAGAGGTGGAGTGTGAGTGAAAACAACGCCTGGCAGGCGGGTGGGTTGGTGTTGTTTCCAAAGCAAGGGGGGCCGCGCTCAGCCTGCCGCCACAGCGAGGTAATGGCTTGTGATGGCTTCGTTAGTGCGTCACAGCCTGGTTATAAAAGTGTCAACGGAGATTTATGAAGACGATTTTAGTTACAGGAAATTTCACTGGCAAGATCCAAGGTTTTTTTTGTGCCTGTGTGAAAGGGTCTTTGAGAGAAACGAGATTGGATCCTCCGGCGCCGCCTCAGGGTAGAGGAGATCACTTTTTACACTCTTCGCCGCTCAGATGATCGCCTCACGAAGCGAGGGTCTACAGACACGTACCCTCAGATGTCCTAAACCAGCTACTGGAGAAGCTAAACGATGTTTTGAAGGCACAGAGGATGTTGATTATTCAGAGCAGAATGACAGACACGCTCCAGCCTCAGTGGGCACTAGAGCGCCCCGAGCAAAACCCAACGCCCACTTTTCTTTTCACATTGCATTTACATCTGTTGTTGCAGCATTTACTAACACGACACAGTCATGACGCAGCAAACGCTCCGTCAGAGGAACAGAGTATTTCTCCTCCTGGAGCGTGAGACAGCACAACTGCAAAGAGGTTTTTCTGTTTTATTTTGTTTTTTTAAACAAAAAAATGGTCGTACGAAGAAACACTTTCTCCTTAGCTTGGGTGAGAATAAAGTACTTGCTACAGGAGTCGGCTTCATATGAAACCATTAAAAAGCTGTGATCAAAAAGAAGAAGAACAGCAGCATCTGGAGTGATGGTAATCTGGCTCTGTGCCTCTTAGCAATGAACGTGTAAAGTCAGATTTCACACAGACACCAATCACTGGGTGTGATTTCAGCTGTGGATGCAAAGTGGAGAACATCACCCTTATTTTCCCACCTCTTTTTTTTTAGCTTTGTTAATACAAACGTATGCCAAGAATATTTGTATCATAAAGACAACAAGATTCACAAGTGAGAATATAAAAATGCTGATTGGTTTATTGCAGCGTTTTTTGTTTTTTTTTTAAAGCCGTGGCTTATCTTACAGGGTTTTTTGCCCTCAATTTTGCCTTCCAGGTATTGTCAATGTTATTTGACTACCGTCTGATTTGGTTGAGGAGGTGAAGCTTTAAACACAGTGTAGATAATTCTCAAGTCTATTCTTTTTGAAAAATAAAGTTTTATTAAATACATTTAAATAATTTGCTAAAAAATGTAAACTGCCAGCTACTTTTGTTGCTCTTTGCATTGCAGCAGCCTTTAATTCACATGTTCTTCATACCTCTTATGACCTAAGAACAGCCCAGACCACTATCAAGCCTTCAAATTAACAGTTAAAATAGCAGCTGCATGGCAGCATTGTGAATATATATCAAATAAAGGAAAGCCACAACTTAAATCATGACGTTAGTTTTGTCAACAGTGCTAAGACCATAGCAACTATATAGTTTTTATCATGTTTTGGGCTTGTGAACATGTTTACTAATTTTCATGCCTCTACATTAAAGTAAGTTTCAATTTCTCCTTAGCAACCAAACTTGCTGTATCTTGAACTGGAAGGCCTACATCGCATTTTGCTTAGCAGAAAGATTAGGGGCAACGCCTTTCTGGTAACATTTGTTTTTAATAAAAAAAAATAATTGGGGGTTGGGGGGTTGGATTGTGTTAAAACAATTTAATTTGGCAACATTTTAAAGGTTTAAAGTCAAATGCAATAATTGGTTAATTAAAAAGTTGAAAAGATTTTTTTTCTGTTCCCCTTTTTAAAAAGTACAGAAATTTGCTAATGGAATATTTCTCATGTTCATTAGAAATAAAATATTTTTATATATTTTTATTTTTTTCATTGTTATTTAATTTAATTTAATTTAATTTTTAGTTTTACAAACTGAATTTTGAAGCATCAAAAAACTAAAATAAACTAAAAGTAAAGTCCATGAATCATTTTAATTCATTAAAATTAGTTAATTAGTGAGCTCTAAGTGTAAATATGTGTAACTTTTCATACTTATTTTGCTTCCACTGAACTGTATTTTTTATGCAATCCTCTCATGATTAACATTTGTGCCTACTGAAGGACTTTCGTCTGGTCTTTGTACCTGACCATGTTTGTTTTTGTTTTAGCAAAGGTGTAAATAAGCAGCTTCGTCCTTGAGTCGATTTACGCTCAAATCCTTCAATGGTTGCTGTGGAGTGGATGTAGAAGTAAAAAGTCTATCTGAAAACAAGTGACTGCAGAAACAAACAAACGAATAAAAAATAAAAACCTTTCTTTACGCCAATGTGTTGATCCGGTAGAATGAGCCAACTCGGAGTTTAGAGTTGCTGTCACTCAGCTGATCTGCCTCCTGTGTGTGTGTGTTGGGGGGGGTAAACCTCGGCATAAATCTCCCCTCTTCCCATCACCCTCTTCTGCAGTCGGACTGTGGCAGGAAACTTTTATCAAACCCTTTCTGGACTGAATGAGTGTGACATCACCCATAGAAAGTAAACTCAACTCAGTCGCCATGTTTTTTTACAACACAGACTCCACAATGTTGATGCCAGATGTTGTCAGGAAGCTGGGCTTGGTCCAAGTCGGTTTGAGTCAACATTTCTATGGCAACCACTCTCACTAATCAGGAGTGAGCTGGAAGGCCACACCCCTACCTCAACACAAAATCTGTCAGTCAAACGTTTTCAACATGCAATAGAGGGACCAGCAGGCACCGCCTACTTTTAATTGAGGCATCTGGTTGGCCAATTTATAACTTGAAAATCTTCTAATAAAGAAAAAAATGAAAAGAAATTGAGCTTCTTGGCATCAGCGAGTACTTCCTGTTTGGAACCTGGGGAGAGGGGGTCATTCAGTCAGGTTCCCGTGATACCGAGTGATACAGACTGAGTCAGAGCTGTTAATGACTCTATTGAAGTCTATGGGTTTTGGGTTTTTAGAGTTGGTGGGTATTTCCTGTTTGGAGTGCCAGGGGGGAGGGGGCGCTCAGTCCTGCTCTCATATACAGTCAATGGCGCTTACTGATTCCACGCCACCGTTCTGATGAACTGCAGTCTCTGATTGATTCTGACTGTGGGATTATTTCATTAATTAGGTTTCTCCGTTTCCTCTGCCTCTCCCTGCTGTCTTCCTGCGGAGCGACGCCCTTCCCCTCCTCTCTCCTCCGGCGCTCCTCATCTCATCCCATCGCCGCTGATCATTGTCTCAATTACTCATCCTTCTCCCAGCCGAACTCCTTTTCCTCGCGTCTTCCTGCCTCTTATCTAATCCCAGATTCCCATCGTCCAAAAACCGAGGTGGGAAAGATCTCCGCCCTGAGTCTCTCATCTCTGTCTCTCATCAGGATTTCACAGAGGTTCTGTGGTTTTCGACAGTATCAGGAGATCGGAAGCTTTTGGGAAGAACGTACTTTGGATCCATAGATAAAGCTGCCAGAGTCTGCTTTGTTTTGGAGATTCCCGGAAATACTGATACCTGTAACGGCGCCTGATGGGTTTAGGGGGACTTGACTTTATTTTTTCTGCATAGTCCCTTTATTGGAAATCCTCCTGCTTCCATTTGCCTCCCCTATCTCCCCCTATCCTCCTTTCCATCCATTACTGCTCTACTTTTCCATAATGGAGATGTCTTTCAGATCGCCGCCATCTTTCATGTCATTTAAACTCTTTCCTTACTTTCCGTTTTTAACTTCTCCGTCCCGTGGATCTCCTCCCTCCGTCTCTCCACGCTCTCACATAGTCACCATCGTATCACCGACAGCTTGTCACAGGCAATCAGTCTCCCGCGCCTCCTCTCCCAGCACGGCCTCCTCCATCTCCGCTTCTCCTCGTCTCCCATCACCTTGTTGTCCTCCTTGGTGTGCCAGCAGTTATTACTTTCAGAGTTGTCGGGGGTTATAGGAGGGTAAGCTCATGTAATCACTCCTATTCCAGTCTTTATTGAAGGTTTCTATAAATGTCCACTCACCAAATGCTCTTTCACCTCAGTGGGAGTCGACTTTTCACAGAAAATGATATCAAATATGCTAAAAATTTGCCTTTTTTCACATTTTAAACAATATTTCATGCATTAGTTTCATTAGAAAATTAGAATTCTCAGAAATGTAGGATAAATGTAAAAATGAAATGTGCCTTTTGTTTTATTTAAATACAACTTTTATTTAATCCTAAAATGACTATTATTTGCTTTGAATATGATTTTTTTTTTGCTTTAAATTATTCTTTGTTTTTATTTTCTTTTAATTTTTTTCTTTGATTTGAAAACGACTTTTCTTTGTTTTCAACATGATTTTTATTTGATTTCAACACAACCTTTTTTATTTAAATCCAACTTTTCTTTGCTTTTAGTACAACTTTTTGTCGTTTTGAATACAAATGTATTTGATTTGAAAATGACTTTTTCCTAGTTTTAAATCCAAATTGCCTTTTCTTTAAAAACAACCATATATGATTTAAGAACGACTTTACGACTTTTTTTGTCTTGAATACAACATTTTGCCTCAGTACGCATTCGCACTGTGTAAAATCAATGTTTTGTGATTTGTAATACACTATATACGTATAAACATATTTTGTGTTTAAAACTAATGCAAATAGTATTCGAAAATATTTAAATAGTATTAAAACTACATAATGTTTTTATTTTTTATTTTGCAAAGTTGTGCACAACTTTGTCTACATGCATACATTTAACTTTGACAGTAATCTTACCCCACAGTCATGAGGTTAAACGTGATGGAGACAGTAAAGAATCCACAATCAAAGCCTGGAAAATTTAAATTCCAGAGCTGTTGATACTTTAGAAGAACCCAAGTTCCTTCTTAAAGGGTTCTCTTACACCTTTTCCAAAAAGAAAGTATTCTTTACAATTTATTCAAATCATCTTTTACACCTCAGTCTTTTTTATTTATGTCTTTTTTTCACTGCACTGCTGCTCGCCTTGACCTCCACCTGCTTCTCTCCTCCTCCTCCTCCTCCTGCTTCACACTCTGAATCCTGCACGGATGGGGAGATGAGGAGAGAGAGGTGTTACAAGCAAAGGCTGGAACTTTTTCACACCTTCCTCTCTGTTTCTCGAGCCAGCCGCCATGCCCGTCTTCCTGCTCCAGACGGCTCATCTGTAGCCTGAAGGCAAAACGGTGGAGGGGAGGCTTGATTTCTGCTTCTGCGGATCAACAACGGGCGTTCTGCAGCTCTAATGAATGTTGCATCTAGCGGGTTTTGAACAGTTGCAGAAGTTTGTACCGTTTAAGGTCGGCGGTTGGAAAAAAAACATGCCCTGCTGCTTGTTTAGCGTGAGCACTGAAGGCGTCATATTCTTTCCTGTTTCTTTTCTTCTTTGCTGTTAACATTTTCCCTTTCATGGGTTTGCTCCAGTAAATTCCCAGTTTTTGTTAGCTAGCGTGAAAATCCTTTAAGGAGGCTTTATTAATAACAAGCTACCAAGATTGCATTCAATTCTTTAAGGGAGACTTTAATAGCAACAAGCTAACAAGCTAGCATGAAATTTCTTCACGGAGGCTTTAAATACAGGCTGTGTCTGAATTCCTTCACTACACCTTGACCACTAAAAGATTTTATAGTGCAAAACTATCTGGTGCCCTGGATTTTAATGCAAATTCAGAAACATACTCACTAATTTTTGTTTTTTTAATGCCAAATATAATGGTGCCATTTTACCAAAGTAAAATCTTAATAAATATGAACATTTTAAAAAGACTATTTATGAATCCACTGTGTTCCGGTGACGAAAACTGAGATGATTTATTCAAAGAATATTTAAATTCCTTGTTTTGTCCACATGAAAAATTGTTTAAATGCAATGCATTATGGGACTTCAGGGAAATTTTAAGGGCACTAGATTTTGGATTTGTAGATTCGGATACCCAAAAAAATGGCGAACGCCCTAAATAGTGCACGAAGCAGAGTATAGTAAGGACATTATGACAAAACCACATTATCAGTGTCACTTTAAATTTTTGTAGAAATAATTGTTTGCAAATGAATGGTTGCAAAACTTTCAGTGATTTAGAGTAGTAATTTACAGAACATCAGTTCATTGGCAACCTGTTCAATTCTGTGTATTTGGACAGAAAAGTCAGAAATTACAGTGGAAACATGGGTAATACTCCCGATCCCCCTGTTTTAAAGTTAAAAACTGCAAACCTGATGCTTTATTTTTCCTTCCTGAAAATGCTCAGTTCCTTATTAGTGAGTGAAAAAAGCTGCAGTCTGTGCAGCAGTTGCATTTGAATGCAGTGTCCATGCGGTGCAGCCGGGGTGTTAATGAATTCCAGAAGACTATTAAATGAGGACTTATTAAAGCACCGGTGCCTTATACTTTGACATTTCTGAGCTTCTGGTAGAGATTTTAAAGCTCCGCCTTCGCAAATGTCACCCTGCGGCTGCCCCAGAACAGCTGACCACACGAACAGGAGCGCCATGTTCGGGTCTATGTCGACGTGCAAGCTTTTTTTTAGGTTCATCGGGCCAGGTGCAAATGTAAATGTTTCCAGCACTCACGAGAGTCTGTAGGGATTTCTCTGGATTAATTCTTCTTGCATTCTGTGGTTGTCAAAATTGCCAGAAATCCGTCAGCTGTAAATTTCTTTCAACACTAATAAGGTTCAGCTTTTTCATGAAAATCATCGCTCAAACTTTTCAGCTTGGTAATTAAGCTTTTCATTTAACTATAACTTAAAATGGCCGTCAATTAATTGTCTCTTTCCTGACTTATTTCATATATATGCAGAATCGTCAAACTTTGTTCGTCAATAAGTTGCACCAAACTATAAGGATTATTAATCAAGACAACAGTCAGTCAGACTTCATTAACTGCGTTCAGTTATTCTAGAACTTTTTTGTAATACACTGCACGTTAGCCATGATGGAAGCGTTAGCCACGTTAACTTAATCACAATATCTGTAACTCTTAATCTTGATTGCAATACATAAAAAACAGACTCGAACCGCCTTGTTAGTAACACACAAAAATTTTTTAAAACCGTGCGATACTGCTACATGTTAGAAGCATTAACCCCGTTAGCTTATTCACAATACTTGTGACTCCCAATCTTGTTTCCATCAAGTAAAAAACAGATTGATACTCGAAAAATAACAAAAATGTTACTATAACTATGTTAACTACCAACTTTGTTGCTAGCACGACAAAAACGCTAAGCGTTTGTGACATATTCACAATAACACCCAATCCTAATCAATGATAATTTCTCTGCAGCCATTTGGCTCTTGAGTTTGGACTTTTTACTCTTACTTCTTACAACCTTTAAAATAATCCAGGTCAAAATCATTATGACATCATGGGTCATTCTTTTTGGTTCCCATTGGCTTTGATTGGGGATCATTTGCTATGAGCCAAGCAGGCTTTGCTAAAGTGAAAAACGTACAGAAATTCTTCTGTATCTCCTGCAGGGTCGCAGTAGAGTTTTCGCAGAGCAACGTCAGGGTTTTTGCTGGATTTCAGAAAATCTAACTGTGGCCCAGAGATATGTTGATTTTTCTCAGCATCTCCAACTCTAAGCTGGAGATGCTGGATTTTCTCCATGACCAAAACAACACATTTTTAGAGGAGACTTTTTTTTATCATTCCTCCTGTTTACCCCTTGATTTTAGCAAGATACTTGATCTTAGAAAAAGGAAAACTTCTGTAAAGATAACCCATCATGTCTGGATTCTAACAGAGTTTTTATTATTTGTCTAGCAAAAATGAGCTTTCGTTTAAATTGAGTGCAAACCTGTTGTTTTGAATAGGTCACACAGAAGTCCTGCTGGATCTTCTCACCTCTGATCAGTTTTTTGCCAAGAGATTTTCATGGAGACACAAATATATTTGTGATCACATTCACAGTTTAGAAATTGAGCTCGGTTGTTTGGGTTCTGTGTCACTGAGACGCTGCACTGTGGCTCTGTTGCCGTGACAACGAGCAGATGTTTAAACACATCCTGTTTTCCTTTCTTTTTTAAGCATCATTCAGCAGCTTATCAGCTTGGTTTTTCTTTATCTATATTTTATTTTTTCAGGGTTGTTAAGTTGTTATTTAAAGCGTTATTCAAAATTTGCCTCTGGTTGGTACCTCTGACATCTTCAGGTCTTCATCTGAGTCAGCCGCTGTTTTGCTTCAACCACTTCATTGAAATGTATTTTCTTCCACTAGTTTTGAGTTAAAGAAACCCTTTCAACTTTGAAGCCAAATTGACACGTGAAGATACGTAGGCCGGATTTAGCTTGTTAATATTTCTGTTGTTTAACAATATGTTGGCTGTTGGCATATCCTGTATTGTGTATTAAAACTCAATGCTTCTTTTATGGCTCATTGAAGCCCTACAGCAGTGACCATTTGCTTTACATATTTCAAGCGATATTCAGATTCATTAAAGCTCACACAGCATAAACCAGCTTTTCTGTGCTTTGTGCTGTTAATCCAGTGAAATACATTTGTTACACATTTGGGCTAAATATGGCAGTATATTACAGATATATTACAATATTACAGTCTTTATTTTAGCACTACGTTGGATTATTTGGATTTTAAAAAATCTGTTAATAGCATCAAGTTAGCTTTTTTTCCTCATTAGGTGTCTTAAGAGGCTTTTAGCCCTAAATTCTATCTCGGTTTTTAAGCTACGTTTGTTGATGCTTGCTCAGTTTTTAGCTTCAGCTATTTTTAGCTAATTTCGCTCTTAGTCATGATATTTGCAAATTGCTAGCTTACTTAGCAGATACTGCTTACATTAGCATTTTCACGTTTTGTTTAGCTAGTTTTGGTTTTCATTTTTAGACAATTTTGGCACTTATGTCAAACATCGTGCGATAGCTTGTTTAGTAGATTTTTCAGCTGTTACAAGTGCATCTGGTTTAGCTAACAAGCTTGTTTCGCTAACATTTGTACACCTGTAGTTTAATGGTCAAATTTTTCACTAAATTCTGATACTAGCAGTGCGCTGCCTCAAACATTCGAAATTTTGCTTGTATCTGATAATCATTTCAGCTGATTTTGGATTGTTTTTAGGTAAATTGGTAATTTACATTTACATTAGCTTTAGCCTCCTAACAAACTGTTGTAGCAAACAGAATTTACACCTGCACTGTTACATGTAATTCAACTTCTTCTAGTTTACTTTATTTTGCCTGTGCTAACTTTAGTGTTGATACCAAACCAGCTCACCGTGATTTACTTGCAAGTGAACTCTGGTGCAATTTGCTGCAGTGTGAATCCAAACACACCAGACTTTTTTCTTCATGATACTCTTTTCAGACAATACCAAATATTAAAAATACTAAAAGCAAAGCTTCGCAGCAGTAGTGATTTGTATTCCAACCACTGTCCTCAACATTATTAGCCAAAGCTAAAAAGAAAACTGAAAAATCAAACAAATTTGAAACATTTTTAGCTATTTTTGTGTGAAATGTGTTTGTAATTCTGCTTCAGAAAGTAATTTTAGATATTTACATTTGCTGTATTTCACGTTTGGAAAATAAAAAGGAACGTTTTTGAAAATTTTTTCAGGAACAAATAAGGAATAAACCAAGAAGAGGTTAAAACTTAGAAAAATCTGGAAGACCTGGGAAGCTGATTGAATCCACGCTCATGCACGTGATCTCGTGTGTTTTTTCTGTGTGCATTCAGTATGATTTATTGTGTTCTTCTTGTGTTTTATTTTTTCCTCCAGCTACGTCAGACGGGACGCGTCAGAACCTAGATAGCATGAGAGGAGGCGTGTGCGCCACACAAGGCATGAAGGTGGTCCTGAAAGTGGGACAGAGTAAGTCCTTTCACCTCTTTATTTATTTATTGCATCATTGCGAGCAGACACACGCACACACACACACACACACAAGTGTTCCCCTCCCCTTGTGTGTGTTCTGCAGAGCACATTAGGGCTCTTTAAGTGGCGAGAAAGACGCACAAGTGTGGGATCAGTCAGCTCTAATGAGCCCTGTTGACTCTCTCCTCCCGCTGCCTTTTAGCTGCCACTGACTCACTGGACGGCGTCGACTGCGCTCGTGATGCACAGGTGTCGATGCAGGCTCCCGAACACACACACACACACACAGATCCCCACACAGCAGAGGCGCGATAACAAAATGACTGCATTTGGCGTTAGTGCACGCACTCTGTGATTTTTAATGACTCGTAGTTGTGCACCTCTAATTTGTTCGGAAAATATTCCCGGCTAATGGCCCTCACATGCTGCTTTTCGAGGATGAGGTTAAAAAAAGGGCCCATTTATGCATTTTCTGTACTTTCTCTGACCTGTTTCTGCTCACAATGGCCCCCTGTCCTTTGTTTGACCGCCCCTCACGTACACACCGGGAAAAAAAACAGCGAATTTCGGCATCTTTGATCTGTGTTATCGGAGGTTCTGTTGGAGCCTTATCAGCCCTTAACATCAGCAGAGTCAGCTCCACAGAAACGGCACCTCATGCGCTGCCTTTATTTCCCCCGACTCTTTCTCCTCGCCAGCCGTGGAAACAAACCCTTTCCTCTTTGCTTTCTTTCCAAATTCCCCTTCTCCCTCTTCTCATCATGACCTCCATCTTCCAATGCGCTTGCTTACCTCCGTCTTATCAGGCAAAAAGGTCATGTACGTGTTGTTTGTCGTCTAAAGAAGCTCCGACTCGTGCCCATCTCCGATAAGCTGCCTAACTTCTATGCGCGGCATCAACTGTTCATTTTATTGTGGCCTGCAGTAGTCCTGGACCTGGACTTTCACCTAGAACCTGGCGAGGAGAAATGTCTGACATAGTGAATTAACCCCCCCCCCCCCACACACACACACACATACACAATGATGACATCATAGCGAGTGAAACCATCAAAAGAATGAAGGGGACCGGAATCTCTGATGATAATCTTTTACTGGAGTATTGTGAAAATCATATCCATAAATCGTTGGCTCAAGCTGAAAGAAATGATATGACATATGTTATGAATATAGTAGGAATGTGGGAGTGGTTACTAAAAAACCTCCATTACCATGGAAATCAATCAATCACTTTTGCAGATTCTTCTAAAAAGTACATAGACATGTTCGTCATCCCCCGGTGACCATAGTTTTAAATGGTTGCTATGGAATTAAACCAACAGAAAAGCCGCCATTTTTTAAAAAGTTTTTTTTTTCATGAATTTGTCACGTGCAGCTCTGACCAGGCAAGGGAAGACGGGGAGAGTGAGGGCTGTATGGCAGCGACTCAGCTAGTGAGGGCAGGTATAAAAAAAGGAAGGCGGGGGCAGGCAGCGCCTGGGGCTTTAATTTTATTTAATTTCTTGAAAGTATTTCTTTTTTCATCGATCCCACCCACCCTCTGACTTCAGTGTGCTCATACTTGAGGAGCCTGCCAGAACATCCTGGTTGAGGATTGTTCAAACATCACAGCATCTTATGCAGCGACGTAAACGCTCTTTAATGCCAGTGCCGGACAGATGGCCCGGTTTAGCGTCGGCAGATTACGAGCGGCCTCGCCAAAGCTGCGCTCGGGTCAAAGCAGCAGAAAATATTTCTTGAGCTTTTTTTTAATCGTTGATATAAATGAAAAAAATAAAGTCAGCTGTTCTGGAAGAAAGTTCCCGTCTGATTCTAGTCTCTTCTCTCCCCTCCCCCTCCATTCAGGCCCATATGGGCTCCCCCCAAAGAAGGAGCCTCCAGCGGGACGCACCACCAGCAGAAACCCAGGTAAGCAGCAAAGCAAATGGAGTTAATCCCCGGCAGATCCATCCGCAAAATGGATGGAAGGAATAAACGAAGGATGGTGGATATAAAGGAAAAAGGAGAGGGGAGGAGGCGACAGATGGAGAATGTGCAGCGGTGACATCTGCCCATCTCTCCGTTTAATTCCATATTTCTCTCGGCTCCTTCGTCTCTGCACCCGGCCCTTCCAGCTAAGTGCTGCGGGCGGGGAATGGACGGATAATAGCTACCTTGGGAGAAGGACAAGAAAAAAAAAGGAGGAAAAGTGGGGGAAGAGGGCAAATGCAGCAAATCAGAGTTATTGTCACTCGTTTGCTGGTTCTGCGGCTCTGTCCACACACTGAAGATCAGCAGAACCACAAGAAAAAGTCCATTTGGTAAAACGGGGCAGCTGTTTCCAGTTGCACGTCCACATTCCCCTTCATCCTTGGGTTTCTTTGGATCGGCAAAGCCGTGAATTGATGCGTTCACACCTTCGTCCATAGGCGGCAAGTATGTGAAGTGAGAAAACAATGATGCACGTTTGTGCTTTGACTAGAACGTGTGAAAAACTCTCCCTATAAATATGCATATGATTCATTCAGCGTGTGACGAGTCGACGGAATAAACGCACGCACTCGTCCGAACGTGTGAAACGACTGTTTTTAGCCCCAACAAATTCTCTCAGCTCGCACAATCCGTTATTCCCGGAGTTGGTCTCCTCTCCTCCGGATGGATGCAGTTACAAACTCTGGAAAAACAAGCGTCTGTTGCTGCCCCCCCCTCTCCAATTGATATGAATTTGTTTTAGGAGTTTTCTCTCCCTGTCAGCTAATTTGCTACAAACTCCACTCAGCCAAATCAAAACACGCTGACAATTATACACTCCCCGTTAATTCACTTTTCACACTCCGCTGAGGATGCACATCCATAAATTTGTTTCATATCGGAGAATAAGGCGCTCCTGATGATTGTTATCTGCGCCGGGTAAGGAAGAACTGCCAAAGCAGCATTACTTTTTTATTATCTAAATTAGCTGCTAGCTCCACAGCATTCAGACATTCACCGCAATCTTTTTTGTTCAATCGACAATAAAAATGCGCCTGCAGTTATCAGTCGGAGCCATTTGGGTTTTCGCTCCTACCTGACATTGATGTGATAAATATGAAAGTGTTTTTCAGTGAATGAATTATCTTTTTAAAAGAAGCTTAATGATGATTGTTATTATTTCACATCAGTTACTCATTAGAGGTCTTCTATTACTTGGATAAAGAGACAAATGTCACCCACTGATTTGTAATGGGCTGATTTGACAGGTTATTTTTAGCTTAGAGGTTGGCACGGCTTATCCTGAACGCTGAAAATCGTCAAAATTGCCAAATGGGAGGAGCAAACAGGCTTTACAGTTGTTGGAAGAAAGCCATTTGATGCAGTTTCAAGCTTTAAAGCAAAACAAAAACTGGCCAAGTTTATAAAAACTAACCAAACAGGTGCTAAACGGCTCCAGAATCCAATGGTTTTTAAAGTTGTACTAGGCTACGTTGAAATATTTTTCACAGTATAAGGCGCACTTTATTTTTTTAAAGACAATAGCGCATCTTATAATCAAGAGCGCCTTAAATATGTGGATTAATTCTGGTTGTGTTTACTGAGGTTGAAGCCATTTTGAAAGGTAGATGGCGCTACGTCACAACGTCCGTCTGTTTTTTGTACGAGTTACTTAAGTATTCAACGTGTAACCGTGTCAGACTGCGCTTTTTTTTTTTTTTTTTACGTGTTACCAACAAGGTTGGGAGTAAATGTTGTTACATCAATTTTTTTGGAGGCTGCATTAATGTAGATTAAACACATCCATGTATTATCTTTTTTTTAGGTCTTTGTGTGCTTTGATTAAAAAAAAACTTAAAAATATAAAAAAAATTAGAAAGTAATTTATTCATCAATAAAGCACAATTCTTACTTTTTCTGGGATACGTTTCTCACGTTTTCTGATGTTGATAGAGGACTCACTCATTTACCTTTAAACACCGGATATTTCGCCGGTGACACCTGAATAACACACGATCATTGACATAAACGTTCATGTACACGATCAATGTGAACAAGCTGATTCTGATGCAGAGAAAAGCGGCTTTTCATATCGGCTTTGCACTGATAACCATCATATTACTAACAAAGTATTGCATAATGGCGCAAAGTTGCTTTTTTTCCACGATAGAATAAGCAGGTTTACGTTGATAGCTTAAACACCTAACTACTGTAAAGTGGTGCATATTGGTGCAAAGCTTAGAGTGTCATCAGCATAAAATGTTGCATGTCAGAAGAAGCAAAGCTGCTTTCATGAGCTTGAGAATTGCGTTAATTGAATTAATAATTGCGTTAACAGTTGAAGCGTTATTTGTAATCCAAAGAATATCCACTCTGGAGCTAAAACTCCGGTGTTAAAGGATGAAAAAGTTGCCTCCATGATGTGTCCATTTCAAGACTGTAGGCTGATGTTAGCTAAAAAAAAATTTATTATAACCTGTTGCATGTTTTTCTTTGTACTACATTCGTTGATAACACAAAACGCTCTTTTTCTTCAGTGCTTGAGGCCAACTTGATCTCTAAACCCTCTCCAGGCCATTAGTTATTCAATGGACTGGCAAACAGAAAAGATGTGAAACACAGTGAGGAAAACGGGCATCAAAGGCCTCTCATGACCAAAACCAAGAGTGATATGTAGATGTGAGCGTGTGAGGAGAGTGAAAGGAGGAGAACGTCATAAAAAAGAGGCAGGCAAAGTGCAGATGGAAAACAAGGGATGGGGGCTTAATAACAAGAGGAAGAAAGCGGTGGGAGGTGTAAGGGAGTATAATCGACGTCTGGAATTAGGCGGACGTAGTAAAGGGAGCTCAGGTGGATTAAGCTTCGCTTTTGGAGGAAGGCAGGTCATTACGGCCATGACAAGCCGGAGACGGAGAGAGAAGAAAGCAACGTGTGCCAGGAATAATGATGGGCCAATCCAAAGCCATAACCAGCTCGCCGCTCTCTCCAGCACGATCCAGCGCTCGAGCCGCCCCATCGCCCCTTTCCATAAACACACGAATAACACAACGGCAGGCCTTCATCCACCTGCTGAGTTCTGACCCAACTTGGACAGGCGGGTTGGACGGGACGGGCGGAGTGTGTGGTCTGGTGGTAAAACTGGAGCGCTCTACATGTGACTGGCCCTAATTCTAAGAAAATACTGTTTCTAAGGTTAGGGGAGTCGTGTGTTACCTGCAGACGCTCTGTGGCTCAGCCGGGCTTTCCACAAGAACAAACACTGTGCAGCTTTTCACCGCAGACATTTCTCTCCGCTTTATATGCACTGCCGTCCACTTCATCACACAAGTGAGGAGACCGCAAATGAGTTTCTGTGAGATTTGCTGCAGAGCTGAAGCATTCCACCGGCTCCAGTCAATGCAGCTTCCTCTCGTTGAGCTAAACCATCACCATTAGTCATGTTTTTGTGGTGCAGAGCTAAGAGAGTTCTTTTTTTTAAGGAACTCATAAAAACACACTTTGGGAAAGCTTGCTGCATTATTGCTTCTCTGTCTAGATAAAAGAACAATTTAAGGAAAAGGAGGAGCAAAAGAAGTTCCTCAAACACTGAAGCAAAAGGCAGAAATCTTTGGACCATAAATACAAGACGGCTTATTCTCTGTTGAGTCCAACTTTAGCAGCGGCAATGATCAGTCTCAGCTTTTCAGCTTTGCTTCAGTTCATTAAGGTTTACAGGAAAGGAGCTTTTTACAGCTCACCGGGGTTAAACTACAGCATTTTATTTAGGTTGAGGTCTGCACTCGGGCTGGTGCAATGCAACATCCTGATCTCCTGATATACAAGCAAAGCTTTATACCTTAAACACAACCGCTCTTATGGATGAATACGGGCAAAAAATGGTCAAATCTGTATGGGGAATGCAGGTGGACGAAGCAAAACATGATGTAGACGGCTCAGTTACCCCCCAAAGCGAAAAATTTCATTTATTTCTATGGGTGTGCTATGAGCAACAGGTCCTAGAGAAAACGTACTCAACATGGAAGGCTAAGAGTGAAGTAAGTGAGACACAGGCGTGTCGTACCGATGTTTTATCTTATCAATCCTGAGCAAGGAGGTCATTAGTACTGTTTGCATGATAAGGGCCAGTACTAACACCTTACTAACCGCTATAGTGACATAAGGGCATTGGACAAAAGCATCACATGTACATAACAAGTGCATGCAACTTCCATTAGCCTTACGAATGCTTTACAAAGCACCACACACACGACAGTTGTAAGTTCCATTTTCACCGTTCCATTTAAATCTCAAAAGTATAGCTAAACACACCCACTCTTTTCTTTGACCCTCCATGGGTCTGGACAACCCAAAAACCCACAGCTCCTGTTCAGGTCAACTCTCCATACCTGTGCATTCCACTAAGGCTGTAGGTGTTAGCATATGAACCCAGATAATCATGCTTCCTCCCCCATGTTTGTTAGTTATACAACTAGTTTTCTACCAAGTATGTTGTGAAATGTTTCTGGACTAAAGTCTCCAGTTTAGCCCTATTTGGCTCAAGAAGTTAAAACCTTTTTGTTGTTTCTTTTTAAAGAAAATATGAGCATTTATGTTTGTAGAAAGATTTGGAGCTCGTTTTGGACCTTAAGCTGAAGTTGACAGAATAGATATCAGTTTTTCTATTAATATTTGAAACGACTTCAGTGTTTTGGCTTGTCTTCTACTAAGTGATGAATTCAACTGATGTCTAAACGTTGTGCCTCACATCTGTTGGAATGACCATCCTTGTAGAGGATCCAGAAATCTCGTATTTTGCTCCTCCCAGTTTAAAAAAACAAAAAGTGTGTTTGGTGTTATCTGTGTTTGGCCCTGGAGTAAAACTCTTCTGCTCTGTCTTAGGTGGTGCTGGAAACTCCACCCAATCTCGAGGGCCGATCGGAGGGGATGGCAGAGATGAGAATGGCCCCCTCCAAGCGTCCAACATTGCCGTCATTGCAGGAACAGCAGGAGGCTCCGCCTTCCTCCTGCTGGTGACCGCAGTGATCTGCGTCGTGTGCTACCGGCGGCGGCACGCAAAGCACTCGGACACCCACCACCCTCCGCTCTCCCTTTCCTCCCTCACCAGCCCCAAGCGGGGAGGCGGCGGGGGCATCACCAGCTCCAACAACAACGGCTCAGAGCCCAGTGACATCATCATTCCGCTGCGGACCTCAGATTCAGCCTACTGCCCTCACTACGAGAAGGTGAGCGGGGACTACGGTCACCCGGTGTACATCGTCCAGGAGATGCCGCCTCAGAGTCCAGCCAACATTTACTACAAAGTATGAGACAGCTGTCATTCTGGCTGACTGGACACGCCCACCTCCCTCCTCCCAACCAATCCCAACGTTTGCCATCACAGCTTCAGCCCCAATTGCCTCAGTACTGAAAGTATTGTCCCCTAGACCCCACCCCTTTTTCGCCCTCAATCACAGTTGAGTTTCCAGCTGTACCAACCGCCTGCCCCATTTCCCCATAAGAGGGCCGTCAAGTGTGTTCGGTGTTACATGACCCTTCTTGAGGCCTTCAGGAAGGGGCGAGAGGAGCTAAACACGCCTCGTCCGTGCATTACTGAACCGTCACCGCCTGGGGCCAACTTGTGCAGCACACTCCCTTCTTTAGAAGGGTACGGACTTGGCGCTGAGTCATGTGAGGTTTCCCAAAAAAAAAACTCTGATTGTCAGAGGCCATGCCCACGTGGCCCATTGCCCCGCCTCCTCAGAGTACCAGAGACGAGTCCATTAACTGGAACTGCAGGACCCTGCTGTCTTTGGTTTGTCTGACTCAATCACCCGAGCGGCGCTCACATGACCACGCCCAGGCCCGATGTGGTCGGAACAATCGGTGACGCTCAGAATCTTGTATATTTTAATAAGCCGTATGTGTGTGTGTGTATGTGTGCGTACAGGTTGGATAATAATTATGGCACTGCTGCCGCACCTTTAGACGAGTGTGCCTCAGCAGATGAGTGGTTCATGTATGTGTGTGTGTGTGTGTGTGTGTGTGTGTGTGTGTGTGTGTGTGTGTGTGTGTGTGTGTGTGTGTCCTTTAGACTTGTCTTAAATACCAAAACACAAATTAGCGAGTGAATATCAAGAAAAAAAAGGTTAGATTTTTTATGGCTATCAACACTTATAGATGATATATATATGAATATCCAGTAAATAATTTCTAGATGTTTTTCTTTCTTTCTTTCTTTTCCGTTTTTGTTCTTTTTTTTGATCCAGTTCACCTCTGCTGTTAGGCCATTTTTATCATGTTTTTCACAACTCGGAATAACCTTATCTTCTGCCTTCTGCCTTGTGTCATAATTTAATCCTTTTTGTTGAATGTTTTTGGCAAAGTTGTTGGCCCCGCCCCTTTTACCCCCCCAAGTCTTGCCCTTTAGGGTCCACTCTGTATATTTTTCTAGATCCTTGTACTATGCTGTAGTTTTGAGGTCTAGACCTCGTTCGTGGAAGTGTTGAGGTAGAAACATTTATGAAAGTTTTTCTTTTTTTCCTTCTTTTTTTTGTGTGGGGGAGGGGAAGAACGCAGGAGCGGAATGAAGCTGGGGTGGGGGAGGGTGAAGAAGGAATAAACGGGGGAGGGGAATGAAGAACTTAAAAAACAAGAATATGAGGAAAGACTGTGAAGTAATTGCACACTGAGGAGGAGGAGGAGAGTGAAAGATGAAGGATGGATGGGGACAGAAGAGACTTCCTCTTTGATGGACTGACCGCCAAAGTGGACTTTGGGGGGAGGGGGAGGGGTTGAACTCTTGACGAGCGGAAAGAACGGACCTTCTCAAACACACACATTCACTGGGACGCCCTCACGCTTTCCGTTGAGACAGTTCATGAGCCTCGCCTCGTTTCTCCACACGACCAAACGCACCACATATGGATGACTGTCGCAAACGCCTCTCGGCCGCAGTCAGGCGGCGCATCGTCCCCCCACCCCAACCCCGCCCTCTCTCCGATTTCCCGCCTCACACACACTTCTCACCTACACTGATCGCTTTCATGTGACTGTGTTTCCGTGATCGACCCGCCGGACACGGAAAGGATGAAACGAGTGATTGTGCGTTTTTCTTTCCTCCTTCACACACAGACACGCAAACACACCAGTGCCCGACACCGCGAGCTCGCAGAGTTCAGAGGTGTTCAAATGTGCATACTAATAAAGCTGTTTTGTGTTGCTCAAACATGTTTATGGCTTATGTGTAAACTGGGTGGCGGTGGACCGCTTTTACTTTCAGACACACAGACACACACAGACACACAAAGCCTCCAGTGTTGTTGCCATGTATCCTGTGTGAAGCCAGTGTTAAACCTGAAACCTTTCAACAATTCTCAGCTGTGTTTTGTATCATATAATCTTTCATACCTGCGTGTCACATTCGTCTGAAATGAATTTGTTCGGCACACGATGATGTTCCCACATGCTTTTTTACTCCATTGGAGGAGGAAGAGTTCGGATTGTACTTGACTGTGTTAAAGTTGATTTCAGAAAAGTTGGATGGGTTTTAAAACAACAACAACAAAAAAACAAGCAAAAAAAAAAACACCTCAAATTCTTCTTTTTTTGTACCAATTTGTGTTTTTTCTGTATCCTGTTCAGTCTGTGTCAGTTTAAACATGCTCAGAATACCTTAAAAAAATTTCCTCTAAGCCAAATGAAGTGTCTGTTATTCTCTGTTGATCACTTTCTGCGGTGTTTACGGCAAAAGAAAAAAAAAAGAAAAGACCAAGTTTTCAGTTTGTTCCCTCGGTAAAAAGTAAAAAAAAAAAAACATTTTTCTTTTCTCTTGAGTTTCATGTTGGTGTAATGTCTGGCTTTCTATATGAAAAAAAAAAACCCGGAAGCAGCTGCTTATTTAACAAAGAAAATGGTTGGTGGGGTGGGGGTGGGGGTGGGGGGGTGGGGTGTGTGCAGATAGCAAGTTAAAAGACCCACTCCGATAAAAATTGGGTTATTACTGTTTAAAATGTTTTTTGGTATTTTCATAATGATGGAAGATATGTTGTATATTTTCCGCACTGCAGGGCTCACTGTCAATAAATGTTGTATTTTTACACGTATATCACAAATGACACATATTGAACTATAAGGCACACTAAGCAGGACGAAAGAGTCACAGATAAGTCTGTCAGTCAGTCAGGCTTTATGAACTGCATTTACAATAACTCTAGAACTTGTTTGGAACATGCTACACGTTAGCTACATTAGAAGGGTTAGCCACATTAGCATATTTACGATACCTGTAACTCCCAACCTTACTTACAACACATAAAAACAGCTCGATACTGCTAAAGCATACATTACTGTGACTAAGCTAACTCCCAACCTTGTTAGTAACTTGACAAAAAAACGAATTCGTACATGCTACATGTTAGCTGCTTGAAAAGCATTGGCAGTGTTAACACATTCACAACAGACGCATACCGCTAAAACAAACGTTGCTGTGACTATGCTAACTCCTAACCCTTGTTAGTAAGACAAAACGCATTCCAACATGCTACATGTTAGCCGTGTTAGAAGCGTTTTTTTGCATTAGCGTATTCACAATACCTGAAACTCACAACCTTGTTTGCAAGACGTAAAAACAGTGTGATCCCGCTACAACAAACATTCAGTTTGATCATTTTTTTATTGTAAAAATTGAGACCAAACTGTTTCTATCGGTTCCAAGGATTTATTCCAAGGCTTATCACAATTATGTGCCACAACTCTTGTATTTGCTTTGAACCAAAATGTTCAAAGCTAAAAACTTTCACCTTCATGTGAAATTTGAATCAAAGCTATGCTAATAGGGGAGTCTGTGTTATTTCTACATCACCATAAAGAACTGGTGTGATCGGCAAACGTACTGGTGAGTTCAGAGGCTACCAATGGTTACTATAGTTGAGCTTAAAACTGCACTTTGAGTATTTTTTAATGGAGAGAAATTTTTAAAAATGCCGCTTTTAGCTTATGTGTGATGTAGAAAATACGCACCAAGCTTCTAAACAACGAGGGGGGGGGTTGATCCACTCCAATGTTCACGCCCAGGTGAATTTCTAATTACCTACAGCAAACTATGTCCTAGAAAACTTCACAAAATTTGGTACTTTGACTAACAGCTTAGTCATATTTAAAAGACCACTGGAAAGGCTTTTGAGCTAACTCAAAAGATGATCGGAGTGGGCCTTTAAAAAGAAAAAAAGAATAAGCCGAACCCCCGCTGCTGAAAGTGCGTGTTTGTAAATGTGTGAGTGCTTCTTTGTGCCAGCAGCCGGCGAACGGAGGCCCTTGTGTTGAGATTTTATTTTATTTTTTCAAGTTGGGACATATTTGTGTGAGAAAGGCTATTTTTGTGTCTTCTCCTCCTCTTATCTACTCATCACTCTGAACCCCCTCCATCATATTTCTTCCCCCTTCGAACACGCCTCTAAGGAGAGGAAAAAACATTCCTGGTTTGGAAAAAAAGATTGAATAAAAAACCCTAAAATGTTGAAGGCGGTCTTTTGGTTCTGTTGTGTGACTGGGTACTGAGTGGGATTCTGCTGAGGTCTTGTGGTGTAGAGAGAGTGCCCGCTGACCCCATCTTTAATGGCGGGTGCCTGCCCTTATCTCTCGACGGGGGCTTGTCCCGGCGGGGGCTCTTTCACCGCCTCTGCTAATAACATCTCAGACACACGCTGGCTCTCCCACCGCTCTTATCAACAAATTATCAAACAGAGCTTTGTTAGTGTCGAGTGTTGCCTGGCAACGTATTGACAGAGCTGATTTTGCTACCCCATTTGTCGCACATTTCTATGGCAACCGTCGGCATCTTCCGGTCATCCACATTTCAGTGGACGGCCGCCACCGGGGTGGCCTTGGGGTAAACTGCATGGGCCTCCACTCCCTTTGATCCGTGATGCATGAACGCAAGAATGTTAGTGGCATCCATCCGGAGAACCCACATTTCTCAACAGTTTAAGGATGTCTTGTGCTGGAGAACGATGGAAATCTGCCCACCGGCAACCTGCGGAGGCTGCTTATCCAGCCAGCACCTGCAGCCCGTCACCGGCGTCCCCCTGCAGCAATTTTCTCTTTTTCAGACACCGTCCAGCAGGAAGCATTCAGCTCTAATCTTATAAACTGCAATCACACGCAGCTTGTAAAGCTAAAAGGTTATTTACTGTGACTGAGGGTTAGAACGGAGAACTGTTTTCTAATTAGAGTCGGCTCAGTCGTCCTTCTTTATCTCTCATTCCTGACATCAAATACCTTCTTTTTTTCCCTTCATAACTGAAGTTTCATATTAAAGCGGTGACGGTGGAACTCACGCTCCACAGAAACACCAGTGACTCTCAAACCAACGCAGATAAGTGGAATGTTTCTTTTTAAATAAACGTCTGATAGTTTCTTATTTTGATGTGCAGTTAAAAATTACAGTCACCAAACTGACCAGTCGAAAGGTCACATGAGGATAGGATTCCTTTTCATGCCTTCCACCACAAATAATTGGACACCAACCTGTCTTCGAAGAAACTCAGGTTAGATTTGAGGTGTTTTGCATGATTCCTGACCCAGAAGAACAGCAGGAGTTTCACTATTTTATCTTCTTTCCACCGTGCTAGATTTGCTGGGCTATGCCTTAGGGGACGCGGCGGGTTTTGGGCGGTCCGGGCTCATAGAGAGTCGTAGAGAGAAGCGGCCGTATCTTAAGGAGAGCACAGGTTCAGTTACCTTGAGGCTCGTTCGGTGTTGTAAGTATTTGTAAATTACACCCACTTATGTCATACGGTGCCCTTACACACTCGTTGTTAGTAATGTGCGAGTACTGGCTCCCTACTGACGGTGCCTGTAGGACGCCCACACAAACTACGCTCTGTCTAATTTTCTAACTTCTAACAGACTTTAAACAAGGAACACGTACTTATTGTTTATATTTTTATGACTGACTTTATGTTCTTTCCATAAAAACCTGGGGCGAATCCCATTGAGACAACTATGGTTGTGATTTTGGGCTTTATAAAAAAATTGGAACTGATTTTGATCCAAAATTAGGCTCATGTTTGTTTGATTGTTCACCTTTCTCCACATCCCGTTGTGTTGCCACAGGGAATCAGCCTTCACTGCTCCGCACAGGTTGGTTTGGGAGAGATTTCTCTGCTGGATGCCCTTCCTGACACAGCCTTGGATTTACTCCGAGCTGGGATCGGCACAGGGATACCCAGACTTGGACCTCTTGTGGCTAAATAGTTTAGACAGCAGCGTGAAGGGTCTTGGTTGTTGAAATTACGCTAAAGTTTTGCTAGCTTTATGAAAAAAATAAGCTAAATTTAGCTAGCTATAGGCTAATTCTTTGTATTTGTTGTTGTTAAGTACGAAATTGATAAATAATAAAGCTTTATATATTATGAACTTTTTTTTTTAAATGCAATTTTCACTGTGTTGTTTTTGCAAAAACTTAGTATCTCTAAGTTTCAACTTTTCCTAATTTGATTGTGCTTTTTTGAGGGGAAAGTTGTCAAACACATAAATAAATTTATTTTACAATGTTTTTCTAAGCAGAATTCTTACAGAATACAAAACAAATATGGTCAAAGTTTAGCAATATCGTATGTCGCTTAAACTAAAAGCTAATCATTTGACAATCTGCACATGTCCAGTAAGCTCTACAACAAGACTTATAAACAGAAAACTTACTAAACAGATTGTTTACATTTACATAAACTGTTTACCCAAAACTCGTCTTTCTACTTTGCTTTCATTTGAGAATTAAAAAAAGAAAGAAGTACTCCTTCAGAACCGTTTTTATGTTCACATCGTTTCATAAACTCATAAAACGCTGCCTCCAGCCGGCGCAGGTCTCACTAATCAGCCGTGGAATGTGAAAACTTCTCTGCGACTGTTCAACAAAACCACAGACCCCAAACCCACCGATGGAAAGCTTTGAAGCCAACTAAACCTTCTTTAAATTTTTTTATGACAAATTGGTAAAAGAACGATCAGAGTCAGCTGGTCTTGCTTTCGTTAGCGGCGACTCCTCCTCGGCTTGAGCTGTCGAGATGGTCAACGCCGGTTCCTGGAGAGCAGCCAGAGGAGCTGGTAGCTGTCAACAAACAGCTAACCGTGGGAGCGAGCCAGCTCTCCCTGAATGGCTCATCACTGCTGCAGATTCATAGAAACCAGCTGCAGTATTCCCTTCAAAGAGGAACTAATGCTAATCTAATAGCTGTTAAGCCGTAATGAGTTTGCTCGCTTCCTTCCAGTCGGGTTTAAAGGAGGCCCGTTCAGACTGCCGGGACCGCCGCGGCCCCCTTATCGTTACATGCTCATCATTACTGCTGCTAATCTGTTCTGCTCAATGCACTCACAGATGAATATTAATGCCACGGAGGCCGCGTGCCGCATCGACACACAGCGACAGATGCAGATAGGCAACGGAAGTTGGCTCGCGCTAAGGCGTTGCCAAGTGAGGCGGCTCTTCCTGGGCTCCGGCGAGGAAGGAGCGCCTGAAAAACAGAGAAAAAAAAACTGCCTGATGCTTTATCACTGCAGCAGAAGGAAGAGAAAAGAATCGGGTTTAAGTGAAATCAATAGAGAGATAATCCCCTAAATTAAATTTTGAAAACGCCGCCGAAGCGCGACTTCAAACCCGATGATGGGCTCACTTGACTTCCCAAACAAAACAAAGGGAGAATGCGGCGTGTTGACGGCGGGAAGGAGCGGAGGTCAGGGATAAGAGGAGAGCCGGGAGGAAGAGGAGCGAGAGACGAATCCGAATGCTGTAATTACAGCGTCAGTGTGATTAAAGCCGTGGAGCCCCCCCCAGACGAGGCGCGGTGTGGGGGTGCGGGGATCACTCGCACCTGACGGGCCTGAAATGTCATGTTTGGAAATGAGATAAGGGGTTGAAAGGTCATGGCGTTTGATTGGACGCAGCAGCTTTTCTGAGGGAGGACAGGCAGCTCGGGGGGGGGGTAATTAGACAGGGGGGGAGATTATCATACGCAAATCCACCATTTCTGCCCCCCTCCAACCATTTGTGTTGTTGATTCTTTCACTTTTTGTTCTCTAAATGAGAATCTTTCCGGCTCGGTGTTGATAACTCACTTCCTGATCAGTCTGGATGTGGGGTGTAGGTCAGGGCGGTGTTTCGGGGGGGGGGCTCTTTTTGACCGGCGAATCCATGTAAAACTCGTTAATTTGACATGATTTAATATGGTTTGAGTGGATGCTGTGGCCCCGCAGACAAGAAACTAGCGCCTGTGCTTGTCACGCAACCCCCCCCAAAAAGATTCCCATGCAAAGTCCTGCAAACCCCTGATCCGAAGCTGCAGGAACATCGAATTAAAGAAGTTTTATGCTGCTGAGCAGCTGCAGAAACGTCTCCTTCATTTCTTCCTCCTTAAACACAGTTTACGGAGTGCTAACTGCCCCCTTCCCACCCCCAGCCCCTGCATTAGGGGCAATTGTCTAGTTGTCTAGTACAGTAACTCGGCATGGCAGGTTGTCAAGCTTTGGATTTCTCCGGCGTGCACAGAGGCGTCCCAAAGCGACTTCTCGCCACTGAAGCCAATCGAACATTTCAAACCCAAACTGAACTCTGTTTTTCACCTGGATTTGAATTTTGGGGGGAAATTTGACAAAAAAGGTCAGTAGCTTTAGGGGGTGCTGTTTTGTTCTCAGGACGGTTGTTAGAATTAAACAAAGATAAAAAATATGGCAAAGGATCGATCACCAAAAAGAACAAGAAATAAAAACCGATGGGGACATTGTGAGTCTTTAAAGATGAAAATGGTGTTTGGTGGTTTGGTTTTTGAACCAACCACAGCCCTGATAAACAAATCCGAGTGGACTTTTGTTTCAACTGCATTCCCAGAGAAATTCCAATCTAAACCACCAAAACAAACCCTTCGCTTCGTTCTGCTGCGTCATTATTGAAGTTTATGTCCAAAACACCCCTTTATTGTTCAATGCTCTCCAAGCATCAAGGCGCAGGAATGCCTCCCCACTTTAAGGGGGGGGTGGCAGCTCCATGGTGGTCCGGTGGACTCCGCCCAGGTGCAAGAAGCTGGAACCAGCTTACACAAGGCAGCTAAACAGGAAGTACAGGTGGTGGCATCTGACGGCTGGCGTCTTTCACCAAGTTACGCAGCTATTGCACAAATGTGAGGGAGTCACGCTGGATATGGGTCGCTCTGGCGGCTTCACACGCTGCCTTCTGCTGCTACCGCTGTAGCACCCTTTAAAGAGGAAGAAATTTATACGAGGGGACACATCGCCCAAAGGCGCTGTCAGTCAAATCCTGATGAAACAATGGCTGCATACTGAGCGCACTAAAAGATTTAATGTACAAAAATAAACATTTGTATTACAAGCAGCTCATTACCATGGAGCTGCTAATGAGAAACACTTAAAGACTCACTCCGATCATCTTTTGATCTATTCTAAAAGCGTTCCCAATGGCCTTTTCATTACAAATATCCTGTTTTTAGCCAAAATCAAAAAGACATAGTTTCTGCAGAGCGACAGTAGTTCATTAATAAGGGCAGTCTGGTGTAGTGGAGCAACCCCGCCCCCCTTCCCGTCTCCTTTTAACTGAGAGTTTCCTGTTTTCACACTCTTCCGTTATCTTACAGATCCTCACAGCTCGACCTAACATTACCGGTGCACCAAAAATGGCGAGCAATATTGGAGCTACCCCACCGTACAGTTTTATGCCAAACTCCAGCTCAGACGAGGAAAGCAAAGACGTTGCGTTACAAATACGATCTTTTTAAACAGCATTTTTTCATCTACTCCTGATTCACAATGTTTCAATGAAGAAATATCCTGTTTTCTGGACCATGAGTTGCATTAGATTATGATGCACCCCTGTAATGGATGGTCTATTTTTGATCAATTGTCATATATAAGGCCCACCGAAGTATAAAACTAAGGACTCACTCGGCATTCAATTTGTGTTTAAGAAAGCATATTTAGCCCATGGTTTTCACACTGGTTGAGCATGGTGGGGCTTCTTGTTTTTTTTACTGGTTACTATCACATGTCCATCACCTACAGGTGGAAGAGGCTAAGTGCAAATTGTCAAAGCGGTACAAATCTCACGATTTTTACACCAAACGATTCAATTCATTACTGACGTCTTTGTAATAACAGATAGATTACCATCATGTCAGGAGAGTGGCCTTGGTTTATAGTTATTTTAAAAACAAACAGGATCGCCGCCATATCTGAGTTCACCAGATAAACCAGCTATGCTCCAAGTTTGGTTAATTTTACACCACCACATCCCAGTCCCTGATTGGTGAAAGTTCAACCTGGTTTAGCTGTTACTCCACGTTCAATGGCTGTAGGTTTTGTAAGTAGGGCCCCAAAATGGCCGTAAAACTTGCATAGCTACATTTGAACGCAAGCATTTTCAATGCAGAGGCCCAAAAAGTGTGATTACATAGACTTTTTATTGGAAGTCATTGCATGAACACGCCTGGCGTCGTGTACCATATGTCTTCCAATAATGGTTGGTCTCTAATGGACGCCGGTCTCCAATTTAAGCCGATCTAACAGGTGTTAGTTGTAATAGACGAAATAGAAGAAAAGGAGCAAGTTTGGTTTCCTGGTGAGCAGAGAAAGCAGCAACAAATTAGAAGAACTGGTTTGAACATGGATTGCTGAGCAAATTAAAAGGTGCTCGTGTCTCCAGGAAAATGAGTGGCATGAAAGCGAAACTGATTTTTGATACGGAATTAATGACTCAAAGAGAAAAGAAACGTACACAGCCAGTTCTAATCAGAACAGAATACAATGTTCTCATCATTTTATTAAATCCTGAAATGTTCATCTGTTTTTTTTCTGCTTTATGTGACAGAATTTCACTGTAAAATGAACCCATTAACCATCACCATTCTGTCTGGGATTAAACGTTGGTCTCTAATAATCGCCGGGTTGGCAATTTTTTTAAATAAACGCCCCGGATACTATTGGAAGATTTTCAGGTATTTACCATAAGGCACATTAGACTCAAAAATAAATTTGTCAGTCGGACTTTATTACTCTCGTTCACGGGAACTCTAGAACTTCTCAAACACTACGATAACACCCTACCTGTTAGCTGTGTTAGGATATTTAAAATGCCTGTAGTTCTGAACCTTGTTTGCAACACATAAAAAAAACAAACTGATACCGCTAATATAAATGTTACTTTGTCTGCGTGAACTCCCAACTTTGTTGGTAACGTTACAAAACAATCCAACGCCACTAAACATCAGTGTATTTATAAAAACACCACACTTGTTTTTGGTGACATGTAAAAACAGGCTGATACAGCTGAAATAAACGTTACTGTAATTAAGCTAAATCCCAAAATTGTTTGTGTCATATAACAACAAAAAAAAAAAACAGTCTGACACCGTTACGTTAGCTGCGTTAACTTATTCAGAATACCTGTATCTCCCAAACTTGTTCGCAACAAGTAAAAAATACAAACTGATGACGCTATGACAAATGTTTCTGCGGCTACGCTAACTGCCAACCTCGTTAGTAACAAAAAAAACGCAAACAGTCTGACACCGCGACATGTTAGCTGCATTAGCCTTCTAAGAAATAACTGTGACTCCCAAACTTTTTTGCAACACGTAAAAAAAATACAGACTAATATTGCAAATGTTTCTGCAACTGTGCTAACTCCCAACCTTGTCAGTCACGTACAAAACAAAGTTTAAAAAAAAAGTTTCACACAGCTACATGTAAGCTGAGCTAGCATATTCACAATTACACCCAACCCCTCAACTCAAAAATGTAATTTTAATCCTGATTTTCTTTATGTGTGTCCTCCATCATGAAAAAAGCCACAAGAATATGTTAAAAACACCACTTTCATGAAAGTGGATCATCAAAGGACCTACAGCACCACCTTAATTCTGTCTGACATGAATAACTATTCTCTCTTTTGTCCCTAAGTGGCAAAAAATAAATAAAAATGCCAGCATGAATCATCAGTATTGGTGCTTATCGCAGTGAAGCCTTTTCCATTGTAGATTCTCAGATCAGATGTGGAAACCCCCCCCACCGTTCATGAAAGGGCTTTAGGACGTGCAAGTGCCAGGCTGGTGGGATTAGTCTTAACAGCTAAAGCATGCAATTTGCTCCTGCAACTAGTGATGAAAAGAGGCTTTTTCTGGAAACCAAAAGTTTGGTATCTGCTGCTGCATTTTAGCTTGACCATCCAAAGCAATTCAGCAGGAGTGTTCTGGGGCTTAATGTCCTTCAGAGCCGAACTAATTAGCAATGACTGAGTTGTTCTGTAGATTTTTTTTCCTTTCGTTTTTTTAGACACATGCAAGCTGCAGAACCTGTTTTCGTCATGCCGATTTGTGCACCTATTTCAAAACCTCTGACGCGTCTCCATTGCTGCGAGGGAGCAGATGAGAGGTTGCATGAGGAGCTGCAAACTTTCTCATGTCAAGTTCAAAGTTTAGGACTAACCACGGGGAGAGAGGTGGATTTCAACCTGCACGCATTTCAACGATCAAATTGTGTCATGAGACCTTCCTCTAAATGATGCTCGGGCAGAGTTCAAAGCAAACGCTGTTCAAAGGAAATCTGATTTGAATTTCACTCCGTCAAGTCTGAATGTGATCATGCCAACGTAATCCCGGTTACTTTGAGATGCGCCAGAAGGACAGCTTTGGCATCCTTAAAAGACATTTTTCAATCCATCGTGAAAAATTTCACACCACTTGTACCCTGGCAGCCTTCCATAGAAGGTCAGAGCGAGTCCTCACTCAACTCGGCACTCTGAGAAATGAGGCTGCAGATTGGTCCCAAAAAGGTACATATGGCCGCGGGAAAGTGCTCCTTCTGTCAAATGTGAACATTTGCATACCTGCACATCAGAAAAACACCATCCTGAGAGTGCAATAGAAGAGAAACAGTTTGAGCGGGAAAACGACCTGTTTCATAACGCACATGACTCACAAAACAGCTTTAATGGACAGAGCAGGGAAATCTGAAATAAGCTTTAGCGCTGGAACAAGTGGGCAGACGTGGACGGTTCAGGATTGCTGTTGCTGAAGGACAAAAGGCCAAGAGGGCAGAGGAGCATGAAGGAAAATGAAATATTTTTGCTTAACAAACTGAAATGGGAAAGAAAAGTGAGCAGGTGACCCCAATGAGGGGGCAAATTCTATTCCAGGTTCAAAGAATGTTCCACAGACTGCCTTTAGACATCCTAGAGACTCTTTTGGACAAAACAGAGCAAGGAGAATCCTGAAAGCCCTTTTTGAGGGCATGTTTTTGAGAAAACATACTTGGATCAGATGAACATGCCAGAGCAGGGTTTGTAGAAAAACGAGCAAAAAATGTGCTGAGGAGACGAGGGGAACTGCAACCAAGGAGCTCTGTTTGACGCGGCTGGATGAGGAGCATCCCACAAAAAACTTTGAAGGTGGGGGCTTCTAAAGCAGCCTGGATAAACGGCAGCCTAGGTAACACAGGTGACCAGCATCGGACGTGGTGCTACCAGTGCCTAAGATGTCGTACTGTCAAAACAAAAACTTTCATCCTGCTGGGGTTCAACTCAGACAGTTCCTTCTTTTGGGTTCAATGGGAGCGGTTTCTCCAGTAAGGACAGTTCCTACTGTTCCTACGGTTCTAAGGAGGCAGTTACTCCTTCTGTGCCCAATGGGGGCAGGTCCTCTTTTTAGGTCCACTGAAGACAATTTTTCCTGTTAGGTCTAAGAGGAGCTGTACCTTCTTTTGTCTCCAATAGACAATTCCTCCTATTGGGTCCAATAGGGATTTTCTCCTGTGGTGTCCAATGGGGTCGGGTTCTGGTTTAGGGTCCAATATAACTGGTTTCTCTTGTTTGGCCCAAAAGGGGCAGTTCCCCCATTGAGGTCCAATGTAAGTGGCTATTCTTGTTGGAACCATGGGGTCTGGAGATGGTCCGTTTAGTTGAGATCTATGGGTGCAGAGGTAGGGCGGTGGACTTCTGATCGGACAGGTTCGATTCTTGCCTTGCCCTCCCATGTGTTGACGTGTTCTTGGGAAAGACACTGAACCCCCCATTTATTGTCATTTAGAATGCTACACAGGCTTTACAAGTCAACGTAGAATTCTCCCAAACGGACTTTTATTGTAACTTGTGTCCCTCTTTTTTGACATCCCCTAAAGATCAGATTTCAGACGTTTGCTTTTCTACATGATGTTTGGCTCCTTCTGTGGTTCCAGGACTTCCTGTCTTTGTTCACTGCAGTACAAAGACAGGTCTCCAACCAGAATATGAAGCATGAGCTTTTTTACCTTCTGCAACATCCTGCTGTGTTTTTGATATTAAAGGTATCAATCATTTTGTGACAGGCTGTGGCACTTTTGGAGAGGTTAATGTTGCATTTTCAAATAACCACAGGCGCCCTCCGTCCCTGTAGAAGCACTGCGGTGAGCTTTCTGCAGGAATCTGGAGTGACAGTTGTTTAACGGAACATAAAACGGTACAAAGTTGACTTAAGCCCCACTAAGAAATGACTTTCCTCCTTTGAGTTTTGTTCAGAATGTGCGTGGGATGGCTTTTAAGAACTAAAAGCTGTCACACAAGTGTACACTGCAGATCTGACATATTTATAACAGACTTTATAGACAGCAGTGACTGTAAAAATGTCAGTTTTCAGCAAATGCGTTGAGGACAACACCTTCCACCTTCTCTGCCACGTCAAATGCTGCCAAGATAGCAGGAGAAGATCACACTGAATGAACTCATCAGCTGTGACCAAGTGGAATCATTCCTTAAGCAGAACATACACAGAGGTAATGCTGCGTACACACCGGCCATATGATGCACATTCAAGAATGTGCTTTTAGCATAGTATTCACACAGGTCTGCCGCTAGCTGATACTAGTGCATGAACTCACAGTTGAATGAGGCTTGGTGCAAAATGTCTGTTTGTCGCTACTATATCCGAGTCCCGACTGGTCAAAATTCAACTGGTTGAACTTTCAACACACACACAAGAGCCCTGCGTTTTGTACGTAGAGCGTGAAAACTGTCTTAAAAACTTGCGTGACGACCCGGACAACTCAAAAATGTGCAGCACCCGCTGGGGTCAACACCCCTATAGGTGCATGAGACTAAGGCTTTAAATCGAAGTGAAATGTTCGCAAAACCAGGAGCTAAATCCAAACATATCTGAC
Organism: Oryzias celebensis; assembly: GCA_014656515.1. Classification (NCBI taxonomy): domain Eukaryota; kingdom Metazoa; phylum Chordata; class Actinopteri; order Beloniformes; family Adrianichthyidae; genus Oryzias; species Oryzias celebensis. Next base: position 5,168,461 of record BNCR01000016.1, read on the forward strand.
TCACCTCTTTGTCATTCTCTGTTTTTTCTTCCACCATTTTACAAATTCTGGTTTTTGTGTAAATGCTGGGCAAGGCCCCACACGAAAACGCAACAACACCGCCCCAGTTTGGATTACTACAGGTGACCTTTATAATAGCTTATGCTTTGCTTTTTGTTTCTCTAAATGTCAACTGTGCAATTATGGCTAAAAGAAAAAACACAGAAGAGTGTGGGAAGGAGGAGAACAGCTTTTTCGTGAGAATTGAGTTACACAGGTGATGTAACTTTTGGAAAAATTTTCATTTTGATGTAGATGCTTTAAAAATCCCTGTTAGTGAACCAAGATGAGAAACTGTAATTCTTTGTTGATGTTTACTCTTCTGATCACTAACAAAACAGATCCAGGAGAAAAATCATCCATCCATCCATCCATCCATCCATCCATCCATCCATCCATCCATCCATCCGTCCATCCAAACCCTCTTAATCTTTTTCATGGTGACAGGATTGCTGGGGCCTATCTCAGCTTCCATTGGGTGATGGCGTGATAACTGTGACTGTAAAGCACTTTGGGCCTTTTCAGAAGGTAAAGCGAGTATACGCTATTAACCATTTATAGTCGCTAAGCTAACAGAGAGTCACACAGCCGCACAAAACCACACCAAGGCACAATTTTGCCACCAATGAACCCATTAAGCTTATTTTTGGATTGTGAGGGGAAAGCAGTGCCTGAAAAAAACCTATTCACGCACAAAGGAACATACAAAGCTAGGATTAGAACCAGGGCCCTCTCTCCGTGAGGCAAGAGGGTAACCATTACATCACCATGCAAACGTACTGGCCAAAACCCAAGTGTCCAAACAACAGAGAAAACGGATTCTGGTAGAGTGGCAGCTCTGATGGTACAACATTTTGCATCGTCAGCAAAGGTCATTTCACAACCACAGGGACCGGTGTTGATACAGCTCTATACCAGTTTCAAACCCAAAACAGTACAGCTACTACAGCTCTCTGACACGCTGCTACCCTCGTCTGATTATTACCGTTGATATCAAACCATCATAGAGAACCTGTGGGAGGCTACTCTCCCCTCTCCCAAGGATTATTGGAGTTAAACTGATCCAATCAGGTTCTCATAGGCCTCGATCTGTACCACTCCAGCATTTAGCCACGGCCATTGGAGGTTTAGCATCACAGATGGCTTTCAAGCTGCTGCAGTCAGGTGGAGTTGGACATGACTGGCCACTAAAATTGAACAAAACTACATCAGTGCGACTCTGGAGGATTTTCTGCCCCCCATCCCCCACCCACCCAGAAAGCAGATTTCCCAGAATCCCTGCAAAGAAAACCCGGCCAGTGTTTGTCTTCAGTAAGTAGCTGCAACCAACCGTTGGTGTTTACATCTGCTGCAGCCAAACAGAGTAAACAGAGTGAGAAAGAGGTACAGCAGCAGCTAAACAACAAAACCAGCCAAAAAACAAACCTGACCCCCCCCACGACCCTCAACTCTTTTACTGCCCACAGCAGAAAGAGAACGAGCCCCACCACCTTTTCTCCCCCATCCCTGCATTGAGGCAGCTGCACCCTTTGACTTTTATGCTTGTGGAATGTGTGTGCGGACCAGCGGACCGATGGTTAGGTGGTGGTGGCGGGAGGGGTGAAGAGAAAGATGGACAGGGGAACTGGGGAATGTTGGGAGACGGAGGGAGAAAAAGGAGGGCAGAGCGGGAGGGAGGGTGTTGCTTTTTCTTCTAACTACAAAAGCTGTCAGGAGCAACAATGAGCATGGAGAATGGTGTGTGTTCAGAGAGGCACTGAGCCGTGTTAGTGTGTGAACCGGGTGGGGAGCGGGCGCACGGAAAGGGGGCGATAGAGACGGAGGGCCGGCGGTGGAGACTGAATCCATGAATGCTAACAGAAATACATGACCCAGCGTGTGAGTGGCCAGAATACCCAAAAAATGAAGGTGGTGGGGGTCAAGTCACTGTACCAGCAGCACCACTTTTACATTCGTTGGCGCGTCGGCGTAGATGCGTGCCCTGCATCTAAAGCTATTGCCGTTTTGGTGCCGCTGCAGGAAAAGATGTTGGTCGTTCTTTGTCTCAAAGCACCATGTGAGCGGCCATTCGGCAGTTTGTTCCAGACTTTAAATGTGTGTGTGTGTGTGGGGGGGGGGGGGGGGTGGGGGGGGGGGGGGGGCGCCCAATGAGCTTTGAAAGCACCCCTCTACAAGTATTGATTTTCTAACTGCCGTGTGAGGAGAGGTAAGTGGTCGGTAATGGCAGCGGCGGAGCGTTATGAAGTGGGTCGGGTTAAGAAGTTCGGACGCTGCCGAGACTTTCTATCTCTGGCATTGGGGGGGGGCAGTGATGATGGGATGAGATGGGTTTGGGTCAAAAACACTGCAGTGCCTCTAAATGTAGAAGAAAATCACAACAATAACACACACTTTTAGCTGGAAAAAACTCTTAAAAGTGGTTGGTTAAAGTCATCACTGGTAGCTGGAGTCCAACAGAAAACCATCACTTTGGATTTATGGGTAAAACTTGGCTGCTTAGAACCAAAGGACAGGACGCGCTGGAGCTGTTAAAACTCAAAAGGACTTGTTTGAAAGTGGTTTTCCTGGATGTTTTTGTCTTGATCGTCCTGCAGCCGAGTGCAGGTGTGATGCACAAACCAAACGGTGTAAAAACATATTTTCTCTAGAAAGCACTTATTCTCACTGCACTCCTAACTTTGTTGTTCTCCAAAATGAATAAAAAAATAAACAACAAAAATAAAAGACAAAAAGTTGTAATGTGTTGGGGCATCTGGTATCTGCCCCTTTGGGGGGGGGGCTACTGTGAGAAATTTATTTCCTGGTTACTCCACGTTTACATGAAGTCGAGGTGTGAATTCAACAGGTTTATGTTGCTTTATAAGCTCCTCCCTCTCATTTCTCGCTGTGTCATTTCAGTTCTTCGTCTTCACTGCATTGGTCCAACCGCGTGCCCCCCCTGGTGTACATCAAAAGTTCCACGCCAGATCCCATGGTTCCAAAGTTTGGACTTTTACTGTAAGATTCATCTTTCGGTTCAAACACAGATCATTCGTTCTACTGAAGATCTCTGAGCTTTACACTTATCCATTTAGAATGACGGATTTGCCTGCAACAAAAGGGGAATGTGGGATGTGCCCGGGGACACGATGACATCATGCCCAGGCAGTATTCTGACCACCACTGAGAAGCCAACAAGATCAGCCCAAACTGATGGATGTCGCCGCGCGCCCAATCCGTCCTCTGGGCTGCGACTGTGCGCCAGACTCTTGATGCAATAAGGTCGTTTTCTCTCTCTATGTCTAAAAGATGTGGGCGTCCACGACTTTGACTGGCATGTAGTTTCTACGGCAACCAGACTGCACAATCAGGAGGGACTTGCTTGGCTCAGACGATATCTGTTGTAAACAATTGTGGGTTGATAGATGAAAATTTTTTACTAATGTGACAAAACAACACAACAGCTTCTGTTTTTAGACTTATCCTGACTTTGAGACTAACATCTTTTTTCTAGATTTTTAAGAGTTTGACAAACACATTTTAGTTTTCTCTCCAGAACGATCATTTTTAAAGAGTTTTGTTCTTTTTCCAGGAGTTCAGACAGACTAAAACAGATTCATTTTTTATGTCCATCTAAATGAAAGCATGTTCTACAAACCCTCGCAGAGAGCGACATGCCTGCACGCGTTCCAAACATTTCACATGCGTCGGCATTTATGCGGCGACATGCACAAGCGCACCTTCATCCCCTCCAAAGGGTTTGTCGGCGTGCGGACGCACATGGAAGCAGATCTGTCTGACGACGTTGAAAGAGGCAATGGAACATTATGCGATGAATTATGCAGGATCATGGACGCATCTGCACTTAAGGACAAACCGTTGTGGCGCACGCTTGCAAGCAGTCGCATATGTCTGTGCAGGAAACACTCGCAGGGATGTAGATGGAAGTTCTGTTGATTGATGTAAACGTTTGGTAATGAAGGAGGAAGAAACCCTTCATCTTTGAGCTTGCAGGTTTAATGATTACGCCGAATCTTTGGGTTCGTAAACGGCTACAGGCTTGATTTTCCGTCGGCGGCCTCACACTTCTCCCATCATTTCTCCTCTGGAGATCAGAAGACTCTGGGACTTCTCATCTCTCATCACTCTGTTTTCAGTGTTCAACAAGTTCAGTAGTTTCATCACCCACATTAACCGAGGCAGAGGCAGCTTTCAGGCTCTGTGGTGAGAAAGCCTGCGTGTTTGCACAGACAGCGTGTCAGACGTGTGTCACGGCTGTCTGACAGAGCAGATTAGCTTGTTTTTAAATCAGCCCTGCTTCCTCTGTGATGCTTGTTTATGGGCTGTATTTTCATCTATGCATTTAGCAGACGGAGGCCTCCTGCAGCCTTCCATAATTCCCTGCAGCCATGCGTGCTTTCCTGCAGCCTTGCATCACCTCCTGCAGCCTTCCATAACCCCCTGCAGCCATGCATCCTCTCTTGCAGTCATGAATCCTCTCCTGCAGCCTTGGATCCCCTCCTGCATGAATCCATGAGTCTGAAGGCTAATTGCATTTCAGGAAAGGACTCCGGAAAACTGTCTTTTCAGAAAACTGCTGACCTCGGCTGCCGTGTCACTGCGGTTTGAACCTTTTTCCTAGATTTGTGAACAAAAAAATGTGTGGGAAGAATGGAAAAGACACATGTTTCATATTTACCGTTTTGGAAAGGTTTAAAGCTGAAACAAACCTCCAAACCGGCTAAATAAAAACAATAGTATTGGGCTTATATTTAACATACAAGGAATAAAAAAGCTCTTCGGTTTAGCTCCACCCATTTTCCTCCTCATCTGAAGTCAGTAATAATGGCGCAGGTGTAGAACTGGTTGTCGAAAGAAAATGAACAGAAAATGACAAATAGAAAAGAGAGCTCTCCAGAAAACTGCTTCCTGATGTTTGTGAACTCTGCTGTCTTGAATACGGTAACAGTTTTTCCATTGAAACCTTAAATTCATCCTTTGAAAAAGATGGCCGCTTTGTCAAAGTTCCAGTTGTTATTTTTCTCTAGACTTTGGTTGTTTAGTTTGATGTCCAGCCTGGTGTGGAAACTTCCCTCCAGACTGTTCTTGGTTGGCGGTGAGAGGCATCCAGTTGAGCAAAAACCAGTTTGGTTATTCTGGTTATTCTGACTAATAGAATGGCTGAGTAGTAGCTGTTTATTTCACCATGAGCATCTATGGGATTTTGGCTTCTTGGAACCAGCAGGTACTTCCTGTTTGGAACTCGAGGGGGTCCTTCAGTCCAGTTTTCATATACAGTCAATGGATCCAACAGGTGGTCTTTATTTGTTACACATAGCGCCTCCTCTTTTTGCATTTAAAACAGTTGCGGTCAAACAAACTTTAGTTTCTCCTTTAGGACCTAATAAAGGCTCTCCCTGCAGATGCAGCGACAGAATGCAACCCCCCCGCCACATTCTCTACTTTATTCACCCCCCTTCCCAGATTTACACACAACAGCTGCCGCAGTCCTTTGCAAGAAAAATGATGCGTGTCCGGAGACAAATGATCTCTGTCTTTTACAACTTTTACCCCCCCACACTCCCCCAACAAACACCTTCTGTCCCCGACAACAAAAGGACCGAACAGCAGGGAGAAGCGGAAAAATGTTTGCTCCTGTCTTTGTGGTTTTGGGATTAAATTCATAAATCAAGCCAGTGTTGTTCCGTTCCGAATAGTATTTGCACCTCTCCTGCTAAATCGTGAAGCATTCCCCTCACTTCCCCAGACTTACACTTTAGATGATCTGAAAAGATCTGTAGAAGAAACTCTTAAAGCTCCCAAAGAAACTTAAGGACAGAAGAGAAACGGCGAAGAAGCTTCCCAGGAGTGAACAGCCGTCAAAGAGTCTGAAAGAACAGAACAAGAACTCATCCAGGAGGCCATAAGAAGCAGAGGAACGTGTCAAAAACTGTAGGTCTCGCTTGACTTGGTTAAGGTCAAAGGTCACGCTTCAACAATGAGAGACTGGACAAAGAATGGATCCATTAGAGAGTTTTGTCAGAACGAAAAGCAAAATGCATTTGACAAAACATCTGGATTATCTTCAGGACAAATATTCTGAGACAACTTTTAAGGTTTGCCTTCCACTCAACAGTCAAACACGGTGGGGGTAGTGTTATGGTCTGGGTACAGAAGCAGGAAAGCTGCTGATAACCTTTTAACACCAGAGCTTTAGCTCCAGTGTTGATGTTCATTGAGTTACTGTAACTTTCCAGCAGTTCACGCAGTTGACGTAAAAAATATTACGTATTTACGTAATTTTAAAAAATTACGTAAAATACGCAATTACTTATTTTAATTATGTACGTATTATGTAATTAACAGATCCTGAATCAAGAAAAAGAGACTTTATGCTGTTCTGCAACACGTTACAGTAGAAATGTGTTTGCTCAATTAGCGTAAATCTGCGGATGCTGACGCAAAGAAAAGCAGCTTTGGGCTGTTACTTACTAACGTAAATTGTTGCATACCAAAGCTGCTTTTCACCGTGTCAAAATCCAATGGAATTAATTCCCTAAAGAGTTACAGTAAAGAGTTACGGTAATTCAAAGAGTGTGTGTTAGTTGTTGTCACCAAGGGGTCAACTGCAATTTGTTGGAAAATCTTTAAGATTTTTTTACTTTTAAGAATTTTTGAGCAGGTTCTGCTGCAGAAATGAGCCAAAAGACCTCAGCAAAAAGTTTTCCTAAAAACTAGATTGTGCTTCAAACCTTCAAATCAACTACTCACAGTCAGTTGACTCGTAAAAATGCTTGAGCTGTCTCTGTTAGCGCCATGGTTACGAGCCTCTACTTCATTGTACATGTGACCATAACCAACACAAATGAACACATTCTGTTTTTTGAACTCCCTGAATAACTTTATAGAGTCCTAACGCCCCTAACCTAACATTAGCGGTGCAAGCAACATCGGAGCTATCAAGTTGTACAGTTTGGAGCCAGATACCAACTCGGACGAGGGAGACTTAGATTAATCTAGTCGTCTTTTAGTGGAGGCATCAGAATGGAGTGTATTTGTGATGTCACAGCTACAATCAGTATTTTTTTTGTCTCTGCTCCTGATTCACAACGATTTGAAAAAAAAAATGAAAAGAATTACACAAATGTAATTTTGAGCTTCATTTTCATTAAATGTCTCCTCTATCATCAGAAAAAAACATGATAAGAACATGTTAAAAACACCAAAAACAAGTTTTTCATCAGCGCTTTTAGTTTGTTCGGAGCGGAACGCGTTTACTGAAATGGATATGTAGTTGCTATGAGAGGGAAACTTTAACAGTGCCAATTAGCATTATATTTCTTTTTAATTTAAGCTCTTTTTGTAAAATACAGCTGAGTGTATGATCTGAATTATTTTAAACCCTTATAATGTGTGCGGGTCAAAATTGACCCATTTTCACACTTGGAAACGGGTCCATTTTGACTCGACCACAGTATAAGGGTTAAACATTTTCCATCATTAGATGAAACACAGACTTTGACTTTCTTTAAGGTTGAATTGAGTTTCTGACTCAATGAGTGTGTTTCAGCCACACAATTATCAAAGATTAGCACAAATTAATACCACTTTTTTTTTGTCCTAGAGAACAAAAACAAAAGAAAACATTTTTTTTTTCTTTGTGTAATTTGGTGCCCAAAGCTGTGGGACTTAAGGCTAAGCGGTTTGTGTTGTTTTAATCAAACAAACGCAAGTGCCTAAAGAGTTTGTTAAGGGTTGTGTTTTCGTCTGTCCTCTGTGGTTCTGCGATAGAGAGAATTTCATTATGCAAATCTGCGCGTCTCTGCTGATGAGCAAGGCCTCGGGCTTTTACCCGACACACAATGCCCTTACCTGCACACACACACTCCGACACACAATCCTGGGAAAGATGGGTGCAGGCAGACTCACTCATATCATGTTGGCGTATGGGGACGTTTCAGAGGAGTGTGTGTTTGTGTGTTGTTATGCAAAATAAGGTGAAAAAGCATTTCCTGTCATTTACCCACAACATGCTCATCTTATATAAACTCCATAAGTACGTGTTGTACACAAGAAATTAAGACACTTGCTTTAGTATACACACATACATGCACACACAACCCACACTTATGTGTGTATGTGTTGTGTGTGCATAAAGTCAAACCACACACTTCACAAACACACACAAAGGGAGATCTAGACCCCATACGGGCGTGACCTACTGACCCCGCTGTCACACACTGCCCATCTGCCACATAAGATAGTTGGGGTAGGGGGTATTGTCAGTGGGGGGTGTCAGAGGTGGGGGTATTAGGGGCAGCAACTCGGGACAAAATAAAACCAGAGAGAAGAATGTCTCTTCACGCTGAATTTCAGAGCCCACTTTTCTACACAGATGTGCCGTCTTAAAACTTTAGGGAGCCTCATGGCCCCGCCCCCTTCTAAGGAAACACACCCACCTCCGACAATGACTACACTTACTCCCATAGACTCCCATAGACCCGCTTTTCTTATGAGGCAGAGTATGCTGGTTTAAAGTATGTTGACGAAGGCGTCCTTTTCTTCATGGAGAGTCGAGGAACGGACAAGGTTGTGGGAGGGGCTAACAGGAGAAAAGTTTACAGACATAAAATATGTGAATTTATTTACTTTTTTATCATCCAAAAAAGAAAAAGAATCCTCAATATTACAATTTTTGATGGTGTTTATAGAGACCAAGACATCTGACTTTGACCTTAAGTTATAAGAACTGGCTCACAAGTTTGTCCTTTCACGCAATTGACCTCTGACCTTTATGGAGAAACTTTTGCATCTGATTTAATTCTCCTCAAATCTTTCAAAGTTATTCATTTGATTCACAGCTGTTTTACATCAGATCTTTTCTAACTTTTTTTGATTTGTTACTATGGTGACAATATTTTTGGTTTGGGATGTCAATTGGTTCAGTACAACTCAAGCGTCCTAATAAACCATTAGCACCTGATAAAAAACAAAATTCAAAAACATCACTATTAGTGGTTTTCTTAAGCTTTAGTCACTTTTGGTTACCTGCAGCTTTAGGGGCATCTTCATGACATCTACGTGCTGAATCAAAACTAAACATTGAAGCATTAAGTCATACATAGTGATTTGTAATTGCTCGGGTCACATTGGTCGCAAGGCCATCAGAAGGTAATCGCATCCAATTGATGCAAAATGGAACACAAGCTGAGGACATCGTCCATGATTGGTATTTGACATCGGTAGGACAATCACATGCACATTGCGCCATTTAGCCTAATGCTCATGACATGCGATTACAATCTCTGATAGAGGAGCAAACTCGATCAAGAAAAGTCGTTCTGTGGGAAAGACATGTTTTGTGTCCCAACATGGGTAATAGGTGGTCCCACTCGAGGAGAAGATCTTCAAACCTTTTGACTGACATGAGAAAGTACCTAAAATACGTATATTTTTCAGTAGAGAATGGTATTCTTTGTATTTTGTGCTTTTGTCTAGTGAACGAATATACCCTCTCCTCTTCTGCCTCATCCTGTACCTGCTCATTCGCTGACGCAGCAAGTGTATAAGCAAGTTGAAAATTCAAAACCACTAAAATGATGTAACTAAGCACGTTAGGCTTAAAAAGTAGAACTCTGAAGTTTGTCGCAGTTACTGCGGACTGTCGCAAGCAAACCCACTTTAGTATGAACTAGACCACATGATTGCAATAGGGATGCGATATGATTGATGCGATAGCCGATTTCTATGAAGTACAAATTGGTCAGTAGGAGGGAATTAGGTGAGACGCAGGTGTGTTGTACCCGAACCCTTTGGAAAGGAGGGTCTAAGGAAAGGAGATACCAATGACAAGTGTGGCATACGGGCACCATGATGATATCACATGTGTTATAAGTGCACGCAACTTTCATTATTCTCACAAGTATTTTACAATACACCTACCACACACACGGCAATAGTATGTTACCTTTTCATCGTGTCCTGGTGGTACCACCCTCAGGGGAACTGCAAGACATCTCTGCGCTCCCCTTAAGATGCCGCACCCTCTCTACGACCCAGACAACACAAAAATCATCATACACGGTAACCCCGTATGAGTTACTATGACTAAGACTTAAAAATGGCCATAAATCTACATTTTGTGCTGAAATGTCAGCAATAATTACACTAAATAACGGTGACGTCCTCCATTTATCTTCTTGAAAATGACTGAATTGAAGAGCACATCCTCTTCTTGTAGGAAGATAGGGGGTTTTCTCCATGAAGAGTGGGTGTGAAAGAAGTCTAGAGGGTACAGAAGGACGTGGTGTCAGACGAGGGGTGCTGCCAGCTCACATCCCGCCAGCTCACCAGGATTTAGACACGTGCCCCCCCATCCCTGCAAACAAACACACACACATCCACGGTGTCCTTAAGTGAACAACCCTGCCAACTGCACCATGCCCTTCCTCTCCCACACCCCCATAAACCCCTGGAGGCCCAATATGGAGTCAGTCAACAGCGACAGCTCTGATGCCAAGCTTACCCCCCCGCTGGATCTGATCTGGATGGTTTTAAATGGCAAACTGGTTGAGAATATTTCCCAGAAGCAAAGTCTTTCAGAATTCTGTATGATGCAGGGAAATATTTGCTGTGCGGAGATTGTTTTTGATGAGACAGCAAAAGCCCTTTGTGTGTGTAGGCCTCATGCCGGCACTCTATTCCCTTTTTAACGGATGAAATGATGCCTAAACAGACTTTTTCAAACCTTTGCTGCACGTCGGTTTTATTGTATTTTCTTCAGTTTCTTAGCTAAAAATCCCATAAATCCCCAATAAACCTCCTTTCAGCCAAAGCCTGCGCCTGAAAATAACTCATACTCGGCTTAATGTCCTAATCATGTTTATGCTAATTCCATTTGTATGTAGCATGTGTACAAAATGGATGATGCTATCATCTGTGAGACAGCCTGGCCTCATATTTATGCAGGTTTCTCAGTTGAAAAACAGTGTTTGATAAAGGTTATATATGCATTACGCAGATGCATGGAATGCTGCCTTTTTTTGTTCTTGTTTTGTAGTTTTCAGACAAGCTAGGCCTGTAAATTATGAGAGCAAATTATTTTTACCCCGGGGTGATTTTCATATTTACAGAGTCTGCTCTCAGGAAAGAAAAAAAAAAAAAACACACTAAACAAACAAATGTAAAACAATCCTAGAGGAAGGTGAAGAAAGGCTAACGCAAATAATGGCAGTATTTCTCATAATTTTGAAAGACTGTTCAATTACTTAACCACGTATTATTATTTATTAAAGAACTTTTTCTGTTTTTTATAAAAGTTCTTTAGGGTTTCTTTAGATGATTGCTAAACTTTATAATTTAAGCAAATTTTTAATATTTGAATGCTAACGTGCGCCGCAAAGGTATCCTAAGATGCTAGCACTTGCTAGCTAGCTATGAATATTCCTAGAAGCTAATATAATTTATAATCTCAAAACCTAGTCTAGTCTAGTCAGTGATGGATAGTTGCTTCGCTCAAATTTCTACTGAATTGAATTCTAAAATGGCACAAAAGCTCAAACTTCTGAACATTATTTAGGAGTTTCATGTAGATTTAATGCAAATGTGTTGTTTATCAACTGTTTGTTTGTAAGCTTCAGCTGGTTCAAGCTGTAGTAAAGTGAACCAACTTTAGATTGACGATTGAAACGAATAGATAGAAACATTCATACAAACTAAGAGAATATGATGTAAGAAAGGACTCTTGGGGAGGTTTTACATATTTTTCTGTACCTAATGAAGCGACGGAGATTAAGGGACCGTTTTTCATTCTTAATATCAGTTTACTCCCCTGGGGGTCAACAGTCAAGCCTCCGACTTTGTTCGGACTTGTGTTGTTGGGATCTGTCCTTTGCACCTCCTGATGCCTGCAAGTCGTTTGGCAAAGCTAACAAACCCTAAACCGCCGCTGGTCTGCAGCGAACATCAGAGTGGGGATCCTACAATTTGCAAAACAAACTCCATCCCTTTCGACTGTAAATCAGTTCCGATTATAAACACATGTTGGAGATGAATCATTCCTCCGTTCAGCTCTTGGAGAGGACATTTCAGACATGTTTCCCGTCCTGTTTTCCATTTGGCTTTTTAATTGTCTCAGCGCTGTCAACAGACTATCAGGGTAATTAGCCATGACTGCACAACAACACAATCAGACAGACAGGAGTGAACTGCCGCCTGTGAACATGATATTTGGAGACTTGGAACCACTTTATGCAGGCGCACGTTTAATGCCCAAGCACGCGGACATGTACACCGCCCCCTACGCGCCGCCATTATTGTACCTTAAGTACATATGCCACACATTATATTTCCTCCACCAACCATAACCTTCCACCCACCTCCTGCTTAATCCCTCTGCCTCTTACAACTCTCTTCAGCTGCCTCTTCCACACACATGGTTACAAAACCAAAACCTCATTTCCTCTGCGCCTCCAGCTATAGGAGCATTGTTAATTGCAAGAAGGTGGAGAATAAGCATGAGTGTGCCTTTGTGTGTGTGACAGTCTGCGGGAACACCAGATTTATAGGTGTGTGTGTGTCAGTGTCTGCAAATGAGTGCATTTCTATATGCATGTGTGTGATCATGTCTTTTGAGTGTGTAGGCAGCCGCTCCAGTGCCAGTCTGGGCAAAGCTCCAGGGTTTCCTGCACCACCTGGGCATCTTGTGCCTGTCACTGGGTCCCAGCTGGAGCTGTGTTTGTGTGTGTCAGCTGAGGAGCCAGCCAGCAGCAAACACTATTGTCTTATCCGCTTTGAGTCAAGGGGCCCCCGTACACAAACAGTGTACATGTGGCTCCCGCCTCCTTCCCCTCACACTGAGTGGATTTCCTCTGTTTTTTGAAACAAAAAGAAGACAAAAGGAGTAAAGACGATGAGGAACAAATTTGATTAAACGGCCCTCATTGAGTTGCTGATGAAGCTCGGTTGCTGAGACCACACATACACCATTAGGTGCTCAGACCATGGTGGATATAAAAGTACCTTGACTCAAAGGTCATCCGCTTCCACTGAGCAGAACTAACATTAGATTAGCTCTATAGGACTTTGTGGGAGAAAGGGGGGGAAAGAATCGAAAGGGCATGCTGAGAAGACAAAGTAGGAGATTATTTTGACTTTGGAGTTATTGTTGTGTTTGCTCTGCTGAAGGAAGACTAAATCTACAGACATATTTTTGAGGGAGCGATTCGGGTAAAAATGTCTAAGATTGAATGTTATAAAACTCTGCTGCTGGAATCACACCTCTGATAACAAAAAGGAGCCTGTACGTTGGATAAGAGTATTATATACATAATAATAAAAAAAAGCATTTGATTTCCATTTTAAAGCTGCTCGTGTTTTCCATTAAACTGTTGTTTATTGTTATGTTAGCGGGCAGAACATTGGCATAACATGCCAAAAAAAAGTGTTGAATAAAAGGTATTTCTCATACCTGTGACACTATTGCTTTGTGTCTGCGAATCAGCCTCTAAGTATTGAGGTAACATTCAGGAGTAGCCTGCTAACATCGGCACTGGTCAGCATTAGCGTTAGCATCAAGCAGCATTAGCATCAGCTTTGGGAAGTGTTAGAGTAAGCGTTAAACAACATTAACATTAGCACTGGGAAGCATTAGGGTTAGCTTTGGCCAGCATTAGTGTTAGCATTAGTATTGGGCAGCATTAGTATTTGGCAACATGAGCGTTCGATTTGGGCAGCATTATTGTTGGCATTGGGGAACATTTAACATTAGCATTGAGCAGCATTTGTATTAGTATTTGGAAATATTAGCATTAGGATTGGTCAGTATTAGTATTGGGCAGCATGGGCAGCATAACCATTGGCTTTGGACAACATTAGCTTTGAAAACATTAGCGTTAACTTTGGGCAGCATTGGCATTAGCACTGAGAAGTATTAGTAGTAGCATTGGACAGCATTGGCATGGTTTTTTTGGTTGCTTTAGTATTGGCATTGGCCACTGTCCCTGCTCGACCGGGACCCGGAAGCAAGACCGTTATCCGCGTACTTTCGCTAAAACGATTTACAGTAGGTACTACTTTTTTTTAAATTGATAATATTGCACATCAAATCTTATAAAACGTTCCAAGTAATGAGCAAATTCCAAGAAATACAAGAACGAACTTGCCAGGGGGTAACAAGAGACAGAAAAAAGAGAATAAAAAATGAAAATTCAATAAGAAAAATAAGAAAAGAAACAAAAAACAGTTAAGATTTCAGACAAGATCAGGCTTTGTCCTAACAGCTTTCTTTTTAGGACATGTTTCAATATTATTCAGTTATGACTGAAAAGGTCTCTTACGATGTTTAAAATGTAAGGTACATCTTTAAATGCCTCGTGATTTCAAAACACGAGGAGGGTGGGAGTCTTGTGTAGCAATGTAATATAAAATATATGTAAGATTACTAATGTTTATCTGCAAATCAGCCTGTATTTTTTGGTAAATTAAATTTTTGATATAATTACAGTATGTAGTGTTTGTCAAGTTTTTTTATTTTTTTTTTTGCATCTTAGTGTTTTGGTGTTACCTCCGTTGGCTTAAATCTATGGAGTTTCGTGACCATTCAAGATGACGCGACAAAACATTTACTTTATAGTATTCCACATGAAAACTATAGATTTCTATACATAAAGTTTAAATGACAGCGCTACCAATTTGACGTCTTTACCTTGCCAGTAAAGGACGATGGATGTCCTCATTGGTTGCATGCACCACTTACTGATGTAAATCCACAAACACCCTCAGGAAATAAACTAGTTTCAATCAATGGCTGCAAAGAGATGAAAGGGGTGGTGATGCGACCCATTGATTCGAATTGAGCTAATATGAAGTTAGTTTTTCAGCTCAGTGGTCATCACCTGATCAGATCTGAAATCGGTAAACTCTGGCCTCTAAGAAAGTAAGCAAACAGATCACAGTCCTCACAGCATCAGGGACACACCCAGTAACTCAGTTCTATAACGATAAAAAAAAGATTTATTTATCAAATATGAAATAAAATATGTAAGCTTCAAAATAAAAATCATAGATGAAATTTACGATCATGTGGGTAGTGACCGACTTGTATTATGAACCCCTTTCAGCACCTGTTCATTGGTGAAAATCTGTTGCAGTTTTGTTTCAGTGTTTTTCAATCCAAAAACAAAAAGACTTATTGTTTTCAATCTTAAAGTGATGTTAATTTCAGATTTTTTTTTCATAAAAAATGTATTAAGAGGTTTGATAAATGCTAAGATGTATACCAACTTTTAAAAGTGTTGGATGGTTTTCAGTGTTGACTCACTGAAAGACTTAGCAATTCTTTTTTAGTGAAACCAAGGCTGAATTAACCATTGACAAAGCACTCCGCGTCTTTCATACTGAAACACGACATTGGCTCTTTTTTTTATTGTTGTTTATATTTTTCATAGTAAACTGACCTTTTCCTCCTAAATGTCTGACTTTATTCTCTTAAATTCTCAACTTATAACTTATGAAACTATAACTTTATTTTCCTAAAATAGTGACTCAAAATTCTACTACATTGTTCTCGTAAAAGTATGACTGTATTCTTCTAAATGGATTTATTTGTTATTTTTGAGGTGGCTGCGATATATTTGAGTCAGAAGTTACCTTTAAAAATGGTAAAAAGGTGATTTTATACCTGTTTTTTTCACCGTAACCAGCCATTTTTTGTAAACTATATTCTTTAATGTAAAACCGAAAGCTACTATATAATTACTACTTAGCCGTATTGCCCATATGTACCGTCTAGGCAATAAAACCCATTATCATGTGCATGTAAGTGCCAAACCATATGGCGACTGCACACTTTGCTCAAAACATTCTCTCTGAACAGACTCTGAAAGACTCATTAATTTTTCTATCTTTCTCCCTCAAGTCATTATAGAGTAATTACCAGGATTTCGTCATATAGATTATTGTATTGGTGGTTGTCTTAATATAATCCCAAAAAAATCCATAGATCTTTGCTCTGTATGATGTGTCCAATAAGCTGGAGCGTTGCTTCCACTAAAAGTTTGGTCACCTCTGGCTTGATTACGTCCGAGATGGTCATAAATCAATGACTTAGGTTCAGAAAACAAACAAGAAAATTGAGTTTCGAACTAAACAAAACTAATTGATGGGTGTAGACCTAAAGCTTCCTGTGTGTTGGTTTGTTTTCTGATTGGAATGGAGCAAACCTTATTGTCTACATTGGGTTTTAAAGTTAATCATTGAAATAAAAGTCCAACAGTTCTGTTGGTGGGCGTGGATATTGGTGCCAAAATGAATAACAGAGAGAAAAATAAGATGTCCTTCGCGCTCTGATGGAGAAATCGTCCTCAAAATGACAGACTTTGAAAGTGGGCCGAAGCTTTGGCCATGAAAACCATTTTAAGAGCATTCACTTAGGGGTCAGCCTATCGCTGTGTACAGAATCACTTCAGGGTTGAAACAATACACCTAGTCCTGATACAATAATGCTTCTGGCCTCCGGCAGCACACACAAACACACTGTTATGTTCCTTGCCTTCAGTTGCCCCAAGGTTGAAACTGCAAACCTAATCACCAGATACTCAGTGGAGGCAACACAGCTGCACCGAGCAAGTCAAATCTACACCCTTTTTTTGTGCACGCATGCACATTTATATGTTGGGGTGCAAGTGGTGAAGTTACGGGGTTTGTGTGCATGCAAATGAGCACCTACTTTGAAAGCACAGCACACACGTTTATATATATTTGTTTTCTGTAGATTTTTGTGGATCAGCATCAAAGCATTGGAATGAGGGTTAAAATAGTACAAGCGTTTTCCTTTGGGTAAACTTGTACTGTTTGTTTTTTATTTATCTGTAGTTAAAACAGCCTTTGTGTGGATGACTCAAAGGCTGGATCAGATTGCTTCCCTACCCTTACATTTATCCCTCCAAGCAGAGAGATATGGAAAAAGTAGGCTGTGTCCGAATTCCTTTTCCCTAACCGCACAAAAACAACGATATAGTGCTGGACTTTTTATCGCAAACACTGATTTTGCAAAGTAACAACCTAATAAATATGATGATTTTACAAAGATGATGAAAACATTGATGGTTAATAAAAAAAATAATGAAAATCCTTCTTTTTTAACATAAATTCTTGAAACGCAATGCATTGTGGTCTATATTCACCTATATTCTGGGAAATTTCTAGGGCACTGGATTTAGGAAATTCAGACAGCACTACATAATGCACTATGTAGTGAGCAGTGAAGGAATTCGGACACAACCAAAGTGTCTTTAAGTTTGGGAGTTACTGCTGCTTGATGACATCATCAATAGTAACTGGTCATTTATGTTGGCGCTCGGAAAATACGTAAGAACTTCTTTAACTTTACAAAGTCACGCAAGAACAAAAACAGATCAAAGTGTGGCATTAATGTAAATGTAAACTTCTGTGCTTCAGAGCACAAGTGCGACGCAGATCCAGCAGAGGGAAAGCTAGCCCTACGACTTTCAGACACCACTACCCTTCTTTCAAGGAAAGTTGTCTTGTTTTCTGCCTGAAAAAATCTTATGAAGAAAACAAAATAATCTCAGTCTTGAACTTTGTTTCTTAGAATAAAAACGCTTGAAAAGTCAATTTTTCTAATCCCATTGGTTGATTTATTTATTTTTTTTTTTTGGTGCTTATTCAATAAAAATCTTCCAGTGAAATAAGAATTTTGAAATTGTTTCTAAGGGGCCTTGGTTTTGCGGTGTGCATTATTAATATTTACAGTTGACTTTCATGGCTTTAAAACTAGTTGCTGAACAGTGGCATCCTTAGTTTAAAAATATCGGCGCTGGCTTTGATTTAACTGACTAATCAGTGTTCGAGTTTCTGGATTGGAAAACGAAACAATGGATATGAAAATGAAGGAGTAGGAAGAAACACCACTGCTAAGTCATCTCCGAAGGGAATGGGGGAGGGAACAATGTTGTGAAGCACAAAGCAAAGGGCATTTACATCTGCTGCATTTGATTCAGCTGGAAAAATGTTCCATGCAAGAAAGCCTCAGTTTAAATGCACATGACCTCCCTTATGGTTGGTTTGCAAATGCACATACATGTTGGTACTAGTATGCAAAAAGCTTATTTACACTGTCAATATTAGCACAGTAACATTTCATTTCACATCCATTTAGTTTTCTGTGGAATTATACATTAGTATATTTGGGTTTTATTCTAAAAGTAATGTTAGCATGTTTCCTTCAGACAGTTTAGCTTTATTTTTTACACCATACTTGTCCAAACGTGATGCATTGTGGTTTGTATCCCCCGATCTAGTGAGCAGGGATGCACACTGGTTTTTCACAGAGAATTCTGGGAAATTTCTCAATTTTTGAATTGTAGATTCCGACAACTCTACAAAATGCTATATGGTGCACTAAGTAATGAGTAGTGAAGGAATTTGGACATATCTTTTTCATATTATTTGGTTTCAAACGTGTTAATGATTAGAATAGGCTACAATTTATATGTTCCAAAAATATAGATAACATCAGCAACAACACCAATAAAAAATAATGCAAAATATGTTTAAAAGGACCAGGCAGAAGCTTAGTCTATTGGAGCCTGTCCCATAAAGAAAAAAACATGCTATAATTTTATTTTCAAGATAATTAAATAAGCACAGTTAACAATCTTAAACATTTTCATCTTCATCTGTATATAATTTTAGTAACATTAGTAACAATAATAGTTGTTTACCAGTTGTTGCATTACCTTTAGCTGGTCTTATTTTGTTGTTATGACACCACTGTTTGATCTTGGGTTCCTTTTCTTTTTAAAAAAAAATATTTTACGGTTTGTATTCTAACATTTAGTCTAAATTGTTTGTTATTGACACAAAATCCAACAGCGTTTTACCCGGGGCTAGGCTAATTGCTTCATTTTATTTAGCACTACCATTAGCTAGCTTTATTTTATTGTTAGCACGCAATAATTCACATTGAAGCAAGTAAATGTTGCAACAACCTTTGACTTAAAAACTATAGCTAACTTAACACTAACTTATTGTAGTCTTTATAGTTGCATCTCTATTTTGTTTTGGATGTGCTTTAGCTAGCTGTAATAATCCATGAATTGATGTGCTATCTTATCGGTGTGTTGCCATCGTATACTTCTGTACCTAAAAAAAACTGTGATCTCCTCCAAAATCTCCTGTAAATGTTCTGAAAAAAAAAGAAGCAAAGGAGGAAACACAGAAAAGACCTGCTGCAGTTCAAGTCGATTTGATTTGTATTTACAATTCTGTGAAGGTGCACATCAACCTGGCGTGACCTAGCTGCACTTTAAATTCAAAGCCTCTACCTTTACTTTTTTATTTGAGAGCAAATTAAATTTTCTTTATTGCTGACTAGACAGGTCTGCGGGAGCAAAAAGGTCAGTGGAGATTAATCCTGAAAAACAGGTGAAGATAATGGGAAATATGGAAATTGTGAATGTAAAACAGAAAACCTGAGATTCTCTTTTTAATTATATAAAAACAACACGATCGGTTTCAAATAATTACATTTGCAAAGCGAGTCTTAACACCTCTATGTTTCACAGAATAGGATCTAAGGGAAAGCGATCTTGTCAACATATATTTGACACATTGTTAGAGGCTGTGGGCTGGATACAGTAGATCTGCATGTTTATTATTCTTGTCCCACGCACTGTATGCTCTGTTGCTCCCTCTTTTCATCTCTGAGCCGGCTTGCTTGAAGGACCGTCGTTGACTGTCAGATGCTGTTTGAGTTTGTCAGACTGCAGACTCTGCAGAGGGATCAATTAACATGTGCGTTGTTGTTGTGTGCTGCAGCCGCCAAGTTATGTAATTTCTTGCTCTGTCTTTTGAACTGCTGTTTACATACATTTGAATATTGTCTGGTAATTGCTACTCAAGTTTTGCAAGGAGCCACAGAGGGCAGATTTGGAACTACAGGAGGCTTTAGAAGAAAAGTGACTTTTGAACGGTGCCAAGTAGCTCATCGCATTACAGTTTACTGATTAAAAGGTACATTTTAACCCTTTAATGCAACATTTACACCAGAAACACACACTTAGCCTCTGGTGTTCTGGTGCACGTCCGCCATCTACGGTTGGAAGAGGTTTGGCGTGGAATGTCAATGCGGTACAAATCCAATCAATCTTGCTCCAGCTGACAGATGTATTCCAGTATATGAAAGACATGGAGTTATATAATTCCGACCGGGCACAAACCACAGTTGTAAACTTCTGCTCCATAATTATTTTTCTAGAAGTTGGCACTTCTGCGGTTATCAAATCCGAACCCGATTGGAGATTACAGAAAGCAAGAGCTTTGAAAGCGGAGGTCCGAAACACAAATGTACTTGCGTTGTTATCGCTTGAACATGCGTTGCGGTGGGCGGTGTAAACGTAGCTCCTCAATCGTTTACGCGCTCAGTTAGCTGATTCTGACGCAGAGAAAGCGACGTTTCAGATCGCCGTTATGCAACACATAAGGCATTTTTCTCCATGACAGAATCAGCTGATTTACTCAAAGTGCAAACACTTTCCCACTACACTGTGTTACATTTCAGCGCAAAGATGATTTTCTGCGCTGGAGAATCCGCTGGAATTATGTTAATTGCTTAAATAGTGGAAGAGTTATGGTACACTGGAGCTAAGCTCCGGTGTACTCTGATGTTTGATTCATGCAATGCTTCACATTGCACATGTCCTGTCTGGGTATGTTTGCACATTAAAAATGTGCCATATGCTTGGCAGCATGTTTTTGAATTCCTATTTTGTTGTTTGGGCAATATGTTTGCTGGAATGTGTGCAAACTGTATCTGCTGGCACAAATGCACACACTATACAGCGTTTGCATTTACCAGTTTCACCACCAGATTTCATGAGAGAATTCATGTTGCATTGACCAACAGAAGAAGCAGATTTTTTTCTGCTTAAACCTGTAATTTGTAAACCAGGAAACGTGATTCTTGGTTCCACTCTTGGCTCCATATCCTACCTCCTTACGCCAACAAAGAAGGAAAAAGCAGTGAAACTGCAAATGTAGGAATCAGGATAGTGCCTGAATGCGTTTTTGGACTTTCGGAATTGCCCTCTATGTCTTTCCCAGAAGCCTTCAGGTCAATGCCAGCCTCCCTGATTCAAGGAATAGGTTGTATTTAAATTCCCTCACTACTCTGTACTTAGTGCACTACAAGGATCTGTCGTTTTTCACAGGGGTTACGTTCCAAACAACCCACGAAAGGTGAAATCTCCAAAGTAGGATTACAAGTGTTTTATTGGTGTAAAAAGTCCCTCACTTCACATTTTATACACCTGCTTGAAATCTCAAAGTAAAAAAATAACGTAAAGTTCCATTGAATAAAGTCTAAAAAACACAGAGACCACGAAAGATGTACCAAGATATAGAGTGGGACCATGGCATATAGTGCATAAATCATTTTCTCGGGGTGTATGAATCTACATTACCAAAATCCAGAGTCCCGGAAATTTCCCAAAAGACTTTTGGAAAAACAAATGCGCATCAATTCTGGCTAGATTGGCAAATATAGACCACAATGCCTTGCATTTGTGTTATGGGAATGTATTTGTTATACATCATGTACACTTTGCTCATCAGGACACCGTGGATTCAGATGTAGTTTTTGTAAAATGCTCATATTCATTGGGTTTTTACTTTGGAAAATGAGTGACATCATATTTATATAGAATGAGAATGCATGTGAATTGCATTAAAGTCTACTGAATACTTCTGTTACTATATAGTCTAGGTTTGGGAGAATTTATGAATATTAATGAAATTTGAACATATAAGAAACTACTAACTTTTTTATATAAAAAAAACAGAAAAGCAATTTTTATGTCAGTTTTTGCATAAAGATGCAGTTTGTGGACTCCATCCATCCATCCTTAGACCCACTTTATTCTCATTCGGTGTTCGAGGGGGTTTCTGGAGCCCACTCAGTGACTGTTGGGCAAAGGTTGGTACACAATGGAGAGTTTGCCAGTCTACTGCAGGACAACGCATACAAACAGTCATATTCACACCAAAAGGACAATTTAGAGATACCAGTTAACCAATGAAGGATGTTTCTGACCTGTGAGAGGAAACTGTAGTGCCCAAAGAAAACCATCAACAGATTGATGACAACACGCAAACTCCACAAGGCAACTGGGATTTGAACCAGAGCCTTCTTGCCTTGACATGATTGGGCTAACCCCCACACCATTATTTGGCCCTTTTGAACATTATCTTTCCTTCAATGAAGTACCTCTAAAAGCCATAACCCTCCCCCTGCCCTAAGTAGGTTAAGGAGTCCTTTCTGAATGCATGGAGGGACGTATCCTTGAACGTGTGTAACGGCGTCATACATCCATCCACGCTCTCCATAAACACTATCAGTGTCAGAGCCGGCGAAGGTGCTTTAATTCTGCGGTTGATACAGTAATCACAGTTAAAAGGGAAGGAATAGCTGTCTGCAGCGCCATCAATCAACGGCTGCAGCCTTGACTCCACAAAAGACGTCTTCAGATGCATCCGCTCTGTGATGAGCTCGTCTCCGCTCGGCGTGGAGGCCGCGGGAGCTGTTCAGTGGAGAGCGCCGGCGAGTTGCCCATTTTGCCAGCTGTTAAATGTAAGAAGCGTGCATAAAAATAAAAACTCATCTCCTTTAGTTCTGCAACGTTAAACGGCTGCCTGTCTTCCTCTTCTCTGACAAGCCTCTACGGTGAAGGGCGAACCGGGCTAACCATTTCTGTCAAAGCATCAACTCGTCCCCCCCCCCCCGGGGAGATGACTGAATATTTACGCTCATTTAATGTTACTGTCCGAGGGACGACAGCAGATACAAACAGACGTATCTGCGCAGGCAGACTCGTCTACCCATTTAATTAAGCACCCTATGAATTATTCAGCTGCAGCCTCTGGGCTGGAGATAATTATAACGATCAGGATAATAATGTTTATTTTGCTTTTTATTGTATTAAGACATCAATATCTCTGCAGTGCAGTGTGGACGGTTTGCAGCAGCACTCCCAGCGCCTGAAGCACGACGCCCCGAGTATCTGCGTGTGTCTTTGTGCGAGAACTTCTTCTAATTACCCTTCTGCACGCGGACGTGTTTTTTATTTTTGGAGATCTCATTTCCTAGATGAAACCACGGATTGATTTCCGTAATCCTAAGGGTCGCCGGTGCAGTTCAAGTTTGCAATTACACACCTGTGACTTTGGAAATTACAAGCGCTCTAACTATCAGATTAAAAAAAGAAAACCCAGAACCAGTAACCCCTCAGCTTAGCAGATCAATAATATCTAATGTGATTACAGTTCAGATCTGGAGGCACAGCAGCTGGGCTCAGTCCGATGTGGCTTCTATCAGGTTCTGATTAGTCAATGATTGTCTATTCTTTGGCAGCCATATGGAATCAGCAGTCTATTCGCTGCCACTGTATAGTCATTGATTATCCCCGGCGACAGATGGAGGAATAGTGATTGTGCTGCATTGTTGGTCTGCGCTCTAATATACTGCAACACACTGGGTAGTCTTTTCTAAATGGATGCAATTTGCTTTTTCTCTGCGGAGATCATTGTGAATCCTTTCCTTTTTTATTCCGTAGCTTTGACTCTAAAGTGAGTCATGAGCTAAATTTGTGCCTGTGACGTCTTAAAAACAGTCTTTTATGCAGCTGACGATGTGGGTTTCTTTTCTTTTGGCCCAGTTGTACCTGGATATTAAAAAAGTCCAACTGATTTGAGTTTCTTGAGCCACTTTTCGATGTTTACACACCAGAGTTACAGATGAAGCTTACAGCAAAGGCTTTGCCGCGTAAACGCTGGACGTTTAAGTGCATACCTTACGAATCTACGAATGACTGTAACTAACATGTTAAAGGCTTTTGGCAGTCATCAGTAAAAGTTCTGAAGATGGAAAAACACTCCTGAGTCCTGTCATCCTGAACCCTCAATGCAGAACAGGTAACAGACGAAGGCTGAAATTAAGAGTGAGGTGTAAAGGGAAGTGGACCGTCCCTGGCATCAGTGCTTGCAAGCTGCTGGATAAGCTAAAAGCACATGCAAAAACCCACATTTATCCTGTTCCTGAACGTGCCACACACGCTCAGTATGAACACAGCATCAGGATTCAGTTAGCTGTCTCATGAACAATTTTATTGGTACAGTAAACAAGGCTAATGTATTTATTTGGTCAATCCACCTAGTGGTTACTCTGTGAAGTGCATTGGCTCCACCAGTTAAAAAGCGGCATAGATTTGTTGTTATCCCTAGTGGGGGCATTCTTGTGCCTCTTCTCTTGCAAGAAATGGTCCAATCTCATTGGTTCCTTTTTCTTTCTGTCAAAATTGGTTCCCCAACCTGCAAATACTATTCTCTGTCACTCGGCTGATGCTTCCCTCTCTTTCTGCAACAGGTTCTGCCAAACCTCTTATTTCTTATTTTTTAACATGCTAAATGTAATGAATTTAGTAAAGTTTTGGACTAAATTTTCTATGCCCATCACATGTTCAGAGTCTAACATTACTTTTCCCCCATTGACTACTTCTTGGAAAAATGCGTTATCCAAATTGTTTTACCATTCTTCTGACATTGAAATCAGACACTAGGAACCCCTTCCAACACATTTGACTTCCAAGATATTTTGGAAGCTCTTCACAAACTTGGTAAACACACAAAAAGGAAAATAAATGCCCAAAAGTTCTCAGTTTGAGGCCAAAAATCATTAAATTTCCACCATGTATCCTTCTAGCTGTCATCACCAAAGCACAGAGGGAGTCTGTCCAGCCTCTTGCCCCACGATGGCCTCTCCCTCTGGGCTCCAGCGGCAGACAGAAGTCCATCTGTGGAGCTGGACCTGCTGGGGATCAGCCGCCAGTCTCCAGGGCTGATGGATGGCCAGGGCAGACGGAGAGAGTTTGTGAGACATGCGGCGAACACACAAACACAACGGCGAAGTGAACAACAGTGTGTGTACGTCTAAGAAACTTGAGAAAGTCATGTCCCTTCAGCATCCGCCTCATCTGATTAGCTGCCTTGAGGGGCTCTCCGGATCAATACCTGACTCTGGTAACCTACCCTTGTGTCACACACACAAATGCACTGCAGTTCATTTTGGCCAAGCCGTCAATCATCACTTGGGGGACAGCTCGAGTCTGGACCAACCTATGGAGGGAGCTTACACTCATTTGTGTGTGTGTGTGTTTATGTGGATGACATATTACTCGCCGGCTCGCTCCATCTGTCTTTTACTTGCGAGTCGCAATTAGTTCATGTTCCTTGTTATCCCATCAATAACGCCAATAAGCACAGGTGGGCTGCTGTCCATAATCTTTAATTCTGAATTTCTGCCCTTTAAAACTCATTTAAAGTCTTACGATGACCTGAAAAAAAAAACACTCGCCTCGGAGGATCCCAACTCTTCCAGCCCGGATGATGTCACCGCAGCAGGCCTTACTACCCAATATTAGGTTAACTGCTGTGCTCAAGGGCACTTTGACTTTAATGTGAAGGGAAGTATTTTATCATCCAAATTTTCCCATGTGGTCCCGTAATTGGAGCGGTTGGAACAAAAGAACCATTAGGCAGCCACCTGCAGCTTTATGAAGTGAAGACATGGAGTAATGAAAGTGAAGTTTTTTTAAGACATGCTGAAAAAACACAACACTAAGAGGAACTTTACCAACTTAAATTTAATGTCATTTCAGTAAACAATGTAAGAGACATGTCAGCTTTGAAAAAGCATTACCGGGATCTTTTCTTAAGCTGTTTTTGATCTTAGACCAACAGAAAATAGACTTTATCTCTCGAGGAACAACGTGGAAACTTGTCAGTTTGAGTGAACGGACAAATGTGTCTGACGATATTTGAAATCTGTCTGTGACTAAAGACTTATATCTACCCTTAAATGAAGGTACTTTTACTTCAAAAGAAAAAGGAAAAGTTTTCAAATTGAATTCCTTGAGTCTGATTGATGGATCCGGATTAAGCTGTGCAGCAGACTGGACGTTTAGCTGAATGGATCGACCTTGACTGGAGCGAAGTGACCTCAGCCCACGCGTGTCGTAGCGAGGTTGCCGTTTTTGACCATTTCTCGTGTGCTGTGCTTGTCCAAGCTAAACGGAAAGAGCCTGTTCGACAAACAACCTGTCCACCCACAGGCGATTTTCGCCAACAGCCGTGTACTCTCCACGACAGCTGAATTAACTCCACCCACTCAATTTCTCTTTGAAACGCACGCGCTCGAACCCACAGCGGCGCCCTCCTGAGAGGGACGTCCAGCCCACGCCGCTGTCACTCACTCGAAGCTCCGCCCTTCCACTCATTCCTTTTGACACTTGGACATTGAGCGCCCACGCATGGCAGTTAACCTGCTAATGAGGCGCCGTGTCTTGCGCCGAGGGTCTCCACCCTTGCCAAAAAAAAAAAAAAGGTCAACTCGTCTGTGTTTCCTCTGCCCACGCTGACAGCCTGATGAACTCTTTAAATAACTGACTGAGTTAAGACCAGCAGGCTGGAGGGGAAGCTGGGATGGCGGGGGCGTGGGTACACAGTGGGGTAAAGATGACGAAGCGAAAAGCTGGGTCAAAGCATTTAAAAAACAAAAACTTCTGCTGAGGTTTCATGAATACATTTTGAGCCATGACGCCAAACATAAATGTAGAAGCATATATATATATATATATATATATATATATATATATATACATGCTGTCTGTATACATAAACTTTCAACTTCAATTAGACAGATTTACCAATATTTGTATGGAAATGCTCAAATCTCGTCGACAAAAGAAAACTTTGGTAATATTCCATGATTACAAAAAATCACGAGTCAAGTAATTGATTGTGATTGTCGACATGCTGCCTGGAATAATGTCAAATCATCAGTCAGAAAGCGTTCTGCAAATGTCATTTGGAGAAAAAAAAATTAACAAGGTCTCTGAAAGATTTAATGCAGCAAAACAAGCTCTTCATCAAACGTTTCTCAGCTTCAGAGCAGCAGCTAACCCCATCCCCTGTGGAGAAAAATGATGACCCTGAAACGAATCATGATTGAACTTCACTGCTGTGATAATAACTAAAACAGCAGATTAAACAACATACTGTATGGGAATGTAACTGATTGCAGTTTGGTGGAAAGTCACAGCTTTTAAAAATAGTTGAGAACTTTTCTGCAGCCGTGAACCGCAGGTTTTTTTTTAAAAAAAAAAAGACATTTGCTTCTTAAAGCTGTGTTTCATATAATGTACTGTAGTGTGAATAATGGAGAAACACTGTGGTGTTACTGCACGAAGCGGGTGTGAAAATCACTCAATGAGTTTATTAGATGTAATGTTGCCTTACGGTGAATCTCACTACTGGTGACAAGACGATCGTATTTTAGTACAAAAGTCCAAAATACGTCCAGCTTTTTTAAGATATCTTGTTCACAGGTCAGTAAAGTCTTCACTCTTGAGTTTAAAATGTGCACGAAACGTTTTTGCTTGGAATGTTTGGAGAAATAGAGCCTTAATGTGACGAAGCAGCGTCACAGGTTGCAGGACAGCATCTCATAGTCCTTTAGTTTATAGTTTGGACGAGGAAAACGAGTTTGTGGCCCGCCTAGCCGCCTAGTGTACTTTCAGAGTAATAAATGCCATCTTCTTCAAATGGTGTTTTATTCTACTATTCCTGATTCACAAAAACTTGAATAAAGAATCACTCAGAAATGCAGTTAATGTTCTTTATCTATGTCATCCATCTTCAGAAAAACGTGTTGGTTAAAAACACCAAAAAGCCTTTGGTCTTTGGAGTGGGTCTATAAAAACTTGGGAGTTGTGACCAAAGACTCACAATCAGACTTTTGAGCATCTCTGCCATTTGGCTCCATGTTATGTTTTACCAAATCTTCATAGAGGTCAGACTCAAAGAAGAGCTCCGACGCTTTAAAATCCAAAGAGGTTGGTCGAGCTGGTTAGACCCACCATGTGGTGGAGCTTTTGCTCGCAGTTTTAAGTTTCCAGTTGTGTCCCATCAGGGTTTAGAGAGAAACAAGAGTCACATTTCAAAGAGAGAAAAGTTTAGGAGCCAGAACAGCTCCCCAAGGGCTTCCCTCCGGACATGACAGTTGTCTTTAACATGTGTGCAGAGAAAAAAGGAGCTTTTTATTGACAAAAAGACAGACTGGTGTTGGGTATGAAGCTCCTATTCCTCCCTTGACATTTTAATTCGAAGCTTCTGTAACGTTTTGATCTATTTTTTATCTTAATACTTCCAAAATTCAAAAAGAGGAAACCCATACTTCGCTGGTCTTTATTCTTACAAGTGCTAGTAAACCCACATCCCCTTCCTCCTCCTCAGCTTTGTGAAAGTGAACACATTGTGAGGAGAATCTCAGAGATCTGTGAGGAAGTAGTTACCATTCCTTCCACCTCCTGTTCTCACTGCGCTCAGCCTCAGAAGGAACAATTAAAGACCTGCTCCAACAAAAAAGGTGTTTTTGGTGTTTTTACCATGTTCTTGTAGCTTCTTTTCCGATAACGGAGGACATTTATTAAGAAAAGCAAGCTTGAAGTTGCATTTCTGAGTATTTCTTTAGTATTTCAGATGAGAAAATGCAGTCAAAAAAAGATCATATGTATGTCATTGCTTTCATTGTCTGACCTGAAATCTGGCTCAAAACTGTACGGCTGGATATCGCTCGCCATATTTGTTGCACTGGTAATGTTAGGTTGGTGGTGTGAGGCACTGTAAGCAAGCAGGTGACAGATAACATGTAAATAGAGCGCTCTCAGTTATGGATGGTGGGAAGAGGCGGCAGCGATTGAGCACATGTCAAAAGTTGACTTGTCATTGAAAGAAGTCACATTTAAACGCGCATTTTACAGCCTGGTGTGAGCGTAGCTGTAGGTTGGGTTTGTGAGGGGCTGTAAGCTAGCGGCAGAGTGAATAAAAAGATCGATGATGGGAAGGGGGCGGACTTACTCGGCACCAGCAGTCACAATTCAGAAGTGAATTTCTAATGAACTCCTGCCACTCTGCAGGAACTGTGTCTTAGAAAATAACACAGGTTATGAGATTTTGGCTAAAACAGATAATCATTGTTAAAAGACAAGACATCACAAGACGATCGGAGTGGGACTTTAGGACCATGCAGAGCTTCATTTTTTTTTTCACAAATCCGATGGTTTCAGCGACGAACGTCCCTCATCTACATTGGCCTCCTGCGAGCGTCAGCCGGCGGGTGACGACAGCGGACGCCAAACACTTGACTGCACAACTGTTTCCCTCTCACTGAATAAATTAATAGTTCATAAATAAGCAAATAAATTAACGAATGGATGGGAGGAGAGAATGGGAGGAGAGGAACGGGGGCAGGAAAGAACTTTCTCATCAGAAAAATTTAATTTCTCACTCCGACACACACGACAGCGAGGGAGGGAGGCGGGAGTGGAGTAATGGATGTGGGTGTGCTTTCAAAACGTGTGTGTGTGTGTGTGAACAGGACTCAGCTTTTCTATCACACTCTCCTGAGCACAGACATGTTTGTGTGTCCTTTTTTTTCCCTTCTGAGATCCACATCTGTGCCTGTTATTGAACACAGACGACGTTGGATGGCTGACAGAGGGGTTACACGCAGCCTCACGCTGGAGCTGATGCAGTTTTAATGCAGTTTACTGATGTGTTGATTACAATCAGTCAGAGCGGCCTGAGACACATGCTAGCACTTCTGCATGTCACCGTAAAGGGAGGAAGCCGAAATGCAAAGCTTCTTTAAAGACGCACTCAGATGAAAATGGTGTTTTTAACATGTACTTGTTTTTCTGCTGCTCGAGGACAACTATAAAGAAAACGGAGCTCAAAATCACTTTTTTTTGGTTCAAATCGCCAGGAATCAGGAGCAAACGAAGAAATTCCGTTTGAAAACTTTGAAAAGCGTATTTGTGACAGAAAACAAGCTTGACTGGCCACAACCTCCCTGCTCTGAGGGGAAGGGAAAAGGGTGCGGGGTCGCCAGAGGTGAATTTCTAATGCACTACTCCTGCTCTGCAGAACTATGTCCGAGACCATAACTTTTTAGAAAAAGGTTGTCTAAAAACACCAGATTCATAATAAAAAAAACACTGGAAACGCTTTTATAGTGAGAGTCTGCTACACCTTTATTTTCAGTCTTGCTGACACTGGACACATCTCACCTGAAGCCTTCCTCCACCCGTTCTGACCTGCTTGCCTGTTCACCTCTTTCTCTGAGCGTTGACCGCAACGTTCTCCATCTTTGGTTCCTGTGACCTCACCGTTTTACTAGAGTTCCTGTTCTCTGCACACAGAAACTCCATATATAGTAATATAATAAATACTCCATTTATTGCTCCAGCTGACCCTCATTGTTCTCCTTTCCAGAGCAAACCTCCTCCACCGGCTTCCTGCAATCACCACAGACCACATTGTCATCTGCAAAGATGAGGATTCACAGAGATCCCTGTTTATCCTCATCTGTCAGTCTGTCCATCACAAGTCCAGTCCACCTCCACCTGGAAGTCCTCTGTCACACCTACAGAACATCTCAGCAGTTTCACAGCTTCCAGACGTGTCCTGAAGAACTTCAGCATATTTCTACCACTGGATGTTGTGAAGGAAGCAACTAATGGCCTGAAGATTTTTTAGGTAAAGAACTGCTTTTGTTTAAACCATTTATGACTTTATTTATGTAAGTCAGTTTGTATTCTAGTCAGTCAGTTTTTTTTCGCCAAATGTAAAGATTGAAAACTTGGCCTCAATACCCAGCAGCAACGTCGATGTCCTATTGACTTTTAGCTCCTTTACCGTAACTTTTCAACCGTTTATGCCATAATTCCAACGGGTTGTGAGGCTGGGGTGCTGATATGCAACTCTTTACAGCAGTGAGGTGTTGCATTGTAGGTGTGAGCCAACAGAGAAAAGCGGCTTTGCAGTGAAAGGCAACACAACACACTGATCGCGTAAACGACCTGAGACTTATGGTACGTCAAACAGCATGTGGTGTTTAGTCGTTGCCGGCGACATCTCAGGTTAAGGAAGGAATTCATTTCTCTGTATTCAGATTCCAAACCATTGTTGAGGAATTGTTGAGGAAGTTCCGGTTTTACCTTTTAATTGAATTAATGTTTTGTTTCTTTACCTCCGTTGGATTTGCATTGCTGCTCTTCACAGCCCACGGTGACATTGGGATGATAAGAACAGGGTTCACCTTGGGTGTTATGGCTTCATTATAATTAGCATAATCATAACTGCTTTGTTAATATTAATGTCACATTAATCAGGCTAAATAAAAAGTGTGTCTCAGGTCTTCACACGTGTCTGCCTTCAGTGAGCGTCTGAAGGCAACAGAGGAACCAGATGAAGGAACAACAGACTGATCAGACTCTGGCACCAAAAAAAGGATCAATTTCTAAGTTTGCAGCAAAGCAAAGAGACGGAGCTCTTGAGCTTTTAGGCCACGAAAGTAGCATCAGCGTTCATGAGTTCCAACTCAATAGAAATATTAAGAGACAAAATCCTCCCTTTATAGTAAATAAGGGTGCACCGATCCAGACGCTCCATTTGTCTTGATCACTTCTGTTATTGATTAATTTTCCAAAATGATGTATGGTTTTACTTCAGAGTCCCACTGTAAATCCCAACATTAGTCTCCGCTGTCATCGTTTCCAACGTTTTAAAGTTCAGACAAAGATGGCGTCATTTCCTGTCATTTATCACGGGCCAACTGACTGCCACCACCAACGCAGGAGCCGCAATCAAACCATTAATCACCTTTCACGTCGCTCCATCGGCTGTTGCAGTTTTCTTGGTCAGAGACATCACACTGACGACAATTTAAGGCCGGTGTCTATGAAAATACTCATTTCAACTTTATTTGGGATGCACAGTGGTGTTGAAGTCATTGCCTCACAGCAAGGAGGTCCTGGTTCAACTCCTGGCTGTGTGGAGTTTGTATGTTCTCCTCATGTTTGTGTGGGTTTTCTACAGTTTCCTTCCACAGGCCAAAAACAGGCTTTTTTGGTTATTAGGTGACTCTTAAATTGTCTCTTAGGTGTGACGTGAGTGTGTGTGGTCCTGCAACAGACTGAAGACCTGCTTAAGGTGTACCCCACCTTCACCCAACAGCAGCTGAGTTTGCTCATTGACTGTATCTGAGAACTGGACCGAGTGTGTGTGATGTCACCCATAAAAAAATGACTTCTTTTGGGCTCCAGCCAAATATAGTAAATTCAGTCGCAAGTTTTTCACAATACGGACGCCGCCAGTTTGGGACTGTAAATTGTCAATAAGCTGGTTGATCCGAGTCATTGTTTCTATGGCAACCACTCTCATCAATCAGAAGTGAGGCTGTTGGAAGTCCACACCTCAACTACATGAAATCTGTCTAACGTTTGGAACATTCAACGTGATACCGCCTACTTTTATTGATGTAACAGAAATACATAGAAGTCCAGGTGAGAAGTCGAACTTTTGATGTGCAGAAAACGTTTCAGAAGCAGTTCGGTTCCAAAGGTCCATGGGCGAAAAGCCATTGTTCTGCTAAATCTGCTGAAAACGATGCTGTCAGCAGAGCGACCTGGGGCGACACATTATGCATCCGACAGATAAAATCCATTACTTTGGTGTACAGTAGTAGCCACCAAATCTCTTCATGGTACACATGTTGGTTGTCAAAAAACTCAAAATTCAAGCATCTCTTTTTACTGATTTCCATGAGATGAAGACATGAAACCATGGATCGCTGTGGTCAAACAGGGAGGGTGGCGACCAACAGACACCGGCAGACTCTGTAGCGGCTATTTGTGTCGAGTAGGCCTGGAGGTGCTGGAGATGTCGGTTTTGATTAGTGACAGATCTTGTAGACCTATATTTTGACTTGTCAAAACACAGAGGGAACTGATAAAAACCGACAGTTGAGTGGACACGACAAAATCGACACAAGATTGGCGTGACAGAGATCTGCGGTAGCCACACTCTCTGTTTAGCTATGGAGACATCAGCTTTGCCAACTGGCGTTCGAGCGACTGTTTTCAATGGAAAGTCTCTGTAAACCCATGTTTTCTGCTTCCACCTTCAAAACTCTCCTGTCCACTCATTGCTACGCAATTCCCTTTTCCGCCTTCAAGTACAAACCAGTCATTCATTCCACCAGTTGAACTTTGACCAATCAGGGGAGTCCGAGCTCGTAGTGACGTTGGATGGCGTGCTCTTCAAAACACATATATGCCAACTGTTGGAAAATTTACATGAGGAAGAAAGTAATAAATGTGCTCGGCTGGAATTCTACAACACCAAGTATTTGACATATTTGGAACAGAGCTGTGAAAGAAAAAGCCTGGAGCGAGATTCACGAGATTTGCACCGCTCCGACGTTTCGCTCTGAGTCTCTTCCAACATGCACTGGTAAACAGTAGAAAAAGAAAGGTAGAAGACTCCCCTCCCTGCCGCTTCTTGTTTGTCTGGTGTGAACGCTGCATGCTTGAAGCGCGTCCTTCAAACCGCCGCACGCGCCCAGTGTGTACGTCGCTTTTGACTGCCACAATTCGACTCCCAAAATGGCAAAGAGTCCGTACATACAGGCACTGTGACATCACATGCAAGGAGTCAATTTAATTCTATTCAGTTCCAAAGTTAAACAATGAATCTGAGGATGTATACGAGGGATTTAAAACTTCCAGCATGCCTGGAAACACTGCTTCTTTATCAGTGTAGCCGTAAAGCATTCAGACGGATCTCCGACGCCGATAATGACATGTCTGATGGGTTTCAGACTCTGTGTGGCGTTTTGCTTTGCTTCTGTGCGAAGCTCTAGATACTCACTCGGCCTTTGCAGAGAGCCGATGACGAACAGCTGCAGATCACTTGCTGTGAGTGACACTAATGGCCTCATTTTCCAATCTTAGCAGAAAGCAGGATTTCTCGCCAGGAATCTTTCAACTCGAACTGCAGAAACAATTCAAAGCCACTCGTTTTTCCTTACGGCTTTTGCCGTTATTTTCGAACGACAAGTAAACAGTGTCAATAAAGTGGGATGAACTTTTGCTATAATCAATAAGCATCTCAAGGTGGGCTCTGAATGGGAATGGTCGCCTCTGTAGATTCCAGTGTTCTCTAGAGTGGCTGAAAATAGCTGACATGGTTAAAAGCATTCTGCAGAGAGATCAACTCCAATCAAATGCATTTAGGCGGCGGATTGGACCAACGAGTCCTATTTTCTGAAGATGACAAATACAGGACTTAAACAGCAAAAGCAAGACACTAATAAACCAGGACGCCCACGGTGTTTCAGCTCAGTTGGCCCCATAACATCCCGTATCAGATTGAAGCTGATCAATTGAGAGAAGCAGCACAACAATAAAAAGGAGCTGTTTGTAAATTAAGACAAATATGTCCTCTTTTTTGATTTTGGAAAACAATATGCCAGCACCGTTATGTGCCGGGATGATGGTGTGTGTGGTTCGGAGTGCGTAATGTGCAATTAAAGCTTGATTTCCCTTGCTAGTCATCAGCGTTTCCAATAAAGCAGGGATTGGCCCAGTGGAGATACTTGGACAGCCATTCAGGCTTAAGGATGACTCCTTTGGGTTGGAAGCGGGCCACGCCTGGTGAACGGCGATGTTGTTTGTTTTCATCCGCTCCTTTTTTGCACAGCAGGCCGTTTGGAAGCCTTTCCGGAGGATTACATATACCATGAAAAGTAGATTACTAGACTCTCTGGATTCTTACCAAAGAACCACTGAGAGATGAGGTCCACTAAGACGACTACCGATTCAATTATTTATTCTGGCACCCCGCGTCTGGATTTAAGTTCCTGGGACCGAGTGAATTCTTGAGTTGCTTCTTGGAGTTTTCTTTGTCTCCCCCCAACAAAACTGACTGTATGCTCAGTGGAAAAGAAAAGGCCAGACTAAACAACCTGAATGTGTTACAAAAAACAAATTAGGGGTTTAAATTACACCGTTAACCAAACAGCAACGAGGGAAAAACGCCATAAAAGAACTTTGTGGATGTTTCCTAGTCTTGCCTGGTGATGACCTTTTCCTGGTGTCTTTTTTTCCCTTTTGCAGCATTTCCAGCTTTTTCTCCACCCTTGAAGAAAGCCTCCGACAACAGACGCTGCAGAGATCCTCCCTGTAAAAGTGGCTTTAATTATTAATGCCGGCCCTCTGCGCTGGCAGAGCTCCCGGCCACCATATTTCCCCTCCCTCACTGCCATGAATTATTCTTGCAGTCCATTCCCGCTGTCATGTTCACTTCTGTGCGCAAACACGTGCAGCCGAACGC
Source organism: Oryzias celebensis (assembly GCA_014656515.1). Lineage (NCBI taxonomy): Eukaryota > Metazoa > Chordata > Actinopteri > Beloniformes > Adrianichthyidae > Oryzias > Oryzias celebensis. The sequence goes on from BNCR01000016.1 coordinate 5,203,786, forward strand.
TTACAGGCGGGTGGACGAGACGCGCGGCCGACATGCGCTACATGATGTCACAAAGCAAGTTCAAGCAGTGGAAAAAGTTGGTAAATATGTCAGGCGGATGTATGACTTAGTCTGGGTTCCAGTCTCCCGTGGGTGAACGGTAGAGACTTGCTTACAAGTCGTTTTCTATTCTCAGCAAAGTTATAAATCTTTCAATGAGGGTGCAGCGGTCGTGATGGATGACAATACAGATCAGGCTACAATTTTTCAAAGAAAAAATAAGCAAAGCAGACAGGAAAGTGTTTGGTTTGATTTTTATTAGATATTTACAGCAAAGAGAACCTGTTTGTAGATACAAAAGTTAGAAAAACCCAAATTGTTGGATGTTGGCAGTTTAGTTGAACGTCAAAACGATGGATTATTTGAAACCTTTGTTTTAGAGATTCCAGCTATAACTGCAAGTTGAGGACGGACATTTGGAAAAGATCCCCACAATCGGGGTTTGGCATCCTGGCTTCAGGGTAGTAAAGTTTATTTTGTAATGGTAGCCAAACAATGATTCATCTTTTGGAGACACACAGAAACAGCCCGGATGATCCATCCCCCCTTTCCTAAACGCGCTCAATCCCTTTTGTGGATACGTGGTTGCTGGAGCCTATCCCGGCCAAAGTAGGGCGGAGGCGTAGATTGCCAGTCCATCACTAGCCAACACAACCGCACACACACATTCACACCAATTTAAAACCATCAATTAACCTATAAAACCACTGGACAGACTCAAACGTCTACGAGGAAAAAACGTGCAAACGCTACAAAATAAAGGTCCCAGCTGGGATTCAAACCAGCGACTTCTAGCTGTGTGGTGAAAATGTTAACCACTACAGCACCATGCAACCCCGCAGCAATGCTATGTAAACCTTTTGACCGGTTATTAATGTTCATAGAGGTTGGATTGGTTACCAACTAAAGTTGACCTTGAACTTGCCGTGTTTGTCCCACTCTCATTAAGTCCACAAACTGTTAACTTAAATCTTGTCCAATGTCAGGCTCCGCCCATTTGCGTTAGGAAACGTACCAAGTTTGGAACTTCCTGCGCCACCTGCCGCCCATCATCTCTCTGCAGTCAGGTGCTTGAGATCCCTTCCACTGTTCTCCCGCTGAAGGATTGTGGTCATAAGTTGCTGACCTTTGCATTCTTCCTGGCCATGTCTTGTCCCTCCGTAATCTTCGCTGTTTTGGTTTGCCCCTGATTCGATGTTTTCCCCATTTTGTTCTGTGTAGGTTGGCCGTTACTTCCTCTGGATGCCCCCCCCCCTCTGAGGTCCTGCTTGAGACAGTCGCAGCTGCAATCACTCATTAATTTTACTACTAAAGAAGTGGTCTTTTTGTTGTTTTGTATCTTAGCATCTTATGGCTTCATCTTGTTGGACTTTTGTTGCCAGGTTGTGGTATAATTTCTCAATAAATCTGTGGACTTCCCTGGATCTGTTTGAGTCCTTCCTGCTCCTGGACCTTCACTACTGGTCAGCCGTAACCTTCACCTTTTCCACAAAGATTTGACATTTTGTGATCCTAAAAACTGCCCCTCACTGTCCTGACTAGAGGCTCTTTCTTGCCCAACCACTTCCCACAATTCACTCCTCACTATCTGGAGTCTTTTTGGCTCACTGGTGCCTCACCTTCAACTACCTTAAGCTACAGTCACATATCCCAGAATGCCACTGACATAAATACAGGTTTTTCAACAAATGCTTTCAGGTGGCAGCGCTGCTGAATTGGTGATCGGGACCGGATGATTTTCCTTTAAACGTTGACATCGGTCAGTGGCCGCCCGGGTACATTTGGCAGTCATGCTGTGGCAGTCCAGTGACAGGTGGACATGACTCTACTTGAAATGGAGCGACCGCTGGGCGGTGGCAGCCGGATCGCTGGCCAGCGACAGCTTTGACTGGACGAAGTGCGAATGTCTCCAGACGACATTTTCCCGTCCATTTTTCACGCCTGACGGCCACCGTCTGCATTCATGACCACGCCAATGATTTTAAAGGGTCATTACTTCTCTAATCTACTGAGTCAAAGACTAATGGAGCATGCCTCCTCTAGTTGTCGTTCCGTTCCGTCCATCCGGTTGGAAGCACTTAGTCAATGTCGGTCAATGCCATCGACGTCGGCTGCCATGTGCTTTCGTCGTCCAGGATGGACAGAAAAGTTTAATTTAGTTAGTGTTTAGTTTAGGAAGCGATTAAGGATGTTTTAGGGAAACCTGTTTGCATTAAAGGGTGAACTGGCGCCATCGTGAACTTCACTGCATCACGCTATGTTTTCTGTCACATTTCACACAAATGCACAGCCTTCAGCAGCCCACCCCCCCAGCACACACATCTGCAGCATTTCTTCTGTTTGCTGTGTTCTGTCCAGCTGTCAGGCGGGCTGTCAATGCGCTTGGTCGCCAGGCAAACAGCCCCGCCTCCTCCCAATAATAAAATATGCCTTTAAAATGTCACTCGCTCCTGAAAGAGCAAAAGCAGAGGCAACAAATCAATTCACATTAGTTGTTCAATTGACTTTGGCCTGAACTTCGCTGCTGCTCTGCCTTTGTCTCACCTCGTGCTCTGGATTTTCTTCCCTTTCCGCCCCTCCGTCTCACCCTCGCGGTGCCCCCGTCCTTGTCACCATTTCGTTTGGCTGCTTGTTCTGTTTACAGGTCCATGGATCTATTCTCCCCCCCTTATTTTCTCCTTCCAGCTAATCTAAGGGAATGAATGAGGCAGCAGCCTCGGCACAAACTCGTATTCAGACTCCTCGCCGACCACCATCGAGGCGGCACTCATTTCAATTTTCACCTCGTTGTAGACTTATCACGTTGACATCATTAAGGCTCCCTCTCAGCGGCGCACTCATTCGTTATCCTCTCCATTTTACACCTTTTCCATCTTCTTTTCCTTCTGTTTGCGCCGCTCCCCTCCCTCTCCCACAATGCTTATCTGTCCCGCTCATTGTCAGTGGATTTAAAAGGCTCTATTTGAGAGTGTCTGGGCTTTTGGTTTCTCATCCCAGTGACAGAAACCTGTTGGAGCCTCCTTATTCACCGCCAAAGAGCGGAACATTTTGTAGACCACAAAACGTGACACGTGAGCCATTCTGTTTGTTCTTTTCAGCTGTGATAATAATTCTTTGGAGGGGAAATCATATTCAGACACCTCTGCAGAGCTTTTGGAAATGAATGGAATGATGATGAAGTTCCGGCCTGGTGTCTGACAATCCATCAACAGAACAGAGGCGGGTTCAAGTGTGCGATTCCCGCACTTTTTCACGGCAGGACCAGGGAGAAAATGTCACCTTGAAGGCATCATTTCCTTCTGAAAAATGATGATAATGATCTTCAAAAAATGAAAGCTTCAGGGGAATTGTTGTCATTTCACTCACATTTAGCCGGAAAAAGAATTTACCTTTTGGCAGAGATTCCTGTGAATTTCCCAGGATGCACTTGCTCCAAATCTTCGCTGGCTTGTATATTTGCCATTAAAATGATTCATGTTTGGTCGCTAGAGCTCTGACACTCAGAGATGTGTAAACATTTGGATTTTATCCGGTGCTGAACTGGTGCCTTTGAATTGGTTCTAAAAGGACACAATTTGGTTTAAACTGCATTTTTTTTGTCTGCTCCTGATTCACAGCGATTTGAATAAACAAATACTGGCCGTTTTTAGCGCTACTTCCGTCTCTTTGCCACCCAGTTTAATGTCTGGCATTAGTCCAAGGAGAGAAAAAATTAAAATAAGGATCAAATTAGAGCAATTTTGTTATGTCTTGGTGTAAATAAGAAAAATATTTGCCACGATTTGACTAAATACTTTGAAATGCTGTTTTAATCTTAAATTCTTTTATATTTGTTCTCCATCGGGAGAAATATGCTACAAGAACTTGTTAAAAACGCCTAAAACACCATTTTCATTGCATTGGGTCTCTATTGTAATTTTTTTTCCAGACCTTTGAGCTCTAAACAGTCAAAGAGAGAAACAAAAGCTGCTAAATGAGAGGGATTATGTAAACAAAGTGGAGCTTCATTCTCTGCCTCTCTCTGCTTTCATCCCCGTTTGGTTGCAATCCTACAAACGCTTGAAATGACGCTGCCAGCGGCGTTCTTCTTCCATTGATCTGTCACAAGCATGTTTTATTGAGCTTCACATGACCGCCGCACTTTGTTCTGTGTTTATCTCCATGCGGTGTTTTCCCAACTCTGAATGATTCTGCTTCTGGACTCGTCCTACGCCGTTGTTCGCTCTGCCGGAGCTCCTCCAGGCCCTCCTACAGTTTCCGCCACCTCTGCATCTTAGCTCGAGGAGCCGTGTTTTCACAGACGCAGTTTGACACGGACGACCCCGCGGTCGGTTTGGTGAGCCTTGGCAGGTCGGAGGTCAAGTGAAGTGATACTGGCAGTGGTGGGGGGGGTGAAGGGAGGAGGCGGAGGAGGGAGGTTAAGACCCCACTGAAAGCGAGACCAGCCTTCATATCCACCGTCATCGCCTGCGCTTTAACCCGAGGCTAAACCAATATCACCTCTGCTAATGAAGAACAGCGCGCCCACATCTGCATCCCAAACCAGGACTACGCCATCTTGAATCAATTTGAGGGCAAATAAAGCGACCGTAGCATTTCTGCACCTCCGGTTGTCCTGCCTGCCACACCGCAGGCTTTACAAGCTGGGCGTCGGATGGGTGTAAAAATCCTTTTCTTACGACTCCTGTCTGAAAACACAGGTCAGAAGTGGAGGGAGGTCCTGTGGCTTTGGCTCAGTGGACAGTAAAGTCGTGGGTTTTAGCCTCTTTCCATCCAGTTTTGGCTTCTTTCTGCCAAAAATCCAGCTTTATTGGAACAAAATATCTAAATAAGAACATCCTAATTGCACACATTTGTGCCTTTTTCTGTTTGTGAGCAGTAAAAGTCAAAAACGAGGCGGCCACATGGGAGCGTTTACCTCGCGACAGACCACTTCTGTCTAATTAGCGTGAAGCGCAGCCGAGAAGTACGGGCGAGCGTAATTAAAGCGTTGCATTGAAAGTTGTGCTGCACATATGGCGCCTGCGCTCGGCCCTCTCCGTTGGCGAGCAGCGGCTGCATCCCCGCAGCGTTTCGGGTTTCGGCTGTCACGGCTGTCAGCGTCACCTCCCAAACTTCTGGATCCCTTTCAGCTGAAGGAGCCTACCTGAAGTTAGGCCATGATTTACCGCCTGAGCATTGCCGGTTCAGGTGAAGCGAGAGAAGTGTCCAACGGCAGCAAAGCAGCTTCAGGAGCGAGAACATAATCTGAACAGGAAATTGCTTTAGAACGCCAGGCTTTATGGACGTCCTGAGACAGAATAGACTCTCTTAGAGCCGAGTCACCGGTGCCTGGAAAGTGTAACAGCAAAAAGAACTTGTGACGCAAACTCTATTTTAGTTTTGTTTTGTTTTTTACGGCAGGGAGGGTTAATTATAGGGGCAGAAAGTCATTATGCTAACATGTACTTTACAGCACTCGAGTCCCATTTGTTTAGTTTCACCCTGGGGACACATACACGACCCAGTGGGATGTACCAAAAGTCAAATAAATGTTATTTTCCCCCCAGACTTGTCCTTAATTGTGTTGGCTGAAGTTTAGCTAAACAATTTGCACCTAAAATGTGTAATTTAAACTAATTTAGTCCGGGCCCCAAGCAATTCGTAAGGAAAAGTCCTGTCGATGAATCAGTTTGGTCGCCCGAAACCAACGTTTGTTGTCTTATTTCCGTTCTGGCAACATTTATCCCCAACTTTATCTATTTTGTTGTTGTGTTGCGTATCAGTTGTTTGGGAAAACAATCACTCTGAGCGTAGAAAGTGATAAATGAAAGCCATATGTCTGTGCGAAAGCAGACTGATCCCTGTGTGTGTTGACAGTACATTTTGTCCCAGTGGGGCTTTCGTCTAAGCCGTGACATTTTCAGACAATATTGCGGCGTTGAGCCACAGTTCGAATTTCATAACTAGAGGTGTGTGTTTGTGTGTGTCTTAACAAAAGGGTCACTCGTGTCACCATATCGGTCATTCAGTGTTTGTGTGGAAACACTTAAATCTGGAATCCATGTGTAGGTTGTTAGAAAACAAGCTTTGACACTCCAAATGCATTTTTAGAAACCGTTTTTCCTGTCGTTTTTATCAACGTCTGGGTCTTTTTTCATTATCTTTCAGTTTTTTACCTTTTTTTTTGCTTTTGCTGTTTCCTTTTTGCACCATTGAGGTCTGCCACCTTTGGTTTTCATACAGCTATCTGCAATTCCCACAGAACAAAAATCCGTTGGTGTCGTTGGTGGTGCGTCAGAGGCTCCATGGTAAAGATTTACACTTAAATGCACTGAAGTGGATTCATCAATGGAAGACCATACAGCTACGGCCTGTCCTTTCACTGCCTTATCAACCAATAGGAAGATAATTTTTTTACAAATATTTTTAATTAATTTATGGCATTTTTTTTACCCATCCAACAATTAATAAAGAAAATATATTTATATTTATATATATATATAAATATATATATATATATATATATATATATATAGAGAGAGAGAGAGAGAGAGAGAGAGAGAGATTGTTTTTTTAGCAGATTAACCCGGATATGTCAATCAATTTACCTACAATGAATTATGGGAAATATTTGTAGGCCTAAAAGGTAAACTGGAACCTAGTGGCAGTCAGTGGTACTGCACTCTCTGTGATGTCAAGTGGGAAATATTTACCTTTTGATGAATTAAAGAAAAATGTACGTTTTTCATTATGATTGTGAATAAACCTCCACGTTCACAGGGATGTGTTTGTGTTTTCTCCACTCCTTCAATCCACAATCCTCACCTCTGGGAGGCACAATCCTCGCCTCCCACTCCCCTCCTCGCCTCTCAGTCTCTCCCCATCATGCCACTTTCATCACAGTTTTCCTCCTGTTCCTGTGTGTGTCGCCACATCTGTTGTGTATCTGCGCAGCATGTGTCTCTTACAGTGTGTTCTCTTCCATTGTGGATGTCAGATTTCCACGCCTGTCTTCATAGTTCGGCTTTGTGCGCACGGGGTTTGTGTTTCTGTTATTAATCTGGACGGCGTTTCTGAGCATCATAAATCGCTGGCATCTGTTTTTTATTCCAGGGATGAACTCCGTGTGTCTGTCTCTGCACGCGTGATGAATACGGACGTGTCTGTTACCGCTGGGATTTATGTCTTTTTACCTCGGCGTGGTGTGTTTCAGATTGTTTTTCCACTCACCTTTGCAGCGTCGTGTCACAAATCTGCAGCACAAGTCTGTCATGTCTAAATCTGCTGCTTGACTTTTAAGTCGGCGTGTCGGAGTTTTCTGCATGTGCACCCCCCCTGCTTTTATCTGAAGGGCATGGGAAGGGGGGAGGGGATCCAGCCAGTGTGGATAATAGATCTCAGAAGATCCCTTTTTAAGAATCCAAACAGAAATAGTTCTTGACACTTGCGTGAGTTTGAATCCTGAGGTCCAACCAGACGTCTCTGTAAAGCTATGAATACTCTGTTACGCCGCAGGGATTACTTCGTTTAGCCCTTTTAACATTTTTATTTGCCAAAAGCCTCTGTCCTGTGTTTTTTTCTACACTTAGTGGACAAAACAAATTTGTATTTACAAAACTATTCTACAAAACAGCAACTCAAGAAAAAAGTATCTGTAATGGTATCAATATCAGAGATACTAGCCTTGTAATTTGTATCGGATTGCTAATCCCCAGGATCACCCTCCTGTGAAATAAGGTGGACCGTCCCTGGCATCAGTGCTTACTGGAAATATCCCCCCACACTGCTGCATCTACAGAGTTAAAAAAAAGTCTAAAGGTTAATATAAAACAACTAAAACAGCTTTATTTTGATAAGTTCTTCTAACGCTAACAATGTTTTTTTTTTGTAATAGCTTTCTTGTTTTGTTCGATCCACCTAACCCTTTAACACCACATCGTCAAACTTTTGCTCATTTAACGTAATTCCAAAATATTTTGAAGCCAATAAAAGGATCTTTGCATGCCGCACTACTTTACCAGCTGACAGCGCTGCTTTAAAAGGTTGGCGCAAAGCCGACATCGCAAACTTGATTACGACGCAAAGCCATGTCAGAACAGGAAGTCGTTCAGTTGGACTTACATTAATCGAGCAGCTAAATGGCCTTGTGATAGAATTTTTGCCCCTAAGACAGGAAGGTCACGAGTTCAAATCAATGGTTGAACCATGTCAAGGACTATAAAAAGGGGAGCTAATGCCTTTACTGCGAGAAATTGTTTCCAAGTGCGGCAGGAAAGGAAGACAAATTTCTCTCACCTAACTTTAACTTTATTTTGTAAACAATCGTAGAGTTACAGTAGCTTTAAGAATTTTGTTATTTAAGCGTCGCCGGTGACAGCTTAGGTGTTAAAGGATTGCATGTCAGGCATGATAACAAACATTAAACGTAAAAAAACGCAGTGAAGAAGGGCATAAAAGATCGCAAGTAAACGTAAATTTAAGCAAAGGCAAACGTCTTGAAGCTGAGAGTGTGTAAGTTCTTCCCCTCCGAAGTAGGTTGAGCTAATTCAATTAGCAGATTTACCCAGTTAATTAGGGCCATTAGAACGTGGTGGCGCGGAGTTACTTTGCCAACGCTCACATTTGAGATTTAATTTAGGAGAAGCTTGTCAAGATTCTCCAACAAGAGGCTTGGAAAAGCCGGAGTCAAGGCGGCGAGCAGAGATGTGGTCCACATTAGCATTTGTGAGTGCATTCTTGCTCGGAGCTGAACAAAACATTTCCACACCGAGCAGGGTGTGCAACAGTGCAGTTTGGCGTCCCGGCTGTCTTTTTCTTCATAAAAAATCCCACTCCACTCCTCCAACCGCGGAATCAGGAGCAGCTGGCGGCATTTTCCTTCTTTTTTCCTTTCACTTCTCTCCTTTTCAGGCCACTCCAGTCGCCTCTTCAGCAGCCTGCATCTCTATTTTTAGTTCCCAGCACTCGTTTGTGCTTTTCTCTGTTTGTATCTTCTAAGTCTGGCTGTCTTGTGCCCCGTCCTTGACTCCTCTCTTTTAATTTTTTTTTGCCAGGTTTGAAAAACTCCGTCCAAGGCCAGACACTTTTCACCAACCCTAAAACGCATGAATCATTTTTATTCATGATCCGACAGGCTGCTGAAAGATGCCGCTGGAGGCCCAAGGGTCCAACTGTGCGTTTGAGTTGTGAGCGATGATCGATGGTGACAAACAGGGTTGTGTTTTTATCTCACACCACTGAACTTTCCATGTGAATCTCTCCAGTCCACGTAAAAATATCACGTGAGGTCATTATGTGCCTGCGGCGCACAAATGCGTGCTTTCCTGTGCGGTTATACGGGCATTGTGGCTGAAAGAATGGGGGGAGAATGATGGAGAACCAACAAAAGAAACCTTCGACCACCCTCTTGTGTTTTGGCACCCAGGCTTGGAAGCTCATCAGCACCCTCTGCTGGCAGGAAGCGTCCCAGCAGGACACTTGTTGCCTCACTTCCACTTGATTGGTTTAATTGTCGTCTTATTTCTAAATCTCACAATTGATTTGTGTGTTGGTTGTGCTGTAATCAACAGTGACTGGCTGTCATGGTGTGATGGATGAACAAAGCCAGGATGTAAACACAACTCTAAAGTGTGTGTTTGTGTGCGACGCAGTCATCTAGTTTTCAGTCAAAAAAGTCCCGTCGGAAAAAATGTCGAAATGTGCCGCTCCCGCTCCACCCTCACGCGCCCTTATTTGTCACTTCCTGTGTGTGTTTCTGGATGTGTTCCAAAGCTTGGTAAATGGATGCAGCGTTTGCCCCCATTTCTTCCCCCAGCATCAGATCCGACAGCAAAAGGAGGGGGGTGAGGCAACTCCAGCAGCAGATCCAGGCCTGGAAAGAAGGTCAGTGTTTTACTCGTCAAGATCAGGAAAGCTGGAGGTTGTAGGTCATTTTAGAAGGATGGAAATTCGCAAACGCACACTAGCAACTGAAGCCAATTTATATGATCTAGTTTCAAACAGAAGTGCAACCGTGTATCTCTGCTCAGGGCTGGAACAAGTATCGGAATTCTCGGATATTTGCGATCTGGTCCCAAAAAGTAAACCAAGGGTTTTCTGTAAACAAAAAAATAATTAATCTGAATACTAATATAAAATCTGAAAACCGATTTTTGTTTCAATCATGGTCGACCAATGGAATAAAAGATATAATGAATATGAAGTTAAGAATATTATGAAACATCTTGTGATTATTGACGTTATGTCACATGACTGTCTGCTGGCATGGCAGATAAGACTTACCGTCAACCACCAATCATGAGGGAGCTTGTTGGAACTCCACGCCTCTACATCTGTCAAAACTGTCAAATGTTTCAAATTCTCAATTTTAGACCACCTACTTTTATTGAGGCATCTGATTGGTCAGTTTATAACTGAAATAAAGAAATAATGCTATAAAAAAATTGGGATTATGAAGAACGTTAAAAATGAAGAGATCAGAGCAATAGTGGTTATTCTGACAAATGCGATGACTAAGTAACAGCTGTTCATTTCTCCACAGAAGTCTATGGGATTTTGGTTTCTTGAAACCAGTGGCTACTTCCTGTTTGAACCAACAGGGGGGGAGGGGTCACTCTGTCCAGGTTTCATTTACAGTCAGCATTTCCAACAAACACATAAAGCTAATTAAAAGACAATCAGAAGTGGAAAACAGTCTTGCATAAATACATGCAACAGCATCAGCTGCTATTCTCAAATAAAATCAGGTAGGAATCCATCGCCGTGGTCTGGTTAACTGTCCAGCATGTACCCCGACTTCATTGTACAGTAGCTGGATAGGCTCCAGCAACCCCGTGACCCCCAACAGAAATAAAACAGTTTAGAAATTGGATAGGCTGATATAGTAGGTGAACCCGAAAACAGTTGTTTTGGATCATCATTGAACCACCTCAGTGAAACTGTTGCTTAAAATCTTGCTGTAAATATGTTTGTGTACGTGTAGAGCTGGAATGAATGGGACTGATCCAGATTCAAATAGTTCATTTTCAAATGCCAACTCGTTCTTTTGTACATCATATTTCTCATGTTTAAAAGAAAAGCACAAAATGAAAGTCAGCGTCTGTGATTCTAGATGTTTTAATTGGTCATGTGACTGAAAACTCAGAGAAGCTGTAGGTGTGATAACCCGCCGTCTGTGTTCCATCACAGGTTATGACCAACGATGCTCAGTTTCATAAAAACCTGACGCATGAAAAGCGCATTTTCTTACCTAATAAAGAGGAATGAAGTAACGCTGACCTCCGTTGGCCTTGTGTTAGAGCGTCATAAGCAGAGAGAGCGACCCTCAACCAACCAGAATGCCAGCGTTGGAAAAAAGACAGCAGACGAGAGCAGAGAAAGTGGCTCCAAAAGCTGAGAAAAAGAAGCCAGACAAAGGAGCTTCAATTTCAGACATTACAATTCAATCAACATTATTCTTCCCCAGGCAGCAATAACTGCAAGAACGCATTAAAAACACATAAAAACATCACGAAAATGATGTTACTCCCTCAAAAGGTCAGGATTAATTCAAGAAACTGAGCACCTGCATTTCGATTTCATATTGGCAACGTAAAAAAAAAAGAGGGCGAACGCTGAAAGAGGACTGATGGGAAAGACAAAAACGTGTGCGGCAACTGTGAAGAGGTGGTACTTAAACGCAACCGGGAGAGAGGATGAGGCTGATAAGGGGAAAAAAAATGGATATAAAAAGAGAAATATGCTTTAGCTGAAGCGTGTACGAGTGAAAAACGATATGAAAGACCTTAATGCATGTGGCATAAAGAGAAATTTGCTTCAGGTACAGTGTGAGCTTCCCGTTTCCCCTCGTTTGTCATTTACTCTGAAGCCTTAAATGTCATAAAAAGCATGCGCACGTGTGCTTGGAGTGTGTTTTGCAGAGTGCGTGCTTTAGTGTGTGCATTAAGCAATGTTTGCCGTGAGCACTCTGCCGTCCGTGACAGTGAAGTGGTGTAATGTGTTATCGCTGATTTCTCTGTTGAGCAACACTCGTAAATCCACATTACTGACCACACTGAACGAGAAGTTTGGGATTAGTTTCATGCGTTTTTGACTCAAGCGGCTCTGCTATTTTCTCCCGTTCAACGACGGCAAATAAACGTGCTTTGGATTTACGGGAAGAGGTCGTCCTCTCCCCAAAAACTGTACTCGGTTTCTCAGGATCTTTTACCCTCGCCGGGGTATTTTTGTGGTGTCACAGGGTGGTAAAAACGCAGCCGCCTCATACTTACAACAACATACACAGACACAGCGCAATAAACCAAATTTATGGCGCTTGGATTTATGTGGTACTTCCATGCGTAGCCGCACGTAGCCGGGGTCATGTTTGTCTTACTCTTCATCCCGCTCTGCTACCTTCGTAGTTTGTGGAGCGAGAGAGACATAAAAATGAGCCGTGAAGTGGATCTCTCTGGCGTCTCCGGGGATGAACGATGGCCGCTATGAGCTGTTCATGCTGACTCCTGTAATACATTTATAGAAATGCTGTTCGGACATGAGAGGAAGTTGGAACGGTTCGTAGAACGCAGTGATTTCACCACCTGGAGGGGTTTGTATTTCACGGTGATTCATACGCTGGAGCAGAGGTGCCCATTACGTCGATTTCGACTGACCGGTTGATCGTGACGTATGTGCGGGTGGATCACGGGCCATCAAAAACACAGAAACGAGAAATATATATATGTATATATTAAATGTCAGATTTCTTCTTCCTATGTTTCAGTCTAAGACTGACCGTGGATGTCGCTGCTTCTGTGGCCAAAGTCATTCACTCAAACAGAACACACAGGAACGTTTCTGTGCGCCACAGTGCCGCTAACATGACAGTTGTTAGCTGTTGAAGGATATATTACTATTGTGACCATTATTTTGTAGATAATTGATAAAGTCAATCAGGTTTGGGTAACAAACACCAATAATATCTCATGGAAGATGCTTTCAGGGACCTAAAACGAATTATGTGCCTCTTCTGAACGGTCACTGAACATTTAAATAAAGATGAAAACGAAACAGTTTTAATCAAACGAACATTTTCATCTATTTGTTTAATTAACTCTCCAAACATTGACTTTAAGTAAATGGATATAGTTCAATCAAAGTGCTTTATGTACGTCGGGGAGAACGGTTAAAGGATGCTTCCAGTGAAATGTGTTTTAAGTGGTGAAAAAGCCCAGAAAAGTGCTTTATAAATGGACTCATTTACTCTTTTATAAGTCCATTTACTCTTTTAACAAAGGCTACTTAATGTAACCTTTGTTGGAAACAAATGTGTAAATTTTCTCTCCAAGCATGACATTACAATCAGTCAAGACGAAGCATCACCGTGGGTGTTTGTGCAAATTAACAGAATATTCAATTAAGGATAAAAAAAAATGCACCAAAAAAAAAAAAAAATTCAATTGGAATAAAATGTTTTTGGCCAAAAGAAACAGATAAAAAAGTAGGTGGATTTTCCTTTCATCCTTTTTCCACAGAGTGTGTGAGGCTGGCGGAGGGCAGCGGTGACCTTTCTTTAATGGTCCTTATTGCAGCAAAGCAGCGGAAGCCTCCTTTGTTCCATCTGTATACAGCTCAGATGGTGTGTGGTGTTGTTCAATATGTTTAGCAGCTTGTGTTGCATTCTTCTGTCGCTGGTTCCAGCTTTCTTCAGCAGCTTGTTTGGTCTCTTCGAGGCTTTGCAGGCAAATGTGAGGAAAATTGTAGGAGGAGGAGACACCCAAGCTTCCAGTTTAGTCTTCTACGTTGAGAAAGGAAAACCCTCTGAGTTGCACCTCTAATGTGAGTGAAATCATCTACAGGAGAGATTATGATCCTCTGAAGGTCACGGAGAATCTGGAGCCTAAGTTTGACTTCCATTTGCTGCTGAAGCCCTTTTGCAAGCTTGTCCTAAAGAATTGTGTTTTTGGTTTTGTTTAACTTCTGTTGTTCTTGTATTGTTTGTTTCCCGCCTGTCACGATCTCACCTGGTTTCATTTGATGAGTATCCACATCAGTCTTAATTTCAGTTTACTCTGAGTTCCACCAAAAGCTTAGTCTCCTGCATTGTGGGTTCTACACCACCAGATCCTGACAAGAATGATCCCGCCGACCTCGGACGCCGCAGGAAACTGCGGATCCAATGGCAGAGTCTACAGTCCGTGCCACGTCACACCACGCCAGTTTTCTTGGGGCCCTTTTCTAGTCATGTTAATCCATCCTGTCACTGAGGATGGTCAGCGGGTCGCTCCTCTTCACGTCCCTGTCCAGCATGCTCACCTGTGTCGTTCCTCGTCATGTGTCGTGGTTCTACGGGTGCTCTTCTTCACGTGTCAGGACTTGTTTCTGAGGATCCTTGCTGGGACCACTCCTCTTCTTTGAGTGCCACTCCCCTTCATGTTGCCTGCTCCCGTTGAGAGATTTCCCATGATACCCCTCTCTCCCGTTTGGCTGCAGAGATGTAATGTGTTGGGGTATCTTGAATCTGCAACAGCGGTTCCTCGAAGAAATTACAAGACAGTTTGACTTAGTTTACGTGGCCACAAACATTGTTGGAAGACTTGAGAAAGGGAGGGGGAAAGAATGTTTTACCATTAGATGATTTCAAGAAAAAAGTAAACGTCATAAGAGAATGAATGTCCTTTTTTTAATTTACCTGGGATAATGTAAAGTTGAATGGAAAGCAGATATCTGCTGTGGAGCAAAAGTAGTATTTTTATTGAAAAGCCAAATATTCAGCAGCATCGATTTCACTTAAGAATCTCAACTCCTGCAGTATGGTTGTAAAAACACATCTTAAAGCTAAAAGAAACATGAAAGTGGAGGTTCGTGATGGAAACATTTATAGACGAATGCAGAGTGAAAGAAAAAAGTTGGTGTACCTGGAGAGTAACAAGAAGCCATGTAAACAAAATCCAATTTCCTTTTCTTCTCCCCACCTTTAAATCAGCCTGTCCTCACACTTCCAGCACGTGTTTGATGATCCTCTTTACAAATGCATCTCATCCATATTGATGTGGGCCTCCTGCACAGAGTCAAGAGCAGAGATGCAGTCTGCAGCGAGCATCAAACGCCGAGGCTGCAGCCGTCTGCCGCCGCAGAGGTATAACACGCCAAACGAAGTCGGGTGAGACTACAAGAAGACCTTTTCTTTCTGTTGGCCTTCTTACAGCGTGAATGGCGCCATTACTCGTACTTTTAAAGAGAGAGCAGCTGATGGCGACCGGAGGCGGAGAAAAAAACCTGTTAAAATGTCTGAGGTGGATTCGCATCCCAGTTTGCCTTTTAGGAGGCGGAAGCTGTCCAGCGTTTGACATTTTGTGACGAACGCCTGAACAGAATTGCCTCGTGAGTTTCCCAGAGACCTCGGAGGAAGGTACGGTGGCCCTGAAGTTCAAATCACGATGTCCTTTAGTACCAACCTTTTTTTGTTTCTTATTTTGTTTCATTTTTATAGCTCGCAAAAGTCACTGACTGTGAGGTCCATCACACACCACGTACTTTAAAACTCACCAAAATTTGCAAGCACCTAGTACCTGGACAAAAGGGATTTTCGGCATTTTGATGACAAAGTGATGACATCACAACCATTCAAAAAATGAATGTGGCTCAAATCTCAAATGAGGCTCAAAACAAACAAAAAAAAAAAACACGTTTCAAGGATAATCAAAGGAAGTTTTGAAGTTATTATGGAATGGCCACATGACCTATGGTTTGGCTGCCATTTTGTGGCAAAGTGCGAATTTTCTTTTCCGCAAAATGGGAAAAGAAACCTTTTGTTAGCGATCTTCATGAAATTTCACACACATGCCATCAGCTTAAGTCTACAACCACAACCGAAGTTTTGTTGACCTTTGATCTCCAGAATGGCTGCCATCTTGAAACTTCAGCTCGCAAAAGTAGGGTTCCCGTGTTGCTTGCTAATATTTCACCAGAATTTTGCGAAAATTGAGTACATGAATCCCTGGCTCAAGCTGAACGAAATGATGTATGAGTATATTAGGAATGTAAGTGTGGTTGACAAAAAACCTCAGTTGCCAAGGAAATCCAAAAGTTTACATTTCCAGATTCTTCTAAAAATTACATAGATCTGTTTGTCACCCCCAGGTGATCACAAATTAACATGGTTGCCATGGAGATAACACCAACAGAAAAGCCGCCATTTTGAAAAAAGTATCTTCATCAATTTTTCATGTCTGACCAGGTTGGTAGCTGACTGACGGTGAGAGTGAAGAGCCTGAAGTACTCGCTCAGTCAGTGTAGAAAGAGGGAAATGGAGGGCGGTTGTGGCACCTGCAGGTCATTCAACATCGCTCACAGCTTAGATTTTGGAGTTACTGTATGTTTTGGTTTCTAAAATGCAGTGTTTTTTTATCATTTGTTTTCCTTTTTTAATTTTCATTCTGATCTCTGCTGTGTTTTTGCTTTGAGTGATTTGCTGCTGGGATTTGCACTTCAGGGCCACCGTAGAGATGTACCAGTGAAGACAGGATCCAAGGTGGTTTCACATGTAACCAGCGGGACAGTCGATCACGGTGGGAGCTCGCATCCCGAAGCGCTTTGAGTCAGCGTGGACACCTGATGATCTGAAGCGAAATCAAATGAAACGCACAGCTCGCGTCCCGCAGCTGGACGCTGATGAGCAGGAGGGAGAGGGCGGCGGGGCCCCACCGTGCCAACAGCCTGTATTTCTATACAAATCAACGGAGCATCAGACCAAGCTGGTCAAACCGTCGGGCCTTAACGCCATCACTGACACAATATAGCCTCGTTTCCACTGGTCAGTGTGGTCCAGTCCGGTATTTTGAGTGTTTCCATTACAAAATGGACCCATTTAGCTGGATCAAACAGTTCTGTTTTTGGTAACCTCTTGGTTGTAGGTTCAAAGAACAATAGAACAGACTGGTTAGGGCGGAGCTACTGTTGCAACCTGTTGATTGAAGGTCATTACGACTAAAGAAAGAGCCAAGAAAGCGGCTGTATTCCACTTCACCGCCCGCAGTCTTCTCTCCTACATTAAACGCTTTGTAAATACGAAGCACCAAAAGCCGAGTGGAAAAAATGAGCTGCTGGATGACCTCCATTGGTGTTGGTGTTAGCTTCAGCCTGCGTTTGGCGTGACGGTCCAACTTTCAGTGGAAACGCTCACTGGAATTGCCTGGACTGTTCTAAACCATATCAGACAGTACCGTACAGGTGAGTGGAAACAAGGAGAACTGGACTGAGTGACCCCTCCCTTCAGGTTCCAGTCATTTTCTATGGGTGACATCACACTTGCTCGGTCCAGGTATCATTTACAGTCAATGGTTCACACCCATGTAAATAGATGACATTCAGAAGATGGACTTTCAGAATAAAATCCATCCCAGGTTACTGACCGTAAATCTCACTTTTGTAATTTGACTAAACAGCCAAAAACAGCCAGTCAGGAGTGTAGTCATGTGGGAAAGATTCCTCCGTTCCAGTGCATGTAACCACAAATGAGTGGCAGGATAACATTCCACTCCGTTATTTTTCTAATAAAACAAACCAATATGTACTTCAAGATAGACAGTATGTATCTGTTTAACATTAAAGAGTTCAAAAACTAAATCTCCACCAGGAGAACTCATCATGTCTGGCCGTCTAATCAGGTGTGAATCGTTTTCCCCCAAATTTCTGCTGTTTGTTTTAAAAGTTCAAAAAGGTTTATTCAAAAAGCTCCACTGTGGCGACTGCTTAGTAGAATCTTTCTGTGTCTCCAAAAAAGATTTTTTTGAGATTTTTACTCTTTTAAATCTTCTTTACTTCCTGTTAGCAGCGGCACACTGGGAGGAAGGGGCGTGGCACAAGAGCAAATGTTTGGTTTGATCCAACTGATAGAAGGAGAACATGTGAGTCTAAAGCAAGTGATTAAAGCCACTACAGGCTTGATATTGGTTTGTTTCCAAAGTTTTTATGCTTTCATTAAACCTGGAGCTAAAGTTAAACATGGACGGATCCTTTCGTGGATCAAAAACATCGTTTCCTGGACAAGAATTTGGTGGTGAAAACTTCTATTTCTGTAAGTATGAGTCAGTTTGAGTTTATATTTTTGGAGTTTTTCCTTGCTTTTTTTTAATGTTTGCTAAAATTTCTAAAGGAACATTTACGGTTTTCTTCTTTCCATCTGTAAACTCAAGCTGCAAAAAATGGCGCCTGATTCAAAGTATTTTTGTTTGGTGACTAACAACTTATTGTGAGTTTTTGATTTAAATCCTGAATGCAGTCGTGTGTTTTTAACATGTTCTTTTAGCATTTTTTTTGATGATGGAGAACCTTTATTCACAAAAAGTTGCTTAAAATAGTTGTGAAGCAGAAGCAGATGAAAAAAATCCCATTTGGAAAAGATCATATTTGTAGAAAACATGTTGGGCCTCAAGCTCCCTGCTCTGCTTTACCCATAAAGACCCATTTTCCCTTAAAAATAAAATGATGTGAAGTATACCACAAACCAAGTGGAACACAGAATACAATGATGTCGCCATGGTTTCTTCAGCAATGTTAAAAGGGAAGGGGGGCGGAGTTACTCAACGTCAACACCATTAACTCAGAGGTAAATTTCTAACGAACTTTACAGAAACTGTCTTAGAAAACATCACTTTTTAAAATGGTATTTTTTGGTTAAAAGCAGCATACCATCATATTTTGAAATATCACTGGGAACGCGGGGTACACTGGGATGGTCGTAGGGGGACTTTATTCTACTTTCATACTGTTTCTTTGACCCGTCTTCAACAGAAATCTTTGAAATTCTTTTTTAGTTAAACATTGCTGATAAACAGGACAAAATATTGTTTAAAACATGTCAGCAAGAAAAGAAGTTAGCAAACTGAGGAAAAAAACATTAGTGGAGGCGTTCTCTCAATAATGAGCATCTGGTAAAAACAGTTTTACATGGAGTTTGTACAAAAAAAACAGTTTCATGTAGCAGCAGGAAATTACAGCTTTTTTTCAGATTTTAGGAGATATTTTTTTTATTGTATTTATTTATTAACCAGCTAAAACGGCATTTGAGCAATTCTAATAATAGTACTAATACTGTTGCATTTTTTTTTTACCTTATAAATGTGTGAAAGCGTCTGCCCCCTTTTCTTTGCCGGGAGTCCACTCCGGTTATGTTCACACCGCCCTGTGCGATTGACTGAACGGCGTGGTTTAGGTAGTTAGCATCAAGCAGTCCAGGAAGAGCTGGAAATCTGGCAGGATTGAGTCTACAAACGATGATTTGTGTGATAAAATGGTTTAAAGTCACAAAATGAATGACTTTGAATAAATGAAAATATATATTTTCCCAACAAGTTCTTACGACCGTCTTGGGGCTCTACGTACAAAACCACTGAACGCACCTTGGAAGTTAAACCAGGTTGAACTTTGACCAATCAGGGACATGACTTGGATTTGGTTGTGACAAATGGATGGCATCCCTTTTAATCCATGAAAGTACCAACGGTTTAAAAAATGGATCATGGAGGAGAAATGAATATTTGCAGTTTGTGCCCGGCAGGAATTCTATGACACCAAGTCTTCTGTATCCAAAAGAGCTGTGAAAGAAAAAGCCTGCAGCGAGATTTGCACCGTGTTGACATTTTGCCCCAAACCTTTTCCAACTGTAGGTGGTGGACATGCACAGGTTAACAGTAGAAGAAGAAAAGAAGAAGCCCCTCCCTGCTTGTCCTGTGTGAATACCATGAGAATCTGCGTCAAATGGCTGAATGGTCATTCTGAAATTTTAGTTAAAACTTTGTTCCAACACATATGTACACGTCTTCTTTCTTCTTCTTTGCCATCACGTTTTCTTCAACTGCAGCTCAGCATCACATCTTCTGCGAAGCATAAATCAAATTCTGCCAGCAAAAACCAGATACTTTTATCCATTCTGGGCCCGGGGAATGTCAAACGCAAAACGAATTTCAGCCCAAATAGTCTAATGGAAATGGAAATGACAAGAAAATACTCATCAATCTTTGAATATATAAAAAAATGTAATGTTAAACTCTGCTGCACACCAATTTTATCTGCCATCATATTTCTTTGTGATGGTGAGGCAGGAATTAAGTAATGCATTAGAGTAAGCATATTAAAAGGATAAGAGCATCACTACACGCGAGACGGAATTATCCAGTGATGAGGAAAGACGAGGGAAGAGTAGAGTGGAGGGAAAAAAAGCTGGATATTGGAGGAAAAAGAGGGTGGATGTGGGGAGCTTTATTAAGAGCAGGAGGAAAGAGGCTGAAGGGATGAAAGCGGACATCAGGAGTCTAAATGGATGAGGAGAATAGGAAAAAACGGAGGTAGAGAAAATAGATTAAATTAAAGGTGTAGTTGGTTTTATTCCGCCATTGTTGCCAAGTCTTCCTTAAAGGTCGGTGTTTGAGCGGCGGAGGGGAGGAAGAGGAGTGGCATCTGCTGTGGCGGTGCTTCAGAATATTTGATCATCGCCACAGCGACCGGTCACCTGGCAACCGGGTACACAAAGGCTCTACGGTAGCCTTGGCAACAACGCGGATGCACGGGAGGAGGCTGAAGAGGCAGCGCCGGCGGGGAGAAAGTGTGAGATGGAGGGATGGAAGGGAGCAGGTGCGAAATGTGAGTCAGTATCGCACCTCAACAGGTGCGGGGAACGGGCCAAATGTGTGTTAAGACATAATGAGACCGGCAAGGAGCTCCAGAGCAGGAGCAGCGGTGGCCACCTGTGACCCCCCCCCACCTGCAGGGCTGCTTCACTAAAGTGCATTTCCCCATTTTTCGGCAGTATTTTGGTTAAAAAGTGTGTCAAATAACCACAGATGCTCCTGACATGACAGGAAGGAGTTTGTATTTGTAATCTACAGCTCTTTGTTGTGGTTCAGTCACTGCAGGGATTTGAGTTTGGTAAAGTTTGTTCAATAAACTCTCGGCGCAAAAAGGTCACGAACAGTTTTCTCTCTCGTGGAAAACCCTCGGGCTTAAAATATCCCAGCTGGACGATAAAAAACCCACATCTGCAGATAAGTGGGTCCATGTGAACTTCTTTTGCTGATAAGTCAGGTCGATTCATTTCTGAGAAATGCATCAGATCTGCGACACGTCAGCTGAACGAAGGAGTTTTAAAGTCTCACAGGCAGCGAGCTTGCTGCTTATGGCGCTGTGTGAGAAAAAAGCGAGAGAACTGATGAAAATGGTGTTTTTAACATGTTCTTTCGTGATGGAGGACATTATTAAGATTGAAACTGCAATTTTCAATATTTATTCATTAAAATCGTTGTGAATCAGGAGCAGACAAAAAAAATTACAATCATAGTTGTGACAACACAAATAAGCTGATTGGGCAGCAAGCTCCGTTTCAGTTTCATGCATGCACATGCAGACAAATGGATCCATGTGCATCTTAAATTTCCTCGTTGGAGTTGGAATTTGGCTCAGAACTGTACGGCTGGATAGCTCTGACTTTGCTGTTGCATCACTAATGTTAGGTTGCGGTTGTGAGGGGCTGTAAACTAGCAGGAGAGAGTTTAAATGGAGAGCTCTCAGCAGCAGCAGCAGCAACAAAACCCACGTTCAGCAGGTTCTTGAACGCGCCACACATGCCTGGTATATACGTAGCTTGAATGAATACTTCTGTCCTTTCACGTGGAAACTTTTTTTTTTTTTTCGTTTGTGTGTCTGGATATGTTTAATAACTTTTCAGATTCTACACCACTTTTTCATGTCGGCGGCTCTACAACGTCGCAGAGCTTTCCAGCCCTAAGGTGGGCACAAACGCCGGCAAAGTTGAGGTTCTCAACTTTGTATCGCTTGCAGAGGAAGAGAGAAATTAGAAAAATAATCAAAGCATATTAATACGGCCTTTGAGGGCGAAAGGCCACAATAATTACCTTCCAAGTGAGTCACGGGTAAAGGTTTGGCGAGCAGAGAAATGAGTAAAGTTCATCTGAAGTGATTAGTGGAGCCACATATCACTGGCAGACTGAATTTGTGGGATTTTAATTCCTCAAAGATGGTGATTAATAGTTAACTCTTCAGATAAGACTTCCTGAGGCCCAACACGGCAGAAATTAACTTATTTAGTCAAACCAAGATTGAGTTTGCGCTGGTATGGCTGCACTTGTGTGTATGCGTGGACTGTTGCACAGCCTGTAAGCCCATTAGCCTGAGGTTAAGTGATTTACAGCTTCAGCTTTGAGCCCCCCCTGCAATCTCCTCCCCAACGCCCCCGTCTATCGGCCGGCTCTATCTGCCTACCTTATCGGGGAGATTACACACCCGGACACACACACCTGTCACTCTGCTGGTGGAGCCGCACCAGCTCAGGGTGTACGGAAAAAAAAAGCCAACAGGTGACAAGGAAAGAGGTAATTTAGTTTACCTGGTTCGTGTTGGGCCTGTTTGTTTTGGCAGTCCTGAACTGGACCAGATTCTTCTCTCTGACTGCATCTTTCACCAAAACTTTGCTCTCGCCACATACTCAAAAACTTGCCAAAATTTGCAACCCCCAAATAGAAAAAGGAAGACAAATGGGGTCGACATCTCTCGTGAAGCACAGAAACAAAGCCAAATTCAAAGCACCGGTCAGGGATATCCAAGTTGTAAAATTATTATGAGATGGTCACAGGACCATCGGCTTGGCGGCCTTTTTATGGCAAAGCACAAAATTTGCCAATTTTCACATTTTACTACAATGTGGGGGAAAAAAAACTATTTTTAGCGATCTGCACAAAATTTCACACACAAGGTTATGTCTATGACAACCAAAGTTTTGTTGACCTTTGACCTTGGAAAGAAGTTGCCATCTTGAAAATCATCTTTACTAACTTCTACAAATTTAAATTCCTCTGAAGGATTTTCCTCTATCTTCTTCCAACTCCTCAAACATCACTGGAAAGTTCCTTGGAAATAAAACATTGGGTTTTGAAGTTGTAGACTGTGAACGGCGTTAGCCTGCTAAAGTGACGTTTGCCTGTGTCTCGTACATTTATCATTGGACTATTGTGAAACTTTATTAAATGTATCTCTGGCTTAAGCTGGACACAACAATATACCATCTAATATGAACATATTAGAAATGTGGGCGTGGTTAGCAAAAAACCCCCGTTGCCAAGGAAGTCCAAAAATTTACTTTTGCTGATTCTCCTTAAAATTACACAGACCTGCTTGTCACAACCAGATGAACAAAAAACACAATTGTTGTTCTGGAGACAAAATTAACTTTAAATTTGTTTTTCATGAATTTGTAAGGGTCTTGGTTTGACTAGGGTGGCAATAAGGGCAGATCATGGCGGGTAGGGCTTGTGGGCCACACAACTCTGCTTAAATGCTTCTTGTTGCTTTGAATCGGACAAATCTGTGTGCAGAGGTGAGTAAAACCCTGCTTAAGGTAGAAATAAACTTAAGGGGAGAATGCAGTGTGTACGTCTGCGCCTCATCAAGCTAATAAACCTCACAGCTGCTTCCTTTTACGGGAGCGGCGAGACGTCTCCAACCGCCAAGACAAAAGGAGACGCAGGAGAGCAGCTCTAAGGACGCATAAAAGCAAGAGGGCGAAGTGCTTAATGATTGCCGTAGCTGCTGCCCCCCCCCAACCCCCAACCCCATCACCACCTCCACCAACACGGCCCACCCACTCTTCACCCCCCCTGTCTGTCGGTCCCTGTTTTTTATTCTCTTATTTCAAAGGGATAAAGCAAAAAGAGAAACCAACAGCGCCAAAGCAGCAACTCCACTTACAAACACGGCAGCAATATAATGGGGTAGCCGCAGTGTTGCCACGACAACACAATTGGATGGGGGGGGCAGAGAAGCAGAAACGGGAGAAGGGAAAAAGGTAAAATAGGTAGCAGTGGAGGTAGGGTAAAAAAAAAGAGATTGGAGGCTGTTTTTGTTGGTGTGTTTAGCTCTGGTGACTGTTTAGCATAAATGTCCCTGAGTTGATGTGTTTATCATGCTGCATCTGATCATATGGAAGAGTCGGATAGAGTTTGGGCTCCCCGCATGGCGGTGCCACTTACATCTGAATTCAGGGGGTGTAGAGCCTCGACTTCACTGTGAGTGCAGTAATATACTGCAAACGGAAGCCTCACAAAAAGCTACAAATCCAATTTCAGAGATCATTTATTCCAAATTAATTTTGTTTTTACAGTAAATCTAGTAAATATTCTAAACTGAGAATCATTTTTTAAATCCTGCAGGCACAAAAAAGAAGAAAAGAAGTAGTATCATTCAGGGTAGCCATCTTTCTGGCCTGGCTGGTTGACAATAAACAAGACAGTAAGGGACAAAATGAGAACACCGGCACATCTGCTTAAAAAAAGGCCAAACAAGGCAGGGGAAACATTTCCTCCTAAGGCTATGTCCACTTCAAATTTGATCCGATGTGATTCACGCAGCACCAGGGGCTTACACTTTCAATATTAGGTCGACGTACCGATGGGATGAGAGATCCTGCGTTTCGAGTGTCAGGCATGGCGTCATTCTTGATTGGTAGCAGGTTTTGGCGAAAATTTGCGCAAAGCCGCATTTCCCGGAGTTAATATTCATTGGAATCCCGTTAAACGGAAGCGGTCATTACGGTAGTTCAAACAATGGGTGTCATTCTTCTCTCACCGGCGACAGCTCCAGTGTTGAAAGTTACTAAGGAAAGAAGAAAGAATTACTACAGAAAATGTGTGTTTTTAAAAAATAAGTAGTTACCAGAAAATATAAAAATTTAAACAAGATCCAGAAAAACTCTCCATTTTGGGTTTATTCAACCGCCGTTACTGCACAAATCAATTCTTATGAATCAATAATTGCTAACAGGTTGATACACATGAAATAATTCATTTCCTTTTAAACGTTTTATCTTAAAACAGACCAAACAAAACCTTGTTAGTCTCTTTATCAAAAAAAAACATGGCTTCAGTCTTTCTAGCGTCAGTTTAAGCTAAAAAGAAAAATAACCAAAGACTTGTTTGTAAAATTGGCTCATATCAAGTTCTGAATCCTGACTTCATGAGCGAATTAAGCTCATAAAAAAACATCCTGTTCCAGCGCTGTGTTACGCTTTCAATATGTTGCAGCAATATTCCTTCCAAAAAGCAACATTTTCAAAGGATTAGCTTGCTGCCTGTTGCTGAACTGGTTTAGCATCTAAACATTCAATTGTATCATTTTACAAGCAGTCTGTGGTCTGTAAATAAAGGACTTGAACAGAACATAGTGTGCAACCTTCACTGCAAGTCTCAAAGGCTTAGACTGAGCACACGTACCATTGCTAGCTGTTTATTCTTGGATAACCACCCCTGACAGACGAAGTGCAGGTAAAGCACGGCTTCAGCTTCTGGCTTTATGAGTCTGGGCCTTTGCCGTAGAAAAACAGGTCTCAGCAGCTCACAGCTGTATGAAAAAGGATTTAGACTCTTGCGGAATTAAAGCAAAGATCTCCTCCAGACAGCACCTGCGCAGGTGGAAAGTACTGTCTGTGTCGTCTGTTGTCAGTCTGCACGTGGATCAAACACCCTGGGTTGTGTTGACAGAGACCAGAGCTGACTACAATCCAAAACATCTGTCTATATACTGTATACGTTTTATTGATTATTAAATACAATCATTTATTAGGATTTAAATTGAAATATTCATATTCTTGTATACAGAAAATTTTAATAAAAAGTAGAATTTAAAGTGACTAGGGCAATTATTTTGAAATAAATTGATACATTTAAAAGTTCTGTAATTTTTCCTTTGACATCTTGATGTATTTGATGTGTTTGTTCATAGTTGTCATACCGACAACAGAAACCACTCGTGTGCGTTCTGTTCAGGATTCTTTTAGACTGGCTGACCTTGGACCAGTCGAAAAAAAGGATCAGGAACTTTAAAACAGCAGGCGACGTTGAATGGCCTGTAAGCGCGAGCCGCCCTCGCTGCCCCCTCTTGAACCCGCTCTCTCTGGCTAAGCTGCTTCTACACAGTCCCCACTTACTCCTTTTGCCCCTGCCACTCCGGTAAGAGCTGCAAGGTAAAAATTCATGGAAAAAATATACTTTTTTCAAAATTACAGCTACTCTGTTTACTTTATCTCCATAGCAACCATTTGATTTTTTGGTCATATCCGGTTGACAAACAAGTCTGTGTAAATTTTAAATGTATCAACAAAAGTAGAATGTTGTATTCCCTTGGCAACAGAGATTTTTGCAAACCACGCCCTCGATCCTAATATGATCAAATTGTATGACGTTTCGTTCAGCATGAGCCAAGAATTCCTGCATTACATTTTTTACTATATTCTGGTGTAAAACAGGAAAATGCCACTTTTGCAATAGTCTCTTTCATTTGGGCTAACGCTAATAGTACACAGAGATTTGCTAAGTCAATTCACACAGTTAGCCACAACCGGAAATAAATGAGCGGTCTTCTTTTAAACCGGAAATACGCCACACAGCTCTGTGCATAGAGTCCATTCCAACATTTCTTTTCAAATACCTTTCCAAGAAGTTAGGAGGCGATAGATCAAAATCCCTTAGAGAAGTTTAAATTTGTAGAAGGTACTAGAGATAATATTTTTTGGAGAAGAAAATTCAAGATGGCTGCCTCTTCCAGTGGTCAAAGCTCAAAAAGTCTTTGGTTTTAGTTGTAGGCTTAACCTGGAGGTGTGTGACAATGGGAATTGATCGGTCATTCATGTTCGCTGAACTGGGAACTCCTGACTTAGACAGGACATGAATGTCGAATTTAAGACCGTTAAGAGGTTAGGCAAGACGATAAAGGACGCAAAATGACTAGAGAAGCAGAGGGAGAATGGAGAAAGCAAAGGACGCACGTCCACCACGGATTGGAGGGAAAAAATGAGCCGGTCGGGGAGTTGGAGAGTGAGACGGTGTGGAGTACAGGAGGAGGCAGATGCAGCTGGTTAAATCCTTGTCCTGAGTATTGTACCAATTGTGGCAGAGAGGCAGAGACAAAAGCTGAGCGCTAGCCTGTCGCTCCCATAAACAAGATAAATTGATGAGACTCTCCCGTCCACAAACATCCACAGTTTTGCTTTTATTGCCTTTTCAAGAGAAGGGAATGGAAACCGTCTGAGGGAAAACAAGAAGTAAACCCTCCGCTAAATATTCGTCTCCTTCTTCAAGGCTTTCTCTGCATCACCACGGATGAATGGCAGCGTTTGATGGCATTGTCTCATGTCATATCAGGAAACTCTGGTTCTCATGTTTAGGATCCCAAACTTAAAGGGGGTGTAATTCAATCAGGCTGAAAGAAATAGACAAAATAATTCAATCATTTTTTTAACTTGGTATAGCCAAAGAATGCTGGCGCTGTACCTCTGTTATTTTTTTTGTTTTTCCTATTCTGACAATCCACCCAAGATGTTTTGAATAATGTGATGACAGAAGAGTTTTAGACAGACGAAGCGCACTCTAAAGAACACAAAGCAGGCTTTTTCAAACGACTTTGTCAGTCTGTAAACAGAGCATTCAGACGCTGCCTCAGCTGAGCACAAACCAAAGAAACTTTCTCGTTTCAGCATATTTTAATTCCACTAAAGAGAAAATATGAAAATGAAGTCAACCAATCTCTCCCCGACATTAACTGACCTTTAAAGATTGGCATTTTTACAAAAGGAGGGGAAAAAAAAAACAAACTCCATGCTTATTAAAGTTGCTCTCTGTCTCCTATGATATTTATTCCTTGCTTGTGTATTTGTTGATGATTTAGTGTGAGCTCTAACACTGGGAGCCAAAAAAAAAAAAGGGGGGGGGTGCGCGTTAAATGGCTGACCAAGTACCATCCGTCTACTAGCACAATCAATTCCGCCATTCAGGCTGATTTAGTCCAATCAATGGCAGCCTATGTTCGAATGAGAACAATACAGGGAGTCCGCTGGAGAAACAGATCAGTCTAAACGTTCTAAAGTTCTACAGTTGTTGGTTGGAATCCCAGACCAACCGAGACTTCTGAGGGGCTGTAGTGGCATGGTAGGCGTAATCATTCCAAGGAAAAACAATTATTTTCGCTTAACCATCAATCAAATTCATCAATTACCATGAGAGCCAACCACAATATATCAAATACTGTTTATTTAAGATCACTTGAGGCTGGTTGCAAAAGGAAGTGATTCCCCATCGACTCTTCTGCTAAAATGCCCAACTTGACACCAAACATGCTTTGAGTTTAGTGTTTGGTGCAGCTACCATTTTGACCACATTGCATTTAACACACTGCACATTGCAGTTTTACGTGGTCACTTTCCTTTCTTAATTGCTGTCAATATCGGCATTAAGACTTGATTAACTTACAAACTGGTAAACAGAAAGCCCTTTGATTAGAAACACTAAAAATGAGAAATTACATGAAAAAGTTGGTGCTTAAAGACCCACTCCAATGAAATTCGTGTTTTTTCAATATTTTGTTGTACATTTTTCCTAATGTTAGAGACCATATATATATAAATTCATATTCAAACTGCATTTCTGATCATTTCTTTATTCACGCAGTTTGAAAAAGCTTAAATTTGTGACAGCAAATGAAGGTGTGAGGGGCTGTAAGCTAGCGGGATAGAGTGTAAACAAAGATTTCAGCGTGGGGTAACTTCACACCAACAGTCCTGCCTTCAAGTCAGAGCTGAATGTCATTGAACTCCTGCTGCTCTGCAGAAACTATGTCCTAGAAAACCACACAGGATTTTAGATTTTGGCTAAAGACGTGCGCACGGACGCAAAGTGCACGACTACTGCATACTAATAAAAAAAAACAAACAATAATTCCTATTTGAGGTGTGTTGCATCTGCACACACATACAGGAATGAGACTTTCAGGGTTGGTGAGCTTATGTTTTTTTTCTCCACAAAAAGGCTGGGCGCGCCGCTGTGACCATGGATTTCTTTTATCCGCACCATTGAAACATCCAGTCGCACCTCTTGAGCCCTGAAGAGGTACAACAGTAATCTAACACAAAAATGTTATTCGTATCTAAAAACTCAAAGCTTTATGATGATTTACCTTCCTTGAAGAAAAATTAAAGTTGAAATCTCCAAGAATATTCAACAATATTGTTGAATATTGTTGAGCTAGATAAGCTAATTCTTCTTTAAAACATTTCTAACACATCGCTTGTCAGTCCTGGGAGAAGATCCCTCCTTCATTTAGACATCTCTGAGGTTTCAGATCTTTTATCCCAAAGATAGGGATTTTTAAGAGATTTTCCGTTTAATTTTAAACTTGTTTTTGTACTCTATTTCTTCCAGTTATTCTAAAAATTTATTTTAGATTTATATTTTTACACTGTAAATCATATTCACTACATGCGTTAGTAGTACCCTTATATTCAATTTAATCTGTGGGATAAATGCATCCTCTTATGTAGTATTTAGTGCCATATACTTTAATTCATAGTTTCCTTTGGATCTAACCTTTTTTAGCCAACATATGCTGACACCATTGAAACTTTTAGTTGACTTTTTTTCTACCTTTTGTAATGACCGTTGCTAAGGAAAAAGTTTTATTTACTTCCACATAGCAACATAGAAATTGCTGGATGCATTCATCAGCCTGAGACATGATAAAAACTTAATGGTTGCTATGGACATATTTGCTTCTAGGATGTCACTATTTTGAACCAGAATGCAACTAGAATAGAATATTAACGCTGCTTTTTACTGTGAGGCCAAGCGGTGGATTGACATGTTCAGCTGCCTGGAGGGATTTTAAATGTGAGGAACATTTAACTTTGCTCGCAGCTTTAATTCGATACTGCAGAGGAAAATTATCCACAGAAACAACAGTCAGATCGGGTCGCGCTTGTCTGATAACTGTGTCAGTCAGCGGGGTTATAGAAATATAACATGTTCCAGCAGATTGCATGCCAACACAGGCGTGAAACCACCAAACTGCTGTCAAAATCACTGAGCACAAGTCATGTCAGGCAACAACCAAACCGCACAGCTGCAACAATCAGCATTTTCTCATTAATGCATTTGAATGAGCGCTTGGTATTTTAGAAAACATTCTTGACATTTGCTTGCATCTGTTTTATGTGTTTCGCTGAATCCTGTTGAGGCTTTGTGTGTGTCCTTGTTGCCCGCCTTTGTGATTTTTTTTTTTCCCCTCTCTTTTCTGCAGTTTCATCTGGTACAGCTTTATTAGTTTCACCTGTGTCCTGCTCTTCCTGCAGTGCTTTGTCTTCCTCTGCCAGCTGTCAGCTTGTCCTGTAGCGTACATGTGTTCTTCACTCGTCTGAACTCCAGCAGTTTTTGTAACCAGGTTTTCTTTTCTTTTCTCTCGTTCTTCATACACAAAATTGGCTCCACTGATCTGTCAGAGTACATTATCAATGAACCACAATGTTTACACAGCTCTGTTGGATGGCTGACAAAGTGCCTTAAGGGTTAAACAAAATATGTGACTATTAAACATCACTGAGTTCAACTGTAAATGTAAAGCCTCAGCAGTCATCACACACCTGGGTATTCTATTATTGACCAATCACGGGGAGTGTTGGGCTGCTGTAGTTTAACCCCCCCCCATGTAAACTCTTAATACTAAGTGTCCAGCAGGAAAGCATTGGGTCCTGTTTTTGTGCGGTTACCTTGATGATGTTTTGAACAATCTTCCAGTTTCAGTTTGGATACTGCCACCAGGCCACTGAGGTGGTAAAAAGTGTTGATTTTTTATTTCATCTATTATTGGGTGGTTGGTTTTCTTCAAGGGGCGGCTTTGGTCCAGAGGCAAAGCGGTTGACTTCCAATTGGATGTCTGGTTCCTGCCTTGCCTGCCCATGTGTGGAAGTTTAATTCCCGATAGTTTTTCACACACACACACACACACATGACTCCATCGTGAATAGACCCTGAACTCAACATTGTTCCTGGTGGTTACAGTTTGGCGCCATATGTGGCAGCAGGGTGTGTGAAAGTCTGTGGTAATGGGAAATTTGGACTGTGACTGTAAAACACTTGGGCTTTTAACCCCTGTTACCATTTAGAAACGTACCAAAAAATCCAGGACTCCATCTTGAACGGCAAAAACATTGAAGAAAATGTTTAGATATATGGTTAAAAATAAATTTAGACATGAAAAGGTAGAAAAATGTTACATAAGTTTATGCTATTTCCATTCTTAGTAGTTTGGTAACACTGCCACCACAAAAGCAGTTGTTAAAACGGCAGGAGTATCATCAGAACCCAGCCTCTCCCGGTCTCTGTAGTTTTAATCGGTTGAACCGCGAAAGGAATATTTTTTTTACCACTAGGGGGCTCCCTTTCACCCTTTAGTACCTGAGATATTACAATGAAATGTTGGAAATAAGCAATGCCTTTCTCTGCTTCAGACTGAAATTATGTTAATTGCGAAAAGTTGTCACGGTAATTCAGAGAATGTCAACACTGGAGCTTAAGCTCTGGTGGTAACAGATTAAGGTGTGGAAGTTTTGTGGATGAATTTTGTTGATATTTTCCTTATTCTATCTTATTGTTGTGGGTCGTTAGACGCCATGACAGCTCCCACCTGTGCTCAATCAGCCACCAGGTATGGCCACCATGATTGCCTGCACCTGGGTCTCCAGCAGGTGTATAAAGGATCGTGGAGATCCCAGCTCCGGCGCCAGACTGTTAGCTTGCCCAAGACGTGGCTCACGCTTTCTCTCCACCACCCCTGCTGCTCCCCTGGGCTCATCCTACTCCGCTCCCGACGCAGACCACTCCATGCTGGACTTTCCCCCATCAACATTCATCGCCTTACCCTTACAATAAACCTCAGAACTCCAATTGTGTCCTGCGCTTGGATCCTCCCTTTCCTGCTCCCCGCCTAACAGAACAGTCTGGCCTTCCATGGATCCAGCGGATGCAACCCCGACCCATCCCGATCTTGCCCGGCATGAGCAGTTGCTGCAGGTTCTGGACCACAAACACAACGCGCTTCTCTCACAGCTGCAGCAGCTCACCAACACTGTCACAGCGCTCACCGCCACGGCTGCCTCATCTGTGCCCCCAGCTGCCAGCCCGCCAGCAATTCCCACACCTGTGAGAGAGGTACACATACCTGATCCGAAGCCTTATTCCGGAGTTCCAGGTAAATGCAGAGGATTTTTGTTGCAGTGTTTTTTGGTTTTTCAGCAAAAGCCCGTCACATACGCCACCGATCAGTCACGGATATCCTTCGTCATCGGTCTTTTGGAGGGCAAGGCGCTGAGCTGGGCGGAGGCAGTTTATGAATCCCAAGGTCTGGGGCAGATGACTTATGCTGACTTCATCAATGAATTGAAGAAGGTGTTCGACCATCCGGTCAGGGGCGGTGAGGCGGCTAAACAACTTCTACAGTTACGACAGGGATCTCTCAGCGCGGCTGCATACGCCATAGAATTCCGCACGATAGCTGCAGAGGCTGGCTGGAACGACGCAGCTCTGCAGGGTGTTTTCACGAGGGGACTTCGAGAACAAATAAAAGACGAACTTGCCACCAGAGACCCCCCAAACTCCCTTGATGAACTGATCACTCTGACCGTCAGGTTGGACAACCGACTCCGGGAGAGGGCACGAGAACGCCAAGGTCGGCCGCTTCCCACACCAGCGTCCTTTGCAGCCCTGGCTCCGCCCACTAGCGTTCCGTTGGAGGGGGAGGAACCCATGCAATTGGGCCGCACCCAGCTCCCCTGGGAGGAGAGACAACGCCGGCTCCAGAACAGGTTATGTTTTTACTGTGGCGAAGGGGGCCATCGTGTGGCGTGTATTCTTCGGCCAAAAGACCAGGGTCGCCAGTGAGGGCGGGAGTACTGGCGACCCCAAGCAGTTCCATCCTGCCATCCATGACCCTGCTTCTTGCCACTTTATGTCTCCCCCAGTCAACGCATCCAGTTCGTGTCCTTTTGGATTCTGGTGCTGAGGGCAACTTCCTGGACCGAAGCTTGGCCCAGAAACTCAAGCTGGCGACAGAGCCTGTAGACCCCCCAGTCATTGCAAAAGCCCTGAATGGACAGCAGCTGTACACTGTTCATGACCAGTCCGCACCAACCAAGTTAATCGTTTCAGGTAATCATCAGGAGCTACTCCGTTTTCTTATTGTGGACACTCCCAATACTCCTGTGGTCCTCGGGCACCCATGGCTTTCTCTCCACAATCCCCATGTGAACTGGCGCACAGGCTGTATTCTCAGTTGGGACCCCTCTTGTCACTCCTCCTGTCTTCGCTCAGCACTTCCCAGGCCTTCCCCTGTCACCGTCAGGTCACTCGAGTCAGTCGACCTATCCAATGTTCCAGCGGCGTACCATGATCTGGCTGAGGTTTTTAGCAAGGATAGAGCTCTTGCTCTTCCTCCCCACCGGCCTTATGATTGTGCCATCGAGCTGCTCCCTGGGGCTCCTCTCCCCTCCAGCCACCTGTATAATCTTTCCCGGCCCGAAACTGAGGCCATGGAGAACTACGTCAATGACTCCCTGGCCTCCGGGCTCATCAGACCCTCATCCTCACCTGTTGGTGCCGGTTTCTTCTTCGTGACCAAGAAGGAGGGGTCACTCCGGCCATGTATCGATTACCGGGGATTAAACAACATCACCGTAAAGAATCGATATCCTTTGCCCCTCATTGACTCCGCCTTCAGTTCCCTTCATGGTGCCTCCTTTTTCTCCAAGCTTGATCTCCGCAATGCTTATCACCTGGTCCGAATAAAGCAGGGAGATGAATGGAAAACGGCTTTTAACACCCCATTAGGCCATTTTGAGTATTTGGTGATGCCTTTTGGACTGTGTAATGCACCAGCGGTTTTCCAGGCCTTAGTGAACGATGTCCTCCGTGATTACCTGAACCGCTTTGTCTTTGTTTATTTGGATGACATCTTGATTTTTTCCTCCAACCTCACTGACCACATTCGCCATGTCCGCCAAGTTCTACAGCGTCTCCTAGAGAACAGATTGTATGTGAAAGCCGAGAAATGTGATTTCCATAAAGACACAATCCCTTTCCTCGGGTACATTTTCGAGGGAGGCCAGGTGAGGGCCGATCCGGACAAGATAAAGGCCGTGGTGGAATGGCCCGTTCCCACAACTGTAAAACAACTCCAACGTTTCCTCGGCTTTGCCAATTTCTACCGCAGATTCATTCGGGGCTATAGCCGCATCGCTGCGCCTTTAACCAGATTAACTTCACCGTCTGTTTCTTTCTCTTGGTCAACAGAAGCAGCTGCTGCCTTTGCCAAGTTAAAGAGCTTGTTCACCTCTGCCCCAGTCCTGCGCCATCCGGATCCGACTCGACAGTTCGTGGTAGAGGTGGATGCCTCTGAGACGGGTGTGGGGGCAGTTCTATCCCAGCGTTCTGCAGAGACACAGAAATTACACCCCTGTGCATTCTTCTCTCGACGACTGTCACCAGCCGAACGCAACTACCACGTAGGTGATCGTGAATTACTCGCAGTGAAACTGGCCTTGGAACACTGGAGGCATTGGCTGGAAGGCACCGAACTTCCTTTCCTGATTTGGACCGATCACCGGAACCTGGCCTACCTGCAATCAGCACGACAGTTGAATCCTCGTCAAGCCCGCTGGTCACTTTTCTTCCTGCGATTCAACTTCACCCTGTCTTATAGGCCCGGCTCAAAGAACCAGAAACCAGACGCATTGTCCCGTCTGTTTGCCCCAGACTCTCCGGCCACCCTGGACCCCATCCTTCCTCCGTCGTGTGTGGTAGCCGCTGTGTCTTGGGAGGTCGAGTCACAAGTCCGAGAGGCACAGAGACAGCAACCTGACCCAGGTACCGGCCCACCAAATCGTTTGTTTGTCCCTGACTCAGTACGTTCCCAGGTTATCCAGTGGGGCCACTCTTCCCGCCGCACCTGCCACCCAGGTGTTTCTCGGACTCTATCCTTGTTAAGACGCCGTTTTTGGTGGCCCACCATGGACAACGACGTCCGGGAGTTCGTTGCGGCATGTTCCACTTGCTCCCGGAACAAGACTCCGCACCGGCCACCCTCTGGTCTTCTCCGCCCTCTGCCTGTTCCTGGCCGCCCCTGGTCCCATATAGCTTTGGACTGTTACTGGACTGCCCCCTTCACGAGGTAACACTGTCATACTCACCATTGTCGACCGTTTCTCAAAGGCAGTACACTACGTGGCTCTCCAAAAACTTCCCACGGCCAGGGAGACTGCCGACCTCCTCACTCATCACGTCCTCCGTCTGCATGGGATCCCCATGGACATTGTCTCTGACAGGGGCCCGCAGTTCACCTCCCTTGTCTGGAAATCGTTCTGTCGGTTGATTGGTGCCTCCTCGAGCCTCTCGTCGGGTTTTCACCCGCAGACCAACGGACAAGCGGAGCGTGCCAACCAATGTCTGGAGACCGCCCTGCGGTGTATGGCTGAGGACAACCCCTCCTCCTGGAGTGATTACCTGGACTGGGTCGAGTATGCACACAACTCCCTCACGTGTTCAGCTTCTGGCCTCTCTCCTTTTGAATGCTCCCTAGGTTTCCAGCCCCCGTCTTTCCCGATCCAGGAGGAGGAGGTAGCTGTCCCCTCCGTGCAGGCCCACATGCGCAGGTGTAAGCGGGTTTGGAAGGCAGCCCAAGCGGCACTTACTCGGGCTCAGGACCGGGCTCGCAGCAATGCTGACTCCCACAGGACCCCAGCTCCTGCCTATGCCCCAGGACAGATGGTTTGGCTGTCTGCCAAGGACATTCCTCTCCGCACTGACTCTCGCAAGCTTTCCCCGAAGTTTATAGGCCCCTTCGAAATCCTCCAAGTGATCAACCCGACGGTGGTCAAGCTACGCCTGCCCCGTACTATGCGGGTGCATCCCTCCTTTCATGTGTCCCGGATAAAGCCGGTCGCCTCCTCTGCCTTGGTCCCTCCTGCTGCTGCCCCCCCGCCCGCCCGGTTGGTGGCTGGGCGTCCTGCGTACTCCGTGCGGCGCCTCCTGGACGTCCGGCGCCGTGGTCGGGGCTTGCAGTTCTTGGTGGACTGGGAGGGCTATGGTCCCGAGGAGCGGGCCTGGATGCCTCTCTGGTTCGTGATCTTCGGCGTCGGCGCCCGGATCGGTTCCTGTCGCCTGGTGGCTCCCGTTGAGGGGGGGGTACTGTTGTGGGTCGTTAGACGCCATGACAGCTCCCACCTGTGCTCAATCAGCCACCAGGTATGGCCACCATGATTGCCTGCACCTGGGTCTCCAGCAGGTGTATAAAGGATCGTGGAGATCCCAGCTCCGGCGCCAGACTGTTAGCTTGCCCAAGACGTGGCTCACGCTTTCTCTCCACCACCCCTGCTGCTCCCCTGGGCTCATCCTACTCCGCTCCCGACGCAGACCACTCCATGCTGGACTTTCCCCCATCAACATTCATCGCCTTACCCTTACAATAAACCTCAGAACTCCAATTGTGTCCTGCGCTTGGATCCTCCCTTTCCTGCTCCCCGCCTAACACTTATACATGTATTTCTGTAGAATTTATTTTTTAAAACATGAATGCCTAAAGCTACGTACACACCGGGCATGTGATGCGTGTTTAAGAACGCACCAAATGGGCTAACCGAAACTAGCACATGTGCTCATCCTTGGAAGAGTCTTGGTGCAAAATGTAATGAATCCTGCTCCAGGCATTTCCTTTCACAGCTCTTTTTCGATATATACGAAAGACTTGGTGACATAATTCCATCAAACCGCAATTACTGTTTTTCCTCAATGATCAGTTTACAAACCGTTTCGTCAATTGGAGAGGACGCTACTCACACAGTCCACGACGAGTCAAAACTCAAGTGGTTTAACTTTCAATGCACATTTAATGGCTGCGTGTTTTGTTCACATCTCCATTTGAAATATCTCCATTTGCTGAATGCTTCTACGAATGTATCCACATCCACATTCACGCTCTTTTCATCTTGCTTTGACCAATCTCCAACTCATGATTGGTGTTCATGCGTTCAATGCCTCACTAGCTAACCGTTTTGCTTTATTCAACCAAGAGACACATTTGTTTATGTATTATTCACCGATGGTCTCACTGCACCATACGGTGAGTAATGAAGTAATGAGGGTTTAGTAATTGTCACTTAGTTACTGAAATTTTAATTCTCTACGATACTCCATTACTGATAAAAGTAATTCAATTACAGTAATATATTACTTTGTAATTAATTACCCTCAACACTGAATAAATGCACCAGATCAACTTTTTTATTTTTGACAAATGCAGCGCAAAAAATTCCACAAACTCAAGACTGAGAATTTGTGTACTAAGGTCAAGTTTATAATTCATTGGTGCATTTTGTGCTCCTTTTATATTTTTTACTCAGATGTAAAACAGAGAAATAGAAGATAAAACGTTATCTGTAGTACTCTGCAGTGGCTTTTAACATTAGCATCGGTTTGTAACCTTGCAGCAGAAAGCCACTTCTTTCCCTCACAGTTGAGCATTTTCAGAGAAGCTCCTGATCAGAATTCTAAATAAATAGTCTATTTAAGCCACACGTCTTCCGCTAAATGACTGGAGAAGGCCGGAGCCTGGCTCCTATAGAGGACGTAATCAGGCTGCTGATGAATGAGTCTTTGCTGTAATGAAGTGTGTTTTTTATGGGCTGATCAGTGGTTAACGGGCAGAAATCCTGAGACAGTTTGGCTGTTACCAAAGACAGAGTGGGGGGAGAAAAATGTTGAATTTACGGCTGAATATGATGTTGTGGTTCCTTTTAGACGCGCGGATAAACTGGTGGTTCTGTCACTTTCAGGTCTCATCTGTAGTTTATGCACAAGCGGTTCAAAGGGTTTTGCACAAGGTCATCTTAATAGACTTTCCTGTCTTACTCAGTCACTCTCCCCACCATAAACTACCCGCTGTGCCATAAATCAAATGCACACACATCCATCACTGGGAGCAAGACAACCTGACAAATAACACCCCCCAACTCTAAGCCCCATTCATCAATACGGGCGCATGATTTTCGCCTGTGAAAAGTCTTCAAATAACGGACCAGAACATGATCGAAACAAAAGAACAATGTTGAAGCAGAGAGAAAACTTCGGCTCTCATTTATTCATATTCTAATTCACTCACACTGGTGTTGGGGAACTTTCAAAAAAAAAAAAAAAAAAAAAAAACAGAAAAACTGCCTTCAAGTCAAAGTGTAGGGAATAGGGCAAACTTTTTGTAGAAAGTAAAACATTAATGTAATCTAAACACACACACACATATACATATTTATATATATTTGTTCACGGTTTTGTATCAGTTTAATGTTTGATTTGTTTATTACAAAATGACAAAGCTAAAAATTCAGAAACATTGTTTCTCAAAATCAGCAAACATTGAAGAAAAAATTATTTATTTGGCCTTCTACCACGCCTGGTGAAATGTAATAAAATATTAAATAAAAACAAAAGAACCTCAAATTTAGCACAATGCATGTGCAAAAACAAATGCAAATGTATGGATGCAGCAATTCACTTTCCACATGATTCAGGTCAACATGGCAACAAACAGTTAGGTTTATTCCCTGAATTGTGGACTCCCTGATGTGTAAACATTTCTGCATATGGTCCAGTTATGCTAGCTGGAGAAAATCCTGAGCTTAAAACAAATAGTCTTTTAAAAGCATCTGTTTTTCTTTGATATGTCAAAGAAACTTTTAGAAAAGTTAGCTTAAATACTTTATATCCACTTATGTTACCCCATCTACTCATGACAAGTGTATATCTACCTCACCAAGATGGCCGCCCATTGTTATATTTTGTTAGACAACAGATTTGATTCCGGTGTTAATCCCTAAATACAGTACTGCCAAAATAAAAGCCCAGAGCAACACAAAAAATTCTCTTTTTCTATTTCAGCACAAATCCTAACTTTAATGCTTTAGATTTATTTTTCAAAGCAAAGAATTTGCATCTTTGAGCACTGGTCAAATAATCAAGAGAAAAAAAAGTATGATTTTGACCTTTTCTCTCACCATGCTGTGCGGCGTTTTGAGCCTTCGCAGTTAACCCCGCTGAGCTGCAGTTCAAAGTTTCTGTGATTACATCTGACCGCCTTCAATTGTTCATCAAAAGTTTGCCGCTGAAGTGTCAGCATGAAGAGCCGGATCCGCAGCCAGCGACTTGTTTGGGTGATTTCGACGCCTGTTGTTCAGCGCTGCGACCTCCTGCTTGAATCCTATTTGAATACATTCTGCCGAAATTTTCCGGGGGTCAAATAAGGGTTGGATTGCGGCTCTGATGAGGTCCATCAGCCCCTGTTAACAATCTGCATTCGGCCACAATGCTGACTGATTACTAATCAGAGGCGCGGGGATGGAGCCTGCACCTCGGCCTGTCGGAACGGCGCTGCAAACAGCGGAGGCGCCGGATGCACACACGCCGTTAGGAGGGTGATTGCGGCCTGGATGTGGCGGGAGCATTTGTGTGCACATAAATGCGCACTGCTTCTGCTCCAGTAAGCCTTCAATCAGACGGCGGAGACGGGGACCGCACCTCGCTCAGAAAACAACCAAAATCAGCTTAAGGACACGTGTGGCTCCCTGCCTCCCCCTTTGCTTTTTTTTTTCCTTCATTTCTTCATTTTTCATCACCTGAGCTCTTCAAGGTTGCCGCCACAATGTGGGTCATTCGGCTCGGCCCTGTTTCAGCCGCCCCTCCTCCTCCTCCTGCTCGCTACCTGACACTGCCAGGTGGGAGAGACTCCATTACCGAGTTGAACTGTGACCCCCCCTCCACAGAAGGGAGGTGTGTGTGTGGGAGCGGCGACTAAAACCAGGCCAGCCTTTCCTGTTTGTGCGGGAAACCAGCATCACTGGGCGCCGGGGAAAGGGGGCGGGGTAGGAGGACTGAGCAAATGACACCTCTGGCCATTATTAAGTCCACTTTATTCTCCAGACTCCAGCACAGTCTCCACTCTCCATATGCTTGTACTTCAGGAACCCGCCTTCAAACGCTCCTTCGCGTCTCATTAGTATTCCAGGAATCTGTAACTTTGGGGAGATGGCGAGCTCCAAAGCCCACGCAGTAAAACACGTTATTTGGTTATGAGATGCTCCGCTGACAGGGAGGCGAGTTCATTTCCTTCCCATCACCAGGTGTCAGTCTGCTTTGGTTTTAATGCAATGAAAGCAGAATATTGAAAAGGCCCTGGTATCAATCTTAGTGTTCCACCTCCTCCACAACCAAACAAAGGAAGTCATTTTTTCTGCTTGTTTTCTGGTAGTTACCTCAATTTTCAATCATCAGATACTCAGTCAGCTCAGTGGTCCAGTGGTAGAGTGTCCTTTATCAGACTAGAAGGTTTTTCGATCATCTGCATCTGCAGAATCTTTACAATTTCAGGTCGCCGCCTGAATTTTTTGGGAAATTGTTGGTGATCGTAGACAGCAGCAGCAAGGCTTTTTACAAACCCCCAGGCTACTAGGTGGAACTCGATGTGATGAAATGACCGCCGTCCTGAGACATTTCCGCGTCGCCCAGACCTGTTGCCCGCTGGCGATCCGCCCTGTGACCGCCCGTAAAGGTGTCATTCCCGTTACTGGACTTGCCACTGACCCATGGCAACAAAAAATCGTCCGGTCACCCTGAATTTTGGACGTGTTCTTTCTCATGTCCGCAGCCACCGCGCGGCATGTGAAAATGCGACCACCGCCTCCTGATGACAAAATTGCTGAATTTGCTGAAAAACTGGTTAAATGTTTTTTCTTTAGTTTAATTTCAAAAACATAAATAGTTACATTTTCAAACTTGCCTTACATTACATTAACCCATTAACTGAAACTTGAATATTAAAGTTTAGTATTTAGCTGCTTATGATCATATTTTGCACGTTTTAAAGAAAGAGGACGAAAACATTCTTACGTTTACTCATAGATCACCAATTTTTCTATTAACATTTCAGTCTTTTTGTAAAGAAAAAACCATCGCGCCTTAGGGTGAAACCAAACTTATTTTACCTTTCTAAATGGAAAAAGACTAATATATGACATTCTGCAAATGTAATCTGGACTGGAGCTTTAGTCTCCACTTCAGAACTTTGCTGCGACGTTGGAAGCAGAAGAAGAGACGGGAGTTTTGGCGAAGGAGAGCCGGAGCTCCTCTTTCCGTTGGGTCGTCTGCTCTGAAGCTGCAGGCGTCTCCTGGTGTGAGCCTCCGTCTGCTGTCTGATCGCAGCCTCTCCAGAGCCCGCAGAGGTGGAAGGGCCTCCGTTCCAGTCTCAGAACGGGG
The DNA here is from genome assembly GCA_014656515.1 of Oryzias celebensis. Classification (NCBI taxonomy): domain Eukaryota; kingdom Metazoa; phylum Chordata; class Actinopteri; order Beloniformes; family Adrianichthyidae; genus Oryzias; species Oryzias celebensis. The sequence goes on from BNCR01000016.1 coordinate 5,244,963, forward strand.
GGTTGTCTGCCCCCCCTTTGAGAGCATTTCTGTCTGGATGTGTGAAATTGGAGGACGTCTCTGCTTGAGAGAGAGCGTTTGACTCGGAAAAGGCAGAATGGATGTCACATCAGTGGTGCTGGTAATTGGGCGCTCTTGACGTTGTCATCGACGGCGCCTGGAGCGGCCATTACGGCGTGATTGTCACAGTGAATTTATGTGTCCTCATCCAGCATCTCCCTGTGTGTAAAGTACACTTTACCATATGCTTTACATCATGCACCTCCCACTGCCTTAAACACGTCGCTCCTCTGCGTGGCTTCACACAAACGTGAGCGCCGATCCGCTCTGCGGTTAACAAGACAAATCCAACAAATGAATATTTAACAATGACATGCGTCCCATATGGAGCACCCATCCCACACACTCGTTCCCATAATTATCATAGATGTGCTCTCCAGAAAAGAAAAGAAATATTGCAGACAGAACAGATTATAGCTTTAAGTCAAGATTTATCACCTCTTTCAGCTTCTCCGCTGGATTACAGGATTTGATTAGTTTGTAGGGATTACTGTTTTTTGTTTAAAGATTTTTAGAAAAGAAAGGATGTATCTCTTTGGTCAGTCTATGGGTGTATTCAGACTGGTCACATTTGGTTCTCTTAAAGTGAACCAGGGTTCGTTTCCCTCGATAATCCAGAACAAATGTTCAGTCTGACCGCACCCAAGTGCCGCCCTCTGACCCATCTTTTGAGGTCTCGGTTTGTTTCCAATCGGACTGAGCTCCGGTTCGCTCTGACTTACCTCCGTCTGAAAAAGGCAGAACAACTGAACCAAAACGGTCACCGTAGCCGAGCATTACGAGATGAAAACAGAGCAGTGGAGCAATGATGAGACACACCAACCCATTAACCTTATACACTTTGCTTCACATTGTTTTCCTGACAATCTGCATGTCATAAACATTTATCAGCGTACTTTCATAGTCGTGGTCTCCTTAGTAACTCAGTCATGCTATGTGTCAGAATAACCATACTTTTTTTTTTTTAACCATGGTCTTGGAATTCAAACTATAAACTGGCCACCAGGTGGCGCCTTCTGGCCCCCACGTCCAGCTTTTGACAAATTTTGTGTATCCCACTTTAGAATTGTAGGGGTGTAGATTTCCAACAAGCTCACTCCTGATTAGTGAGAGTGGTTGCCATAGAAACGTTGACTCAGACCAACTCGGACCAATTACTGCTCACTGACGACGCCTGGCTCCAAAATGGCGCTGTCCTTTCGCAAAATATGGCGACTGAATTGACTTTGTTTCGTTGGAACTGGAAGTTTCTATGGTTGACGTCACCCTCATTCGGTCCAGTTCTCACATACAGTCGATGATTCAAACAGTAATCGTGACCATTAACAACTATCTTCATTGATTTTCTACAAATAATTGTGTTTTTTGTCAACCAAACAATCCAAACCATTTTGATTACCAGAAAGCTCTGAAACGGTGAGGTTTGATTAAAAAAAATGAAGCTGATAAATGAAACAGACCTGTCAAAGAAACAGGCTCTAGCAGCCAATTGCATTTCATGATGTCACGCCCATCATTTTGTTAGGTTGTGTCCTTACGTAATTCCTGATTTAATTACTTAAAAATATTTAGAGACCATTTTTTTTTTTTGAAGTGCCACACACTCAAATGTGACTTTAAACCACGCTCCGTTTTATCGTCATTCCATTAAAGTTCGTCTTCATTTGGTGATTTATTCATCACTGATCATTATCTGTCAAGTCTTTTATGTTTTTGGGCTGTGTGCCACATGACTAACATCCACTAAAGTCCCATCAAGAGGCTCCCTCCCCAACATTTATGCCAGCAGAAAGTCAAACACTTACAGGAAGACTCCTCACGTTTGCCTTCTGTGGCTCCTCCTCCTATCTGTGTGTTTAATGTGAGAGTTGACATTTTAGCGTTCTCTCTACATCGGGCTCTGCAGCCTTTCCTAATTTCCCCGCTGACTGCCTGCTTTCACATGAGATGACATACCTGACTGGCCTTCATTTTATCCTCATCTGATTTTTCTTTTTCTCTCCCTGACGTCATGGTAATATAGTTTGGTCCTCAATAGGCCCACATATCTGCTCCTTAAAAGCCTTCATGTCATTACACACAGCCTAACACTTGAATTCCTCTCTCTGTATTGATAACGACTGCTGATCGATTCATTCATTTACTGACATTCACAGACGCAGACTATTAGTCTGGCGTCAGAAGATGGAAAGTCGATCGTTCTTTATTGATGATTGAATATGAAAATAAAAGTGTAGAGCCTGGTTGGCTTTCTTTCAAAGCCACTACACCCAATAGCTGATCATAATGTATTTAGCTTTGAAGCCAGCGAGGATCCAGGATTTTAGCCGACAGTAAATCCCTGTAAAGGACCGCTGGACACAGTCCGGTGGTCTCCCCGACACTAAATCCACCCGCATGGAGGCCTATCATCGTAATGAATTCATTAGAACAGTGTCTGATTGAAATGTGCCTTCACAGCCGTGTGACAAGAACAGGAGCCATTTTTGGTTTAGCAAATTCCTGCAGAGGTTTAAGAACCCTGTCGGGTGAAAAGGGCGTTTTGGTTTTGTATTCTTGTCTTGTATTCTTTCTCTGATAAGTGACATTTAGACCAGCGCAGTGATATAGAACATTCGGGCTATGTGGCCGGCACTTTTTCTTTCTTTTCGGTGTGCATCAGCTCATTTGTACTGCTGGACATGACTGACTCTGATCTGCTCGTGTTCTGTCTCAGGATGAATTCGACCGTTTTACTCTCTCGGGGATGTCTCAATAAACCAAAGACGTTGCCGTCTGCGACTTGCTCTGTATTTTTGCTTTGCCATAAACTAAACCCTCAATCTAGTTCTGTGCTCCTCTGCCAGTTAGTCTCCATCTGTTTGCGTTCTGTCTTCTTACTCTGTGTTTATTGACCTTTGCGTCGTGTCTGCCTGCTCATCTGTCTTCCGTGTTGTCCTCCCGCCTCTCCCCCCCCGTCTGCCTGATTCCAATTTACTTTCTATATCTGTACCATCCAGTCGCACTCATTCACACGCGCCTTCCTTTAAAACCTACACGCCGTCCCTGCTGGGTATGAACTCCAACACGAGCGTCCCGCTGCGAGTCTATCGGGTGGAGGTGTGCGTTTGTCCGTGTGCCGTTGTGTATCCATTGTTAATTAACCCCCCTCACCCAACTCAACCCCCTCAGGAGTGTCCGCGTGCTGAGCTAATCCACACCAGACTCACCCGCGCACGGATCACAGCGAGTTGTTCAGGGTGCGACAAACGTGTGAGAACACAAAAGGCATATCAGCACCGCGGCACCTGAGCAACGGTGATTATTGTGCATCTGCGCGCGATATCGCACATTTTCTCTGTAGCGTGCGTAATCTCTCACCTGCAGTGGCAAGTTTTCAGCTAAATCAGAGTGCGATACTGAAATCCTGTGTTTCACAACTGACTAAAGACAGGCAGTGTGTCGTGACGACACACACGGACCCACAATCCCACGGCGGGCTGAGGCTGGATTACAGCTCTCTGGCTCTTTGTGCGGATCGCAGACACGGGAGCCGCGGTGCCAAGGCAAACGCCAGCCCCAGATGCCAACGAGCGTTTGTGTATACGTGCGTTTTGTTGGAAACGAGAGAGGGTGAGGGCCACAATGCACACACACGAGGGGCGTGTTCGATTGGTGAGCAAACAAGCAGGCTGGCATGCGTACATACAGCCGGCTGCAGAGCATGCAGTCACACAGGGAAAAGTTGGCACACGGATGCAAACATGACCGGGCGCACACGAACACACAACATTTACAGTTTTTTAGGCAGGGAGCTAATTGTCTCTCTGGTGCATTGTGCCCCCCCCACTCCCCTGATTAAATGGCGATACTGTTGAACGTGTGGATGTGCGGGCCCGCTCGCCATCCCCTCACTTGGACGCCCATGGAAAAGCTCCTGAAAGAGTCCTGCTGTTGATGGGATTGTTTTATGGCCGTTTCCATATTTGGGCAGATTCAATATTCGATTCCACTGTCGGGCTCGCCTGCCAGCAGCTTTTGACCAAGCTATTTGCCTTTTGCTGTCATTCAGGAATGCCTGGGCCCGCTCAAACCTAAACACAGCTTGTGTTTATAGCAGCGGCCTCGTCAAACACCGGGGCCGGCTAATACACTCGAGAATTATTCTAAAACAAATAACTTTCAATCGTCAGGGTCAGGAGACTATGAAAACATCCCCGGCATCAGCCAGCCTTTGAGCTCGGCTGGCAGCGGAGCAGTTGTCGGAGTCCATATTAGGGCTGGAAGGCAGCGAGTGTGTGTCTGCCGACTAAAAGACACAATTTGACTTTATTTTTCAAGAACAAGCGAGAAGTCAAGTGGGAATAAAGAGGGATTTTTATTGCTCGTGATGGTACAGGGACATGGCCAAAGCTGCCTGCTTCACCATCACCCCCTGCTGAATCTGACCAGACTCAGGTGGCCGCAACTTAACCGTTTAAGACCTGAGGTGTCCTGTCACCATGGTAACAGCAGTCCCCATTTATTGCATCAGAGCTTGAAGGATTTATAAACGGGGAACAATTCTTCAGAGCCCTTCTAGTATTGTAAGCATCCATTCTTTTGCACGACTGCTTCTGTAATGAAACCATTAAACACCCACTCCCATGAAAATGGTATATCTCTGGCATTTTTTGGTGATGGAGGATATATGCAGTAAGAAAATTAAGCACAGGAGCAAACATTAAAAATGCTGATTGTAGTTATGACATCACAAATATGCTGGGCGGGGTATAAGTTTCTGACGTGTCTACTTGTAGATGATTAGATCCATGTACGTTCTCCTTGTCCGAGCTGGAATCCGACTCTAAACTGTACAGGGGCTGTAAGCCAGCCTTCCCTACTTCCCCCTTAGTTACCCTTCAGTGTTGTATAGGTGATTGCCCGCAGCAAAAAATTGTGCACATACATTTTTGTTTCATGGGCTACCTGCGCCATCTACGACCTTTTGTGTGGACCAGCTGCGGGCCCTGGAGAGCTTTGCCCATTTTTCAGTCACCTGTTGGGTTGTTGTGACTAATGCTACATTTACACCAGGCTCAGAAACAAGCGCTTAAGCGGCTGCTTCCCATGAAAAGTCTTTGGAAACGCGTGTGAACGCGCGCTTTGAATTTCCTCGTTTAAAAACGCGTTCAAACATTACTACAAAAGTTTAGAAGTCCATTTTCGGGCTCTACTTTCCAAACACGCTGCAACTGAACATACGCTGAAAGTCAAACCAGTTGAACTTTGACCAATCGGGGACTCCGATTTGGTAGTGACGTATGGGTAGCGTCCTTTTCAATTCACGGCAGTGCCAACCATTTGGACGTCAAGTTAATAACTGCGTTTTGTGCCTGGATGGAACTATACGACAGCGAGTCTTTCATATATCGGAATAGAGCTGTGAAAGCAAAAGTATGGAGATTCGCAAGACATTTTTCACTAAGCAGTGTGAACACCATATGTTAAAAGCATGTTCAAGAACCCGTGTTCGCCCCACATGCCTGCTGTGTGCGCTTTAGATGAGCTGTTTGTAAAATACAGTGAAGAGATACTGGTCTTACTGGGGTGTTAAGAGTAAGTTGGTTAAACTTCAGTAAACTTAGTTTGACGTTTTACACTTTGAGAAAACCTCAGTTGTTGACTGGTGGTTTAAAAATAAACTTAAATAAATTAGAAATTATAAAACATGTAAACAGGTTTCTTCTAAAACAAGGAGAAGTTTTGGATTGGAAACGAGCGGTCTTCAGGAACCCAACGCCCAGAAGACCTTGACTTGATGAGAATCCACACCAGCAATCCATAAAAAAAAAACAACCCACATTAAACAGTTCGACTGCTGTAAAAACTCCTGCCCCAAACTGTTCCTGCCGCTTCTGAAGAAAGACTTGGTGTACTTGTACAGGAATGCATGCACACTCTTTCATTTGCACGGCCTAAACACTCGTTACGACAAACGAACCTTTACCTTTCCAACCCAATGCATGTATTTTCATACCATGACCTCCTCCCTCCACCTCGTGGACACGGTGTCAGCCCTCGGCGCCTGACCCCATCATTACACGCGGGAGCGCGGTCATGCCTCGGATATGTGGGTTAACATAATAACTGCTATGATAATGAAGCTGCAATTTCCCCCAGACTCCATGCTGCTGTCAGGTAATTGGTGTGTTTACAGATTCGGATGTGAGTTCGTAGCGGTGGGCGCGTGTGTTTGTGAGGACAGGTGGGCGGCTGTGTTTGGACAGTTGACAGTTGAGTGTAACGGATGATGTCTCCATCCCACCATTATGGGGAAGACATGTTTCTTTTTGTCTTACTGTTTTTGGGCTGTTTTGCCTTCCCACACCAACACTCGGGTTTCGTTGCGGAGCGACACGAGACACAAGCTGACAAGCGTGACAGGTGATGTCTTTATCCCGCCGTCTCAGGCGGCTGTGCACTTTCTCTGTGTGAATGGGAGCGTGCCTGAGTATGTGTAGGACTCAGGGTCGCGTTTGGCCCGCGGCGTTTTGGACTCTGTCTTTTACTGGGGTGGGATTAAAGGGAAGGGAATGTTGCAACTCGCACCCAAGGAATGCCTGCAGTTGTGTCTACTCCTCTGGGAATTTCCTCATGATCTCTCTTTTTCCTTCCTTTCTTCTCCTCACCGGCACTCACTCATCCTTCCATCCCTGAGGTGACAGGTAGAAGGAGGAGAAGACACCAGGTGCACACCTGGTTTGTGTAAAGACGAGAAGACAGAAGGGTTTGCGTTTCTCCTCTGCGCAAGTGTGTCTCATTGTCCTGGGTTTGTGTGTCGTTGCATCCTCTACCTTTGCATGCATATCCAATAAAACATGCCATTTGTGGGAAGCCTTTCAACTTGATTGCTTCGCAGAGTCAGTGCTCCCAATTCTTCAACTTGTGTGTAAGCTTTAAAGAAATCCAATCTGATGTTCTATTATCAAATCTGTTGCCGTCTGGATGCACACTGTTATCATTTAAAAGAAAAATGGTGAGGATATCGATGTCAAAACATGTTTGTTTTTATCCACAAATTCTTTCTTCCCTTTATGGTTCAATGTGATGTCAAAAAAATCTGTATATTTTCAAATAAAAGACATTTTGAGACATACGGTTTGATTTACCATAAGGTACACTGAAAATCCTTTCATTTTCTCAAAAACCTGGTGCTCCTTATGTATGAATACTGGCTGTGCTTACTGATTTTCTTTATTCGGCATCTTTTGGTTTTTAGAAACACCATTCTTTCAGTCACAGCTGACTACCTGAGCGTCTCAGGTCTCAGGTCTCATCTCCCATAAGTGCGCCAACGTTGATGCGATTTTGGCTCTTTTGAGACCAAACTGCCAAACTGAAAAGAGCACAGTGTGATTCATTTCTGCAGAAGCTTCCACTTTTATTCACTATTGATTTAGATATATTTCAGTTATAAAACCAATTTGGCTTCAAAAATGAAATTCATGAGCGAAGACGATGTCTTTCACACCGCCTTTAAACTTCTCTAACTCTTAGGCAACAGTGCGCTGTCCTTTAGCGCTCCATGGGAAAAGTCGTCTGATGCCGCCGCATGAACGGCCCCACAGATTCTACTTTTGGTGTTTAACCCCACCCGCCCTTCAGGTTTCAGCTGTCATGACCACTGACTGTATTTGAGATCTGGACCTAGAACTGGACATCAATCAGAAGATGGCCTATTTCTGGTTCTAACGAGATGATGTCAATTTAGTCGCCATTTTTTTGCAATACGCCCGTTGTTCCTCCATGTTGAAACTAGTATTTGTCAGTTGGTCTGAGTCACTGTTTCTAAGGCAACCGCTCTTGCCAGTCAGGAAGTCACTGATGGAGGGGCCACATCCCATAATAGCAGCCTAATACCAGCATACACCTCCTACTTTTATTAAGGCATCTGATTGGTCGGTGCATTATTTGAACAACTTCCACTGCAGAAAAAATATCACAAGAAAACTTGTATAAATCAAATCATATTACAAAAAGGTATTAGAACAAGAGTGGTGATACTGATAGATACAATGGCTGAGCAGTGGCAGAGCTAGAACATTTATATGACTATGTGTAAGCCTGTACTTCCTGTTTGGATCGCTGGATCGCTTTGTATCTCCTCATTCTGATTGCCTGAACACACTTGATCCAGGTAACCGGCAGCAAAAGGAAGTGCAGGGACAGCTGGAAAACAGGCAGGTTGGAAGATTTTAAGGACCAGAGGTGGGCATCCCTGATTTAAAGGAACAGACAACAGAATGTGAGGTGGAACTATATTTCTTCAGACCAACAATCACTTTAGCATAAACCGACTGAAGAGTGGCAGAACGTTACCTTAGAGACCTCTTTTGGTTTTAGTCTTTTATTGGTAAACCGATTTTATATTCTGTAATGGGTTAAATGTTTGCTTCATGAGAGACAGTAACCAGACAGAAGACCAGGAATTACTAAAGACTTTCCATGTCAAAATGTTACCTGTTTTCAAAAGCCCATGACTCCAAGAGCTCAACTTAAAAAATACATTGAAATCAAATCAATCTTGACATAGAAAATGCTAAAAAATCATCAAACTCATGGGTGGATGGACATTTCTTGTATATTTTCATTTTAGAGTAAGAATTGCTATTTATAACTGAAATGATTTCAAGAATTTATTATGTTGACCATATTTTCTGGATCATAAGGGGAATTTTAGCAAAACAAAAGTCATACATTCTGATATGACTACACTACCCAGATACAATACGAAACCATACTCACTTTCACAGTTCATTACGTTGAAGCAAAGTATGTATCACTCTGCTAGTGGCCTGACTACAGAACCAGTCACGCTCCAACAATTCATCAAGCAATGCAGCTTTATAGTGGGACTAAAACATTTGGACGTTTTTTTTGAGACCCATGTACAGAAAATGTGTCCCAGGTCAGATTTTTGAGAAAATGAAAGGATCTAAAGTTCCCCTTACAGTGTACAGTGGTCCCTTGCACTGTTACAATTCCTCTTTTGCTGTCTCGTTGTTTCACAACTTTTGTTTTCTTTTGCGTAAATGGGGTTGGTTCTTATATAAATACTTATAAATTATATACACATAAATTATATAAATGATAATAAATTATATATATAAACACTTTTGCAGTGGGTTCCGGTATTAATCAAAGACAGTTCTGGGTTGGTGTCCAGGGGTCTGTTCGACACCTAATTGAAACCAGCGGTCTCGACCTCTGTCCTTTTTTTTTTTTTTTTTTTTTTTTTTTTTTTTTTAATTCAGTTTCCACGTGTGTCCAAACAGAATGCGTTCAGTTTGCAAAAAATACATAAAAAATGTTATTGTGTGTCTGAAGAACTGTTTGAAATGTGAAGTATTGGGGTTTTATAGCTTTAAAACATGTATAAGAGCAGTAAAAAATAAAGATGGTGACTTACGATGTAACTCCCGTGATAAACGAGAAAACACATCCGAGCTTAACTTGGTGCATTATTAGGGGCGTATTCCTTACATTAATATGCAGTTGGGTGGATCTCGACAAAAGTGTTGTTGTTGTTGGAACGTTCTAACTGAAGGCATTATTGCATTTGCATGGAGATTGTCCGTTAAGGGATGAATTAGCATTTGGGTAAAGGTGTAGGTTTACCTTGGGCTATTTTGGATGGCCTATGTATGCTCTCTGCATATAATAATCCTAATTACTAAAAGGTCAGGTGTCTCGATTTCTTGCAGCAAAAATGTAGATATGTAACGAACACTGAAGGGAGCAGGTCGCGCCAAAGCTGATCATTTATTGACGGCACATTAATGAGTTACCCTCGGAGAGAAGCAGGACCGGAATCATGCTCAGTTCTGTTAGACATTTCCACAACTGCGAATTGAGACGTATTTCCAGCAAAGGAACTTTGGCTTTGAACACGTCTGGCTGCGTTGATGTGAAGTGTCTGAGTAGGGTCCCTATGTTGTCTTTGTTGCGGGTAAGTGGCCAGGCCTTGAGCACTAGTAATATTAATTAGCATCAGGTTGTATGAACTGGAAAACGCATGAATTGATGGTGGAAGATCCGGCGTGTCGCTGCGGTTGAAGAGGCTTTGTCGCAGACGGTGAAATGGCCGGAGCAGCTTGAAGGGGGGGCAGGAACGAAGAGAAAACAACCTGGAAATGGCAGCGTCTGTCGGGTTCACGGCCAGAGCACGAGTGTGCGTGTTTACCAAGAACGATATAGAAACCCTTAAGGGGAGGGGAGGCGCTAACAAACACAGGTATTGATTTGAATGTCTTTTTTTCTCCTCTTTTTGCCCTCGCCGTCTCTTCCGTTTTTTTTTTTTTTTTTTAGTTTCCGTCTCCAGGCTTGTTTTCCTCCTCATCTAGGGAGTTCCTGAAGGACTTCATTTTCTATCCGTCTTGAAGTACTGCAGGGACGGATGGAGGACAGGATGGAGCGCGGGGAAAAGGCGAGAGGGGCTTGAGTAGGGAGGCAGGAAAAAATAAAGATAAAAATGAAGCCGGGGCCGGCAGTTGTTGAAGTGAGTGCAGCTGAAGTAAGACGACCAAACCGGTTAAAACGGAAACGCTTTAAACAAAAAGAGGAGGAAGTGTGAGGAGACGGGAAAGACTGATGAGGGAAGCAGGAGCAAAGGATGCTGGGAGAGGTAAAGTGGGGTAAATGGGGTTTGTGGTCTGGTCTCCTTCCTCCTCGCCTGCTCCCACCTCAACACCCCCTTGTTATCTATATTAGCACCTGCTGGGCTAACGAGGACCCCGCTCCCCGTTACCAAGGCAACCCTGCACCAACCTTCACTCACTCTTTCTTCCCTTCTTTTGTCACCCCACCACCACCCACCTCACACACACACACACACACACACACACACACACACACCTCTGACTCACAACCACTAACTACCTTCAATCTCAACCCCCCTTCCCCTCCACCGCTTCCTCTCCAGGTAATGAAAGGAAGATATGAAGTGCACGGCGCTGTGTGTGCCTGTGTGTGTTCGGGGGGGTGCGATGCTGAAAAGGAAAGAAAGGAGATTTGAAGTGAACGTGTATTATACCCTGTTTCCATTCCCTCTGCCACATTATCTGCATCCTATTCACTATTCAATGCATTCAGATGGGGCACTCATTGATGTAATGGCTGCATGTGGAGTGGGCACCGTCACTCACTTTTATTCCAGGAAAGCGTGGAGCCAAGAAAGTACATGCAGCCATCATAAAAACTCCTTTTACCATCTTCAGTTTTAGTGATGGAACACATAGTGACTATATTGTTTCAAACTAATTTGAATGACATCACAGGCATCTGTGTCTTTGGTGGGGTCACACCGTATGCGTCGCGTTTGATTCAGAAAGCTAATGACAGTTTAATGGTTTTTTTGTTGTACTTAAAGAAGACAAACTATCTAGTTATCATCCGCATTAATGCAGCTGTAAAATGCCTCTTCTTTAATTATAGCCCTTGGAGTCCTGGGCTGCAAGGACCAGATTGTTTTCACACATCTTCTTTCTAAATGTGCCTTTGAGGTAAAAAAAAATACCCCGAATACTCAGAAACTCACCAAAACTTGCACCTAATACCTACCTACCTGGTAGTGTGATTTCTGGGCATAAAGAACAACCAAAAAAAATGATAACATCACAGGGAGGCAAATTGTAAAAAAAAAAAAAAAAAAAATGGGACCTAAAACAAACGGTTAAAAATCCGCAAAATAAATCAAAACAAAGGTGTCAAAGGACGTTTTAAAGTTTTTACAGGATGGCCACAGGAACTACGGCTTGATGGCCATTTTGTGGCAACCTGTGACATTTTTTTGATTTTCACATTTTCCCACAATAGGAGGAAATAAAACTTTTAGTCGAGCGATTTTCATGAAAATTTTATACACATACCAAGTCCACAGCCCAAACCAAACTTTCATTGATCTTTTTACCTCAGGAAGAAGCCACTATCTTGAATTTCCCTTCAAAGGGCACGTTATACCTTAAATTTGTACTTCTACAAATTTAAACTCCTCAACAATGCTAACTTTGCTACGTTGTGGTCGGTTGTGTTAAGCATTTGTGATGATTTATGAATTGCTAATCATATATAATTCATATTTTCATAGTTAAGTGATCTTGTATGTGATTTTATTACGCTTTTGAGAACTTTTTAAAAAGAAATGTATTATTTTTTTAATAGAATTGGTTAGATCCCATACAGCCTAGCTAGCTTAAAATGCTAATGTAGTCATGGATGCTGCTATTTGTTTGCAGTTCAGGATAACTTTCAGAGACCAATTCAATACTTTGAAAAACAAAAAATCTTTTGGCGTTAAATAGTATTTTTCACTATTTTTTGTTTCATGGCTTTTCTTGGTTATATGTAGTTGCTAGGCAACCAAAGAGGTGTCCAAAATCAGCCCCTTTTTCTCTCTGTTACTGGTCTTATAATGGGCACTCAACAGTGAGTTGTAAATTGAGGTTTTGGATGCCTAATAGAACTGCTTATTATTCAGCATTAATGGCGGAGAGCAAAGACAAACTCTGGGTTTTCTTTTTAGCGCCGTGGCCTGACAGAAGAGTCACAGCTCTGTCGTCTAACTGGGTTTCTTCAAATATCAAATTAAATGACTCACTGCTGTTCAACACTTTACAACGAATTCAAAACTCAATTTTCTTGAGGCCTTTTGTTCAGTCCAGTCTAGCAAAAACAATAGCTTATGGGATCTAGTTTTTATCTAGACATAAAAACTAGATGTTTTTTTTAAAGAAATGAAGGTTGCCTTGCTGTTTGTTGTTATGAAACCGCTATTTTTAGAGGTGTTCTGAGAGAGAAAAGACACAACATCCATTATTTGTGTCAAACCTTCTGAAAAATACCAAAAACAATGAAATAATTTGTCTTCAAACAGTTTTGGTAGGGTTTGTTGAAGATTAGGCGACCACCTGGGTGAAAAGACTGCTGTCACACCACATTGGTCCTAAATGAACTTCCTTTGTCCAATCAGGCTTCTTTCGATTTTTCTCTCCAAGCCACTCACTGACGAGCCTGAAAGTTTTGAAGATGCTGACCAGCCCTCCTTTCCTCCTGGGCTGGGTGGGTTAAGGAGGCACCAAAAATGGTCATAACATTTTTCCGATTCATTTTTGATGATGGCTTCTATTAAATAACAAAACGTATCGTTGTGTGACACGTAGACATTTTTAGATAGGAAATATCATTCATAAAATCAATTTAGACTAACTAAATGGGTGACTATAGTTACTTTAAATGTGTCAGTTTAAAATCCAAATAAAATGCTGTAATTTTGATTTAAAGTCTTCCAAAAATGCCGTCTTGTCACCGAGTTAACCAGGATCATTTGTGTTCAAAACTGAAGGAAACCTTGGAGTTTCAAGGACATCCTTGACCTACATAATATTCCTAAAATTAGAAACGTCCTGCAGAGAAACGTTTCCATAGTTTATCATTTCATGCGTGCAGCAGGATTTTTTTTTTTTTTAATAAGGGAGTTTAAAAAGTAATCTAAAAACACGTATTCTGTTCATACCAACAGGAGTTCTGTTGGGGAAGAGGACATTTCTCTTCTTTTAGTTTTGTGGTTTGGAGCCATTTTATTTTAAAGGTCAACTATCGCTGAGTTTATGTCTAATTCTTCACTGAATCTTTATTGAAAAAAAGAAAATCCATTTTGGAAATGCTGAAAATACAGTTTTTTTTTTTTTCTGGTTAACAGAAAAGGAAATTTTCTCTGGATATTAAAAAGTATTTTTTCCTGGTGGAAGCTCTGATCTGATTCCTTTCCCTAATAAAACTAAAAATCCTTCAGACAATAAAAAAATAAACGTCTTGGGGTGCAAATACTTCTGTGGATTTGTTTTCAAAGGTTCACATTTTTTTACTATGACTAAAGTTCTACAAAATGCTTTTCTAATTACACGTGTAAATTTAGATCTGGGCCATGAAGGACTTGTTACACATCTAAAGAATAAAATATACCTGCAGTTTCCCCTAAGTCCATATGGTAGCTATTAAACTGGATCCCGGTATTAAAATGTGTTTAGTATATTTAATGTGTTTTATTATTACAAAACATGGTTTGAAATATGAGCAATGTATTACAAAAAACAAAACTTCCAATGTATTAAAAGGAACAACTTTCAGCCTGAAGCTCTCACCACAGAAAATCAGTTTTTCAAAAACAACAGTGTTTTTTTTTCCCAATATTCTTTTACATTTTTTCTACAGTAGCATTTTAATGCTACATTTGTTTTAAGTTTTTTTTTTTTTTTTTTTTTTGCTTATATGTATTAATGTAATGTAATATGTAGTTTCCTGAAAATTCTGCTCAGCTTCTGTAGTTAAAAGTACAGTTTCTGTTTTAACTTTTGGCATTTTTGCAGTTAGGCTTGTTTCTTAATAAATATATATATATATATATATATATATAAAATATAGCTTTTTTCTTAAATGCAGCTTTTTTTCTTATATAAGTAGCCACTTCATATAAACTTGTTATTCTCAAATGTAGCTTTACCTTATAAACGTAGATTTTTTCTAATATTTGTTGCCCCATTTTGTGAGAATTGAATTGAAATGTTTTTTTTCAAGCAGAGAAGATATACAATACATGTGTAACACAATCAACACCCACAAAGATTTGCAACAGTAGTCATGTCAAACATAGGATAACTAGACATCAGAAAAATACTTAATACAAGGGAACTGGCCAAAAGTTTTAAGAAAAACAACAAGTCAATAATCCAACATTAACGGTGCTTGAATTAGCTTTCTATAGAAAAGTCTGTTTGGGATGTCCAAGTCTCATTTTATGTGAATCCATTTTCTATTGGTGCATTTCTATATATCATAAACATAAGAGCATTTACTCCATTAATTTAAATTGCAAAATCAAGTTTTTCTTGCTTTTACAGGAATAAATTCAAAAGAATAAAGCAAAGAGTTCTAGTAAAGACAGAATGACCTTAAAAAGCTGCAGTAAAAGTAGATTTCTGTAAATGTCGTACACAGAGGGAGGCATCAGACTCAGCACTTAATAAAAAAACTCAGTTCCTTTTACTTCCACCTTCCATTTATTGTTGACAACTTCCAATACACTTTCCATCTTTCAGTGTCTGTTCGGGAAGGAAAAGTTTGGATTTTATCTAGTGCCAGAGCGTTTGCATTTAAAGATGAAAAAAACACGCCGAATTTTTCCCGGAACACTGAAGTTTGATGAAGCAGCATGAAAGGTGAGGGAGAGCGGTAGAAGATCCTTTATTTCAGCATTTCTGACAGTCTGCAGCACAGCGCCGCACCTGTTTTCAACCACTCATGAAGTAAACGCACATTTTGCCAGTCATCGCCACGGCAACAGTCTTTTTCCGGAGCGTTGTAGACGTCACTGTTATCCATCAGGTCGCTGAATTTGAATTTTTTGCCAAATTTTCACTTGTTTTGTTTTCAGCATTTTGACTGAAGCTCTGCGCATCATCGTGGCCCCGCCCATTCTTATTTGAGCCCGCCCACGATTGCTGGAATGGTGAAATGATTGGCTCAAATGGTACAGGGAAACTGAATAGAATGCAACTCATTGATACATTCAGAACAAAGCAATGAAATGAAGCATTGAAATGCAGTACCAGTAGTACCATATGGTATCGGTACCAACTTATTACTGGGTTTCGGTACACATTCCTATGGTTGCTGCATCCACATTTAGTAACTTGACGTAATACATTGGCGTACTACAGACGTGTAAATACGTAGACTTCTCCATTAACTTCAGACTGTCCTGAAAACCCAAAGCTAAAAAAGTCATTGATCATCCTGATTGTTTTCAATAATAATATGTTTGTCATTTTCTTTGGACTTCAAATGAAGTCAGTTTTGGAGGTGAAAACGGCGTCATCCTGCTGGACAGCACAGTCACAGACGGGTCGCCATACACACCGCCATCCTCTCACAGGAGGAAGTCGTTGTGAATTCACTGGGAGTCCAGTAAGTGCTGATAATGAAGCTGTCTGTGGTGATCAATAGAGATCAGGCGCCGTCACTTCTTGCTGCTCCGGCACTCGCCGCCTCCCTCCCAGCTCCTTTACTGGCCTTATCTCGGTCCTCCCTCCCCATTCTCCTCGCCTCCTTCTGGCTTTTTCCACTGGTTTGTGGTTCCTTCATCATCGTTCACTCTCCTGCAGTCTCCATCGACACCATCAGCCTGGAAATTTCTGGTCCAGCTCTATTTCAAAGTTCCCGTCTGAAGGGTATTGCTTTTGAGCTGCCCACACGTGCTTCAAAAACTCCTGTAATTTGACAAAATCCAGCTCATTTTTTTCCTGTTAGTGAGAAATAAAAACTGTAAACTTTTAAACAATCGCATGACTCCTGAACGCTGAGTAAATTTCACAATAAAAAGTATTTTTATTTTGCTGTTTTGGACAGAATAATAATATATTTGTTGACCATGCCAACTAAACTATGTATACAGGACATTTCAAAATCAATCAAAATATGAGCAAATGGAGTCAATGTGAAGAAGTCATCTAAAAGATATCAGTTTTGTTTTACTCTGAGAAAAAGAAAGTTGAAACGTTGAGGTTTCTAATACCTTTTCTAATGTTTAAGTCAAGAATAGAAAAAAAAGCTTTATTTGGAAATTTAAAAACAATTTCAATAATAGTTTAATCTTTAGTGAAATAAGGGTTTTGTCACATTCCCATGATACAGTTACTTTTATTTTGTTACTTCTAATATTTTATCTTAACTTATATTTTTCTCTTAAGTGCTTTGAGTCTAAAATGTTAATATACAGGATGTGTTTATATATATATATATATATATATATATATATATATAAATCTGGTATACATCTGTGCATAGCTACACAAGTTTTTAAGAACGTTCTCAGGCTCTACGTACAAAACTCCCGCCTAATGAACACACGTTAAACAGGATTTAGTGACAAATGAATTTGGTTTATTTGGTGAACTCAGACATGGCCACAGGCCTTATGACATCTATGTTTGTTTCTCAAAAAACAATAAACCAAGTCCTCTCTCCTGACATTATGGTAATACATATCCACCATTAAAAGAACGCTAGCAAAGAATCGAACCTTTTCCGTTTCCTGTCCGACTTGCGAGATTGGCAGTATTCTGACATTTCACACCAGGGCTCTTCCAACTGTAGGGGGCGAACATGCGCTAGTTAAGAGTAGAAAAAGAAGTAGAAGCCCCTCGGTCATCTTCTTCTTTTTTTTTTAATTTGTCTTTAATGATACTTTTATTTCTTCGACCACCACAGTGACAAAACTGTAGCTGAGGCTTATAGCATCCTTACAGACAAACTCACAATCTGTGGACAAAAAAACCCTCAATAGATCTCTAATAAAATGACATTTCTCAAATGTGGGTGTCATCTGCAGCCAGAAAGGCCAGTCTGAATTGGCGTCCTAATGTCAAGCAGCTGCACTCTTACATCTATTTCCTTAATCTTCCTCTCTCCACTTTCTCCTCCTCCTCCTCCCCCTTTTCATGCTTTCTGCACCGTTCCTCTCGGCGGTTGAAGATGCTGCCTGATTGCTGTGGTTGACAGCCGTGTAGAGAGAAGGGAAGGAGTGGCATGGAGAGGGAAGATGATCGGGTGCAGCAAAAAAAAAAAATGACTGGGTACTGTTTGGCCCGCCGTGCAAATCCTGAGTTTTGGGCTTTTCAGATGTTCGCCCCGCCGCAGCTGCAAAATGGATGAAAGAGGGCGAAGCGGAGTGCAATAATGAGGAAAGCTGACAATCTAACATGAAATCCAGACTGATAGCACAAATAATAACAGGCCTAGCGGACTCTGCAATTGTAGGATGTGGTATTAGAGGTTGTGGATGTTTTCTGCTGTTGAAGCTTTTACTGCCAGCGACTTGTTTGTGGCTGTTATTGGTCATGTTTAAAAAAAAAAAAAAATATGTGATCAGTGAGATTCTTGTTGTTAATGCATGTTTTGATTCTGCTCACGTTTACATCAGCGTCCTATGTGCGAAAGCGTTATCAAAGCTGCTTTTGTTGGGACTACTTTCTTGTGGGTCCACTCTGCGAGCCGCTACTGTTTCGACAAGAAGAGAAAAGGCAGAGTCCCTCACCAATGTTTTTTATGGCTTTTGGTCTTTCTGCTTCTGTGATTTGTGGTGACAGAAAGTGATAGTGGAGGAGGGAACTCCGGGGGAGACTTTAGTCGAAGGAGGCCGTTAAAAAGTAGGAATGGGCAAGAGGAGGCGGGGCGGGGCAGAGGCCACGGCGCTTGGGAATAAAGGGATCTGAGTTGGGGAGAAGCAGTGGTGACACACGCCGGTGTTAAGTCAGTAAATCTGCATGCTGCATATCATTAAGTGGGTTGCTGCAAATGCACCTCATTCATATTAATGAGCCAGATCTATAAAAGTTTAAATGTAATGCCAACAATCGGCGTCCAAAGTAATTTTTAAATGTTGAGTTAGAGGCTGAAGTGGTTTGTGGAACTGTGCATGGTGTGGAAAAACACTGCGATGCCTGTACGTAGAGTCTTAGTTTGATGCATTGACTGTATAGGACAACTGGACTGACTTCCCCTTCCCCCTGGCGTTCCAAACAGGAAGTGCCTGCTGCCTCCAAGGAGCCACAGACTTCTACTATTCTACTCAAAATAACCAGATTTTCTTTGCTACCTTTTTTTTTTTTTTTTTACCTTATTGCTAATCCTCATTTTTTCATTATATTTTTTCTGTAGTTCAATTTATTGAAGTTGTAAATTGACCAATCAGATGCCTCAATAAAAGTAAGCGACCTCACCTCAAACGTTTGAAACTTTTGTCTGACAGATTTCATGTAGCGTGCTTTTGGGGTGTAGATTTACAACAATCTCACTCCTGATTGGAGAAAGTAGTTTCTGTAGAAACGCTGACTCTGACTGACTCGGACCAATCCCTGGTTACTGACGACAACTGGCTCCAACATGCTGCCATCCGAATCGCAACATAAAGGCAACTGAATCGACTTCTTTTGGTTGGAGCTGAGATGAATTCATTTTTCATTGATGACATCACATTCGCTCAGTCCAGTTCTCATATACAGTCAATGTTCAGGTGTTAAGCCCAGTTTATTGATCACAGCAATCGGTCATCGCATCAGTCCTCCTACACAATGGTCTAGTTCATACTAGTGCTGGCTGGTTTTGCCTGCAACTGTATGCGATCACTGCGATGAGGTTCTGAGTGGCGTCTCCAGTCTTTATTTTTAACACGAAGGACATCTCGCCTTTACACTCGCTGTGTCTCTGAGCGTGCAGGCACACGATGAGGCAGAGTAGGAGGTGGTGTGTTAGTCTACTAAACAAAAGCTGGGAATAGAGTTTTCTGTTTAATTGCTTCAAAAAAATCCAAGTTAAATGACGCAATTTCACTATAGGCGTAAAATTCCAGTTGCGGATGACATCAGCAGGTGTCACATTTCTCAGCGATCAAGACAATTCTGCTCCGATGACTTTGAAACCAATACGTCCGGAGTGATTACAAATGGCTTTGGAGTATGAACCAGGCCTTGGTCTACGAACCGCCTTCAAAACGGCTCCAAGACATTAGAGTGGAGCTTCTCAGAGAACGACCCATGATAGTTTCAGGTGTTGGCAAGAAAAACGTAAAGGTTTGGTTGAAATCAAACACGTTGATCTCGACACTTAAAGGATCTTCTATAAGCACGCCATCTTTTTTTTACCAGCCAACAATTTAGAAAAAGACAAAACAAAATTCAACAAGAAAAAAAAAATGTCCTGAAAACGTTAACATCCTTTTTTTTTGCATTAAAAAAAACTTTAATAGATTACAAGTTTACACATGGCCTTCTTTAAATTCCTAAAAAGCCTGAAAAGACTACATTGTGCGAGACTATTTTACGTGTTGGATTTTACAGTAATTTGTACACATGCTAACGATAATTTTTCAACACCAAATATGATGTCATGCGTTTGCTGAATTAAAAACCTAATTAATATGAACATCTACAAAGACTGTAAATGATGAAAAATTGGGCAATTTATAAAAAAATACATTATCAATGTTTTTCAAATGACAAATTGTTCAATGCAGTTTGGGGTATATTTGCTATTCTAGTGAGCTTGGATGCACGTTTGATGTTCGCAGAGAATTTTGGGACATTTTTGGAATTGTTGATTGGGACACCCCAAGAAAATGTCATACAGCTTATTTATTTTTGTGCTAGTGGGCGTGGCCATCATTATCATATCTTGAAAATCTTTTGAAGGAAAAGCATCAAAACTGCCACATATTTATCAGTCCAAAAACAAAACTTTTTTTTTTTTTTGGCCCCAGTGGGTGGGAAAAGACCAAAAAAATGAGACCATAATAGTCGAGGAACGTATGACGAATGCAGTTTATTATGTGAAAAAGCCATTCTGCAAAGAAAAATGTTAGTGTGCCCGTCCAATAAACAGTCAGGGGATTGAAACTTTGGCTAAACATAAAATAAGACGGGAAAATTGACCATCAGAGTCAGTGGCTCCCTGCTAAAGACCATTTCACCAAACCTGTAGTTCTCAAAAGAATAAATAAAGCCGTCAAATCAAGACTAACAAGACCCAACCCCAAACTTAAATAACTAAACCCTGCAATTCAAGACTGCTGGGAACCAGTGGTGCTCACTAGTCCCTTTATGCAAGACCACGTCAAATGAAATCTTAAAACATGTCATTAACTCTTTAACCCTGGAGCTTTAGCTCCCGTTGACTTTCTTTGTATTACCGTAACTCTTCATTCGTTTATAAAATTACCTGAAGTTCAATGGATTTTGATGCACTGCAGTGAAGTGTTTGCTCAATCAACGTCATTCAGTTTGGCGCCACATCGGAACTGGTTGGGATTACGTTTTTTGCGTAAAGACTCATAGACTGTGTGTTCTCTGCTGTTACCAGCGACAGCTACAGTGTTAAAGGGTTAAAATGACAATTGAATTCTCTAAAGTTGTAGTAAAACGAGTGCAGAAGTGAGACATCATCGTAAACTCAGATTCCTTTTCTAAATATCCATTTATTTGAATAGAATTCCTGCCACTCTGGTGCCAAACAGCTGAGTCAGCATTGACCTTTACAGATGAGACTCCTACAGTTATGTAGATGTCAACAGATCCTCAAACTTTTAATGATCAATCCAACACAGCTTTTCTTCACATACAAACACGTCAACAACAGCTCACACGCACATGCATACAAACCAACACAGGTAAAGCAACAACACATACTGTTTGTGCAAAGGTGAGCTGGCGCCTGCGCTCAGGTGACTTTACATTCTACTGGGTGATGGAATGCAAAAAAAAAACAGAGTGTACGGTCACCCCCCCACACACTGAGACCCCTGCTGAAGGCGAGACCACAGTGGGAGCGAGGGCCCCCCAGACACCCACACCCACCTTTGTCTTGTTCTCATATATAGTCAATGGGAAAACTTGTTAGTTCATAATATTTGTGATAGCGTTGTCTTTTGTGGGCGGAGCTAAAAAAAAACAATTAACAGTGGCTGATTGGTGAGGTCCGTCCCTGTTTTAGACCATTTTTTACTGCATCTGTGTGTGTACTGTGTGTTTTGTAAATCTTTCGGCCTCATCCATATGTCAGAGACCACATTTTCTCCCGTTCTCTATGCAACATTAGCGCCAAAAATAAAAGTGTCAGAAAGTTGCTCAGACGAAGCAGTATGAACAGGAACTGTGTGTGTGTGGTTATTTCCCACCTGTACCCGCTCTTCCTGATGTGTCACACCGCGCTTCGCTTATGCAGCTATTTGGCAGTGACGGTGGCTCCCATGTCAAAAACACACGCGTATATTTATGCACCCTCACCACCCCCAAAACCCCACCAATATCTGTGCAAATGAGACTAGAGGACTGGTGGCGCTCTGCGCGCACGCCGTGTCACTGTCACTGCAGAGGAAGCAGAGTCAACAAAATACAGGAGGGAAAATAAAGAGTGCAGGAGGAAATGGAGGGCAGAGGAGTGGATACTGCTCGTTGCCATTGTTATTCCCCACCCCAGAAGAAAATGGCTGCCTCCATTAAGCCACTAATGATCCCTACATTGTGCCATGGTCGTGCTGAAGAGGGGGGACCAAGCACGGGAGAGCTGGAGAGTGAAGCAGAAAAGAGGTGAAATTATGGAGTGAGTGATGGAGTGGAGAAAGGAGGAAGAGCAGGAGGAAGACGAGGATGTAAAGCAAATGGAAAACAAATGAGGAGAGCGTTGCCTCATTTGTGCCTCCCACACCCAGTGTGTAGAACTGAACACCCCACTGTGTCTCGTAGCTGCTCCTTGGGGTGGCATCGCGCTAACATGTCCATTCAAAAGCACTCAGGTCATTTCTGGAGCCTCACACTCGATCGTAATGCTACGTAAAACCGGCGGCAGAAACTCACGTTCAAGCGCCCACTGCCAATGAAAAGTCGTTCTTCTGCGCTGAGAACTCTTAAGTTTTGCTTCTCTATGAAATGTTTTAAGTCCATTCTTGAGCTCTACGCACAAATCAGAGGTTCATTGATCACTCGCTGGAAGTTCAACCACTTAGACTTTTGTCTGCTAAAACGCTGAACTTTAACCAATCAGGAGCATCTGCACCAAACCCCTACCAATTGTTGGTGCTAGCGCTAGAAAACGGTAAAAAAACAAAAGAAGACTCCCCTTCATTGCCGCTCCCTGCTTGTCCAGTGGCCTACTGCACACTCATGTTACCGCGTGTAGCTCATTCTTGAACAGGCAACACATGAACACTGTGAATTTAGCTTTACGTTTTCACCGGGCTCGGAAAAGCACTTTCAAGTTACCACTGTCAATAAAAAAAGTCTCTGTGAACGCATATAAATGCACATTTCAGGATTCCAAATTCAAAACCCTCGCATTCACATGTCGTCATGCAAGTTTTCTAATCTTTTTTTTTGGGGGGAGGTTTACATACGAAACCCATAACCATTGAAAGAAAAGTTACACCAGGCTGAACTTGAAGGTCGACCTGGTCAAGGACTCTGTAGGGATGGCATCTTTCTTAATGCACGGAAGTGCCGATGGTTTGAAAATGGAGGAGAAAGTAACAGTGGAATTCTATGACGCCACATTTTTCATCCATCAGAACAGAGCTGTAAAAGAACAAGGCCTGGAGCGAGAGTTGCAAGATTCAGACCACTTTGACATTTCACATCAAACCTCCTCCAACTGTGAGTTCATGTGGTATTTGGTAGTGACGGTGCAGAAATCTTGTCCGGAAACCTTCGTCCTCACGCACGTAGCAATAGGACGTGCATTCTTGCAACAGCATGGCCCTGAGAAAGAAGCCGTTAATATCTGGGCTCATGTTTTTGAAGCGGAGCTCACAAAACACACCTGTGTGCGAGTCCCCAAAATATCCTCAAATTAATCTTCTGCTGCCACGGCTCGGCGAGCACTGCAGTCATGCAGCCCTGTCCTGGAGCCAATCGCGGCAGAAATCTGCTTGTTGAAGAGCGGACGAATGCCGCAGCGCGTGCTTTTGATTTAAATTAGAATTTTAAAACGCGTCCCCCCCATTACACTTTCCATTATTTAATCAATTATTCATGAAATCTACAGAACTGGGGGGGGGCTCGGATACTGAGCAAACACTCAGGCAGTCTGGAACATGGTTTCCCCTTCATAACCTCCAAGCATATGAGCCCCCACCTCGTCCACAAGTGTCTCTTTAGAACACTCCAACAGAGGAGGGGGGTGTTGATAGAGACTGGTGCCATGGCAAGAGTCACTGGAGAGGGGTGGAGGATTGAGGACGATGGGAAAGGAGTTGTTTGGAGAAGCCAAATAATACGAGGGGAAGATGAAGAACGAGTACGGCCTCACTAGACAATGACGGTTTTGTGACACAATTCCTCTTCAGTTTTCTATTGGTTTCAGTCAAAACTTACATGAACTAGGAACGCTACCCTTCCCCTTTCAAACATTCATAATAAAACAGGTGGTTTCTGACTAAATTTATATCTTGAGACCAAATCTACATAAAATAAGAGTGAAGAAAAAGCTTGAAATTGTTTTAGAAATACCAAATTCATCTGGAGCACCCCCTAAACCGCCATTTCCCCTTGTTCCACCTCCCTAGTGTCCAAATAAAATCTTGACTTAGACTGTTAAAAGGCAATTGTGTGTGTATTGTTTTTTGTTGTTGTTTCATTGGTCTTTTGTAACTGTGGGGACATTTGTTTCAATAAGCAAAATATTTCCAATAATTATCCAAGGAGCGTGTGTCCCACAACCTTCACGCGACCCTGTTAGCAAACCCTTTTTAGCAGAGCAGAAGAAGATAGTCAGATGATACGCTGGACCTGATGTAGAGAAAAGGGATCACCTCTCTTCTATTTTTCATAGTTTCAGAACATTATTAGCCGAGATTGAATGTCTCACTGAACTCCATGCCACCCATTTACCAACATAAGACTATGATTGTTATTATTTTACTTTTAAGTACATTTGTTCCGTTGGTCATCAGCAACAGCCAGCTCAACAGCTAGCTTCAACTTCTTACTGAAAGCTAACTCTTAAATATTTGCAACCGTTACTTGAAAAATTTGGTAACAGGGTTGCAATCATCAAACATACAGTATAAAGTAGTACACATTTCAAAATAAGTTGAGCTAATCAAGTATTTGACTTTTTTTTTCTTCCTATTATCGATAAATATGTAGCAGAAAAGCGGAGGATGACTTTTGTTTAATTTTGAAACCCATATATACTCCATTTCTGGAACGACCCGTTTGATTCATTTTAGCACCACTTGATGGACTTTTACACTAGGCTGGATGTGTCTAAACCAGGCTGTGTCCAAGGACTTTGTCAAAGTTTGGTGTGAATCGAGCAAGTCAACTTTGATCCACTTTCAAGTGGATTCTGGAACAGTTCATGAACAGTGTGAACGCACAAGTGACCAAAGAAGTACTCTAGAAACGTCAAATCCGTGAACAGTAAGCTCTATGAAGGAGTTTATAGATCCAATGGAACTAGTTAGCATTCTCTTTAGTTCTTTATCTTCTCATGTCCTTGTCCTTGACATCTGAAACCACCAACTCAAATGTAGTTTCTGTCAGTTCTTGTTTCCCAGTGATGAAGCTTATAGAAGGATGATTGAACACGATGATGATACTATTTTATCTTGGACATGTACTTTAAAAGGAAAGATGGGACGAAAAGCAGTATCCAAAAAAAAAATGAAAAGAAGAAAAAACTTTATGAATTCTCACCTCAAACTAAATTAATAACCGCGCCCACATCTATTATAGTCCTGTTCCTTCCTCTAATAAGTACATATTCAGTTTCAGACATCCATATACACGCTATAAATATACACAGAGAAACAAACACACATTTGTCATGTATGAACACTCAGAGTCCATTTCAATCTTCTTCCACCAACACACATGGTTTAAATTTTCATTCATAACTATTTACAGATATATCACTGTTTATTTATGTTTTGTATATCTACCAGTAGTCGTATTCCTGTATTTGTTCTAAGACTTCTTTTTGTTTGGACATTGTTGCCAAATGTACTGCTGTGGATGTAATGCCTTCAGGACACAGAACCAGCAACTGTGGCACTAGAACATAGAGTTTATGAGCCAAATCTAATATAATTACCCCGGGAAGTTATAAAAGAAAAGAGAAAGATGCTGACACCAGGAGATGGTGCAGGATTTTCAAAATAAAAGGCTTTGGATAGGCAGAATAACTTTATTAGTCCTACAAGGGCAAATCAAACAAAACAGTTCTCCATCAAGGACATGCCCAGACCAGGACCACTTTGAGAAATCCCCAGTAACTGGTGATCAATTCCAATTTCTGGTTGTACGTACAAAACGTGCAGCTATTGGACACTCGTGGACAGAGTAACAGTCGAACTTGCCTAGTAATTATTATAATTTATTAATGGTGGTGCAGTGGTTAGCGCTCTTGCCTCACAGCAAGAAGGTTCCCGGTTCAAGTTCCGGCTGAGGTACTCGAAACAGAGTCACCAATGGGGGGGCCATTCTGCGTGGAGTTTGCATGTTGTCCCCGTGCATGCGTGGGTTTTCTCCAGGGACTCCGGCTTCCTCCCA
This sequence comes from Oryzias celebensis, assembly GCA_014656515.1. Classification (NCBI taxonomy): domain Eukaryota; kingdom Metazoa; phylum Chordata; class Actinopteri; order Beloniformes; family Adrianichthyidae; genus Oryzias; species Oryzias celebensis. The sequence continues at coordinate 5,271,137 of BNCR01000016.1, forward strand.
CCGTCCAAAAACATGCTTCATAATTGGTTACTCTAAATTGTCCCTAGGTGTGGATGTGAGTGTGCATATGTGTGACTGTGGCCCCTGCGACAGACTGGCGACCAGTTCCGTGACCCCGAAAGGGATAAAGCGGTTCAGAAAATGGTGGTTTGTGCCCGGCCGGAAGGATATGATGCCAAGTCCTCCATTTATCAGAATAAAGCTGTGAAAGAAAAAGCCTGGAGCAAGATTCGCGAAACTTTGACATTTTGCGGTAAGCCTCTTCCAACTGTAGTATGCGCTAGTATCTGGTCGGGGCAGTCCATTGTGAACACTTGCTAAACGCTCATTCAAGAATGCCATTGAACACGCATCACATGCCCAGTGTGTCTTTAGCGTTAGATCTCCACCAGCAGCAACAATGTACAGTTTCTAGAACAGGATGTTGCACTTCACCAAGAAAAACCACCCGCACAAGTTAAATACAGTCATTTAATGAAAAATTCTCCCAACTCCATAAACAGCATTAGCAGATACTTCTGTCACCAGTTGAGAATGAAATCATGTAGTCAAAGAAAGACTAACAGACGCCCGAATAAAGGGAAACCCGGGATAAATGGCCTTCGCTTCTTACTGTCTTTTCACAGTCTCCTCTCCCAACAATGGGTATTTGCCTTGTTGGAAAGGGCGTTGCGCTCTCACCACAAAGAAGGACATCTTTTCCAAGGAGGGATGGAGAGCAGGGGAAGGAGTGGGTCGGTCTCCCTGGCGACCCTGCCTCCTATTTTTCCTTGCAGCTGTAATGTAAGCAGAGATTGGGCTGCAGACGGAGAGCAGGGACAGAAAAAAAAATTACAAGTCAATATTTGTTCCCACTGGCCGGCTGGGTAGAAACAGATACATTACATGCTCGTAGTCCTTTCTCCCTGAAGCCAATTGGAGGGCTCTACCTTTGTTTGGCATTGGGGGACTGCAGGGGTCGCCTGGGAATGCGCAGACATGGCCAGATAGTGAAGGAGACAACTGAAGAAAAGGTACGAGGCAGGAGAGTGAGAGAGGATGAGTAACGCTGACAAACAGTGTGAGAGTGGACATTTCCCATAGCAAGTCTTTGGAATACAAACAATGAGTCAAATCATTGCTCAGGGCCTCTGGTCCTCCATCTCATTGACTGCAGGCTGTATCATCAAGATGAGCAGTTATTGCTCTTGAGCCACAGGCTGTCCTTTACTTGGAAATTGCACCGGCTGAACCGATGCGATGTTTGTTTTTGGGGAAATCACGTTCAGCAAAGAAAATAGCAGGAGTGTCTGTTGTGCTGTATTGTTGCAATAAGCAGAGGTAATATTGCTCCTTCCAATACTATGCTCTCTTTTACAGAGGTTAATATTTATCAGCAGAACGCCGGATTAGGAAGTGTTAACAGAGAGATGGGGAAAAGCTTAACCCGACCCTTCGTACATAAAAAAACCCAACAAATTACTAACTTGAATTTTGAATGGTTTGTACTTAAGTAACTAACAGGCTAAAACCCTGACTTATCTATTTCAGTAAAAACGTACACATGAGACAATTAACTTTTAAAAATGTAGTTGGAGATTTAAAATTAAGATTATAATATAATATCTGAATGTAATGAGTGATAGGGACACCCCCCCACCCCCACCCCCCCAACCCATGTTGTAACCAGACTGGTACAAGCCGGTCTGACCACACTCTCTCCAGTCAGGAGTGAGCTTTTCGGAAGGCTACGCCCCCACCACGTACTTTTATTGAGGCATCTGATTGGTCAGTTCATAACTGTTAATAAACTAATAATAAATGAGCATTTTCAGTAATACATTTAAAAAAAAGGTATCAGAGGGAAATTGTTATTCTGACAAATAAATTGACTGACAATGTTTTTCTTTTGTCAATAGAAGTCTAAGGGATTTTGACTTTTTTTTTTTTTTTTTTTTTTTTTTTTTTTTTTTTTTTTTTTTTTTAACTTGTCCTGTCCAACAGCTGAGCAAACAGATATGAGCTGAGAGCCTCTTGCATTAGACAGATTTTACTCTTACAATCGGGGGTCATAAATCATTGGGAACACAAAATGTATGTTGGTATAAGCCCCTTTTGTAATTTCAACGAAACTTTATTAATATTAATTTTGTTTGTGTTCTTTTTGTTGGACCGGACGGAAAAAGAAAGGGGGAAAAGAGAGGGGGGGGGGGGGGGGTATAGATTCCAGAGGATGACCAAGGGAAGGAGAAAGTAGAATTTTAAGTCTACAGGCAACAAAATGCTGAAGCTTATACCCATTACAATAGTGAGTGTTGGTCTAAAATGGGCGGGGCCTGTCCACACACTCAGCTGCCACAAACATACCTGCCGGCTCCAAGAGTGTCCACAAACTTGTCCACATCCAGTTTACACGCACACTTGTGCATACCAACCCACACATGTAAAGCATTACATTCTGACACGCACACCACTTGAAGGTGCAAATGTGAGCCGACGCCTGTGCTCAGGTGAATGTTATGTTAAGCTGAAGTGGATGAAGGAATGGAAAGAAAAAAAGGAGGGAGAGCTCCCAGACATCCCCACACCAAGACCCCCGCCGAGGCAGCAGCGCCGACCAGGGCCCGCCCCCGCACCCATACTGTGGGTCAATGGAGGTGATCCGCCCGCCAGGTAGTCCGGCCAAGCACCCAGACCAGGGCCCGCAGGACCACCACATGGGCCCCCAACACCCGAGCGCAGTGAGGTACGGAAGCGCAGAGCGCAGGGCCCAGCCCAGTCAGGAGAGCAGCCCCCCCACCGCGCCGGGCGGTCCAGCGCGGGGCCCCACCCCCGAGAGCCCCACCACCCCAGACAAGCCGCCCACCACCACCCAGGAGTTCTGAGCATCCCCCCACCCCAGCCCCAGGTACGAGCCAGGACCCCCCAAGGGAGACCCGCTCCGAAGCTCCAGGCAGTTGCGGAGATCCAGAAGAGAGCACAGCAGGGGTCGGCTACCCCCACCTAGAGGAGGGATGACCAATAGAAGTGGGGGTCCCCGAAGGAGTACGTAGCCTGACCAGGCTCTCCTATGTTGTGACTTAGAAGGGGCCCGTCACCCGAGGGTAAGGACCAGAACCCGCACCACAAGGACACAGACACCCTCCAGGCTCAGATGGAATATGATCCCCCGCTCATGGACTTGCCAGAGGACTGAGGGATCCCTCTCCCTGCGTGGGGAGGGGGCCGCCGGGCCCAGGAGGCCGACACCCAAGAGACAAGGCCGCCACCGCTGAAGGCCCTGTTCCCCCCACCGGGGATGGGGTAGGGGACAGAAGATCAGTATTCCCATCTTCCTTGTGTAATGTATTTGTGTGTGTATGTTGAGGTGTGTTTCTTGTGGTTGAAGGGTGTGTGTCATAAAGGGTGCAGTTAAAATTGGCGAGCAGGGCACTGGGGACATCTCCTGATTGCTTACAGGGATGTCCAATCACCCTCTCGCCAAGGAGCCCTAAATGTCTACGGTGCAGTTAAAATTGGAGGGTTGAGCACTAGGAGGACATCTCCTGCTTGCTGGCAGTGATGTCCCAGCACCCCCCCACCAAGGGTCCTACGTGTCTAAGGTGCATTTAAAACCAAGAGAAGGGGGCGAAACTGTGCGGAGAGGGGGGACCACTGCCAAGTGGCTCGGCCCCTCGAAGTATTCCGCAAGCACACCCCCTCCAACCTAATAAGTGTTTGTATGAGGAAGGAGGGGAGGTCGGGGACAGCTACCAGACTGACCCCCGATGGTGAAACAACCGTCCCCCCGCCCCCCCCAGCATTGGGCCCAAGTCTCCCCAGGGCAGAGGCCCCACCGCCCGGAAGCCGACCCTCCAGGCCCCACACCCCCCACCCCACACAAAGAGAGAGGAGCCGAGAGGGGGCCATCCCCCAGGCGCAAGCCCCGGCCCCCCCCCCCCCAAGCACCGCCCCTGTGGCTGCCTGGCCAGGTACCAGCGGGCCCGAGGAAGTCTCAAGGGTCCCATACTGGTGGTGGACCCCCCTTCTTACCCATGAACACCCCCCCCCCCCCCCCCGGCCCGCTCCCCCCAGACCCCGCCATGGTAAACTTCCCCTGGAGCAAACGCAGGCCCCAAGAGGGTTGCCCCACCCCGTCCCAGGGCCGGAGAAGGAGTGATCCCAGCCCCCGGGTGCAGACGGGCCACCCATCCAGCGCAGGCAGACCCCCCAGGACCAGGGCCCCACGCAAGCCCCCCCAGCGCACGCAGAAGGACCACCCCCCGAGCCAAGCCAGACCCCCACCCAATGCACCACCCACACCCCCCCCGCCCAGGCCCGGGAGACCACGCAGCCCCCGCGCTTGCCCCATCCAGGCGCCGTACCAGACCCCCCGACTAACAGAGCCCCCCCACCCCCACCAGGGAGGCCCCGACCCCGGCACCAAAATCCCGGCAGACATCCAGGGCGCGGCGACACCCAAGAACCCCGCCCCCTAAGTTATGGCGTTAGCTATGGGAGACCAGAGAGCCCGAATTCCTTCCAGGTTATTTGAACTCCTAGTTGACATTTTTTCCAAGCTGATATGATCCAATAGCAGATTCCTGTAATGACTTACACTAATATTTTTCTTGTTTTTCCAGTTTAATAAAATTGTTTTTTTTGCTATACAAAGAGTTATGAAGATTAAAGGTGCTAATCTTCCCTCTGTATCGATGGCACTCATGTCACCCAGCACACAAAGTGAAGGTGAGGCTGTGATTGAAACCTTAAGCCAGACTGATAAATCAGCACATACCTGTTGCCAGAGAGCCTGTACAGGTGTACAGAACCACAGAGCATGCATGTAATTGTCAGGTACATTACTATCACAATGCTCACAAATGTCTGAGTTTTTGAGACCCATCTTGAACATCCTCTGTCCAGTATAGTAAATTCTGTGAAGAGTTTTAAATTGGATTAGTTGTAGGTTTGGACTTTTTGTTAGTTTAAAGGTATTTAGACAAATTTCTGACCAGAAGCTTGTGTCTGTACTTCTGCCTAAGTCTGCATCCCATTTTGTTGTTGGAATTGAGACTTTGTTATCTAAGTTGCATATGAGTTTGTATATTTTGGAGAGAGTTTTATTCAATGAAAAATTAATCATAGAGGTAACTAGTTCTGGTAATTTTAGGTCATTGTCACTGGATTTAAATGTTTTAGTAATTACAGATTTAAGTTGCTGATATTCCAAGAATTTATTTATTCCATGTTTTTCTTGTAGTTCTTGGTGCGTTATGAATCTTCTGTCTATAATTAAGTGCTCAAGTAGTCTTACGCCCCCTGCTTGCCAAGCAGGGAAGTGCAACATTTTTTTATTTATCAGGATGTCTGGATTGTTCCAGATGGGTGTCATTTTGCATGGTAAAACTGAAGAGTTTGACATTTTAAGAAATTCCCACCAGGCTGTTAAAGTAGTGCTTATATTACTACTTTGGTAGCAGTCAAGTTTTTTTATTTTTGGGCTGATAAATGGTAGATCTGACAAGTTGATCTTTCCACAGAATGCCTGTTCCAGATCCATCCATGGGTTGGTTTCTGGATTGTTTTTTAACCATCTTAAGATGTATTGCAATCTATTGGCAAGAAAATAGTTCTGGAAGTTAGGTAATTCTAAGCCGCCACAGCTTTTTCCAGATTTTAAAGTTTTTAGACTAATTCTTGCAGGTTTATTGTTCCATAAGAAGCTGGATATGGCTGAGTCTAATGTTTGGAACCATTTTAGTGGTGGTTGTGTGGGGATCATTGAGAAGAGATAATTAACTTTGGGTAAAATTTTCATTTTTACTGTGGTTATCTTACCCATGAGTGACAGAGGCAGGTTGACCCAGCGGGTTAGATCGTCCTGTATACTTTTCAGTAACGGGGTGTAGTTTAGTTGCACCAGTTCTGATAGTTTCGGGGAGAAATAAATACCTAGATATTTGATATTGCCTGATTTGACTGGGATTGAGGTAGTTTGCTCCGCATTACCATTCAGTGACAATAAAACTGATTTGTTCCAGTTAATTGAGTAGTCTGAAATAGAGGAAAATTCATTAATAATTGTTGAGGTTTCACTAATGGAATGTGAATTGTTTAGATAAAGTAATATGTCATCAGCATAAAGACTAATTTTATGATTACTGTATTTTGTTGTAATTCCTTTAATGCTCTCACGCTGTCTTATTGCTGCAGCCAAAGGTTCAATAAATATAGCAAAAAGAGAGGGGGAGAGTGGACAACCCTGCCTGGTCCCTCTACCAAGAAAAAACCTGTCAGAAGTCTGATTGTTGGTTCTGACTGATGCATTTGGGTTGTGATATAATATTTTAATCCAATCAATGAAGGATTCCCCAAACCCAAACTTATGGAGGGCAGCAATGAGGAACCTCCAGTTTACTCTGTCAAATGCTTTTTCAGCATCCAACGAGAGTATGGTCATTTCCTGTTTTTTAATGGTGGCAAAATCTATTATGTTTACAAGTCTGCGGACATTATCACTTGAGTGTCTACCTTTAATGAATCCAGTTTGATCATGGTGAATTATATGAGGAGTGATTTTTTCTATTCTCTGTGCGAGTGCTTTGCAAATAATTTTTACGTCTGCGTTAATTAGAGAAATGGGGCGATAGCTTGAAGGAATTGTGGGATCTTTTTCTGGTTTAAGAAGGAGGATTATGTTAGCTGAATTCATGTGTGGTGGCAGTGATTGGCTTTCCTTGATAAATGTAACCATTTTATAAAAAGTTTGTGCCAGCTGTTCCCAGAATTCCTTATAAAACTCAGCAGGAAAGCCATCAGGCCCTGGAGCTTTGTTGTTGGGCATCAGCAACAGAGCTTCATGAAGTTCAGCCAATGAGAGCGGAGAGTCTAAGTTTGAGCTTTGATCCTCATTTAATCTGGGTAGAGTTACATTATTAAGAAATGAGTTCATACTTTGCTCTGATGGATTGACCTTTGATGTGTACAAGTTTTTATAAAAATCTTTAAATGTTTTATTAATTTTAACCGGGTCATGAGTGACATTTCCTGTGTGGTCCATAATAGAAGTAATTGTTGCTTTTTCTTTATTAATTTTAAGCTGATTAGCTAAAAATTTACCAGATTTGTTTGAGTTTTCAAAATTTACGAGTCGAAGTTTTTGTATTTGGAATTGTGTTTGCTTATTGATGATATCATTTAACTGAAGCTTTAAATTTTTCAGATCTTCCAGAATGTGCTCTTGTGCAGAAGCAACATAAGCAGCCTCTAGATCTTTGATTTTATTTTCTATCTCTAATAGATCTGCTTTCTCTTTGTGTTTTTTATTTGTTGAATAAGAGATTATTTTTCCTCTCATCACTGCTTTTGCTGTTTCCCAAAGAACACATGGTGAAATATCAGGAGTATCATTAAATTCCAAGAAGGTTGCCCACTCTTTTTTAAAGAACTGAATGAACTCTTGATCTTTTAACAGAGAAGTGTTAAACCTCCAGGTTAAGCCTGAAGGTTTGGGTATATCTCTAGAAATATTTACAGAAACTGGTGCATGATCACTAATGATAATTGGATGAATGTTGGAATCCTTGACATCTTTTAAAAGAGAATTACTGACTAATAAGTAGTCTAAGCGAGACTGTGAGTGGTGAACTGGAGAAAAGAAAGTAAACCCTTTAGCGTCTGGGTGACATGAGCGCCAAGCGTCGCAGAGACCCAACTCATCCATGTACTGCTTCAAAATACTTGCAGATCGCCATGTGCGCTGGTGTCCTGCTGTGCTCAGTCTGTCAAGTTCAGCATCAAGGACCAAGTTGAGGTCTCCTCCTATAATTATTGTGGAGTCAGCGTGAACCGAGAGTGAAGTGAAGAATCTGTGAAAGAAGGAGGATTCATCAGCATTGGGACCATAGATGCTGGCTATACAGAAATCTTTATTCTGAACAGATATGTTAATAATTACAAATCTGCCTTCTGAATCAACAATTGTGTCCTTATGGGTAAATATCATATTTTTATTAATTAAAATAGCAACTCCTCTTTGTTTGGAGTTGTAACTAGCTGAGTAGATGGACGGGAATTGTGAGCAGCACAGGAGATGATCAGCTGATTTAGATAAGTGGGTCTCCTGCAGTAAAACTAGATCTGCTTTTAGATCATTCAGATGGTTGAAAACTTTCAGCCTCTTTGGCCCAGAGCCAAGTCCACGCACATTCCAACTAAAGATATTCAGACTGGACATGACTACACTGACTGAGTGTTATACTAAGTAATACGCATGCGTCTGTGATTCCTGTGCGCGTGCCCGCTGACCAGTGCGCAGAGAAGCGCTGTGTGTTTGTGCGCATGAACGTTTTCTGGCTGTGTGAGTTACTTGTTGTATGTGTCCTATATGAGCCTATGTGAGGTTTTTGCGGTATGTCGGCGAGTGTGTGCGGGATCGCGTGTACGTGCGCGCGCCTTTCTCGTGCATGAGTAAATGTTTACTTACCGGGGGTGTGTTGCCTTTAGTTCTTTTAAATATGAGGAGGAGGGGGGAAGAGGTGGGGAATAAAAAGAGGAAAAAAGAAAAGAAAAACAAGAAAAAACAAACACAACAAAACAACGTAAACATGAGAGGGGAGGGAAATAAACTGCTTTGACGAGATGGAGGTGTGGATGATTGATGAGCTGATTTTCCATTAATTTAAATCAGATTAGCTGGTTTCATCAGCGTATTCTGGAAGTTCTGATCGCAGCAGCTGCGGGTCTTCAGCGCAGCCACGGGGTGATCTCGGGGTCCCGAAAGAGCCGTCCATCCACGTAGAGTCTGTCTACCGAAACAACAGCTCGAGACCCGGCGGTGAGGTGCTTCCTCCTCAGCGGGAAAAGAATCTTCCTGCGCCGGAGGATCTCCGCCGGGAACTGGTCGTTGACGCTGAAGTGCGTTCCCTTCAGCTCCCGGCCGCGGCTCCTCACCAGCTCCTTCTGTTTGTGGTGCTCGAATTTAGCCACTATGGGTCTCGGACGCTGGTTGTCAGACCTCCTTCCTCCGAGTCGGTGAACTCTGTGGAAGGAGATCTTCTGGACCTCCTCCTTGGGGAGCTTCAGTTGGACCTCCATGAAGGACTTCACCGTGGCCTCCGGGTCTTCTCCCGCCTCCTCTGGAATCCCAGAGATGACCAGGTTGTCCCTCATGCTCCGCGCCTGAAGGTCCAGGAGGGTTTCTTTGATGGAGCGGTTCTCCTCAGAGAGACGAGCGGTGTCGCTGCTCAGAGTCTGGACGGTCTCTCTGAGGGCCTGGTTCTCCGCTGCGAGCTCCTGCACCTGCTGCTGGCTGAACTCCAGGGACTCTCGCAGGCCTTGGAATTCTTTATGGAGGATCTCCAGCAAGTTTAGACGGCAATCAAGGCTGGAAAGTTTTTTATCAATCGATTCCAGGATTTCACTGACGCCGCTGCCTGGAGAAGAGGCGGCCCCGGGAGAGTCTTCAGGACGGCCGCGTTTGGAGGAAGGAGTGGTGGTGTTGGTCTTCCCCATGACGAAGGTATTAAAACACTCGTCTATGAAGCTCTCCAGGTCCTCCAGGCTGTCAAGGACTTAATAATCTTTTTAAAGGTTTAATGAATTTTGTTGTAATTGTTACTTATATGGCGGAAAGAAAAAAAGCAGGTGGAAATGTTTGTTCGACCACTTTCGCGCCGCCAAGTTAACTCACCACACACGTCTCGTCGATTCTCGCGATACTCACAGCATCTCGCCCTGGGATTTTGACTTTTTGGGACTAATGGCTACTTCCTGTTTGGAAGGGAGGGGTTACTCAGTCCAGTTCTCATATACAGTCAATGAACTGTGCATATATTGGTGAGGTTTCAGGATATCTATATAGCTTTGACTAAATCTTAATAAATAATGTAAGAGACGCAGCAGATCTTTCAGACTTTTGGTTTATCACTTTACAAACTGTTGCTCCGCTTTGTTTAATCTTCATGGTTTTAGGGGTTTTCTGAAAGTGTTCTGATTCAAATCCTGTGACAATGATGATAATTGATAAAGATGTTGATTGGCAATGAGGCAACAATGTTCTTTTAGTAACAAAAGCCTTTGATTGCATCATGGGAACAGCAGTCATTTAAAAGAATCTGAATAAAGGGTAATTACAGCCATGGCTCACAATTAGTACACATTCAAACAAGATAGAAAGACAGTGTCGTTTTTTTTTTTTTTTTTTTAGCATCACGCTGAAACACGTTTTAATTTGTTTTCATTTTAGTTTAATTATTTTATTTAGCTTTGCACTGGATATGACCCACCACACGGATCATCTGAAGCCGGTTTTATTCAAGAAAATCCCACAAAATGTTCCGATTGTTCGTTCACGCAGCTTTCATTTGGACTTTAAGGCTCTACCAAGTCACTTTCATCCATTGACAAAATAATATTATGTATAAACATGTTGTCATACTACAATAAATAGATTTTTGTCTTGTCTCAGACATCTCAGTCCAGAACAGTGCAGGAACAGTAAAGATCCTGCAGGACCACCAAGCTCCCAGGCCTCTGGTAGAGGACCCGAGCCTTCGGAGGGTGAGAGAGGCATTTTTTTGTATATGTATGCATGTATACATACATAGGAATGCATACAGTTAAAATAATATGGTATTTTTAGTACAGTGGAATAACCAACATAAAGTTTGGGTCTGACATTCCCCAAATTGAATCCATTTAAATTAATCGATTTCAATGTATTTTCTTTTCAGTTTTTTTTCTTTCGCCTTAGTAAATGACAGAGCCTGCTGTGGAAACTCCTAATGAAACCTTGGTAGCAATTTAGGTGCAAATTCAGGCGGCTCATCTCGCTTCTCAGCATGAAGGCCCATTATGCTTCTGTTGTCTCCTACAGTAATGCATTGGATTAGATTAGAGTGAAACACTGACTCAGTTTAACTGCTGGAAAGGAACCACAGGAAACAGAGATGCAAATTAGATTACAAGAGGTCCTCCAATGCAGCATGGGCTAAATTAAACTTCTGGAAAGCAATCCTGAGGTTGCAGATCTGAACTTTTGCTAAAGTGCCGCAAAAGGTTACTTATTTTTTTAAATAAAAGTCTTGCGGGCAGCTGTTTTTTTTAGGTTCGCCTCCATGTTGGAGTCATGTGAGGTGAAACAAGGAGACCTTTCCTGTCTTGTTAGCTTGTTTCTAAAAATTGCACCTCCAGTGTGAGACATTCATCCGTCACGGAGTTGCAGAACGACTGTGTTTGGCCCCTCTTTCTAGAACAGGGTGCCCTTTTTAAGTCGTGTAACCTTCACAATTTGAGAGGTTGTGCGATCCACTGTACTCCCCTTTAAACACGGACTTCAAAACACAGCCCCGTGGGTTCTATCCAGGCATGGACAGATCTTCACAGCCCCGCGTTGACCTTTAAAGCCTCAAATGTTTTTTTTGTTTTTTTTTCCCTTCACACGTTTCCACTGTTGCATATGCACATTTCCCCAAAGGAATCCATCGACGGGTGAAAAAAAAATGGTTTCCTGTTAAAAACCTCATTCATAACCAATTCTAAATGGAGTTCCTAACGTTGATTTTCCCCTAACTTTTAAAAGCAAAGTGGCGTGTCCAATTCCCACGTGGTATTTTCTAAATTTGGTGGTTCAAACCATAATCGCATTGGAAAATCTGTTTTTCTGTCTGTGGAAAAAGCTTATTGACCTCGGTTACCTCTGCTGACATTCTGGAGGAAATAACTTTCTCTTTTGGTTTATCACTTCTGGCCCTAAAGAGACGCGGATGGCACGAGGCTCACATGATTTCAATCTTCCTCCATATACTGATAGTGAATGTGCAAGAAGAGACCAGACACTTCAGTCCTGCACTGCACTGCAACTGACCCCACACACACGCACACGCACGCACGCACACACACACACACACACACACACACACACACACACACACACACACACACACACACACACACACACACAACACGTCCGACAGCCAGACTTTAACGGCATTCACAATCACTCTGGAACTCTTTCATAGCATGCTACATGTTAGCGACATTAGCCATGCTAACATATTCACCATCCCTGCTACTTCCAACCCCACTGTTCCCTCTAAGCTGCACCCCTGATCTTCCCATTTAATAATCATGTAGGAACGCTACGACTGAGGATGACCTCGGGTGTAAATTATTTTAACGTAGAATGTCTTACATCACAAGGGAGTCATTCTCCTCTCCCTCCTTCTCAACTCATTGTGCGGAAAGAAATCAACAAAACAGGATGCAAGAACTAAAGGCAAGACACAGCTAGAAAACGGAACATATACACAGAAACCCACACTTAACCCCAATCTGACCAGACAGGCAAAACGGAATGGTATCCCACAATTCCTTGCCTGCTGCCAGATCTGCCAGCAGGCCCAGTTCCTGTAACCATCACTACAATATAAAGCAGGGGCGCTCATTACGTCGGCCGCGATCGATCGGTAAATCTGGGAGGACATGTGGGTGAATCGTGGACCATCCAAAATAAATGAATGCAAATAAATAAATATGTATGTTTTTAAAATCCATCAGCGAATTATAATCCTCACCTAAAGTACGTCAGTTGATTGACATGCAGGACGGCCAGTCGTACGTCCTCTGATACATACGTCACCGCACATGGGCGCTTCTGTATTCACTATCGCTTTGATATTTGTAAACACAACAAATAAATAATCCATATTTAAGGCATTCCGGATTACAAGGCGCATTGTTGATTTTTGCAAAAAAATTTCAGATTTTACTTTGCCTTAAACTGCAGAATTAATACTTCCGCTCTAAAAATCTTACGTTGCTTATTTTCTTGTATGAGGTGCTCTCTTATATTCAAAGAAAAGATGGTCCCAAAGAACCAAAAATGACTTTCTTTTCCATCCAAGAGAAAGCTCAGACGGACGGAAAGCACGTGGACATAAAAATGCAGATGTGAACCAGAAAATGATTAAACACAGACTCCAGATCACTTCTCCGATAAAAATCTATTTATGCTAGATGGAAACTGCCAGAAGCTCCACATCTCCACGTATCGACACGTATGTGAGCGAGTGCGAGGAGGAAGGGGACCCCCAGACCTGGGCTGCGGTTGCACCTCAGGCTGCGAGGGAAGAAGTATGTCAGGGACATGGGATGAATGAGCACGATTCTCTCTCTGCAGAACCGGTCCTGAACTCCTGCAAGGTTGCAATCACATCACTTTCTCAGGGCCTGCCTTTCCTTCCAGCTAAACGCCAAGGCCAAACATTTATTCGGATGACCAGCAAACATTCACGGCACAACAGGTGGTCTCGCAGTAACAGCGATTGGAGGGACATTTCCGAGCCAAATGTATGCACTTTTTGATCAAGGATTAAAACAAAAAAATGACCAGGTTTACTGGAAAACAAATACATGAAGCCACCACAAGAGGAGTCGATCGATAAAAAAAATTCTTTTATTTAAGTGAGACTGTCCATGAAGCGCACAATGTAAAAAAAAAAAAAATCTCAGCATTTAGCAACAGTTAAGAGCTTTTCATTTTTTTTACTCTGCATTAAAAACCTTTCATTGAATGATTAATAGGGTCAGGAGAGGCATTGAACTTTACGAGATAAATGTTAAAGCTGCTCTCTGGAATTTTTCACGTCATTTTGATCGTTTTCGTAACTTAATTGCCTTAATGAAGACCTTTAAACATAAAACTGACCTGAGCAAAAGAATGCCGACCTCCGTCTCTTTGGCCACCTCTCCTGATCACTTGGAAGGATGTTGTCACGGCGACAGATGCCCATGTTTTTCCCGGGTATTCTACACATAGAGATGATTCCTAAAGCGGGATGGAAACTAAACTGAATTGGCTCCACCCAAAACGTCAAAGTAGAGTTTGTTTAATAAAATACAATAAACACCTAAAACATTTCAGAATCTAGATTGGAATGGTTACGTTAGCTTTAACGGCATCCAATGCATTTTACAGTCCCAACCGGTAGCCACCAGCGTAGGGCCCAAGGACACTTGGCTCCATGTATGAGACAACTGCTAATTTTTATCACCGATTTAAAAGTTTTCTTACATACTCTAAGAATAAGCCTTAATTCGGCCTCTTGACCCTCAGCATTTGAAGTGTTAGGAGTTCCACTGTTGTTTCAGTGAAGGCGGTTGTGTAATGGTTGGCGCCACACTACAAAAGGATGGGTTTCCAACATCAGCACCTGATGTACTGTCATACTTTTTTCTGTAAAGCGACGATCAAGTGACCACTTCAAATTAAAAGTCGATGTAATCACACGTGTTCAAAACCCTGATGGGTCACACGTAGTTACGCAAGTTTTGACAACCGATATACAAATACCGATACAAACCAAACAGCCGTTGAATGCGCGCTGCAAGTTAAAACAGTTGAACTCTGACCATTCAGGGACTCAGATTTGGTAGTGATGTACGGACGGCGTCCTTTTTCATTCACGAAAGGGCCAGCCATTGGAAAACTTGTCATAGAGGAGAAATTAATAATTGCGATTTCATAATTCCGGATGGAATTATACAACACCAAGTTTAAATTTGAATTGCTTCCTCACCCTTACGGCTGATTCAGCTATTCCTACATTTTTCCTTCCAAGTGGAGAGATGTGGAAAAACTGTGTATTTGCGAGATTTGCACCTCTTTGACATACCGCACTAAGCCTCTTAGAAGCCCTTCCCTGATTGTCCAGTGTGAAAACCATGGCCTAAATGTTGTGTGAATGTAACTTCAACGGTTGCCAAAAGAACCGATAAAACCACATGATGTTCAATCATTCCTGTTTCTGTTAGAACTGAAACACTGCGACATGTATGCAGTATTCTGGGTCTAACCATGGATAGATTTGCATACTTCTCAAATAAAAGTCCTCTGTCATTGGTGGAGGATCAGGTACAATGGTCTTCAGTTTGGGTGAAATGACCCTTTAAAAACAGCTCCTTTTCTAAACGTTAAAAAAAGTCTGATGACGACTGTCGCTGTGATTAAAAGATGCAGGTGCGGAATGACAAATGACTGATTACAGCTCTGTGATGAATCCACAGCAACAAAGACTTCCTCAGACCGGTCGGCGGTAGAGCGACCCTGAATGGCGAGGCTGTGAGAAGCTCAGGTGCATTGTGGTGGCGCTCTTAATGAACGGGTTGGAGAGGTGTCAGATGCCCATCAGGGTACAAAGAGGGGGGTGACAGGGCTGAGATGTCCCATCAGTCACAGGGCTGTGGGGGGTCAGAGGTGACCCTGGCACCCCATCTGGTTGGAAGCGTGTTGAAAGAAGAGAGACGGTGTGTTGGGGGTTGAAGGGATGGACGGCGGTGGATACCGACATGTGAACACATGCTGCATCTGTAGGTTGTAATGAGCGCAATCTACACCCGCAGACACGTTCTCCCCCCACGGGGTTGGGGGTCAGGGGTGGCTGTCACTTGACGTGCCTCGATTGGAGCAGATGGACGCGCGGACGCCCTCGCGCACACCTCCACCACACAAACCGCAGTCCCGGTGAGGCTGGCAGGGTCCTGAACTGTGTGATCAAGGGCTGCAGACCAGGCAGGTTTATGGGCCAGGACCCCGGGGGGGGTAGACAAAGAGCTGATTGGCACCGTCAGAGGGAAAACACGTTAGGTTTACCCAGCTTAAAGAACGACCTTCGTCTGTGTGTTTTTTTCTTTTTTTTTAAGATAATCTCTTTGTGTTGAAAAGCTGTTGTTCTCTTTGCTGACTTTGTTCCAAAAACAGAAAGTAAAGCCTGATCTGATGGTTGCTGATGCAAAGAGCTCTGAGGAAGCAGGTGCTGCTGGAAGTTGGCATGGACGGCTTGGCCAATAGAGGACGCACATGGGTAAGCATGGCTGAGCCCAAATGATGGCAGCAAACTGGGTGATTTATTATTACGTCCATGAAGCTGGTCCCATTCTACTGACATTATGTGATCCAGTCCAGTTCATTTTCCAGCGGGTGATGCAGTTCACGACTTTTTCCGTCATCTCTCAAACTATATAATCGTAAAACACATTGTAAAACATTACAAGACAATCAAGTTGTAAAATTATAAGAAAGGATTTTAAAAGGAAAAAGCTATTTTTTCCCCTGAAATAAAGCGAAAAGAACCCTCTTCTCGCTTTATTTGGTGGGAAAAATTTGCTTTTTCCTTTTAAAATCTGTTCTCTATTGGCATGACTTTTGAATAATGTTGGTTATGTAAGCCTCAATCTATATTATCTACCTAAATCTATCAATGCAGCCATTTGCGGCGGTTTAGTTCATCAGAGGTATTACAGGTGCATCAATGAATGGATTTCTGTTCCTACAATCGAACCAGGACTGGAATTTGGAAAACTTTTTTTCTTTTATTTTAAATTAAAGTGATCTGCTTCTAAAGTTTGAGCCCTCGAGGACCCTGAGGTCCTCCGGCGTTGGCCTTGTAGTTGAAGTGAGGGTCAAAACGGATGCTGAGGCTTTGTTCTGCTTTGACGGTTTTTACCTGTGGAAAGCCTGCTGGAGGACCTCAGGGCCGCAGAGACCGTAGAGGTTTAGAAAAAGACTCTGGAGACCTTCCTTTACATTTCACTTTTACATTATCTTATATGCTTATTTATTTATTTTATGTATTTAATTTTATTTTCCATGTTATGTTTTTCCTACATTTAATGTATTTCATTTTAGCCTCTTATGATTTTAGCCCCAGAGTTTCCTGTGGGGTTCTGGTTCTGTAGGTTTTGCCAGCTTGGTCGGTGGTCATCGCTGTGGTTGTTTCAGCTGCAGAGCCACTCGGCGCCGTCACAGGTCCTAATGTGGATGGACACTCTGTGATGGTGAAAGACTTGCACTAACAAACACATCCACTTCAGCTAACAGTGCCTGACATGAGCGAGGCACCCAGCCGTCTGACGTTAGCTCTTCATCACCCACACAAACAAACAACAACAAACACATTAGCGGATAAACTGTAAGGCCATTTAAACACCTCCCTAATATAGAAAAACTGTGTCTTTCAGAGTAAATAAAAACACTCTGTTTACCATTAAAAACTCAACAAGATTCAGATTTTAATAGAGCTAAAATAAACGTTTAATTATCCTCCTTCATGGAATTAAAGCAACAAAATGGTGCTTCAGGCAAAAACCACAAAGACGAGTTCAGAACAGAAAGGTTTTTTCCAACCACAGTAAAATGCGTTATTAATAGGATCAATAACACTCCATCTAAGTCCTCAAGGTCAAGATTTCTGCTTCACAAGCACAGCTGATGTACAAACTGATGATTTGAGAAGGCGATTAAATATACATTAGATTGGAGAAGCAGCAGCCGTTCACTGTTCAGATATTCTTTGACATACAATCCTTTCATGGATCTGCAGGAGCCATGAAGGTTTTTATTTGACTGTGGAGGCTCTGCCCACATACTCTGCTGCTCACCACACAAATTCATGTTCCCTACACATGTAGCCCCAGTGAAAGCAGAAAAACACAGTTTCAGTATCTGTTTCATAGAGTAGAATTGAATTCTTGAAGGTAGTCGGCCATTTATAACAATAGACAGAGCCATTTGGCCACACAAGAAAAAGCTGATAAAAGGAAAAGACTTTCAATCAAAATTGTCTAAACTTGGTTTTTGGGATCAACTTTCTGCAGTTACTTTATCGATTTCAAGTCTGTTTTGTAAATCAGACGCAAGAATTACCGATTTCTAGACCAGCACCTGTCGGATGTGGTACTCATCTTAAAACGCGCTCACACAAACCCGTAGCTGCCCAGATGTGCTACATTTTGGCAGCTGGTTGTTCACCCTTTAAGATGGGCAATGTAGCCAGTGACACCGTCATAACTCGCTGTCTTTGACTCTCTTCGATCGTTGCTGCAATTTACGTAAATCCAACAGATTAATTGGCTTTGTGCAAATACACTGCGTTACATAACAGTGCAAACGCAGAAAAACAACAGATTTATGTCGCCTAAGCCTAAAAAATATTACGGCTGTAAAGCGTCGCGTATCACATAACATCTGTTGGAATTAAACGAATTAAACGCTTTAAATAAGTCGGCAGAGGCGTCCAAGTGATGATGCACGCTCTTTGACATCTCATAAATCTTCGACAGTTGATGTGATCGTGAATCCTCTGATTTAGACGCTGCACCGCTTTGCATCGATGTGCAACACACCACCAACAAAGTGGTGGATCATGACTCCGGTTCAGAATCCGCTGGAACTTTAATCACGTAAATGAGTGTAGAGTCATGGTGGTTCGAGGAGCATCAACACTGGAGCTACAGCTCCGATTATAAAGTTTAAAAACGGGGCTAACGAGATGGATGTAAAATTTAAGTAAGAACAGCGAAGAGTTTAGCAGAAATCCTCAAACAGTTGTACTCAGGTGATGGAAATATTTATTTGAAAATCAAATGTTTATTAAAAGTGAATCGACCGGAACAAGGTCTAGTTTGGGAACCATCTTCATTTGGGAGATGGACGAACCCTGTGGTCATGTGATCCACTTGCTTGTATTGGGCGAGGAGGCACGTTTCAATCCGATTCACAGTTGTTGCCATCTCAGCCGGAAATCAAACCTCCGTTTTTCTGTCAGCAGTTGAATAAAGACGAAAAACTTTGTTTTACATTCGAATGAATGGGAGCTGAGTGTGCCATTGTGAAACTATCCCCCTTGTGGTTACCCGGTGAACTGACCTGGCTCCAATAAATTTGGTTTTCAAACTAGACTCAAGACAGAAATGAAAGCGTCGTCTCTGATTGGAGCTTGTAATCACATCCATCAAATTGTGGGAAACCAGTGTTTTGATGCTCATCACACATCGCCGGTTTGTGTGACCCTTAAATAAATCCTCTAGGACCAGAATGACCTAAAGATCCTCAGGATCGTGCAACCCTATCCAGGAAAAATAAATAGCAAAATTGTCTGAGGAACATTTTTCTCCTGGAAAATGAGCTTTGGTGTCATATCTGTCTTCTGTCTTGACCGATTGCACATATTCTAGTTAAAAAATGACTACAAAGCAACGCCAGAACACCAAAAGTTTGGCCATAAATCCTGCCGTCGCTGTTCGTCTCCTTTTAAGGGGCGACATCTTCCAGCCCAATTTGTAGCATCACTCTCCTCTTCTCTTTCGATTCTTTTCACCTCCTCTCTAGAGTCTTGTAGTTCCCGTCTGAGCCACTCAGGTGTAAATAAAATCACTTCTACTGTAGTGAAGAGGCTTGCTCACTGTGTTCTCATTCAATTTGGGTCAGATTTCTGTGCCTATGAATATTTTACACCCAAATGAAAAGGAAATTAGCTTTAAAATTCCAATTTTCTTTTAATAATTGAGCAATCGCCACAATGATTTATGAGAACCAAGAGTTTTCCTTCTATAATGTTCGTCATTAGCCTCCTATTTTCTTCAGTTTTCCTCAATTTGATAACGCATAGTTAGGCAGCAGCATTTTAGGACTGTTTGTAATATTTAAGCATCAAAATGAGTTTCTTTTATCAATAAAGAACAATAGTTTGAGGCATTTATGCCACAGATGTGAAGGATAAAAGATAAAAATCGAACAGAACAGTTTGCAGAGCAGCTGTTCCAGGAACTAATGATACTTTTTTTTTATTTAGAAGCTGCTGCTGTCAATTGTCAACTGTTTTAGATGCAAGAAAAACAAGTTACTTTTCAGAATGCTGACATTGAAATGTATTTTTGTATTTAAAATGCTGTAAATAAGTTGGATAACACAAAGCAGGCAAAGTAGAAGATGATCAGTTTGTCATGTTGGTGGCACTTTCCAATAATGTCACTTTTTCTTTGATTTTCAAGCTTCAGTCTAAACAAATGTTTGTTTTTGTTTGTCGATCGTTATGATCATGGAGGAAAAAACAACCTAAAATTGTATTTGTTTAGTATTTCTTTTGCTTGAGAACACGTAAACAGACGGATGATGGGAAGGGGGTTGGCTCTCTCCGCGCCAACAGTCCCGCCCACATCTCCAAGGTGAATTTCCAATGAAGTTCTGCTGCTCTGCAGAAACTATGTCCTAGAAAATGCCACAGGTTTTTAAATTTAGATCATTTTTGATCATTTAAAAAGCAAAAGGAAGTCTTTTAAAATAGATCGAATCATGTATTGAGTGAATTATAGAGTTTATGCATCTATTAGTTTAAAAACCAACAGCCAAACATTTCAATCTTGTATTTGCAGTTTTTGGAAAGTGCGTTCATATCAAATGCGCTCTTCCTGTCAAATTCTCTTCCACTGCCTCCTTTTAGATGTGGATCTGACGCTTGACAGAGGTCTGACGCTCCTGCTGCATGTGGGAGGAGCTACACTGTAAAAACATGAACGACGTTGGGGGAGTAACTTGGGTTTACTTATTTGAAAGAACTTAAAGGCGCCTGCAGCCATGTTGCTGGACTCCAGCCTCTGATCACATCATCAATACGTCATTATATCAAAGCCGAGTTCCCGATTTGTTGGCGCTAAAGTTGAATGCTTGAATTTTTGCTCTTGCTGTCGGGCCACGCCAAAAGGAATGTGTTGCTTTCGAATTTCACTGCTGATGCTGTGGCCATTAACTCTACCCCTCCCACAGGGAGCCGAGGAAGACTTTCTGCAGTCAGATCTACAGCTGAGTGGAGCGAAAACTTTAAAAAAATTCAAACTAATGAGATCATCTGTTTATATAGTCTGTGAGGACATTTTTGCTTTTGTCTTAATTATATCATCCACTATCGGATATTTTATTCTGAAAAGTCTTTGTTGCCACAAGGGGGCGCAGAGTCTGACATTTCAATGCTTTAATACATCGAAAGTGATCATTTGTTCAATTAAGACAATTAACTCCCTGTCGTGCATGAGGTAATGTGCTGTCGTAGACGTTTGTTTCGAAAACGTCTTCCATCACTCCACGCCCTCTGTTATTGTAAACACGTAAGCAGTATAATTGAAATGAAAAGGACGAGTGGTGTTAGGACCGGCGGCAGGTTTAGAGAAGCCTGGAGTTCACCAGTGTAAATTGGAAAATCGCGGCCTCATCTGTAAAGGATACAAGAGAACTGCGTGGGCCCCTTGTGCGCCATCCGTGCTGCCCCCCCCTTCTCTTCCTGTCATACTGTCAGCGTCCTTTTGTTCCCGGCGTCCTCCCTCTCGTGGAGTCTGCCGCCACTGCTACCATCTGCAGAGAGCGCTGAACGTTGACAGACGGGTTTTAATTAGCCCGCACTACACAATTAACACAACGGGGAAACATAATGTCTTTCAGTGTAATGATGAAGTGCTGCAGGAGCTTTATTGAATGTGGTTGGGTTTAATTGGGAAAAACCACACAGGTTTATTTGGTCTATGAGTGCGCAAAAAATGAAAATCTATAGAAATGTAAAAGCTTATGAATTGGATAGCGAGTCCTCATGCGAGTCATTATCTTTGTTGTTTAGTTCTTGTGCAACAACTATTGTCATACAGACATCTTATTTTGGCGTAAAGTTGGACTTTATAATATGATAAACTAGAAATCACTACTGTCCGAAACCAGGCTCTAGTGGTCATTTGAGGAACTGCACCATTTGAAATTTTCTGGTTTGCTTGAAGTGGGAAAAAAAATTGAGTTTATTTAGTTTGTCTTTGACTGTGCAAAAAAAACAAAAAAATCTATGAAAAAGAAAAAGCACATAAATGAATTACGAAACTTTGTGGGCGTCGGTATCTTGTACTAGCACCATTTTTCCCCTAAAAACAGACTAAACTCCATTATTAAGCTCATACTTGTCCAGTGTGCAGCTATTGTTACAAAGACATTTATTTTTTAATGTAAAGTTTATTACCTAAATGTCAATAGAAACCACTACCGTCTGAAACTAGCCCCTAGTGCTCATTTGAGGAACTGCACCATTTATTTTCCAGACTTTCTGAAGGTCTTCAAAAATCAAGTGATGAAAGAGCGATGTGCTTCAGCTCGCTGGACAAAATGCAAACTTTACGACTTTCATTAAACTTCGTCAGGATGGTTCAGCATGAATTGTACTTGCTATTTGTTGACTGATGCCGTCCTTTCAATCGCACTCGGACCCAGCTTTGCTTTTCAGGGGTCTTTTCAAAGAAAAATGACGAAGGCACTTTTTATCCTGTCGAAATCTCACATCTAACTTCATCTGTTGAATTCAAAAGAATTCTCTTTAAGATGCCGAGTACATAAACATGATCATTTCAGATTGGGATTTGATAACTGATGATTTTATTGTCTATAGGTAGATATTTGGAGCTCATGGGTGCTACAGTGGCTGGCACGGTGAAAAAGTGTGGGCTCCCCTGATCTACAGAGTTCATTTACTTTTGTTCACTCTCCTGTATTGGAGGCCTCCTCACCACACGACTTTAACTAAAGCCCAGCTAAATGATGATGAATATGGACTTCAGATCAACACCGGATACCCTGAAATAGCTCGTCTGTCCAACACATCCTGTTTATTACTTCCAGGGTAAAGACGATCCTCTTGAATCAAATAGACTTGACAGTTTATGACGGAGAGTGCAGCATACCACCAAGAATAGCCCGTAATGACACCAGTTGCATCGTACGTGGAAATGCATCCGGCGATGACTTCGTTAAGAAAAGGACAAAGAATTACAGGCGGAAGGAATTAAGTCGTATTAGTCCATCTGTCATTTACGGGCTGTCAGACTCCAGAGAGCGTCTTGTCTCTGTTGGCAGTTGGGTGTAGTGAGCCTCTCAATATGCCTCACACTCCACAGATCCTCCAGTATACGGATGAAACGCTGGAACCCAGCGGGAAAAAAATTAAAGACAGATAAATGGCATTGATCCCCGAACGCTTTGACTCTTTGTTTTTATTGCTGCAGAGTAAGTAATGGGTCTTGGCTGAAACATAAATGGTCCAAGTTCCCATGTGGGATGAAGAAAGGGCTCTGCAGTGGCATTTTTCACTTTGAGTCTTTCCCTTTTCGTGTCAGCCTTTGGTAAATAGCACAAAATGAAAATGGTGTTGACACAATAAATAATTTGTTATCCAGGCGCTCCGACTCTGTTGGTTTTTTCCTGCTATGAAACTCAATTGCTTTCTTTGGTGTAACAATACAACAACTGATGGGCCGGTCACAAAGCAGCAGAAATGTCTTTTTCTTTCCTGTGGAATGCTGCGCTCCTTATCTGTGTCTGTCACTAACAAATGCGCCGGCGATGGCAGAGCCGCCCGCTCTGCCAATCGCCAGATGCACGTGGATGGATAGGAAGCGGTTTTCCCCACAGAACCTTCCTTCCTTCAGGAATGTTTCAATGTGAGTCGGTTCAAGGCGAGGCAAGCTTATTTGTTCGCATTTTTGTGTAATAAGACAATTCAAGTGCTTTACAAAGAAAATGGAAAGAAACATTTGACAGAAATATTAACGGGGTAGAACAATAAAGCCTTTTGACTGGCCCCTCCCTCACCTGCTGAGCGGCCGTTACTCGCCCCTCACTCGCCCCTCACTCGCCCCTCACTCGCCCCTCACTCGCCCCTCACTCTCCCCCTTTTGCCCCCGCCACCCTGCTCTGAGCTGACACAAATTCATGAAAAAATACTTTCAAAATGGCAGCTTTTCTGTTGGTTTCGTCTCCATAGCAACCATATTCTTTTTGGAAGAGGCAAACACGTCTGTGAAATTTTAGAGGAATCGGCAAAAGTACATTTTTGGATTTCCCGATGTTCGTATCATTTGTTATATCATTTCATTCAGCTTGAGCCGATAGATCAAAACCCCTAGGAGTTGTAGCTGGGTTCTGAAATGATTTTTTTTGGGGGGGGGTTATGATAGTGGCCTTTTCCTGAGGTCAAAGCTCAACAGAACTTTGGTTGTAAGGCAAAATCTGGCGGCGTATCTTTGAAATGTCATGAATATCGCATGAAAAAGTTTTCTTTTCCCATTTGTGCCAAATTTCATTTTTTTCCCATAACATGGTGACCGAGCCATGTCTCTTCGATCCTGAAGCCAGTCTTTTTTTCAAAACTTCTTTTTCTCTGGAGCTCCATTAGAGATTTTGGGACCATTCATTTTTTAACAGTTGCACTAGCTGTGTTGTCATCCTTTTTTTTTTTTTTTTTTTTTCCACTCTGCCCAAAATTTGTTTTTGCCGGGTACTAGGTGTGGTCAAGCTTTTGAGGAGGTGGTGGGGGCAACATTTTCAAATGTGCGTTAAGAAAGAAGAATTTCAAAAACCTGGTCCTTATTCTGCTGTGGGCTGAAAAAAAATGAGAGTAAAAAAAAGAAACTGAAAGCAAGCTAGATATGTGGAGCTGAATGCAGCTTCTCCAGGTTTGGTTTTGACTCTAGGAACCGACTAAAGACGCGATCAAGATAAGCAGAGAGGTGTGGCTGGTACATTTGGCGTCAGGAGGTCAGTCGTAGGCTTTAATGTTAGTTTGGGGTCGTGAGGGGCTGTAAGCTAGTGGGGGAGCCTGTAAACAAAGGGCTCCCAGCAACAGGGAGGGGAATGGGGGGTGGGGTTGCCAACATCCCGCCCACAACTCACAGTTGAATTTCTAATGAACTTCTGCTGCTCTGCAGAAACTATGTCTTGGAAAATGACAGAGTTTTTGGATTATGGATGGCATAATCCTAATTAGATTAATCTAAATTAATCCTAAAGATGACTGGAGTGGGACTTTGAGCTCTATCCTCTGAACTGGACTGATGTGGTCTAGTTTTTTTGGTCTTCGTTGGAACCTAATCCACACAGTTCTGAATTTCTGTGGTAGTTCTGTATTTATTCAGCAATAAACACCCAAACGAACTCACTAGCTAAAAGTCAACAGTTGGTTCATAAAATAATCAATCCCAACCTTGACCCTCCTCCAGTGTTTTCCGTCTTTGTCCTAGCAGACTCTCATAACATCACACATGTGGTTGTGTGTTACACATCTGCGTTGCCAGATCCAGAATGGGTCTGGATTTTATCCAAACTAGATTAAACAAAGGAGCGCTGACACAAATGCATGAATTTTTGGGTAATGGGCGTTGGGGAACGCACACATGAAACCGCTTTCGTTGTGACTCTGAAGAATAAATCGGCCATCTGCCTTTCAACTTTTACATGATGTATAGTTGAGGAAAGAATGCTTTGGGGGAGAAGAGCTGCACAGAGGTGTGTAATTTACTTATCAAAAGTCTTAAACATAATCTGGACAAATAAATATATAGATGACATGTAAAACGCTGAATAATTGCGTCCTTTTTTCATGAGGATTTGTGTGATGTTCCTGTTTTGAAGCCAGCCTGCATTGTCTCCATCTGGATCCCTCAGCCTCCAAATGGATTTTGCATTGTCAAAATTACCGCTATGATTTCAGCCCATATTGACTTCGTCCCTGTAAGAGCTAAAATTGCCCCCATCTCTCTTTCTGTCTCCACTCTTTTTCTTTCTTTCTTTTTTTGATTTTCCTGTTTTTCCTGCCATCTCCATTTTGGCCCTGTTTTCTCCCCCATTTTTTATTTTGCTCTCCGTCTGCCATCCCCTCTTCATCCGTCCTCCGGAGTAATTGCATTGAAAGTGAACAATGCTGCTAATTAATTATGCAGCAGCAGAAAATTGAGGTGAAAGCGAGGGACCAAGAGGAGAAGAGACGAGGCTTTTAGCCCACATGGTCCGCGGCAAAAATGAGGGAAGGAAGGCAGGGAAACAAAAAGGAAGCGTTTGAAGATGAGGGATGAAGAACATCTACTTTCAGAGATCTGTCAGAAAAGAAAGTTCTGGAGGGTGAATTGGCGTGCTCCTCTGGAGAGTCATCCGAGATGGACACGACGCCGTCTTTGTCAGCAGAGTTTTGAGGATCAATACTTTAGTTAAGTATTGAATCTCTGCGGAGGAAGGAAGTGAATAAAAAAGCGAATTTACTGCTGTTGCTGCAGCCTCAGATCTGATGGAGGGAAAGTCCCGGCTGGAGGACTTCAAACAGGGTCACCAACGGGTGACCTTTCTGTGTGGCGTCTGCATGTTCTCTCCGTGCGCACTTCATAGGTTAATTGTTCACTTTAAATTGTCCCTCGGTGTGGATGTGAGTGTGTATGGGTGTGTCATCTGTCCGGGGGTGTCCCCTGCCTTCGCCCATGAGTGGCCGTGTTAGGCTCCAGCAGCCCCAAGTCATGTCAAGAATCCCAATGTTCTTATAAGCATTTAAAAAAATATTGTTATGTCAAACAAATGTATTTAACATTGACAAGTTTTACTGAAAAAAACCCCAAAATACTTGAATGGAGGAACAAAACAGTATTCTACCCATACGGACTGGTATCAATGAAAAAGACAAACAAATGTTTTCAAAGTTAAAGTTTCAAAGTTTTTCCCTCCCTTTCCATTAATGTCCTATAGATCGATGACGGATCTGTTTGTTTTATGACCACAGCTCATGGTCATAGGTAAGATTAAGGACGTTTGAACATTGAGAACTTTGACTCATCGTACAGTAAACAGAATCCACAGTCCTGCTGATGCTGAGCAGGTTCATCAGTCTCAAGAAATTAAAGACGTCCACAAACGTGGCCGTCGGATCCAATGGATCCTCCATCCAGTGCAACAAACATGTTACATTACACAGCCAAAGTAAATGAAAATATGATGCTAAAGACACAAAAGCAAATGTGAGAAAGAAAACAACAACAAGGATCCAGCAAACAAACCAAAGTCAACAGTTTTTGCAGATATATCAGCTGAACACTTCTTCCCAACTGTGCTACAGAAGTTCCCATTAATGTGGGACTTGCTGGTAGTTTGTCTTAAATCTGTTCTGGATAGGATCAAGAACCAGGTTCTAGAAATGTGTTCATTTTATTTTACTCTACTAGTTGCAGCCTTGTTATGTTACTGTATCTGTTGTCTTCTTCAGCTGTTGAGGTTCTCCTCTGTGTTCCTTCACTGTAATCACTACAGCTGTTTGAAGTTTCTGTTCCTCAAATTCTTTCTGCTGCTTCTCCGTCATGTTCATGGTACCGCTGTTCTCTGGTTTTGTCACACTTCAGGCTTTTCTCACGTTTTCCCTTCTTTCCTTTTGTTTGTCAAAACAACAACAACCTCAGTTCTGTTTTTAGGAGGATTTTGAACCCAAAACCATGAAGAGAACGGAAAACGGTAAACTCAAATCAGAAAGGTGTTGATTTGAACCGTGCACATGTCACAGTGGAACATTGAGGTGTATTCGTGTTTTTTAATGACCAGTTTTGTCAAACGTTCATCTTAACATCATGAGTATGTCTGAAAGTTTGTAATCTTGATCCCTCAAGGGTTCTAAGCTGCTAAAATTCACAAAACAACAGTTTATGGCCCCTCCAGGTGGGTCATCCTCCCATTGGATGTCCCCATTAAACGGAACCATTAAGAAAACCAGAGATCGGTGAAGGTCGGGTCTCTCCTCTTCCTCTCAGGATTGTTGGGTGTGGTTGCACCAGATTTTTGGTCTTTTGGAACTAATGAAAGAGCAGTGTGGTAAACAGAAGACAGACAGTGTCCGAGGCGTCCCCTCTGTTGAGGGAGGAGTCATTATTGTGTACATGTTTTGCTTCTCTGACCCCTCTTATGAACCATCTGTCCGGTCTGTACATTGTGTGTACAGTGTGAAACTGGTGCTGAGGTGTTCCTGTGTTGGGACATCCTCTTGAGCAAAGGTTAATTTGCTTCTCCAATGTTCTCCTCTGAGCATTCTTCACTGGACTGCCGTGCGTCTTTTCTCCTTTAACCTTAATCACAACTTCCCTTATGGGGGGAATACAGTGATGAGTCAACCCCCCATACGGGTGCATGGAACTAAGGCTTGAAGTGTGTTGTATTTGGGGTGAAGCAGCCTCTGAAATGAGCTTGTATTGAAACAAAGATCCTCTTCAGTCTTCCAGAAACACGGATGATGAACAGAATGACAATGCTCTTCTTTTTGTCTCGGGGACCCTTCATCTGTATTACAATACAAAGAAAAAGGTCCCAAGACACCAAACAAAGCCAGTTTACTTCAAAGCCAGTTCCATTTCAGATTATTTGTTTTTCCTGATTTAATAAATCCGAGCAGCACTCGTGGAAAATGCCTTTTTCTTTCCTGGCTGTTTGAAACCATGGCTCACCAGCTCATTTATTTTGTCAGGATCTCAAAGAGTTCTCGTAGCAGTTTCATAAAAACAGCTGAAAATCTGTATTATATTTCGCTTCAATATTGGTTGACGTGGAAGTGAGGCAGCTCTTATACATCCCCATCCAGAACCGACCTGTTCCCTGTTATTGAAAAAGATAGCTATCGCTGTCTCTTATATGTCTGTGCCAAATATTTTAAAAGAGCAGGAGGCAGAAAAAAGTGCAGGGTATTTTTTTTTTAGCTGACTGAAATATTTCAAATCAAACTCTGATCCCCCTCTTTAGTGTATATTTCCGGTCTATGTGTCACACAGCCTCTTTTTTT
Organism: Oryzias celebensis; assembly: GCA_014656515.1. NCBI lineage: Eukaryota > Metazoa > Chordata > Actinopteri > Beloniformes > Adrianichthyidae > Oryzias > Oryzias celebensis. The sequence goes on from BNCR01000016.1 coordinate 5,299,534, forward strand.
TCGCCCCAGCACAAAATCCTCCAAATTAATAGTTTGCATTATGGAGACGCCAGCATCCCGCCTCATATGCTCTATTGCATTCTCCCTCCAACTTCCCATTATCCCTCAAATCCCCAGCCTTCTCCTCCCCCCGCCCTCCTCACACACTGTCTTCTCCATCTCTGCCGCCCTCTCCAGCTGAAGTGCTGGCTCGACTAATTAAAAGCCTTAATCAGGATTCATAATTAGGTCTAATCAGGGCCTTTTACATCATTCCCCTGCATTCCTCCTCCGCTGGTGGTGAGGGCTGATACGCTCATGAAGCAATTCAGGGAACACGATGGGTTCAAATGCGGAGCCGGGACTTCATTGGAGCTTTAGGATGAGGAGGATCAGGATTGGGACCGGCTAGTTTGATTGCTTCCACGTCCTCCAAACCTCCCGTCTCACTCTGTACACTCAGATTAAGTCTGCTTTTCTTATCCTTTCTTCACTCAGTTCAAATCCAACTTTATTTATAAAGCACTTTTTGCACAACAGTAAAGCAAAGCCTCATGCCACGTTCACACCAGACGTGATCTGTGCGTCAAATTCGTTGTCAAAAATACGACGTGTGTGGGAGGAGCTACTGTCCAATGGTTTTAACCTTATCGTTTCATGGAAAGATTGACCTTATTTACAGTCAATAGATGGTAGAGATCAGATTTATTTATCTTGAAGAGCTCCACTAAAGTATCGGTAATGTCAATGCAAAAAGGAAAAATAGAATTAAATTCAGGAGGAGAACGACTGGATTCTCCTCCATGTTGGTTTTAGACTCTACCTGAAATGTCTAATTGATGAAAATCTCACAAATCTTGCTTCATTCTTTTTTCCCACATCTCTATTCTGATATTTGAAAGACTTGGTGTCATAAAATTTCTCCTCCATGAATTTCCTTCGGCATTAATAAAGATTCTGCTCTATTCTATGATCCATGTTCAAAGGGTTGTCACTTCCAGGAATTAAGCGACGCCATACATACGCCACTACCAAGTGAACGGTCAACCTGGTCTAACTTTCAACACGCTTTGAATGGACATGCGTTTTGCACGTAGAGCTCAAAAACTTGAAGAAAGAAGAAACTTGCGTAGCGACGCGTGAAGTCAGAAATGCAAATTTACATAAACTTTTCATTGGAAGTGGTTCTGACCACCACCCCCACCCAACGTAATGAATCATGAAATGGTCGATGAATAAAACTCTTACGGTGTTCAGCATCAATGAGTGCAACCTCTTTAAAAAGTACTAATTTAATCAGTAGCGCGCTGAACAAAAGGACTATTCCATCAGGATGAGTTTTACTGAACACGTATTGAACTCCTAAACATGAAATGAAGGTGGATAATGTAACTTAGATCACAAAATCTTCAGTTTTACTCAAATTAGTTGAATACACCCTGCATCTAAAACTACTACATCTAGTATTTTCTATCTGACTTTGAAGGACAGCACTAAGTCTTTTAGGCATGGAATGAACAAGTTGGCGACACTTTCCAACATCTATCTCTTTCCATTCTTCAACAATAACCTCTTTTAGGGCCTGGATGCTGGACAGAGAGAGATGCTCAACTTGTTGCTTCAGAATTCTCCACAGGTTTTTTATTGGATTCAGATCAGGGGAAATACGTGGCCATTCAATCACTTTCACCCTGTTCTTCCTCAGAAATGCAACATCAGTTTTCCATGTGTGTTTTGGATCCCCCGCTGATCATAGTTGGGGAGACCAGGGAGGTCCCACTGCAACAGCCCCCGTTCCACGAGAAGGTTTGGTCCGTGTGGAGGATCGTCCTGAGTAAAACACAGGAGCTAAAACAAAAAGTTAAATGAGTAAAATATGTCAAAGTAAAAGCGGAGAACATCAAATGAAGAGATAAACCCCAATGGACAAAAACTCAAAAGTAGAAACAGTCACATGCAATATTTACCATGAGGAAAACATTAAAAAAGGAAACAAGTAAAAAGATGTGTATTCATTTTAATATGTAATATACATTTCTCAATTTCCATTAGAAAAATGTGATCTGTGTCTGTGGCCACGAGGCTCTCTGGGAGGACATTCCACAGGCGTGGACTGTATATGAAAACTGGACTGAGTGACCGCCCCTCCTGGTGTCCAAAATAGGAAGTACCCCCTAGCTCTATAGAACCATTCCATAGACTTCTGTGAAGAAATAAACAGCAATTACATTTTCTTTGGCAGAGTAACCGTTCTAGCTTTTTTTCATGTTCTTGATGATCCTCTTTATTTAACTGTATTTTTTTCTGTAGCACCCATTATTTAAGTTCTTAACTCACCATTTACATGCCTTAGTAAAAGTAAGTGGTCTCACGTCAGACTTTTATTTTCACAAAATTTTACATAATTTATGATTGACAGATTTCGTGTATTTTGCTTTGAAGTGGTGGGGGTGTGGAAATGTTGGCTGAGACCGACTCGGACCAATCACTGCTTACTGACGACAGCTGGCTTTAACAGAGTGACGTCCATTTTGGGATTAAAATGCAGACTGAATTGAAATGCTTTCATCTTCTTGATTTTCTGTGGGTGACATCAAACTCACTCGGTCCAGTTCTCATATACAGTCAATGGTAACAACAGAATGATGCTTTGCCAGAAGCTTTGGTTCTAATTTCAGGAATTAGATAGGGACCAACACCAGAGGACCTCAAGGTCTGCAGGGGCTCATACTGTGAAATCCTGTTAGATGGATACAGTGGCCCAGGACCATAAAACATTTATAAACAAGAGGAAGAACTTTAAAATCAATCTTGAATCTCACAGAGAGCCAAAACAGGGATTTTAAAAAGGGTATAATGTGTTACCGCTCCCTTATCTTCCACCTGTACGCATTTCCTTCAGACGATGGCGTGGCACGATGCTGGAACAGCCCTTCTGTTTTCCTCCAACGTCTGTCCACCTGAGCACTCATCTGTTAGAATTAATATTCAACACAAAGCAGGACGAGAGGGCGCCATTATACTGTTCGACATGCAGAAGGGTTTGGTACGGCTCAGACGGCAGCCGTCCTCGTCTGCTTCCCCTCGTTCCAGCAAAGGAGCGAATACGATCCAACTGCAAAATAGCAGATCCTTCTGGGTTTCACAGCTCTGTATCATCAGAGCTCATGGAGTCCCAGTCGCGCAGAACCTTTCTCTTGTGCTTACGTGTCAACCTCCCACCGTCTGAGTGAGAAATTAAGTGAAAAAAGAGGGGAAAAAAAAGGTGAAATCGCCTTTAAATAGAAAACGGTAAACGGTGGGAGTCCAGGAAAAAGGGCTGTGGAGAACAGATTTTCAGCGTGGTGCTTGTTCTGCCCTCTTTGTCTGTGCTGTCAGAACTGCAGCATTTAAAAAACTCTCCAGGTGCCCAAGTACAAGCTCAAGCTGGGATACACACATGTAATCACAATTATGATGACAGCGATTTTCCAGGAAGCCATACAGAAATTTGTCAAAATTATGACATTCATTGTTCTGTGCGAGCTATTAGGGCCGAAAATGAAGCGGTTACCTTGACGACCGTAAATCAAGCCAGGTAGTGCTGGAGGCTGAGGCAAACTGGGGGTGAAGAAAAACCAGAATTGGTGTCATTTTCTAAAAAGTCTACTTTATTATCTGGCTGTTGGGTTATGTTCTGCAGGGAAGTCCAAAGACCTTGTTTTTTGTAGCTGCTGTGCAGTGTTGGGTAAGTTACTTCTAAAAAAAAGTAAGTGATTGCTTGTTTGCTGGATCAAAATTGTAATAAAATTACTTTATTCATTAGTTGTTTGAAAAAGTAATTCAATACTTGTTACTTTACTTTTTTTTCAACTCGTACAAAAATTCTCAACAGCTTCCCTCAAACAAGGTCCCTCTTCTTTTTCATTTATGAGAAAGATTTCCTCTTTGAAAAATAGATGTTTAATTTCAATAAGACTTTTGTGGTTAAATAAAGGTAAATTAAAAAAAAGAGTCATTTTTATTCCTTGATTCTTTAGTCGTTTCATTCGTAGTGAAACAACCCTCCCACACGGGGCAGGTCACTGCTCTGCTGCACATCTAAAAGGAGTCCTCATAGCGTCTCTTTTAGTCTCATCTTTAAGCCATTTTGGAAAACACTGTGACTGCAGCAATGAGGGCATGTCTGTACTTTGATAGATCCCCACCTCTGCGTGCACATGCATGCATGTAAATGTGCCAGTTGCTCGTTTTTTTTAAATTAATCTCCGTAATTTCAATTAACCGAGAGGAAATGTCAGAGCCTACACAACCAAAGTAACAAGGGTTTCTGTAGTCCAGTAATTTTCATTAATTACAAAAATTTCAACTATTATTCGTTGCTTTACTCCGTTACTGAAAAAAGTAATTAAATTACAGTAATTTGTCACTTTGTAATCCGTTACCCCCAACACTGTCAGATTTATAATCTGAGGCCAGTTGTAAAGTGAATGGAATCTACCTATAGCATTATAAAATGAAGCAAATCAATTATTGGAAATATAATTTTTCACTACACCCCTACTATTATTTATAGATAGATCTTTATTGTCATTACTCAGAGGTACAATTAAAATTCAAAATCTGACGTGGAATTAAGAGTATAAACAACTGTTTGGTGGAGATGAAGGATCACCTTAGACTACACAACGGAGATGGGCATAAAAACCCTTTGGAAAAGTAAGGGCACCCTTCTTGGCACCCTCTTTCCTGGCTCTGAACCATCACCTACAAAGAGCTTTGGCAAAGAACAAACCATGTGCCAGTAGAAGATGAAGGAGAAGACGGGGATTACTACTATTACCCATCAGGCCCCCAGCCTGGGAAGAGAAAAGGAGGACCACCAAAGAAACACATAGTGAGCTAGAAAGGATCGCCAAGGACAGAAGACGATGATGAGGAGTTGCTGATGGCCTCTACCCAACCAGGGATACAAGGTCTAACAAACTAACCTGTCCTACACAAAATTCTTTTCTAAAGCCAGAAACGTATTGGGCTTGGTTTCAGATTTTGACATTATTTGGTTCTTTGTGTGGTGTTCCATCCGTTCATCTGGGACCAAGTTGCTGGGGCAACAGTCAAAAGATGCCCAGACTTCCCTCTAGAACACCATAAATTCAGTGGCTAAGCTCAAGTATTAAACCTTTAACTTTAAATTTACCTTTGAATTACTGTATTGATTCATTCAAAACTGGTTTGCATTTCTCAACTTCAAACCCGTTTGCAAGAGAATATTGGAGCAGATTTTCTTTTTCACAGTCCTGTTGCTGGGATTCCTTCTGAAAACTGAGGACTCGTTATTATTCCATCCATGCAAAGCATCATTGGAGTAAGAGAGTGGGCCTCGGTTCCACTTTAAATGACAACCTTTCAAAGGTTTTGTTAATAAGTTCTAGCAGAAAGAGCAGTTCTTTCAAAGTATTTACACTGATTAAAATGGGCTTGCTCATCCATTTGTTCTTTGTGCAAATGGTCTTGAATGCAAGCTTTGAACTCGTTTTTGTTTTGTGGTATGTTTGCCACGACTGCTCTTTCCACGGAGCTGCTAATGAAATGAAAAGCTGAGGCTGTGATATCGGGCCTGGATGAAGGACAGTGCAGGGGCAGGCACTTGAGGCAAAACAGATTAATCAGACCTTATCAAATGGAAATCTGTTGTTACATCTGCCGCAGCTTGGCCAAACAGCAGCAAGCAGAATGGTTGAAGTAATAAGCGTTCTCTTCTACATAGCTGCGCTTTTGCACAAATCCCAGAATGCAGCATTGAAAATCACTTATTATGTGGCCTTCATTGGGACAAATACTGAAATCTGTTGAGGCAAAAACAGAAACTACACTCATCTTGCTCATTTCGGCACATGTGAAATTTTCTCATGATTGCTGACACTTTATTCTACACAGGCAGTACATTTTGCATCACTGAGACCCTACTCTGTAGTGATATGTCTGATTTTAGCTTCATTCTATTGTAACCTTTTTGCTAATAATGAATGGGATTTAATTCTCATGATTATTTTTTACTATACATAATTAGCAAACTTCTACTTCGAAACTTTAACATTTGAACATGCAATTTCTCTATTCACCACTAGGGGCTGATAGCAGTAATTGACCTCAACAATTCTGTGCATTCCTTGAGAACTTTTAAAAGCAGCTTTTATTTTCCTAACAATTTTATGAATTTATTTTAAAAAGCAGCCCAACAACTGTAAATAATAACATACCAAACTTAACTGCAATACTTATAATCGTAATCTTCTGCTTAAAAGGCTCAGTTCAAATCGAAAGTTTCACAACATGCAGTTCCTTGACTCAGTAGAATCTGGTATCAATTTTTGGTATCAATCACTCTAACCATTTTTTTTATATTATAAAATAATTCCCAGTACTCTTTTAATTAGAATTGTGCCTTTTTTAACTGAAATCAAAAAGCATTTGCCATTTTTTAAGACATATTTTATGCCCAGCAGCAGACATTCCTTAGAAATTCTGGTTTGTGGGTTTTTACATTCATGTAAACAGCTCATTACAACCTGTTGCCCACAGCATGCCCGTAGTAAAAAAGGGCATGAAAATTTTCACCCCACAAGCTCACAGAGGAGTCTACGACTTTGATACTTGCAGGCCACTTGCAACGGGTCACCGAACTCGATTCATGCTTCAAAGTGACTCAGTTTGACCACCTGGTCTTGCATTACTCAGAGGAGAGAAAAAAATAAAAGCAAGAACAAAATTAGACAATCGTCTTAGTGTCTCGATGGAACACAAAAAAAGTATTAGAAAGTTCTGGAATAGGACAATCAGATTCTCCTCCATGTTGGTTTTGGATTCCACCTGCTGATCGCATCATCAACACATCAAGTAGCAAAGACTGAGTTCCTGATGCGATGCGTCTTCTTTGCCAAAGTTGAGATATTTGAGATAACAGTCAACACACAGCACCATTCAAAATGTGCTCATGCTAGACCCAACGCGCTCAGCGTTCCAATTGCGCGGCAGGACCTCCGATTACATCTGTACATTGACCTAACATTGAAACTGGACGCCCCAACACAAGAATCTCGTTCGGTGTGAACGGAGCTTAAAGCTTTAATGTAATTTTGCTGCCTGACTGAAGCAACACCTGCGGTCAGCTCATTTACAGTCAGTAAGTGACTCATACAAAACACTGTTTTACACAAAATGTAACTAAATCACTTTGTTAAAATGTTTGGCAGGTCTGGAAGAGGGTTAAAGTAGAACCATCAGCCATGAAGCCAGGTTTTCTTGGAAATTGTCAGACGGGTTTTTAAGTGTGTGGTTCAGGATTTTCTAAGAAAAAAAAGCCATTGATCCAAAAAGCCATAACTAGTTGATGTCATGTGAGTTAGTTCAAGCTGGTCCTGTGGACCGCTGGTGTGACACACTCACACACATATCCCAGCAGTCATTTTCAGGGGTATTAGAGGCCCTGTGACACGGTGGGCCATTAACAGCAGAATAATATCACAATTTGACCCCTCGACTTTTCCAGCAGCTTATATCTCCTTGCTGATAGATGGCAGCTCTGCATACGACATTCTGGGCTGGAAATGAACTGGCACTGTGGGAGAGGAAGGCAAAATCCCTCCATCTTAAGTCTCGTTGGAGCAAATAGTGGAGCAGCTTAGTGGAGTTGAGGGGGGGGTTCAAAGAGACAGAGAAACTTGGGATCACGGGATAATGAGAAAGGCAGGATTTTTTTTCCCTTCAACACGGGGATACTCAGTCCTGACTTCCTAAAGAGGTTGCAGTCGAGTGAAACCGATGGCACCTGTTGATTTTACCGCCGAACTGCACGACAAGACACACTTTTACTCCTTCTTTTGTTCTTTCCAATGTTTTTGTATGGCTCCTTTTTAGCAGGATTCACCTTCTTGTCAAGTGTGAATCCTGGAGATTCCCTTGTGTCCAGTCCAACCTCCTTCATACACCTAAGACCAACACAGAAGAGGGAGCTCCAGATTATAAGGCCCATTGTTAACTAGAGGTCTATTTTAGAACATATGTCATATATACATATATATATATATATATATATATATATATATATATATACATACACCAAACTTTAAGCGAGAAAAAAAAGTCCATCAGTCAGAATTTACCTGTGTTCACAGTAACTTGAAAACTTGTTTGTGACATGGTACACGTTAGCCACGTTTAAAGCAATTAACCGTGTTGGCGCATTCACAATATCCGTAAAATCCAACATTGTTTGCAACATGTAAAAATCAGAGTGATATAGCTCAAATTTATGATATGGCATGTTACTGTGACTGCGCTAACTCCCAACCTGTTAGTAACACTTAAAAAACTCAGTCCGACACTGCCACATCCAACCACATTAGTGTAGTTTTTGATCACAACAATGATAGTTTAAGATGCAAAAATATTGACAACAGTGTTGAAAAAAACGTATTTATCTACTGTGTCAGATATTGTCCACACATTTTTAACATTGTCTAACTGAACAATGAAGAAGTAATTACAAACAAATTTTGCATTTTTTTTTTCAAAACAGCAAGTAGTCCTATAAATCTGAATAACAATGGATGAGTTATTCTCATCATAAAGTCATGAAAATTGGCTAAACTTTTCCCGCCAAAAGTGTTTTTGAGATTTCATGGAATCAGCCATTTTGAAATGAGCAGGAAAAGTCCTTCTACTGCCTCTAGAGGAATGATGATGCACTGCAGGGCAGAACTTGTATATAAAATGAATAAATCTTTTAAGGAAATATGGTTCGTAGTAATAAAATAGGGGTCTTTAAAAGGTATCCAATATGATATGAATGGTTTTATGGAGGGAACCTTTTATCCCCCCCACCCCTTTTGGCCTCGTTTTCCCTTCCCTGCATTATTTCATCCTATTTTGGTCCCCTCCCTCCCATTTGATGCCCTTGAGCAACGATGAAAGCAGTTTCCCAAGAGGCTGAGTGGCAGCCTGATCGACAGTCTGCCTCCACCTGACTTTCTGTCTTCCATCCCTTCCTTTATCTTGAAATTTTCCACCTATTCCCCTCCCTTCTATGTACCTCCCAACACCAGACTGACTCAGTGCCAACCTGCCCTGCAGCTATCACCTATCAGTCAATCTCAATCACACACACGTACAAAAGAAAATTTATGTGTGCTTCATGGGAGACACGTGTTCAGTAGCCACTGTGAAGGACTGAAATGACAGCTTTCGCCCGTAGGGATCGGCTGAACTTCTCTGTGCAGGTTGGTGTATGGATGTGCACGCTCAAGGGTGACCACGCACATGTAAATGCAGTTATCTCTATAAATATGTATGGTAATGTGCGAAGGAGGCTGTGAATAAAACATGCAACAGGCGATGATACTCTGTATGGATGTTAATCTCTGAGGTCTCCTTTTCCAGATGGGGATTGGGAGGACTCCACAATGTCTCGTTCAAATGTCATCACTTTCTGTGGGTTATGCTAAAGCGAACACATGTGAAATGGCTTTGCTTTATGATACAAATTACATTACAACAGCAATGGCGTTTGAAGATGTAGCATCCGCACTCTGCGTAGAGATAATAGTAATAGCTTCGGTAATATAAATGACACAGAGGCCGTAAAAAGTTTGCTGTAAAATTTCATTATAATTAAATGGAAGCCCATAAATAGTAAAACTATACAACTTCAGGGACATTTATTTGAGGAAATAAATGTTTGATTCCAGGGACATCACTCAGTTTTAGAGACATGTGAATTTGAAAAAACAGCTTGTAATATGATGTTTTTTCGAAATGAATGAAAAATTCAATTTACATCCTTATAGATCTTCATTTCTTTTGTTGTTTAGGTTGGTGACGGTGTGTTTGGTTGTCACAGAGGGGTTTTCATTGAAGTCCTCATTCTGTGAATGGCGTTTACTTACTTTGGCTCAAACGTCACTGTCAAAAACTCTTAGATTACATTGAAAAAAAATCATAAACTTTGGTAGAAATGTCTCTTGAAAGAAAGTTTTTCCCAGTTCTTTAACCAGTACTAATGGGGAAACTGAAAAACGATGGATGGTTTGAAAGAATGCACAGGCTCTCCCGTTTTTTTCAAAGTTGGACAAACTTGGACCCTGTAAAGACATTCCATTGTGTCCATTGACTTGCATGAAACAATTACTATACAAAGTACACATACTGGGGACTTTGCAACAAGTACATTAACACTGATAACATTTCTGTAATACTTTGGCACACATCCTAAAAGAATCAATTAGGACTCTTAATCCATCTAAGCAAACCGTTTAAAAACAAACCCAACAAAAGAAGCAAAAAGTGTTTGTTTCTCATTTGTTTGAGTGCACGGTTTATATGTTAACCCTTATACACCAAGGCTGTTATTGGCCAACTCTCTTCCAATTATGAGTACGTTTCCTAGCATCGGGTAGTGACAGTCCAGTGTGAACACCGTTTAACGCATTCTTGAACACGCATCACATGCCCATGTGTACGTAGCTTCCGAATCCTTTGGGTTTACTGCAATGTTGTAAATGGTTGCAGCGCTAGAGTAATTCAAAAAGTGACAACATCACAGACTGTATATAAGAACTAGACTGAGATTTTTTTTGTGATAGTGAGGCTGCCATGTTCAGTAAGTAGTAATTGATCCAAATCTCAGTGTCTTTTTATATGGCAACCACTCTCGCCAATTAGGAGTGAGCTTGTTGAAAGATCACACAAGCTAAAAGAGGGGTTCACAAAATCTGTCAAACATTTTGAACATTAGATGTGGGGGCCAGCAGGCACCACCTACTTTTATTAAGGCATCTGATTGGTCAGTTTATAATGCGACTAACTTGAAGTACAGAAAAACTTTAAGTAATAAAGATTAGCAAGAACATGTTAAAAAAACAGTTAGCAGAGCAAGAATGGTTATTTTGACAAATAAAAATGACTGTTACTCAGTCATGGTATTTTGGTATTTTGGTATTTTGGGTTCTTGGAGCCAGCAGGTACTTCTTATTTGGATTGTGAGGGGTCACTCAGCCCAATTCTTATACCCAATCAATGGCCAACACTGGACCTGAGGCTAAGGTGTTAAAGGGGTAATAGGTCTTATTTGCCTTATGGTCTAAATAAATATGGTAATCTGTAGGGCTTAGTTTGACCTGGAACCACACATCTGGTTCTGTCAATCTCTTACAGGCAGTTGCATAGTTTTGACAGAAGCCATTGCACATCTAATGGATTACTGAGGTCGCTGTTCAAAGTTTAGGGTTTTATTAAAGAGGAATCCTTCTTAAAATGGAAAAAAATGACACTGGGTTTCATATTCTGTAATTATGAGTAGACAACCAGATGTTTTATGATTTCTGCGTTCATGGAGTCCAAGAAACAAAATAGCCTCTACCGGGAAATATTTGAACTACTGTGACTTGTCTGATGACTCGATGTCAGTGTCGGCCAAAAAGGTTTCTCACTTCTGCCGTGCGTGTTTTGATATTTATGGTGCTGGCTGGAGAGCATCAACAACGGGACGAGATGTGGTTTATTTGGTGCGGGCATTGCTGTTTCTGCCAGGACGAAGCGATCTGTAACATTTCTGGCAATCTGCTGACAAACTTAACAATCTCCATCACGCAGGCTTCATGGCTGAAAAAAAAGCTAAACAAATCAAAGTTCCATCAGCTTCAGTTGCGCTTTATTTTTCAGTCTGATTGGGAAATGTTGGCATGGTAGCGTTATGAGCTCACTTGAACTTACAGTCGCAGTGCTCCTCGGGGCATTTCTCCCAATGCAAGCCTCAGCTTGAAAGGCACATTTGCAAAGAAAGGTTGAAATCTCCAAAGTTTGATTGGATTTCCCCCATTATGCAGACCCTGTGTGTGTCTGCAAATGAGCTTGAAACAATTACACTTTTTTACTGAATCTCAGGGACCATTTGCCCTAAATGGACAGTGTGTACTGCATTAGGAAGTCTTTATCAGTCTCTATCTGTAGCCATTTATGCCCCCAAAATCTAATTCTCACATCCCTGAACAAGGCTGGTCTAAGCAAAAAGTAAACGCAGATGTTTGGAAAAAAAAAGTTTTATCTGGAGCTCCTTGTTTTTGAAAGCCATGAACTGTATCACACAAGTGATTTGTCTCGATCAAAAACGTTTTAATTAGATTTTCTCCCTTGGAGCTACAAAGCTCTCTTTTATCGTCTCTTTTTTTGAAACCAGTTGGATGGAACTGGTCTTGAACCGGGAGCGTACCTCTACCTTTCGCCGCTTCCAGATAAATGGCCGTCATTTCAAATCAAGATGAGACCAAAAAGCTGGAGAGTCGCAGACGGACCAAAAAACGTCGTGTGGTTTTTAGCAGATCTGGAAGCGGGATGGAGGATGCTTCCCGTAGAGCCAAAATGTGACAGTGTAATGAGTCGCCAGACTTTGATACAGTTTTCCCTAATCAGTACCACATGCATCCAGACAGGCAGAGTCTTACGAATGCATTCTGCCACACACATTTTCCCAGCTTGCATCCCTCCTTCCCTCTTTCCTCTCCCAGCCTCTCTGTCTCTGTTCCAGCCTATCAGACATGACAGTACCAGCTGGCTGCTGGCAAACTCACAGCCAGAGGATATAAGCTGTTGTGAGAGTATTTGTACAGACGATTGGGGTGGGGGGGTGGGGGGGTGGGGGGGGGGGGGTGGATCTGTCTCATGAAGGTGTCCATGTTCCTGACGGTGGGTTTGCATGTGAGGAATCCCGGACGGAGGCTGGTACCAGTCTGAGCGTTCTGACTCACAGGTGTGTGGCGCTCTTTCGGGGCGGGGCGGGGCCCAGAGCGATATCTAATTCCTATAAAGATAGCTGTCAACACTTGCTTGAAGCAGCTGTGTACTTTAGTGGGAGCTTGGCATTTGCTCGTCTGGCTGACTCACCGGGAAACATTTGAAAAGTGGCTTATTTGTTCTCTCTGCTGCAAAGACGAGCGCCCTTTTGTACTTCTGAACTCACCGCCAAAGTTTGGTAATTTATAGAGGTGTCTAATGAAAAGAAAAAAAAGAGAGGGTGTAAGAGAGAGACACCACATATTTCTTAACACGCATGTATAGAAAACCGCCTCCCCCACAGCCCCCTTGTCTCTTTTGGCAACGTACTGCATGCTCGCACAGCTTCAGAAAACATCTAACCCCGATTGGAAACAGCAGAGATGAACTACAGATGTGTCTGTGTGATTTCAGCGCCGCTGAACAACATTCACCCTGACCCAAAAACGCTGCTCCCCTTTTCGTACAAGTACGCCAACAACAGTCTCTCCCCCCTACACAGTCGGCTGCATTTAAAGGTTTTTTCCAGAATTCCAAAGGTACTTTTTAGACAAGGAGAGACCAGCAGACTTTGAACAACCAATATTTTCATTTCTTTACTCACTCTGGTTTGCTTTCACAGTGCACCTTTGAGAAAGTGT